>OX335683.1:15584166-16228333 GCA_946894065.1 Acleris literana | reverse complement strand
ATTTGAAGTTGGTAATAAAATAAGCCTTTTAAAGTTTTTTGTCTATCTGTTTCTCACGAAACGATGTTTTGCGTGTAATGAAGAATGTCAGTAGGTACGCCAAATCGCTTGAAACTTTGTAGTAGTAAAATTTATAAATAAACAAACATACTACTTTTTATTTTATTCAAAAAGACTTAGTAGTTTTGATTGTATGAACGTTTAAAATTTGGGTCAATAATATTAAAGCGCGCGGGGGCCATCTTGCTGGGGTGACGTCATCGCTTAACAGCGGTACGCGCCCTGATATGAAAAAGTAAGTTTACAGGGCTATAACTTTTTAACCGTTATAAGTAGCCAGTTGAATTTTTCACAGAATACGTGTTATTATAAAATCTATCGTTTAAAATTGTACAATGAACAATAAATCAAATCCCAAGAGGGGTCCCCATACAAGAAACATGAAAATAAATCAATTTTTTTAGCATTTTTATACGGATTGTATTTTTATAATGGCTTCTTATTTTGATGCTATTTTGAGCTTAAATTGTAGTCTAATTTTTGTAGTTTACGACTACATAGCAATGTCAAGTAAAACTGCTACAAATATGTGACAAAACTGATTTTATCAACACGATATTTTAAGCGATCACCCATCCTCTTTTAGACTGCGCGTGTAGTTGCTTAACTTTGGAAAGCGAAGTACGGGTTGTATTTGTATAATAGCTTTTTATTTCGGTATCATATTAAGTTTAGATAATAATCAAAACTCCATACAAACATATATATTTTACGACCAAACAGTAAACTGTAGTAAAACTCTTACAAATATGTTAAAAAGTGCCTAGTTTAAATCAACACGATCGATGTTTAGGTAAGCGGTGGTTGTTTCACTTTGGTGGTAGGCCTTTCTTTACAAATTTCGTGTTAATTTAGAATTCATATCGCTACTGTATAAAAGAGTGAACTATAAAATATGAATTTTTGATTGACCAAGCAGTAGTTCTGATACTTCGTGTATTCATTTCATCGATTTCAAATTTCGCGCGCGGGCACTACCAAGTCGATAGACGTACCTACCTATGTACATACCAACAACACTCTCGCTTTGCTAGGTCTAGGCATTATTGCCACTATCCCAAAATTTAAAGTGCTTGATTATTATTCTAATTTTATTTAACCAACTTATTCGACAAACATTACAAATAAAATAGCCGGTCAGTGACAGACAGTTATGTAATACAGGAGTAATAGATAAACATAGCTGCCAGAGTAACATCAAAACGAATTCGTAAAAATATTACGACTTACAAAGTTAAGCAAGTACAAGCGTAGTCTATAACAGGATGGGTGACCGCCTAAAACATCGTGTTGATAAAATCAGTTTTGTCACATATTTGTAGCAAACTGCTAGTTTTACTTGAGATTGCTATTTAGTCGGAAACTATGAAAATTAGACTACAATTTAAGCTTAAAATAGCATCAAAATAAGAAGCCATTATAAAAATACAATCCGTATAAAAATGCTAAAAAAAAAGATTTATTTTCATGTTTCTTGTATGGGGACCACTCTTGGGATTTAATTTATTGTTCATTGTACAATTTTAAACGATAGATTTTATAATAACACGTATTCTGTGAAAAATTCGACTGGCTACTTATAACGGTTAAAAAGTTATAGCCCTGTAAACTTACTTTTTCATATAAGGGCGCGTACCGCTGTTAAGCGATGACGTCATCATCCGTGAGCGCTAGCCGCCGGGTTTCGAGCGCCGCATACGCAGTTTAAAATTTAATATCTCGAAAACTATGTGGCATATCGAAATGATTTTTTTACAGCTATTTTTAGTTTTTAATGAATAATACGGTAAGCCAAAAATCTAAACTGGCTGACATTCTCTAATTGGCGGTTGAGTAATATGACGTCATATTACTGTATTTTCCTCTCTGTCTAAAAGCAGGTTTTAAATATTTATATCTTTCTTATTTTTAAAGATATTAAAAAACTATTTATACTAGGCTATTCGGAAGGTAAAAAAGCTTCAATTTAAATACTTATAAAAAATTAGGCAAATACCCTATTAGTTGAATTAACTTCTTATCAAACAACGGGCCCTTAGTTGTATAAACAACAAACAGAGAAAATAAAATTATGAGAATACTCAGTTTTCGTTTTTCACTCAAAAAAAAGCATAGCCGTAAAACTTGTTAGGTATCTTTTTTAAATAGTTTGCATTTTATATATCCACTCAGCAACAATGAAAACTTTTAGAATTCTCAAAACTTTTTCTTCAATTTTAATGTCCCACAACGCGACTAACTACATTACATTGATGGAAAAGTTATACAGGCTTTTATAAAAAAAAACCGGCCAAGTGCGAGTTCGACTCGCGTGGAGAGGATTCCGTCTCCACACCATACGCCTGTCTGTTAGTCTGTCTGTCTATCTTTCCATCTCCATCCTGGTAAATTTGGTACAAATATGTAAGTCGGTGACTCAAAGACGGATGCTTAACGTAAATAAATGAATTTTGAACAAGGGGGCCACTTTTGGGGGATAAATTAGGTTTTTTTTTTTAAGTTTCGCAACCTTTATTGTGTGACTAGTCAAATGAAAGGGCTTGTTGTGAGCATCTCAAATATATTTGTTTTATAACTTTAACATAAACAGTTTTGAAGTTATTTAAGAAAATACGCAAAAGTCGACCATCCCTCTCCCTTATCTCTCTGAAACTACTGGCCCCAATATTTTGAAAAAAATACGGAAAATAATTCTTGTAATGTTAAGGAACTATTTTCCATCTTTTTTCCAAAATTTTAGGTCCAGCTGTTTCGGAGATAAGGGGGGAATGGTCAATTTTCGCCTATTTTCTATAAACTCGATCGGTCCAGTAGTTTTGGAGCAAATAGGCTGTGACAGACGGACAGACAGACAGATGCACGAGTGATCCTATAAAGGTTCCTTTGTTCCTTTTGAGGTACGGAACCCTAAAAAAGGACTTCCTTATAGCAGAATACTTTCTACATTGCCCCAAAAGCCAAATTTAAGATTTTTTGAATAAAAACTTTAATAATGTCAAATATCCATTTTATATGAAAATAAATGCCACCATCGGCGGCGCTTTCTGTTACGCCAGCAAAATATGTCGCTATTCAAACCAAAATGTGCTACTTAGTCATTTGTTTTGTGAAAGACTCTTTCATGAACGCTATATCCATACGAAGACGCGCTGGCCTAGTTGGTAGTGACCCTGCCTACGAAGCAAGCGGCCCTGAGGGCCCTGCCAAGATGCAATGCGCTACCTAACGTTTCTATTAGTTTCGTTTTTAAACCAATCGCGTCACTGGTAGATCACGTGACTTTTCGTATCACGTCATCTACCTACTGATCACTACGCGATTGATTTAAAACGAATCGAATAGAAACGCTAGTTAGCGCAATGCATCTTGGCAGCCTCTGGGTTCAAATCCCAGTAAGGGCATATTTGCGTGACGAGCGTGAATATTCGTTCCTGAGTCATGGATATTTTCTATGTATTTAAGTATATATTTCTCTATATAAGTATTTATGTCGTAGTCTGGTACCTATAGTATAAGCCTAGAGCTTAGTTTGGGACTAGATAAATTGGTATGACATTGTTCCCTGTTTTTTTTTGCGAATATAGTCATAGGTAGGTACAAAATTGGACTCTTTCATGACTGCTATATCCAGACGAGCTCAGCCGCGCGGGTAATAGTTAGTCTATAAATATAAGTAGGTACCTATGTGCCAACCAAACAAATTCCGTTACCGTGCCATTGTAATTAGATCTGTATCCTAAACCATGAGTATCTGTATCTGTCCCTCGCACATATAACAATACTGTGATCCGCATTCCACTCGCAAGCGAGTTACGGTAATTGTAACTTGGTAAGGGTACTCTTATAACAGACGGCCGTTATGGCAGCGTACTTGTCTTTTTCTCTGAAGAGGTTGAGACGTAATCGGAGTATTCTTATGGCGGCACTTCACTTGTTATTGTTATGTGTCAAATACTTTCGTAGATCTCTTCATGCGGTATGTCAAATGTAAGAGATGCGAGGTCAATATTTGGCCAACATGGCCAAGTGCAGTACAATATAATAACACATACTTACGAGTAGAAACCTAGTCCCAGCCCTAATTAAAGCTTAATTGGCAGTCGGTGTCGTAATACAATACCCATATGTGTATAAAAAAATATTGAACGAAATATTACATACATACATAAACTCACGCCTTCATTCCCAGAGGGGTAGGCAGAGCTACAGAATTACTAACAACTCTAAAAAAATATTTTATTTATTTATTTATTAAAATTCTCTTACTTAACACTAACAGTCATGCTACACGTATTAATTACAAATGATTATATACAAGAACTTACAAGGTAGCTAAAGCATTACGAGTATCTACACTTGGACTGAGCTTAAGGTAACAATTGTCTCCAAGTGCCGACTGGCTGATGCGTAAAAACGCGACTCAGATGTGTAAAAGATATCAAGTTGGTTGTCGCTGCCCAGGATGTCATTTAAGAGCTTCAGGGCCCGGTGCAGTGGAGAGTGAGCTAGTGCGCGGGTGCGCGCCGCCGGAACAGCGAAGAGTGGGCGACGGCGAGGGCGGAGTTGTTGGCTAGACACGGGTGGCGCCCGTAGAGAGATTAGAGGCAGAAGAGACACGTTACTGATATGCCCTCGTATGAGCTGAAAGATGTATTTACATGTAGGGATAATACCCATAAGTTTTTTTAAATAGAAAACGGATAAAAGTTTTTTGAACCTTTTCTAGCATAAGTACCTACGTATTCTCGCTCATGCGGAACTTATTGAACTATCCGAACCCCCTATTTCGTTTTTAGGGTTCCGTGTCCGAAGGGCTCCCTTCGGACAGACGGACAGTGTAGGATTTAATAGAGTCCCGTTTAACGCCGACGCCGTTGGGTACGGAACCCTAAAAACAAAGTAAAAAAAACATATACAAAGTTTATTTTTCTTATTGCAGAGACATGGTTGCAAAAACTTTCGACCCGTGCTGCGGCTGCATCAAGCTCAGGACTGGCTGCCTCTTCATCGGCTACTTCCGGCTGGTACGAATCCCTTAACTTCACCAGATTACCTACAGTCCCAAGTTTTTCAGGCTGCCTGACTGACAGTTCAACATCGATGGCAGGGTTAATTCGTTTAAAGTGTGCGCACATTGACACATTCACGGGCACAACACAACTCTCAAAATTGCAAGTTATGACACAAATAAATCTCATACAAAATTTTCAACGGCCATGAACTACCTATCAAAATTAAGGTTTAGTTAAACATTGTACCAACGCATAACGGAAAAAATCATGATAATCTTCCCGTTTGTGCCAGCTCGTCCACGGCCGTTACGTCCACGGCCGGTACGTCCACGGCAGGTACGTCCAAGGCCGGTACGTCCACGGCTGTTGTGTGTCACAACACGCGTCGTTCCCCTTTTATGGGCAGTGCATGAAGTTGACGTAACCTCCTAAAGATTTTGCGGTGACACTCGGGGGTTTTGTGGTGTGTGTGACACGGCACAAGATACCTGCCTTCATTGTAATCCTCTACTCACAACGGACTGACCTGAATTTACCCTTTAGTTTGTTTTACGAGATTACGTTTGCAGGTGGTAGAAATCTCCTTGGACTCCTATATGGCGTGGATGATGATACCCAGCTGGATCGAGGAGGTGTCTGGTCTGTCCGGGGGCTTCAAATTATTTTTGCCCCTTGTCGGAGTTCTTATAATGCTGTTCCTGGCGCAGTCGATTCTTGCCTGCATCCTATTTCTCGTTGGACTACATAAGGTAAGCTTTAGACAACAACGGCCCTAAGAGCCTGGACACATGTCCACGGCACGGTGCCGTACGCCGTGAAACGGCGCGGTGCCGCCACCGTGAGACGGTACGGCGTCACGGTGCCGCGTACGGCGCGGCGCCGTAGAAAGGCAGGCTGCCGCGTCGTGCAAATACTTTTTTGTTTGTTTTACCTATTAATGATGAAATTATGTCTCGGGGTTTTCAGGTAAACAAAAATACATTCTGTTGGTACAGTCAACGTCAAAGATGTGTTTACACTTTTGCATTTGCGGGAGAATTTCTGTTTATGTTTATTGGATATAATATTTATTTATAAGTGAGTGTAAATTAAATACTTATGAGATCTGGAAACCTTCCAGTGAATCTGGTTACGAATGAAGAGTGGTGTGAGAAGTACCCGTAATAACGAAACTATTTACTTACCTGGGACAATAAATTTTTTTACCCATACATTTCTGTCTGTTGCCCACCGTTCAGATTTTAATAAATAAAATAAAATCTGGGGACTTATTGTAAGTGAAATTATTTTTAAATTGTAGTAATATCATTATCTCCTTTCATAGATCACATTATAATGTATTGTTTAAAAATGTATGTAATAAAAATGTGGTAACTCAGTTGACAATTCACTATTTATCACACAAATTTGCGGACAGTAACTCAGTAGACACGTAATTACCCAATTTTCACACATTTTAGAAATTATGATATTGGTAGGAACTTGACAAAGACAGATTGATAAACTAGTAAATTGACTACATCATTAAAAACGAAAATAAGCAGTGATATTATATTTAAAAACAAACATGTTTGTTAAAATCCGGTAAAATAAAAGTGGGGGTAAAAAAGTTGATTGACCCTCTTATTGCTATTGTATAATAAACCTTTCATTATTAACAGAGGTCGGAATAGGTAGTGCTTATTAACCTAAACTTGACTCATGTTCATTCATGCGTGAGTGAGATGGAAATACGTTATTGAATGAAGATGCATCAAGTTTAGGTTAATAAGCACTAGTACCTATTCCGACCTCTGATTATTAATATGAATAAAGGTAAATTCAACTAAACAAGTATAACTTTTACTCAGTGTAAATCGCCGACTAAGTAATACTAACTGTTTTTTTTGGAATAATGGTAGATTCAACAAGGGACTAAAACAAGCCATAATGACACGAGATGCTTAGCAGCGCGAGCGAGCGAGAGTGGCTATAGTTCGAGTGTCATTATGGTTGTTTAGTCTCGCGTTAAACACTCTACTTTTCACTTTGAATGCGAGGAAAAAAACGACGTTCTATACAAAATTACAATATTTAACAAATACGTAACAAAGTTTGTTCCAAATTTGTTTCGCAGTTGTTAGCTTTTTGTAAAGTGACACTTTAAATGCTTGCATATTTAGCCAACAGCTGATACAAACTTGAAAACTATTTGGACCATGCCTAATAAAATAAAATTCATATTCGTTATCATTTTTCGTGTTTCACAAAATTAAATAGTTTTTTTTTTATAATTATGCACAGTTGTCATTTTCAGGTTATTTCCACGGCCTAAAAATAGTCCATACACAATCATTGAAAATGGCGATAATCCTCCATTCACAAACACCGTGATTGCCTGTTTAAGCGGAAAGCCTTAAAAGCCACGAAAGTAAATTAAAAAGAAAAAGTACTTTAGTCCGTAAGGAGTAAAGTGTCGTATTAATCCCTATAGATTAAATACATGACTTTAGTGCGCCTAAACAAGGCTATTATGTGTCATTTTAGAGCCTGAGAAGTGAAAATGGTACTCTGGTCTTGTTAGTGAATATTTACTTTCTTTAGTTAGGTAAAAAGTCGCTAGAGATTAATTAGAAAATTATTTCTGACAGGTATTTCGTATATTACTTTTTTTTTTTTTTTTGTAAAATGGCCCCGAATCCCCGATACGTATAGCTGTACGTACTTAACGTTTGTTTGAGCGTGATTTTAAATATTGGATTGAATTCGATTAAATAGTATTCAATTTGTATTTGGCGATTACCGCCCTACTACTTGATTAATAACTGACTTCAAAAAAGGGAGGTTCTGTGTTCGACCCGTATACAGGGTGCCTCTGACTTGGCTTTAAATGCAACGATCGATTCTACTCGCTAAACTGAACTACTTTTGTTCTGCAACAAAAAAAAACTTAAGTTTAGATAACTAATTGATGTTAAAGTCTAATTTTAAAATCAGTGTATTAAATCATGGCCATATAATCACTATGTCATGGTACGGGGGCGACATTTCCTTGGTACGAGGGCTAAAGGAAAATGAAGAATTGGATCGCGTACATTGAAAATTACATTTAACTTGTGTGAAAAAAATCAAATTTAAATTGGGCATATTTTTAACAACTTACAGAGCAAAAAAAGTTCAGTTTCAGGAGTAGAAACGATCCATGCATTTAAAGCCCCAAGGTCAGAGGCACCCTGTATATGTACAGTCACGAGATTAAATTTGGTACCCCCCGGTCCAAAGTCAATCTGACATCCTACAACAATAAGGTTGAGTTTCCTAAAAGTTACAAATGACTTGACATCTCTAATGACATCGACGACTTCAAACATATTTTTCTTGAAATGGGTCCTAAATTAACGCTCGTGACCGTACCACCATTCTTATGGGTGATTTTAATACTTGTCTTGTTAAGGACGACTCCCGTTCCTCTCAGCCTTAATCTGTTACAAACTCTTTGAACCTTAGTATTCTTCCCCTCAACCCCACTCATTTTCCTAGTACTAATTATTTTACAATATATTTTTTCTTCATATTGAGTAAAAAAATATTGAATGAACAATTATGATAACAGCCTGTTATCAACTTGAAATTATTACAATTCATTGTAAATTTATACTTATATATATTTTATATCCTCTAACCGGAGTTAGTATATTTTAAGTCATAAAATTCAATAAAATAGCCGCGAATCTGTTGTGAGTAATATGGTTTCTTTTGATACGATAATATTGGCCTAACAAAAAATGGCAAAACTTAGAGTTGTATTCGATAGTCGATAATGCAAAATACGCGTTCGTAACTCGATCTTAAATTAAAAAAAAACAGTTTAGAAAAAAATCGTGTTGAAGAGCATCACATTCTGAGAAACATGATAATATGTAATTTGTGCGAAAACATAAACTAATAAGCAAAATATCGCGGTTTGAAGTTGCATAATACGTTTTTTCGCTCTCCTGAAAACCTCTCTTTGTACAATTTTACAATTTTACTCGTATCGACGGTCGATATACGCCAACAAAGATTTGTTCCTATTCTTTCCTAATTGTATCCTTTCTAGCAAAACAGAATTTAACATGGAGTTTAGATGGCCCACCTGTTACATGACGTCACAGTGCACATCGGATCTCTGGCTAATTGCTGTCTAATTAGTTTAAAATTTTGGTGATGTCTTTAACGGTATTTTCATATTTTGTTGAGAAATGCGATTTAAGAAATCTATGCATATTTCCTATTTACCTACTGAATACCTATTAATTTTGAATTTCGAATTTAGACAGCTTTTTTTCTATTTGCAGAACCAGCATGAAATAGTAGCGTGGTACGTTATACATGCGCGGAGGTGTATCTTCATCACCCTCGTCCTCTGCATCCACAAACTGTTCTGGCCCCAGGACTTTGCACCATTTCGTAACGGTTTCATTTTATTGCGTAAGTACCGGAATGCAACCCTAGCATGAATTTTATTTTAATTTATCAGCAGTAATTTTTTTTTAAATTTTAATGCACACAAACATAAATCTGAGTACAAAAGGTGAACCTAGTGCCTAATTTTCCACGAATTAACCTTTTGGAAACACAGAAATGTCTCAATAAATATTTTTTTGGAAAGGAAATCGCACGACCTAGTTTTTATACCTAATATCTACAACATATTCAAAAACCGTAAAACTCGGTCTAGGTTTATGGAGAGGGAAACCTTATCGTATTAACTATAGAAATTTTCAGCTTCCGAAATTCCACGTGGCTCCATTGTTCTAAGCGTATGTCACTGATGGTATTTTGTGCGGGTGCAACTGTAGGAAAATTTTACTACGAAATTTTAGCGTCCCGTCGATTCGATAGACTGAAACACTAAAAATGACGCTTGTACGACGTTAGGTATGTTTTACTGTTCTCACGAACTTCAACTTTAAAATACGTTAAAAAAACGCTTCTAGTATGGGAGCTACCCCTTTTTAGATTTATTTTTATGACTACTTAGCTGTTGCCCGTGACTCCGTCATGGCAGAAAAATAAAACATAGCCTATGTTACTCAAGGGTAATGTAGCATTCTTTATTGGTATGTTACAGTTCTGCAAGGTTACTTCCTGCTGGTGATCCATTGCTACTGCGAGAGTATGGGCCAGAAGCCCCAGCCAGCGACTACTGCTGCGCCGCCTGCGCCTGCGCCTGTGCCTGTGCCTGTGCCTGTGCCTGTTCCTACGCCTGTGTCTCCGCCTGTACCTCACCGCCGCAGCGATGCTAAATAGCCCATTCTCAATCTTATAGCCCCGCGTGGCTCTATTAAATTTCCCAGGAGACTTTAAACCTTCAATAAGATTTTTTTATTGAAATAAGAGTCAAAACAGTTAAAAGGAAACGAAGTTGTTATTGATAGCACCTATGTGACAGTTGCAGAAAGTTGAGTCAATTGACAGTATTTTTTGAAAAGGTGTTCTGATAAAAATCATGCTTAAAGATGTTTGTTTTTCTCAAAAACATTCAATATTTTTTTTTTTGTTCGATCGTTTATGTAAGTAGGTGTAAACACTTTATTGTACAAACAAAAGATATAAAAATTATAAAATAGATAAAAATATAACCGGGATGTAAAAAGGTGAATTTATCCCTGTAAGGGATCTCTTCCAGTTAATCTTTGAGCGATTAAGAAATAATTAATTATTATTTAGTATTTAATGAAAATATTGTATTATCAGTGTTTGCTACGCCTGCTTTCGACTAATAGTCGAAATGATGTAATTTAGTTTGTAACTACGTTTTGCTGGCTGTGACTGTGCTTCATTAGCCATTAGCACACATTTGATTATTTATTTTCTCAGTAAATAACGAACCAAAGAACAATTAGTATGCTTTTGAAAAAAACCTCTCCAACCATGTATTATCAGAACACCTTTTCGAAAAAAAAGTTTTCAATTGATTAACTTTCTGCAAAAACCAAGCCCACTGTGACATAGCTATCAACAACATCATCGCTTCCTTGTAACTGTGTTGACTTTTTTCAATGAAAAAAAACTTATTAAAAAATGTTCCGGTTGTCGATTTCTAAAGCAAATTTGGTTAATCTCAATCTTAGTTTTGATTCAGTAAATCTTGTCGCGAACCCTCCACGACCCTATGGAACCCTTGGGGGTTCGCGTACTGCACTTTAAGAAACCTCTAACCATTTGCAGATATAGTAAACAAACATACAAGGGTGATGGACCCAGTAATGGACAAGTACCAATTATGGACATTTATTCTTACTTTACAGAAGGCAGGTAATTCATTGGTTTCGCAACAATAAATTTTCGTCCATATGTTATTGGAATTAAGAGTTAAGTGTCCATTATTGGTGCCTGTCAGCTTAAAGTGTCCAACATTGGTGCCATTACTTGACGTCATTATTGCTCGGAAAAGTTCGATTAGTTTGAAAAAACAAGACGAAGACGAACTCACCTGACAAAGTACGATCAGTGGCGGATCCACGGGGGTGGTCAAGTACGTCATGACCACCCCCTTCGGCACTCGTCACTCGTCGGGTCAGAAAGTAAATAGTCGTGTGGCATTATCTCGCACTTGACCGAACTCCTGCGTTCAGCAGTTAATGACCACCCCCTAATCTGAAAGCTGGATCCGCCTGAGTACGATGTCGTATGATTATGCGCTTCATCTTTTTGTTAAGGATTACTATTAATGATATTTTATATTAAGATACGTCATCTGCGCGCAAAAGCGTTCCTCGAAAAGGAAGGTAATTGCCTTACTATCGTTCAGTCGCGCCGTGGCCGCTGACACGCATGCGTCAAAAACAGTAAAGTTTTATTACCAAAATGCAACAAATATGTCATAAAAAATGCCGTCTTATGTTTTTCGAGGCTGCCGAAATTATACTGTAACTATAAAAGGAAGAAAGGATGTCTCATTTCATTCGTAAGTACCGTAAATATTTTTTACATTTTCTTTTACATCGCCATTGATTACCATGAAATTCTAAAGCAGTTCACTTAATGTTGGGAGAAAGCGACAGAGCTGTATAACTGCTATAGCTCTATCCCTTTCTCTCAACTTCAACTGAACAACTAGTATGTTATGACAACCACCCAGTACTTTGTAATGTATGTTAAGGTGGGTACATTTAGCGCATGCACGTGTTGTTCGTTCGTCGTGCTATGAGATGAAGCTGTAGAGGCATTTGTGATGTGCAAGAGTAAACCTTATGTCACATGCACAAGAACGGCGTCGTACGCAAGACAGTATGTTATTATAGATTTAGTTACTATTGTCATTTATTCTGGGTTTTAGATATGTAATAGGCACGGGCCTAAAAAAAATACGGACGTAACCTAGTCTAATCATGAGTGAAGCACACAAAATGGCCGTCCGTTTACGAGTGAGCGTGCTTTGAGGGTTTGCTATATAAATCGTCAATTTTCCTATTTTAAGGCCTTTTACCAACTGCAACTTTTTGCAGTTATTTGTATCTTGTTGTAGCTTCATTTTAGTTAGCCTGCCTACCGCCCGTAACAATTTCTTGCTTAAAACGTCATCATATCACCCTATGTAGTCAAATCTATACCTATACTATAATATTATATTATTATATTTTATATTATAAAGCTGAAGAGTTTGTTTGTTTGTTTGCTTGAACGCGCTAATCTCAGGAACTACTGGTCCGATTTGAAAAATTCTTTAAGTGTAAGATAGCCCATTTATCGAGGAAGGCTATAGGCTATATCATCACGCTAAGACCAATAGGAGCGGAGCACCAATGAAGAATGTTTCAACCTTCTACGTAAACAAAGTCGCGCGTTAAAGTTAGCGTTAGCCCAAAGTAACTATTCCACGGGAATGAAGTCGCGGGCAGAAGCTAGTCAATAATATTTATGACTGACTGTACCTATTCTCTGAAACAACTCAACACCGAGTTCATCGACGAAGGTACACTACTGGGGCTCTATTCTCCTCGGTAAAACCATGTTACTTTTGACATGCTAACGTATGGTCAACGTTACCGGTAGCTCTCAATTACTTGACAGTAATAGCGGTGAGTTAAAAACAAAACGATAACGTGTCTTCAGATAGATAATAGTTAAGAGATGGGCCGACTAGTTGACGATTAGTCGGGAAAGCCGACTATTCGGCATCATTTATAGTCGTTGATTAGTCGGCGACTAGTCGTCAAAGATTACCGCACACGCGATTTTCTTTTCGACATAGTTATAAAAAGCACTAGGTAGTTCGTTTTAATACTATAAATTAGGGTTATAATTCTTTTTTTTTGTCGTGCAGAGAAAACGTAAACAAAACTGGTCAAAACATGGTAGGGGTAGGTAACAAAGCGCGACGGACGAAGCGAAACGAACGTTTCCGAGTTCACCCGAACTTAGCAAAATCCTACGATCGGCATTGCCGACTAGTCGGCCGATTAATCGGCAAATTGAAAACCGTTTAGTCGGCCGACTGGCCAGTCGGCAAAATCCGTAGTCGGCCAATCTCTAATACCTAATGGTTATTCCCCGATATACTGGTGTCCCCTTCTTTCAGAGCTGACATCTCTTTAACGGCCTGACCGATTTTCATAAAACTTAGCTAAGAACCACCCCTAGAAAACCAGCTTTCAAATAACATAAAAAACCGGTAAAGTGAGAGTCGGACTCACGCACCGAGGGTTCCTTATTTAAGATAATAATAAGGCTTGGTAACAGCAAAAGAAAATACTCATTTTGTTATGAAGTTTATAGTCTATGCCATAAGGTCCATTTTGACTAGCCTAAATTTTAATACAGATTTTCTAAGTTTTTTGTTATTCCTCAAAAACTGTAAATAATGAATTAACACTTCATTTTATTTATCCCATAAAATATAACTAATTATGCAGGTCGTCAGGATTTTCTCAGAGGTCATTTTTGTACATTTTTGGCTATAAATCAAAAACTACATCACAGAAAATTAAAAAAGAAAATTGTGTTTGATGACACCACATTTGCTATAATCAAACCACTTTCATTTTTAACTCCCCATTCTAGACCCCTTTTCAATTATTTATAAAATTTATTTCATATTTTTCTAACTAAAAACAGATGCGGGCAAGCAAGTTGCACAACTATATGCCAAATTTCAAGTTGATAGCATTTTTAGTTGCTGAGAAAACCTGCTGTGACATACAGACAGACAGACAACGAAGTCTCACCATAAGGGTTCCTTTTTTACCTTTTTGGTACGGAACCCTAAAAAGAAAAGTCGGTTCACTCGTTTAAGAGCTACGGTGTCACAGACAGATACACAGGTAGGTGATTATTCGGCGTTTTAACCGCCGTCATTATTGTCTTCGCATATTATTCAAGATAAACTTAATAACTTTCTTGTTGTTTTAAATGGAATGGATACTACCCCCGGGTCCGCTGATTTTGGCATCAAAAGTTGTTGGAAGTTATCATTATTTTCGTCAATATATTGAAGACAACAATGACGGCGGTTGAAACTTGAAGCCCGAATATTCACCCAGATACAGATTTAGTGAATAATCCTTTCACATCGTGAAAACTCGGAACTCACGTGTATTACTCTAGCGATGCGACGTTCCCCCACGTTGTCTTGATGGGTACTGAGTTAGAATGAAGTAGCATGACAAATACGAACAATTCCGAGAAAACACGATGTGAAAGGATATTTCACTACATCTGTACACACGTCAAATTTAAAACACCCCTCTTTTTTACATCGGGAATTAAAAAGCAATATGGTTTTGCAGAGTAGAATGAAGTCCCTGATTGCACCACACTGGACTCTGGTACGCTTTTAGTGGGTTTTAAAAAGTTATTTTTTTTATTAAAAAAAGGCTTTTTATTGAACAATGTTCATACTTATTACGCTTAGTAATGCTTTCGGGTGTACATTGCATTTCTTAACAGGAGGAAAGACCTAAATACAAAAAACAAGCTTTAAAAACCTTACTCCACTGTATGATAAATACACATTAGTGTAGGTAATAAACCCCTCAAAATCATCACTATGCTTTTAGCCTGTCACTTCCACAACAACGACGAATCTAACGACACCTCATATGTTACCATCAATCCGTTTAGGCTGCAGAGCGTGCCACAGAAATAGACATACATACATTCATACACAAGAAATAAATATTCCTTCTTCTACACGGTAAGGAAAAAACAACAAACAAATGTTTTAACATGTTTATTTAATACCTAATGAATTAACAAAGCATGTACAACATTCACAAACATCAAAAATCCTATAAAATTAATTCCACGTTGTAATTGTAAATAATTGTACAACATTTAAAGCGTTTATAATTGATCCATAGTGGCACATTTACATAAAGGCGTACTCACACAGAAGAGCGAAGGATGACGTTAAACTTAATACTAGGCAATTTTAATTCTTAAGGTAGCGACCGAGTTGTAACATTTCGGTGAAATGTATTACTTGCGGCCCTTATCTATTGGGTGCGATAAGATAAGGACCGCAGGTGAAACATGACACCGAAAGGTTACAAGTCAGTCGCCACCGAGCGAGTTTGCCAAACTAGTCTGTTTGTTTAGGATTTAACTAAATGAAAAGCGAAACCACGTGATATAGTTCGTCTGCCAATAGAAGCAAAGGAATTGGTCGATTTTTTACAAAACCGTTTTCATTGGCTGATTAATATGTAAAGAAAATACATTTACAACAACACATAAGTACAGTCGCGAACTTTAATTTGGTACCCACCTCAGGTCCAAAGTCAATCTGACATTCTACAACAATAAGGTTGAGTTTCCTAAAAGTTACAAATGACTTGACATCTCTAATGACATTGACGACATAAAGCATATTTTTCTTGAAATGGGTCACAAATTAACGTTTGTGATAGTACAAGAGTTAAACCAAATAAAAACGTCGTATCATCGTGAAACGGTCTAAATTCAGCATATGAATACCTAACCAATGTAGTTTAAAACTAAGGTGCTGTTGATTTCGAAATAGGTGGTCGTGAAGATACAAATAAACCAACATGCATAGAAAACGGGGCTTTAGGTTGCTTTGTAAGGCATTTTTTGGAGAATATTTTTTATCTAGGATGTTTCAAACAACGCTGCGTGAGTCACAGTGTATATATTCTTAAACCATCTGAGTAGGATACTCGTAACTCGGTATGTTTTTGAGATAATACAATTCCAACAAAGAACCTATTAAATACTAATGTTAAACAAATTTACGTGTGAATACGCCTTTAACATTTATTTAAAACACACATATAAAACATTTCTATAACTACATTTACATGTTCCCAAGAACATTGTCTTGGGAAAATTTTTAAGTATTTAAATATTCAGTACATTAGTAAGAAACATTTCGTAGAGTAATATAATAAGAAAACATTTACACCTAGACCAGGAGTCAGTGAGAAAAAACGCCAATTCGTTTTGGTATAATGCCCTTATCTCAATATTATTGTAGATACGAGAACTACGCGATTTTTTCACTGCCTCCTTAGTTGTCATGTGCGTCTTGGGCAAGTAAATGCGATATGTTATGTTATATATAAGTCCTTAAGGATTTCTATAGTATGCGGAACCCTAAACACCTAAGGGTTCACATATAATTTATTTAGGGAAGAAAATAGGCTGCTTACAGAGTAAAATAATCAGTTCTTTAAAAATCGACACCTGTCATCTGGGGGTCAAGGTTCGTTGATTTTGTTTTTAATGCGAGGGCATAATGTTGTTTGTTGTATACGTGAAATGTGGTGAGGTGAGCTGAAACTTCAGCACGATTATTGGTGCCAATCACGTTTCCAGCCCGTTTTCTTCCCGGTGTAATAAATTGAACATTACTAAACTAATTAAAGCGAAGGACGTATTATTGTCGAATTTATTAATTTGGTACATAATGTGGTCAAATGCGCATGCTTGGCACTGAATATAGGGTAAAAAAACGAGCCTGAAAGCTAGTAGGTATGCAATTCCAAAGTGTTCACTCATTGCAGCCGTCAGATAAAAAGTACCAATGTCAATTTCCTTGCGCAAATTAAAAAAATCGAAGGCATAAATCACAAATGGGACACCGTGACCGTCATAGACTCAAAAAGGTCACCGTTTTGCCGCAGTAAAATTAAAATCTTCTTATATTTTTCAAAGTCTTCACTGCAAATAACACGCCTACCTAGTTCATATCGATCTTATTTGGTTGGTATGTCTGAACACATTTAGTTTATTTAAAAACAGTAAAATAGTGTCTAACATTTAAAAAATTTAAACAATCCGCTCTTTTCTTCTTTCTTTCTTTCTTTCTTTTTTTCTTTCCGGCGTCTAAAAGTAGGTATCGATAATTTTCAAATAAACTTATCCTGACTTAAGCAGTGTATCTTGCTATTCAAAGCAGAAGATATGTATTTTTTCTTATCTTGTTTATTTTACAAACAGCAGTCTCTTGAGAAAGATAAAACAATTCACTAATCACATTTTTCTTGGTTCAGGTCCTGTTATTTGATGCATTTCATTCGCTTTAAAATTAATACAAGCGAAACAGCAAATGAATAAAGCATTAACCGCTTAAGTGAGAACGAGACAACAATACATTTTTATATTGCTATAGTTCCACTCTGAACAGAAAAACAATTATCTTACATCTAAAAAATGGAAGACGATACTTATTATTAAAATTAATTTCGTTATATTACAACTTTAATGGGTTTATCAGTAAGTTCAACACCATTTTGTTTTAGTATCGTTTCACAAACTGATATGGTTAAAAATTGCATTTCACAACCAGTTTAATAAATTTATTTTTTAATGCGTATTACATCGTATTTGTATCATAGCTCCTGGTTTATAAAAACGAGTGTGCGTAAAGTTTGTTTCATATAAAAAAAATTACTATCTTGATCAAACTTGCGGAGTAGGGAGATAACATTTTTATTATTAACAATAGCGCATTTTTATGTCAAGTTACTGTTTCGCTATAAAATTAATTTCTCCTTCTAGTAGTTGCTTTGACAAACCATTTTTCGGAAGTTACAGGCAAAAAATGTTAGTTCTAGCATTTAAAAAAGTATTTATTTTAATTAAAGTAATGAACTAACCTATTAGTTCATTACAATAAATATATCAAAACAAAATTTAATTACAATACTTACGTGAAACCAGGAGCTTCTGAAATTTCGAGTAACAATGTTTTTTTTTTCAAAAATACGGTGACTTGCAACCTTAATTAAAAACTGGACACTTTTGAACGTCATTCTAAACTAGTTTTCTTAGTACAATCTACAGACATTTTAACACTTCCTATACGATAGAATATCAGTTATTTTATAACATCTATAATAGTTATTTATTATATATTTCGTACAAACACCGATGTATACATGCATTCAACTAACTACACAACTACATACGAGTTTTATTCTACGTATTTATATATGCAGAGAGCATTTTGCTTAAGTGTTCGTACCTGCATCATTCAGGGATAAAATATGTAAAAAATGGATTCTGTGTAGATAGACATAGTTTATTTGTTTTAAAGTTACTAAGCTCACTATAAAATCAATCAGACGAGAACTTCATCAATATTTTTTGTAGCAGTATGTAAAGGATTCAGAAGTTGTAAATAAATAGAAAATACATATGTGTTACTGATTGTTTTTACATCTGTAGAAAACTGATTAAAATCCAGCTCCGAGATATATTACTGGACACTATCCTGGTCATATTATTTCACTCCTATATACCTACGACATAAGCTCCTGGTCCATGTTCGTGCCACCGGTCCCGCCCATGGTTCTTACATGAGTTTGAAAATGATGGACATATTTACAGCACTCCGTCTTCGTGGATCGAAATCAAGTAGCTCCGAATCACAACAATGTAGTAGATATTTTCGGCTGAAACAAATTTGAAAATATATAACCCCGTAAGACCCAGAGTGTAATAGGATGTACGTAATCAAGGCGATTTAATTTGAACTGTGTTGCAATGGGAATAAGGTTTATTTTCCTATCTTCATAAACTGAAAATGGCATTATCGAACAAACGTTATTGAACTTTATTGCTTTGACGGTAGATTCAAAGTCCCACTCACAAAAAACTCCCTGTTTGTAGTATGGTGGGCCTGACGAGGATAAAATAAATTTGATCAAATACACATTAGACTGTTAAAAATGATTAACGGGAATCGAACCCATAAAATAAATAAATATAAGGAGACATTCTTACACTAATTGACCTAGTCCCAAACTAAGCTCTAGGCTTGTGAAATGGGTACTAGATAATGATATACCTACCTACATACTGAAATATATAGAAACCATCCAAGAATCAACTGCTCGCGCTCATTACCAGGGATCGGAATTTCGGATCGATATTTTCCTAAACTTTCGCGGCGGCCTTGTTGTTCAGTTGTATGGAGGCAGACTCTTTCATTAATAAAATTCCCGGGATTTCTAAATAAATAATTTATGCCAGCATTAATTCATAAGTATTTATATTAACTATTTGAAGTTATTTTCCATGTATAGATTTACCAAATGTTATTTAATTTACCTGTAACTCATTGACCTAACGAATTTATAGGAGCAACACGGAACGTTTTATCCTACATGTAAAATAATAATTATTAATGTTTTGTAGAATTCTGGAATCCCGGAACTTATATTATCAAAATAATATTTTTCAGAAGCCGACGCCATGTTCGCCTATCTTTTTCCGGGATTTTTCCAACTTTAGGTAAATATCGATCCGAATTTCCGATCCCTGCTCATTACACAAATGTTTTGTACCTACAACCAACTACTTATACCTAACCTAGTCTAATCAAGGTTAGAACTAAGAAGTGTGAAGTCTATGTCCGTCGCTGTCTATCTTTCTGCCTAAATACAAACTTTCGAATAAGAAAAACGCATATAAATCGGCGATGACAGACTCAAACAGGCGTACTTCATCATACAACACACACCCCACTTTCTGTGTTTTTGTCAGTGGCATTGTAACTCCTAAACAGATAAACCAAATCAATTGCGCCTTTTTAGGGTTCCGTACCTCAAAAGGAAGAAAGGAACCCTTATAGGATCACTCGTGCGTCTGTCTGTGTGTCCGTCTGTCATAGCCGATTTTCTCCAAAACTACTGGACCGATCGAGTTGAAATTTGGTACACATATGTAAGTCAGTGACAAAAGAGGGACGTACGCGTAAATATTAACAGTTTTTAAGTTATTAGTAGTTTCAGAGATAAGGGAGGGGGACGGTCGATTTTTGCGTATTTTTTAAATAACTGTTTATGTTAAAGTTATAAAATAAATATATTTGAGATGCTCACATCAATCCCTTTCATTTGATTAGTCACACAAAATTATTGCGAACCTTTTTTTTTAAATTTCCTAATTTATCCCCCAAAAGTAGCCCCC
This sequence comes from Acleris literana, assembly GCA_946894065.1. Taxonomy (NCBI): domain Eukaryota; kingdom Metazoa; phylum Arthropoda; class Insecta; order Lepidoptera; family Tortricidae; genus Acleris; species Acleris literana. The sequence continues at coordinate 16,207,859 of OX335683.1, read as the reverse complement.
TTGTTCAAAATTCATTTATTTACGTTACGCATCTGTCTTTGAGTCACCGACTTACATATTTGTACCAAATTTCAACTCGATCGGTCCAGTAGTTTTGGAGCAAATCTGCTGTGACAGATGGACAGATAGACAGACAGACTAACAGACAGGCATATGGTGCGGAGACGGAACCCTCTCCACGCGGGTCGACTTTTTTTAAAGAAAGCTTGTTTAATCCGAATAGTTCTACGCTAAGTTTCATGAAAATCGGTTGGGCCGTTTAAAAGATATCAGCTCTGAAAGTAGGGGTCGCCATTGCATAGAGGAGTTTTATCTACTAACCCCCTTACTAATAAACGTTGAGTAACGGTGGTATAGCTATACAAAGTTTTGTCCTTATCTGTCAAATTAAAATGTCACAATGACAGATAAGGACAAAACATTGTATAGCTATACCACCGTTACTTAAAGTTTATTAGTAAGGGGGTAAAAGTTTTTCACTCAATCACTGTTTCACAAAAAAAACCCTACCTAAGAACAGAATCTGTGTAATGACATGCCCTGCGCTCATGTGGAACAGACTCTTCAGGAAGCCGATGATGTAGAGCACGAGGAACACCACCCAGAAGATGCAGTAATTCTTCACCAGGTGTCTCTTCTCCTGGAAACCACAAAAGGAGAAACATATGGATGTATATAAATAACTAGCTGCACTCGGCATGCATTGCAATGCCACGTAAAAAGGGTTAATTTTTCATAGATTTCTTGGTCTAGGAACATACACAGAAGAATCCACCAAATTTTCATCACAATCGGATCAAGAGTTTAGGAACACATACAGGACATACATAACATACATTCATTTTTATTTATATAGGTAACTAATAGCACTTTCGGGTTTGAACCTGGGAGGGTGTCTCTACTCAGTGAATCCAAAGTCGGCTTTTGGCTAAACATATTTTGGGACGCCGACTTCAATTTGACTGACATATTACCATTTAAAATGAAGTTATTTTTCACGTTTTTCAAGGCGGGTTTTTTTTTTTTTTTTTGTACTTTTAATCATCATAATAATATAGTGCTATTATGTAGTCCCACTTCTCAATTAATATACACTATATACACTATAGAAAATTAATACGAAACTCACCGCAAGCAACGCCACGGGAAAGTCATAGTGCATATAATTAAACCATTTCAATGTGCTTACTCATAGTCGCTCAACTATCTTAATCGAGATATCTTATCGCCATCCTCGAAATAGGTACCGTTGAGGAGTTCTGGTGGCCATTTGTGGTCTTCATCATCAGTTCCACTTCACTAAATAGTGCTTTCCAAGAGCAAATGCATGAGACCTAACCTAACCTAACCCTATAATATTTGACGAGTTCTCTCAATTTCTCCAAGAACCCACCGTCAGATCCTGAAATGTTGACAATGGGACTAACTAAAAACAACACCCTTCCAAACGATTTTTTTTTCAAAATTCTGACCAGCTGTCTTTGAGTAAGTAAAAAAAATAACAAAAAAACATACCCCGACGAATTGTGAACCTTCTCCTTTTTTGAAGTCGGTTAAAAAACACAAGACGAAGACACTCACTACTTGTTTATTGCTGTTTTCTGTTTTCACTATTTTTCTGTGTGTCTTGTGTGTGTAGTGAATAAATGTATTTTTCTTACTTAAAATAAGAAAATAAGAAATAAGAAGTATTTATTGTCACCCAAAACCTGTAAAAATACAAACAAATTTTTATAAAAAAAAGGTGTGTGGTGTGTGTGTTCTTTCTTTATAAAGGTGTCTCGAAGTAAAAACACGTCACGGGTTGGTTAATTAGTTCCTCTCAGTGTCGTAACGTTCTATTTTACTGCCGCCTTGATACGGTTCCCTAAACTATCTCCCCTATTCTATCTAACCAGAGTCATGAGATTGATCCTCATATTTGGCACCAATGATATAATATAAAAAGAGGTAGATTTGTTACCAATTCGGTATTCCGCGTGTAAAAATGGCCCGGCTTACGCACATTATAATCAGTAAATATTGCAATTACACACTAATTCATAAATGACTAGTGAAAGCAGGATGGTATGCTAATTTCCGGGAGCGAAACAGACACGAGTGTATGTTGCTCTGCAGACTAGTTCACGGTTCCGTTGACGGCACAAGACTAAGTAAAGGTGTACCAATTGGCTTGGTTTTAGGGTGCCACTATCGAAGTGCGTATAACATATCTACCTCTTTTTACTATATTATATCATTGTTTGGCACTATATCTTTTCAAGTTCACTCAGGCTTACTAGATCAAATTAACGGGTCTAATAAAAGCAAGCTATAAAAAGCCGACTGCATTTTTTGATACTGTGGTTAAGTAAATAGAAATAGAAATAGAAACATTTATTCGACGAACACAGAGAAAAAAAAACGGAACAGAGAAAAACATCATTAAAAAAAAAAAGGATGGCAACACAAAAATAAAAACAAAAACAATATAGAAGGAAAGAATAATGTTGCCATGGGTGATTCTGTGACGTCGAAATTGACACCACTCAGCACTATGTCACAGCATAAACCGCGACGCGAAGTGTCGTCTATATAATATACATGTTTTAAAAAACCCTCCTCTCAATACTTTGATTAAAATACCATAGCCTATATCACTTTCACTACCAAGACGAATCAAATGACACCTCATATGTTACCATCAAGCCGTTTAGGCTGCAGTGAGTGCCACAGAAATAGACATACATACAGTCGAAAAACATCATCCTCCTTCTGATGTAGTCGGGTAAAAAGGAATGATCTAAGTAGACATACGTCCATCTTTGAAAATGCCATATTCAGGGGAAATACTACTTAAATGATGCGACTTTTGAATGCAGTAGTATAGGTATAGACAAACTTAAAGACAACATAATGAACAGAACAGAAATAACAAAATCAGCATGTAAAACCAGAGTAAAACATTACAACAGGCTTATTGCCTAACGCACTCGCAATCGCAATCGTTTTCATTTTGACAGTCTGAATGGGAGTTTGCATACAAAATGAAAACAAACATCGCTTTTGCACTCTTTCTGGAATAACAAAGTATACAGAGATGGCAGAATGAGCTTTTTAAAATGATATTTGACGTGGTGTTGCGTAAAACCTCGATATTCTCGGGTGGCAACCCTGGGGTCCTAGTGAAAAAGTGTATAAGTCTTCTCAAGACCAAGTGAAAAAGGGTTTAAGTCTAGTATGCTCCGCTCATGTATATACCGTTTTTACGAGTTAATTCGACTTGTACCCTTTTTCACTAGGACCCCAGCATTATCCATTATTACCAGAGATCGGAATAGGTAGAGCTAATTTGCCTAAACTTGATGCATGTTCATTCAATAATGTATTCCCATCTCTCTCACGCATGAATGAATATGCGTCAAGTTTAGGCAAATTAGCTCTACCTATTCCGATCTCTGATTATTACCGTCTGGTTGCCCTGAAAATCAGCGTCACGGCACTTACCTATATGTCTGACACTATGCTGAGTGGCACACAATTTGTACATTATAAAATTATTTCGCCACTGTATTTCATTTTAATATTATTGTTTTATGTTTTGCACCAAATAAACGATTTTCTTCTTCTTCTTCATTATCAAGTAGCAGTTTAAGGTAATAATTGGATCATGTTGCCAATTTCAATCTAGAATATACCCTCATTTTTCCTACGTCTTATCAGCTCACTTTCTAGTCTGTTTGTTTGATTATTTGTTTCTTACTGTTTGCTAAAGTTGGTCTCTGCCTACCCCTCTGGGAAACAGGCATGATTGTATGTATGTATGTACGTTTGCTTGGTTTGCTTACTTAGAGCGTTTCAATCTATGGACTATATACCTTGTAAACAGCATATACGAAGACCATGTCACACACGAACTTGACGATCAGCAGTGCCACCATCATTAACACGATGGTGGAGACCACCGCCGACACCACGTCCACCTCCTCGCGCTTTGTCGCCTGCGCCTGCGCGGTCTTGATGTCCACGTAGAACGAGATCAGGACCACGTTCAGCACGAACGTCAGGATCTAGGAAATTAAATGGTATACCCTTAAAGCAGTGGTTCCGAACCTAGGGGAAATTACCCCCGCGGGAGTAAATCAGCTATTCTGTGGGGTAACAAAGAACCTAATAATTAAGACCTAATGTAAATACGTGGCGGCCAAAGTGGACACTTGCAGAGTAGAATTTGAAAATCTCTCATCTCAGCACATTTTGGCGAAAATCTGGAGCCGAATATCCGTTTCTAGCTAACAGACCTTTGAAAATGCTTATACTCTTAATTATTATATTTTGTATTGATGACATTTTAAGGTCGGGGTAAAATCAGTTTTCCTAATAGTTCACAGGGGCAACATACCGAACACGTCACCTTGGAACACCAGAAGCCGTCGGCAACATCAAGCGTCTACTGGGCTTCCTGGTGGAACTGGATTGGCAAGAGTAGTGCCAGCAACCCAGCACGCAAAAAAGGCGCATAAATTAAGTCATCGAGTTGCGGAAAACTAGCCCGCTCTAACTATAACCTATAAACTATAGCTCACATTAGTAACAATATTGCAAAGGTTAGGAACCACGGCCTTAAAGGGTTATGGGAGGTTTACGAGATCCTGGTGAGGGTCGTAGTCGAATGCGCGAGCAGAACCTGCAGTCCTCGCCAACAACGGTGAGGTGGGAGAATCGCTGGGTTTTTAGTGGGTATTCCTGCCACTGGTTGGTGAGTCCCACATTACCTTGGCCCCCCAGGATCAGGTGGTATGCGTAAGAGCATTCTCCCAGCGTGAGAAAAAAGCAGGTTCACGAGATTCACTAATAAAGCAAGGAAGTGTTGTTAATAAACGTTGAATAACCTTGGGTTACCTAAACCGTGTTTTCTCCTTATCTGTCAAATTCAAATGTCACAATGACAGATAAGGACAAAACATGGTTTAGCTACTCCATGGTTATTCCACGTTTATAAGTAAGGGGGTAAATGTATAACTATGCCAAATTACACCTTTGTAGTACCAATAGACTCTGAGTAGGGTTTCCAATACCGGTATACCGGGATCCCGGTATTCCGAGATCCCGCGCTATTTTCTAGTCCCGCTTGTTGCGGGATTACGAGCGCGGGACACATTAGTTTGGCAGACGACACATTAAAAATGTTATGTTTTTTTTACAAATAATTTCAACTGAATGCTCACAGACCTAATTAAATTTTTAATTCGTTTTTTCAACCATCTGTTAAAAAATTCTTGGTTTTCGTTTATTTTGATCTTTATTTCTTTTGTTTCATTCACCTTATAACAAAAGTATCAATTTATATGCGGGATCCCGCAAATACCGGGATCCCGCGGGATTGAAAATATTCAGTCCCACAGATACCGGGATTGAAGATAAGCTGCGGGATTGGAAGTCCTAACTCTGAGCTAGACCGCGGACAGACTAACATGACTAAACTATAAGGGTTCCTTTGACTTCGGAACACTAAAAAGGATAGGCGTTTTAACCCATCCTTTCTTCATTCCTCCTAAGCCTCAGCCAGAAACTTAAAAGCCCGGTTGGCGGCTCCCGACTCACCGAGTTCATGATGCCCATGGTGATACATCCTGTCCGCAGTTGGAACTTGAAGCAGAACTTGTCCAGCACCGGGAGCTCCATCCTGGCCTGGAATATACAGTCAAAGACTTTTGTGACCCACCTTTCGTCCAAATTCAATCTAACATTCTACAGTAACAAGGTTGAGTTTCCTATAAGTTACAAATGACTTGGAATCTCTAATAACATTGACGACATCGTTTTTTTTTATTAAATCACAAAATAACGTTCGTAACCGTACCATCGGCTTTATTAGCATTAAATATCAAGCGAAATTTGTATTATAAACGTTTATGGCTTATAGGGGACAATCCACAGAATAAAATGGCATTAGTACCAGTTAGATATTTTTTCACGGAAATTCATATAAACAGAAACGAAAAGGGATCGGAATTTTGTAAATACCGACGCCTCGTACGCTCCGGACGCTCCGATTTCGATCCAGTCGACGTGCAGCTTTATAGACATGTGCTAGATATTTTTGAGCCTAATGTTGGATAGCATATTATTACTGGTGACTATACAGTCGACTACAAAGAGATGTACTGTAAAACCATATACCTAACTATGGCCCTAGACTGCAACAATAGTCCAATTCCTCATTAAATTATCCTAAAATTTGATAGCTCACAGCGTACCTTTAATCGAGATAATATTTAGCTCACTGCTATTATTGCTAAGGTCTATTCATCCTTACTTGTCTTATATAGTAAACAACTTTCTAACCTCAAAATGAACCTTTTTTTGGCTAAAACAGCTCTTTTATCGTAAATAAAGTAAACCGAGTTAACATTTTGGACATCACTTGGCCAATGTATTGTCTGTGATTGCTTTATTTTGTTTAAAATAGCTGTTTTAGCCAAAAAAAAAATGAGATTAGAAAGTTGTTTACTATATAAGACAAGTAAGAATTAACAGACCTTAGGTTCAGATACTGTATCTGGGCGGTTTTCAAAAAAAGTGTACATAGTTAAGGACTAAAATTAAGAAACTGTAATTTTAGTCAGGTGAGTCACGAAAATTAATCATTCATTTATATATTGCCCTCATAAGCCAACAGGCGGTATCTCAAATTCATTAAACGAAGCAGATTGAATCCTCAACCGATAATGATATGGTCGCACTTGCTACAGTAGTTTTGTCTGATATACCACAATTTGTTTTATAACGGTATAGTTAATTTTCGTAACTCAACTGACTAAAGTTACCATTTCATAATTTTTGTCCTTAATTATGTAAACTTTTTTTGAAAACTATAGCTGGACTATTGTTGCAGACTAGGACCATAGTTATATGGTTGGTGGTATGGGTGGTGGATATCCATTTTTCTCCTTATTGCCTTGTAATAAATAAGGATCGGGGAGTAAGGGGGAACGGAAATTACATCTTATCCGACCCAATTGTCACCCTCACCTGCTCGCGCTAGTGGTTCTTTTCAGGATAGCTAGCGGCGGCGGCCCATGGGTCGTCGCGGTGCTCCCTGCTAGATAACGGACGAGGCAATGGCGACCGAGCATAGGCGGTATAACCTAACACCCAGTAGGGCAACCATCTGGAAGAGGCTTCAGTGGCCTGGGGAGCCAAATACTCTCCAAAAGTTCTGGTGCAGAAGGCAACGGGAAACCACTGCACTATTCTCCCAAGAAATCTAGTATGAAATGAGTGAAAATAGAGATGATATTTCGGCATGCGATCCGGCTACCACCCGGCGCCATGACGATTCCAGGTCGCTTGGTGTGAAGTGTGCTACTGGCCACACTAGGGTGGCTCGCCAGGCACAGTGTGGACAATATGCTACTGGTGACGCCACAAAGGTATCAACGAATGAAAAGCCTCTCAGGAAAATGGTTGCATTGGCAACATGGAACGTCCGCGGCATGATCCAAGTTGTGAAAAAGGAAATGATCGACAAGGAGCAACAGTGTTACAAGTTAGACATCCTGGGCCTTAGCGAGACTCATATGAGAGGCACAGGTTTCTATAAAACGAGCAGAGGGCACACCGTCTATTTCTCTGGTCCAGATAACGAAAGCAGCAAGGGCGTGGCGATATCTGTAACACCTGAAATCCAACAATGTGTTCTCGGGTACAACCCTGTGAGCGAGCGAATAATAACTTTAAAAATTAACACTAAGCCTTGTCGTATGAACATAATACAGGTGTATGCTCCTACAAGTGCATCCAGTGATGAAGATATCGAAGCATTCTATAACCAGTTAGATGACACTTACAACTCGCTGCCAAGGAGGGAAGTGAATATTCTTATGGGGGATATGAATGCTAAGGTAGGATGCACCGAGAATGATAACCACCTGAGAGATGTTGTTGGACGGTTTGAACTAGGTGTACGGAACGATAGAGGCGACCGGTGGTTACAGTTCTGCGCGGCCAACTCACTGTCCATAATGAACACCTGCTTTAAACAGCACCCTCGTCGTCTTTATACATGGACGTCACCAGGGGACAGAACGAGGAATCAAATCGACTACATCGCCGTACCAAAAAGATGGAAATCGTGCATAATCAACGCCAAAACATACCCTGGTGCAGACTGCGGAAGCGACCATAATCTGCTTGTCGCAAAAATGATAATCAAGCTGAAAAAGTGTCAGTGAAATTACGACAAGCAAAGTCGTAGGCTCACACCCGGGGAACAGACAAATTTCAAATCACGGTTCCAGCAGAAGATAACAAATGGAGTTCAGTTGGACGAAGATTTCAGTGTGGACGAGAACTGGAGAACATTTAAAAATCTAGTGGCCACAACCCACAAAGAAAGCCAGGCTGATGCGCAGGATTTACCCCGCAGTTCATGGTTATCAGATGAGACATGGGACATTATTAAAAAAAGAAAAGACTTACTTAAAACCGTCTCAAATGATGATAATCATGAGCAATACAAAGCTCTCACTGCGGAAGTGCAGAGGCGTTGTAGGGTGGACAAGACCCAGTATTTCAACAATATATGCACTGAAATTGAGGATCACGCTCAGAAGATGCACACTGGAGATCTTTTCGGGAAAATAAAATCTATAACGCGGGATTTTAAAGCAAAAACATGGGCTATAGAGGACGCAAATGGAGGCTTGCTTGCTGAGATTGATAAGGTGGTAGACAGGTGGAGAGGGTACTGCGATAATTTGTATGCAGATGCGGTATCGTCCACCAACCTTAACTATAGCATATCAGATTTTCCTCTAGAACCTAATATACTGAAATCCGAGATTGAGCTGGCACTGAAGAAGCTCAAAGTGAATAAGTCGGCCGGAAGCGACTGCATTTTTGCCGAAGATTTAAAACTCATAGGTGATAGTGGAGTTTGCCTTTTACAAACATCTGTGCAACCAGATCTGGAAGACAGGAGAATGGGCCGAGGACTGGCAAGAATCCACTCTAATACCACTGCACAAGAAAGGCTCCACTAAATCCTGTGGAAATTACAGAACTGTGGCACTTATATCCCATGCAAGCAAAGTTCTGCTTTACATCATCAACGAGCGCCTTAGAGCATTCCTGCAGTGGCAGATTCCAGCCGAACAAGCGGGATTTGTTAAGGGACGTGGAACACGGGAACAGATCGTAAACGTCAGGCAGATCATAGAAAAGTGCCGTGAGTTTAATATTCCTATGCTGATGTGTTTTGTGGACTACTCAAAAGCTTTTGACTGTGTCAGGTGGGAGTGCCTCTGGACTATCTTAATCGAAATGGGAGTGCCCAAGCACCTCGTTTTTCTCATCGCCAAACTCTATCAAGATGGAAGCACGGTTGTAAAAGTGAACAATGTTCTGTCGAAGCCCTTTAAGCCGCAAAAAGGTGTCAGACAAGGGTGCATCCTATCCCCGATCCTATTTAACATCTATGGGGAATATATCATGAGACGAGCCTTGGAGGGTTGGGATGGTGGCATATCCATAGGTGGCAAGAAAATCAGCAACTTGAGGTATGCAGATGATACTACCCTTTTTGCATCGTCTGAGCAAGAACTAGCTGAACTGCTTTCTAGAGTTGAGAAGGAGAGCGAATTAGTTGGCCTCAGTATTAACAAGGCTAAGACCAAGGTGATGGTAGTGGACAGACCGGGAACACTAATTCGCTCCAACGAACTCGGGGACCTAGAACTTGTTACACAGTTCGTGTACCTTGGCTCTCTTATTACCAACGAGGGTGGCAGTGAGAAGGAAGTACTGAGGAGAATTCAGATGTCCAAAGCAGCGATGACTAAACTTACTAGGATATGGAAAGATCGGAATATTTCCCGAAAGACTAAAGTGAGGTTAGTACGTGCGTTGATCTTCTCAATCTTCTCGTACGGTGCCGAATCATGGACGATAAGGCAGAAAGAAAGGGCAAAAATCGACGCCTTTGAAATGTGGTGTTGGAGGCGTATGCTTCGAATTCCATGGACCGCACGTCGTACCAATGTATCCATTCTTAACGAGCTCGAAATAACCACGAGGCTATCGACTATCTGCTTTCAGCGGATACTTAAATACTTCGGACACGTCGCTCGCAGAGACCCGGACAGTTTGGAAAAGCTGATGGTAGTTGGTCAAGTGGACGGGAAAAGACCGCGCGGTCGATCACCTACCCGTTGGTCAGATCTCGTTAGGAAGCTCACTGGCCAGTCGATACCTAAAGCTATTAAGACCGCCGAAAACAGGAACGCATGGAAGAACATGGTGCATCAAGTCACGAGAAGTTCAAACTAGACACGACCTTCAGCAATGAAGATACCGACTAAGAAGAGAAATAAGGATCAAAAGTGGATACATCTCTTTGTATGCGACTGTACCTATCAGTTGACAAGTAACTATAGCGAGCGTGCGTGATAATAAAAATATGTTATCGTCTACGTAGATCTTTTTTATTGCTGTTCCCTCTAAAACTTTCAAAATTTCTGGGATAAAATGCATGTATAAATAGATAAGTATATTTATAATATTATTACTTAGGTATATCTATTTATACATCGGTTCTCCTATTGTAGTCCGAAATTTTTTGACCCGTATTTTCACTACTACCTAACTTCATTAGCTCTAAAATCTTTTATTTTTACCGCAATGGCGAATACTAGAGTTGCAGCCAGTGTTTTCAGTTTAACTCACAACAGTAACTACGTATGGAATGTGTTAAAACGTGAGCGAAAGCATCCATTTTGCTTCATAAAAGTCCAAGAATTACAGCCCCAAGAGTATCAGGCTCAGGTGGATTTCTGTCAGAGGCTCCTAAGCTACACGCGACGAACATACTTTGGACTGACGAAAGTACCTACATTCACCAGGGTCACAATGCTCACTACTGGGCGGAAGAAAATCCACGCTTGGTACGTCCGACCCACTTAAAGATACGCTTCAGCGTAAATGTATGACTGGATTACTCGGCAACCATTTGTTCGGTCCTGTGTTCCCTGATCGTCTTAATGCCGTGATGAATTTAAATTTTCTACAAGATTTGGTGCATCTTCATAATCGCAGAAGGTTGTACTTTCGGCATGACGGTGATCCATCTCATTTTGCTACTACTGTGCAGGTGTACTTGACCCAGCAATATGGAGATCGATGGATTGGTCAAGGTGGGCCAGTCCGTCTTGGCCGCCTCGCTCTCCCGAATTGACACCTCTTAATTTTCACGTTTAGGGCAAAAAGATTTGGTGTACGGCCAGGATGGTCACACAATAACAACTGCTACAGAATTACGAGCACGAATTTTTGTCTGCCTTTGGAGTGATGCGTAATGATCCAAACAGTTTTTCAGCAATGTTTGTGACCTACGTGTGTCCAGCTGTGATGCACTAAGTTTGAGAATAAAGTGATATAACATGTTCTTGATTATTTTACTACTCAATCATGAGATACACGTAGTGACGATGAAATCGACAGTTTTTGTACGAATCTCTACTGTCAACGAACTATAGCATGATTTATTTTTGAACCGGAATGCATATAATAATTGTATGAAAATAAATATCACATAATACTTGCATAGTTTCTGTTTTATAGTGACCCTTCGGATATTAATTATAAAGACCCCAGAAATATCCGCACTTAATTTCCTTGCGCCCTTAATATTCCTTAGGGACTTAAATAACTGTAGGTAGGTACCTAATTAAGATAAACGGAGCTCCGCTGTGCGGGAAGCTCCTATTCCACGTAGGTGATGCCCTTCGCGCCTTGTTGCAACTCTAACCTAACCTAACCTAATGTGGGTAAAATTGACCTAATTGAGTTTTTTATTTATGTTTCGTTCAAACAATCATTAGTTCAAACAGTCATTAGAACTTATGACTATTAGGTCTGTTAATCATTAGTAATAATTATTATAAGTTTTAGTAATATTAGAGCATTTAATGTTTAAAACAAATAAAGATAAGGGTATATAACTTTAGGTCTAGTCATCAATTAGGACGAGTATAGCTGGCATGACATTAGTTTTTAATACCTAATGAAATTAGTTTTTATGATACTCGGTCTGTGCTGTGTAGTGGGGGTGAATCCTATACATCTACAGTGCAAAGATCTTGAAAATTCCTTCAGGTTCGGCTAAAATTGGTTAGACTCGCTAAAAGCATATGAGAGCATATAAGAGAGAAGTACAAACCCGACGGCCTTTTATATTCATATTTATATTCAATTGCATTCATGGTATCCTACATGGTATTATCAAACCGCTTTCTTTCTTATTTCTTTCTTTCTTTCTATATCTTCTCATACTTTTAGCGCAGACACTTAGGATAATAGATTTACAAAGTGTGCTTTGCCATAAACGGTCACTATATTTCAACTCTATACTCTTGGTCAATATTGGTGATGTGTATTATAAAAAATATTTACATATATCATATTTGAGAAATCGGTTATTATTTTTTAATTAATTATCAGGTAATTAAGTTTTGTTCATGCCATCAAAGAAAGATATGGAGTCGAAATTCGTATTGGAACTTGCCTCATACTCAATCTCATTCATACCTATACAGGGTGTCCAGTATTTTGCTTATTTTTTGTTTATTTTCAGGGTTGTACTATAATCATACCAAATATGACACTTGTATATTTTACTAAAATACTCATTTTATTATGAACTTTATTTCTATGTAATAAGGTCCATTTCGAATAGCCTAAATTGTCATACATATTTTTAAAGTTAGCAAATATTTCCAAAACTGTAAAATTTGACAACTTCGTATTATTTTTCGCGTAAAATACAACATAAATATTTATATTTATCTTTAAGTCAGGAATTTTTCAGATGTTTTGGTCAATAAACTTCGATTTTAATTTCTGCGATTAATATACGAACATTCGGAATATACAAAAAGGTACGGAAACTTAAAAAGACCCCTGATTGCTGTGAAAATATCCATATTTTATTATTGCTTTTAGAAATTACGGATTTTCCTCACTTCCGTGTTAATAATTTCAGTTCATGCGCGTTATTAAACGCATTTTCCGATTGATTCACTAATTACTTATGTAAAAATATGTGTACTGCACTACGGCCTGCTCAGCGTATCCAAGATATCATTTAGGGGGGGGGAGGTTTAGCCTAGGTCATAAGTTCATAACATGCACGCGTCGCCATGCCCCAACTGTATCCGCCACTTAGCCTGCCTGAACTTGTACCTACCTACTTGTTATTTTTTATATTTATTAAAAATATATCAAAAAGCCAATTTTTTAAACCACATATTTTTAAGCAATGCATTTTTGTCTCTAACAATACTACTCACAGTATAACCATTAAAAAATCACATAAAATTCACCTCACTGTAATCCAATTGCCTATTGTACCATCGCGTGCTAAAGTTAGTGCTTAGGCTAGACCTAAAGACCTAGGAACTCGAGCTGGCTACCAGGTCACCAGGGACCCGCCGGGGACATTTTAATCGGCACTGCCACCTTAGGTCGCGAGCGAGATTCACTGGCTGAAACTGTTAAGGGGGGACGGCACAAGAATCTGAAACAAGAAATTTTATTTATTTTTATCACCGTATAAAAAAATACTGTTTTAAAATATTGTGTACATTCTAATTAATAAATAACAATGTGAAGTATACGAGTTAAGTTCGTAATTTCGTAAATACTTTTAAAATTAATAATTGAAAAAAATAACCTTACTGTTTTTTCTGCTTCATTATTTTACTTTAAATACGTAAAGTCGATACCAACTGACAGTATATAAAAAAGGTACTCTGTGCTGACTTGTATTATTTAGTAAACATTTTTATAACCTCAAAATGCATCGATTTGGCTAAAACGGCCATATTCTGGTGAATAAAACAACTAGAGACCACATTTTGCACACAATTTTCCTGATTTTACATCATGGATGGTTTAAATAAGACAAGTCAGATGGTATGGAGTATAGGTAACTGTATTAGTTTTGAATAAGTTAAAGGATCTTTAAAAACTAATAAATATCAACAAATAAATGAATAAATTTTATCATCACTGCCGGCGGCCTCTTAACACGGGAGGCTGCCCTGCGCATAGCGGCCCTCTGTCGATCGATACTTGCTAGAACATTCGTATTTATTCCTCTAACGGTGTCCTTCTCTATCGAGTCGATGTCGAGTCGATGTCGACTTAGACCTCAAACAAACTCTGCGGGGCTATTCTTTAATGAATCAAAGTTAACTTTTAATAAGTGTACAGCATTATTTGGAGCACAGAATATATTACTTTGTTTTACTAATATTATACAGAGGTCAAGTTGTATTTGTTTGTTTATACGTTAGGGTTAACGAATAGATTTAAAAAAATATTTCGTTTATAAGACGCTGCATTATTATTATTATAAATAAATAAATAATAATAAATTTCGGAGGACACTATTACACAAATTGACCTAAACTAGTACGCTTGAAGCTCTACGCTTAAGTAAGGTCGGATTTTTATTCCCACAGAAAAAATGGAAACAAAGTTACGTCACTGTCAAAGTGACATTTCAGGGGATCTCAAAGTTTGGGCCAGCAAGAAATATAATATTAAGTTATCATTATCGAACCGTGATATAAAAATCAATTCGAGAAATAATTGACATAAAAATCGCACAAATGAGTCACAGGAAAGCGATTTCGACGGGAGCACGAATTGTGAAGCGAAGCGAGTGAAATGACGTCTCACATCAATCAAGCGGCCCTCAACTCGTTGACACAGGTGTATCGAGTCAATGATACCAGTGCAATAAATAAATTATGCATACAAAAACAGTTTTGTCGTTTTAAATTAATAAAACGAGTTTATATCAAAATAAAGTTAGCCATTAACAAATTAAATTCTTCTATCTTGATTACAATATATAGTTTTTTTATAGAAAGTCGATTTCTTTTAAATGAGGAAAGTATAAATATTTTAAATAATGCAAATGTTTTTCGTTAACGGCAACACCTTTGTTTACATTTTTTCTGTAGGAATAAAAATCAGACCTTAGTATGGGTACAAAATAACTGTAAACATACATATACATATACTCGCGCTGGCAGTCTTAAGATTGTGGTCTCGAGAGTGAAAATGCGTCTAGGTTTCAGATCCCACTTACCATCAGGTGGTCAGAGGGCCCTGCAAAGATGCACTACGCTAACTAACGTTTCTATTCGATTCGTTTTTAAACCAATCGCGTCACTGGGAGATGACGTGATGCGAAAAGTCACGTGGTCTACCAGTGACGCGATTGGTTTAAAAACGAATCAAATAGAAACGTTAGTTAGCGTAGTGCAGCTTTGCAGGACCCTCTGTGTTCGTTTGTTTTTACAATGCCATAAAAAAGAACTTTGACGAATTTTCACAGTGGCCTAGAAATCCTTTTGTAATAGTTACGGCAAGAAACTTTTGGACTCTATTTCAACGCTATTAAGGTCCAAAAGTGACGAACCTTTTCTTACCGTGACTATGCATAGGTACGTACTATCACGATCGTTAATTTGTGACCCATTTCAAGAAAAATAGGCTTGAAGTCGTCGATGTCATTAGAGTTGTCAAGTCATTTGTAACTTATAGGAGACTCAACCTTATTGTTGTAGAATGTCAGAATGACTTTGGACCTAAGGTGGGTCCCAAATTTAAGTTCGTAACTGTACGTCGTCGGCTTACGTCGGCAATTTCGGAGAAGTGGGTCAAATGGGGTTAGAAGTTTGTTTGGGAATTCGGTCATTTTTAAAGTGAGTAATATGGAAATTGGTATTAAGGTTAACGTTTACCTGTAAATAAAAATTATGACTAGGCGAGTTAGATACATTAAATTCTGTGCGACACCATTATAAGTTTTTAAAATAAGCCCTTACTTAACAGTGTAAAAAGCGGAGAGTTTCTAAAAAAGTACAAGCTTCAGTGTTTTTTTTACATTAATTTGCCCCTTAAGGGAAAAGTTACTTAAGAGCAAACCCACCACCAATTAATTTTTTTTAAGGGAATTACTTGGGAAAATCCGTTTGGTCCTTTAAGAGATATCAGCTTTGAAAGGGGTCACCATTATATCGGAGTTTTTAATCTATCTACTTAATAGTTAAATAGGTAAGCGATTGGTGAAAATGGTCTAAAATCCGAATAGGATCTTCACCGGGCTGTTTATTCGATAAAGAGTATTTTATATCAAACTAGCGACACGCCCTCGCTTCGCTTCGGCTTATGTTTTTCTCTAACACCCGTACATAAACCAGGATATTACTATACATAAAAACTTTACTCTTAAATCACTATTAATCAAAACCTCATTAAAATCCGTTGCGTAGTTTGAAAGATCTAAGCGTGCATACAGAGGGACAGGTGTATTTATCCTCGTAAGGCCCACCATACTACAAACCGCCAGTTTTTTGTGAGTGGGACTTTGAATCTACCAACAAGGCAATAAAGTTCAATTACGTTTGTTCGATAATGCCATATTCGATTTATAAATAAAGAAAAATGAACTTTATTCCTATTGCAATACAGTTCAAATTAAATTGCCTTGGTAATGTACATTCTACTGCACACTGGGCCTTACGAGGTTAAAAACCCGCCTTCAAAAAGCAAAAAATAACTTCTTTAAAATGGTAGGTAAATAGGTCAGTCCAACTGAAGTCTGCTTTTGGTTAAAATATTGTTGGACGCCGACTTCAGTTGGACTGACCTATTTACCTACCATTTTAAAGAAGTTATTTTTTGCTTTTTGAAGGCGGGTTTTTGTTTTTTTAAACATTTATTTTATTTTATACTTTTTAGTGATCCTATTTATGCTGTTACGTAGGTCCACTTCTAAATATTAATGAGAAACTATAGAACGTTTCAAGCTCGCCGCAGACAACGCCGCGGGAATGTCATAGTCATATTTAAACCTAAATGTGCTTCGTCATAGTCGCTCAACTACCTTTATCGAAATATCTTATCGCCACCCTTGAAATAGGTACCGTTAAGGAGTTCCGGTGGCCATTTGTGGTCTTCATCATCAGTTCCACTTCACCATATAGTACTTTTCAAAAGCAAATGCATGAGTTACAGTGAAAAATACCAAAATCGCTATAGGTGTGCCTATAATATTTGAGGAGTTCTCTTGATTTCTTCAAGATCCCATCATCAGATCCTGACGTGGTGACAATGGGACCAACTAGAAAGTATAACCATTCGAACAACGAAAAATGAAATCGGTCCAGTGGTCTTCGAGTAATCGGGGAACATACATAAAAAAAAAAACCCGACGAATTGAGAACCTCCTCCTTTTTTTGAAGTCGGTTAAAAAGCGACTTTGTTTTAAGTATCTTTATCTTTATCTTCTACACAGTATAAAACAAGCTCGCTTCCGCCGTCGATATTCTAAACGCAACGGATTTGAATGCGGTTTTCATAAATAGGCAGAGTGATTCAAGAGGAAGGTTTTTATGTATGGTAGCGGCCCGCCCCGGCTTCGCTCGGGTGTGGTTTAGCATGTTCATTCTAGGTTAAAGTCAGTCCTAGTTATCATCATATCAAAATATGCGTTCTCTGCCTTTTGGCCGAAATACGTTTGGTCGAATGTATCGTTTCCCAACCGTTTCATTTGCCAACCCACTTTTATTTCTGTAACTGTAAATATTTCAGGATTTTTATAAAAACTAACCTAACCTAACCTATAGGGTCTACACGAAGGTACAGAAATAAATCCTGAATTATTTACAGTTACAGAAATAAAAGTGGGTTGGCAAATGAAACAGTTGGGACGATACATTCGGCCAAACGTATTTCGGCCAAAAGGCAGGATACCCAAAATATGATATTGTCATCATTAATAATTATAAATTTGAAATGGATTAGAAACATAATGTATCCAGGACCTAACAGGCGTCATCGAATATCACTCCATAAATTTTCTGCCGATTTAGTTAAAGGAAAGCTAAACGTTGGTCATCTTGGCTACCACCCTAGACCTATCATTTATTTACCTAGATTGTTTAGGTAAGCAAAGATGGATTTTCTTCTTGAATAAAACAACACGTTAATGACTCAACATTCACTGTTTATTAATAATTATAATGAAAAAATGAATAAATTTGAAATTCGAATAAAAAGGGAACATCGTCATTACTAAGGGCCTGTTGTTTGATCAGTAGTAAAATAACTAATCGTTAAAAACCGTAACTAATGGTTAAATCTCAAGGAAATGTGTTAAATTTTCGATTCCTTTTTTTAATTTTAACAATTAGTTGAGTTAACTACGGATCAAACAACAGGCCCTTATAGAAAAAGCAATAGAATAGTTAAGGGATCCTTCACTGACTATACGGACTGCGTTCGATACAGCTTTGGGATTGATCCTTTTTGACCGATCTCTTGTTTATGAGACTATTTGAACCACCCTGTGCGTTCGTGAGCACTGTGAGACCTCATAGTGACGTTTGTGAATACGGGTGTCTGTCTGTCTGCCGTCACTTTTCGCCTTTTTACAATCTTTTATTCAACTTGTTTTGTTAGTATGTAGCATGTAGGTACGTTATAAATGTGGGAAAAAATTTAATAATCTAATTTTGGAAGTTTATTTTTTAGCCAGTTCCCGTTATAGGATTTGGCTGAAATTTGGTACACAATGTATACCCACAACCCACTGACAATGCAATAATAAAGTACAGTTAGAAAAAAAAGGTTTGTCATAAAAGTGAAATGTTTAACAAAAACTTATTGTTTAAGTACCTACGGTGAAGACTGAAAACCTTCTAATACGAAGTGTAGATTTTAGTTTTTCCTTTCTGAGATGATCGGATTTGAATTCATTTTTGAATGTTTTGTTATGGAATAAATGTTTGAACATAACACTCGATTCTCTTTAGCTGCAGTCGGGTAAAAACGGATAAATAAATTGAACTAATTTAAATCTGATTTTTGAAAACATAATTTATCTTGTCAGCAGCTTTGAAACAACGGGAATCTCGTACAAATTTTCAACCCCTTTTTTCTTCCCTTGAATTTCCATAAACGGTAAAATTATACTTTTTTAATTTTACCGTTGCCCTACATTTTAAATTTGATTTAATTTACTTCAAAAATGACATATCTCCCATACAAACTTTAATCCAATATTTCGCCCCTTTAGAGATGAAATAAAAAAAATTAATACCTATGGTACATTTACAGCCTCATATTTATAAGCCTTAATGCCAAATTTCATGTTCATAGCTTAAAAAATTACGGACTTCCATACAATGGTCCATCCCCTATTTCACCCCTTTAGGGGTTGAATTTCGAAAAATCCCTTCTTATTACTTGCTTACGTCAAAAAACATACGTACTGTTAAAGTTTCATGTTTCTAGCTTCAGTAGTTTCGGCTGGGCGTTGATGAGTGACGCGCATTCCGGTTCTCTCTTTATTAATAGTATAGATGTAATATGCTAATGCTAAGTAATATGGCGAATAGGTTGACTGAAAAATTTCAGTCCAGTCATTATAAAAAAAAAAACTGAAAATGTTTTTTTTTTTAAGATTGCTATTGCTTGTTAAATAGACCAATTACATACTAATCGAAAGCATGAAGCCTACAGAATATGCAAACGTTAGGTATAGCGAAAATTATTAAGGTCTGTTCATTCTTACTTGTCTTTTATAGTAAACAACTTTCTAACCTCAAAAGTAACCTTTTTCGGCCTAAAACAGCTATTTTAAACAAAATAAAGCAATCACAGACAATACATTGGCCAAGTGATGCCCATAATGTTTATTTAGTTTACTTTATTTACGATATAAGAGCTATTTTAGCCAAAAAAGGTTCAATTTGAGGTTAGAAAGTTGTTTACTATATAAGACAAGTAAGAATGAACAGACCTTAGTACCGACTTCCCTACCTACCCAATAGTTATGACGGGAAAAATACTTAACCTAACGTTTGCATATTCTATTGGCTTCATGCTTTCGATTAGTATGTAATTGGTCTATTTAACTAGCAATAGCAATTTGGACTGAAATTTTTCAGTTAACCTATTCGCCATACATTACTGAGCATATTAAATTTGATTTCTAATACTTTATATCGAATAAACAGCCCGGTGAAGGTCATCTCGTATTCGGATCCCCTACTAAAAGCAAGCCGCGCAGTACACCGCAGTGCGCGCCGCGCTATGATACGCGCGAACGTGCTATAGTAAACGTCATTCATTCTATTGTCATTCGGCACGGATTGCATAAAATGTCCGCCAGTCGGCCACTCATTCACTCCCTGGAGGAGCAATTAATTAATCAGTCACCGCTCGACCGCGTCGCGACATGCGCGCTTTACTTTTGTTGTTCGTCATCGCCGCTGTGCGGTCCACGCTTCGTACCGGTAAGTCAGAAACATTATAAAAGTTGATTAAGTATAAAGTTTTTTTTTAATTGTGACCATGACCATGTAATTTATGCTGTACATTTCATTGAGCAAAAATAATCTATTTATCAAGTGTGTAATTAAATATTTGGGTAGTTTTTCCATAAGCGAATTGTGAAGCGCCGCTAAGACAAAGTGGCTGTCAAAAAAAGTCCACTCAAATTTGGCTCATTTGGATTTTTGAATATGTTCTAGTTATTATAAAGAACTTGGTCTGTACGTTTCTGTTTTTTTTTAATTTGTTTCATTCTAAGAAATATTATCTTGGAAAGGAATACGTTCAGCGTGATTTTCATGATATCAACAACAATATATTCAAAAATCATACATATCTAACAAGATTTAAGGGGTGCGAAACGTTATACAGTGATTAATATGCTACACAATCAAAAGGTGGGTACTTTACACAATTATTATGCTATAGAAATATACGAAGACAGTGCGCACGTTAAACTACAATAAAATTAGTAAAAAGCGTTTAACACTTTCGATGCTCGGTCAGACTCGCTTTAATATCGCTGCATGCGCTATTATCGCAAAATGCGCAAAAAAATAAACAAACGGTTACCGGTACAAATGATTTCATTTGTTAAGCGTTGTTTGTGTGTGTACATCCGTAATTTGATGATAATTATACAATACACCTTACTATAGGACCGGTCGGATCGACAGCGGTGTGCAACGACTATTTATGTTAAGTAATTAACTTAATAATTTAACTGCACGTAGATTTTTCAACATTTTAAGTATTTATTTATTGAATGTTAATTTAATTTCAACAATCAGTCATCATATGTATTAGTAGTGACCCGCCCTCGCTTCGCTTCGGTTTATGCCAGTTTTCTGTAATACCCGTACTTAATCCAAAACTTATTATACATAAAAACCTTCCTCTTGAATCACTCTATCTATTTAAAAAAAACAACATCAAAATCCGTTGCGTAGTTTTAAAGATCTAAGCATACATAGGGACAGACAGACAGCGGGAAGCGACTTTGTTTTATACTTTGTACCTAGTGATGACCGCGGTCTTGTACTGAGGGTACACAGTACTTATCGGCGTTATTTGCGAAAACATTCAAGTACCTACATAAATAAAGTAAATAACAAATAAGTTAGAAACTAGTACTACCATCTAATTAAACCTTATTATAATAAATTATCGCTTACTTATCCTTTAAGTTTACTTCTCCAGATGATTTTCGAGTTATGCTACCCCAACTCTCTATAAATTCCAATACAAATGACATTATTTTATAGAAATATAGAAAAAAAATGGTATCGATTATATCTAATTTAATTAAAATGTAAATATTAAATCTAACGATATGACGTTATTCAAGAAGCTTATTTCTCCAAATTATTTAAATGTAAAAGCTAGTAAAAATGCAGAAAAATCTGGCCCACCCTATATATATTTTATATATACAAATATTTGCCTATATCGGGAATCGAACCCAGGACCGCTAGCTTCATAGGCAGGGTCACTAACCGACTAGGCTAACGCATCATCAAAATGTTTCTTTAACTATAGTTTACTCATGTAACATTTAAAATAAAAACTATCCACGATATGGATATCAAAATTTGCCATTAATTAATCAATAATCAATAATCAATAGTCATCAGTTAATAATCAGTAATCAATCATTCTTCTAAATAAAAATGTATTTTGTATTTTTTGTCAAAATAAAGTGTTCTCTAGTAATCTATCAACTAGATCATCTGTCTATAGGTAGTAATTATATTTTGCAAGCATCTTTAGCATAATGAAATTGTTAGTTATTTAGTTATTTTTGTTTTTTCAAGGTATTATGTATATCTTCTGAGCAACAGAAATGTAATTTATATTATAAGTGGAAACTGTTTTGGCTGATGTACTTTTTAAATTTGATTGTTTCTTAATGTGTTATATATTGCTGTTTGTTTCCCAAATAAATAAATAAATAAAATAAAAAAAATAAAAATAGTCAAGTAAACCTTTTTTCCGCAAATCTCGCACCGTGTACATTTGTTGCAATAGGTAATTATTGTTTTTAAGCGTTACTAAGGACCTGTTGTTTGATCAGTAGTTGACTCAATTAATTGATAAAATCAGAAAAAGGAATCGAAAATTTGACACATTTCCTTGATATTTAACCATTAGTTACGGTTTTTAACAGTTATTTAGATTAACTACTCATCAAATAACAGGCCCTAAGGACCGTATTTATAAAAGTCATCTTCGCTGAGATGTTTGTCGCAAGATACGTCAAAGTAAACTTCAAGTAACTAATAAAAAAATGAGGCCCTGCTGTGACAATCGAAGTTCGAAGTTACGTTAGCTCCATCCTTTTCTCTCGATTTAGTCTCGGATGACGAGTGACAGGGATGGAGCTAACGTAACTTCGAACTTCGATTTTCAGAGTAACAACAACAGAAGAGAAGACAACAGTCCTATAATCTCATCCTTAATTGCTACTTGTTTGGCGTGAAATAACATTCAGTGTCATACTTAAGCTAATTGCTTTTATAGCATTGTATATTTTTGGTATTATATACCAATTTGCGTTCCAAATAAAGTAGTCAAAGAGCAACTACGACTCTATAAGGAAACGATAATCTTTGCATTTGTTTGAATTGATTTAGAACAATGCAAATATAATGCATTTGTATTTGACATTGTCAGAGACAAATTAAATGAGCGGTTTCTACATCGCTCTCTTGTAATCATAGCGGCATACCATCTTAATTCTAAGGGACGCATTTGGGCGTTTTCACTAAAACGTGTACTCCAACTTAGGAACTTTAACTTTGTCAGTTTTGTGACGAAAATTTGCTATACATTGACGGGGGCAATGTATGGCTAAATTTGTCACAAAACTGACAAAGTTAAGTGTTTTAGTGAAAATACCCATTTACACCATTACATTTTGTATCTCACTTTTACGCATTACTCTGTCCCTACGCTGGCCTATAACAAGCCATCATGCAGAGGGGCCTTCAAGGTTGGCAAGCATTTTTGATCTTGAGAATGCCAATGTCTTTGGGTCTCAGATCCCACTTACCGTTGGGTGGCCTGTTGTGTGCTCGTTTGCATTATGTTTGCCAAAAAAAATGCTTTATCAAACAATGTGGACCAAAAGTACCTACAGAAACGCCTTTAATTTGCTATAATCACAGGCCCTTGCCAAGATGCATTACGCTAACTAGCGTTTCTATTCGTTTCGTTTTTAAACCAATCGGGTCACTGGTAGATCACGTGACTCCTAGTATCACGTCATCTACCAGTGACGCGATTGGTTTAAAAACGAAACGAATAGAAACGCTAGTTAGTTTAGCTAACGTAATGCATCTGATCTTGTTTAAGGCCTTACTATGTTATCCTCAAGCGGAATCAAGGCGATTCGACATATCGATGTGCTATATGAACTTACTGACCTTTTTTATTCTAAAATTTGCATGCAAAGCGTATTTTGTCATACTTATTTTTATTAGATGAAGTAAACTGACAGTACCTATTGCGATAATACTTTTTATCATTAAAAAAAATATGTTATCTAATTACTTATAAGAAATCTTACATCAATTGGTCGAGGCATTGAAGCGTGAGAACGAAAAAACAAACAAACACATTTCGCATTTATAAAATTAGCATGGAAAGAATACTGATAGAAATCAAATTCAAACTTATCTTACTCTTATTAATAGCGAGGTTTGCTTATACTCCTAGAGTTCTATGACCAGTACGGGGACCTATACGATGCATATGTCTAACGTTAGCGATCTTCGAAACCGGACAAAGTATAGACTTGACATTAGTTGATGTTAAGCCTCTCTGATTTTCCTTTTTTTCAATTCTCCAGATCAGCTGTACTGGCGGGATCTTGCTCGCGAAGAGGTGAAAGAGGCCCTTAACCTGAAGCGGAACGAAAACAAGGCCAAGAATGTGATTCTCTTCATCGGGGACGGGATGGGGCCGAACACCGTAACTGCAGCGAGAATCTACAAGGGGGGAGAGTCGTACAGGATGGCCTTTGAGGAGTTCCCTCATGTTGGGCTTTTGAAGGTAAGGTACAGATACGTCTCTTGCCGCCGCGTACCGTTATATCTACCGCTCGGTGTATCCCCGGAGATACAAATATCAATTCAGTGTCAAAATGTGCGCGTAGCGTACGTACGTTTTAATATCTGTAATGTAGAATTGCTGTACTAATTTTAAATAAATTATTATTTAGTGGCCAAAGCCAACCCTCACTTAGGAACGAAGATAATGACGACATGCGACGGACAAACAAATAATAATCTCAAGCCAAGACGACCCAAGCGAAGCGAAAGGGCACTACCTACCTTTTCTCGAACCGTCGTTCGTTTGTCGTTTTTTTGAACCCTTTTTGGTTATACCAGATAAACAATTTAATTATCGGGATATGATGTCAATAGTGGACTTATTAAACATATGTATAAAGTTTATATTGCATAGCTCTTATACTTTAGATTTTATTGATGTACAGTCGAGTTCATAAATATGTGTACACTTTAGTACCTTGTCAATTTAATGACATGATTAGACTGCCATATATGAATTATCACAGCGGTTAGGGTGACAAGATACTAAAGTGTACACATATTTATAAACTCGACTGTGCTTTACGCGTAAATTTTGGCCCATAGCATGCGGGTAACAGTTGTGGTGGGGGAAGTAAAGAAGGATGTAAGTAACAAAAATAGCCAAGAAATATTCTGTTGTACGGAATTGATGGGGCTCCGGCAAAAGTAAGATTACAAAGAGAGGAAATCTGATGCATGTGAAGTCGCGGGCGGAAGATAGTAAATAGATTAAAACCCTCAAAATAAATTCGATCCGAATTTCAGAGTCGACAAGTGTTAATCAGCGCAACCAATTTATATCAAACTTATCTAAGAACCATCCCAAGTTAATATTTCTATGAAAACCATGTCCAATCCGAACCGGTGCAGTTGGTTGCTCAGATGCCACAAATCTATACACTTATTAAACTTAGCTATAACCCCCTCTGTTCGCGTTAGGAGTTAAAAACATGTAGATACTCTATCCTATACGTCACGTTCTGGAAAACGATTTCACATTTCAAGATCTTACTAGAAAATCCGATTTTTACGTTCCAGACATACTCAGCCAACAAAATGGTACCAGACTCCGCGTCGACAGCCACTGCGCTGTTCTCTGGGACCAAGGTGAACCACCGCACGATAGGCGTGGATGCCACCGTCCAGAAGAACGACTGCTTGAAGTCTCTGGACCCGGAGGCCAGGCTCAAGTCTTTGGCAGCTCTTGCTCTTGAAGCTGGAAAAAGTGCTGGTAAGTTTTTATAATTAGGGACTGGCTGTCGCCCGCGAGGTTTATCGCTACCCACGGTAAAAAGTAAGCTGTGTCCTTCCTAGGGGCTCAAGCTATCTTCATACCAATCATCGCAATTGGTTCAGGTCGGGGGTAAACAACATGAAAATGGGCAATTGTGGCGTGAACTTGATTTGGCTTTTAACCGTGGATGACACATTTTGGTTGGAATCAATTAAAACTGTTAATAAATTGATATACCTATCTGCATAAGTATTTACATCAGGGCAAGGGAGGATATGTGATGACCGCGAATATTTTGTTCCTGTGTCAAGGATATTTTCTATGTATTTAAGCGTATATTTCTCTATATAAGTATTTATATCGTTGTCTAGTACCCATAGCACAAGCCTTGAGCTTAGTTTGGGACTAGGTCAATTCATGTGACATTGTCCCAGGATATTTATTTATGATTTATATAAAGTTGACCAAAAATTCTGCCAAAATATTACAAAATATAGGTATTTACAATGTTTTCCTTTTTTATCTAATGCTTAAAGGAAATGATGACTAGTAATCATTATCTACACTATAATAACAATCAGCCTATCAACCAGATCCGTTAAAATCTGTTTTGGTTACAGCATCGATTTACAGTAAAACTAGAATATTAATTGGGTTGCCGTTTAATTTGTATAGAAACATTAAGCATGTTTCATTTAACTACGTTCTTAAAGCATAATAAACATTTAGCATAAAAACAAATTGTATAATTTTATCAGGCATACGATAAAATAACATAACGCTCATTTATCATAACGATCATTAAGTATGCATTTTAAAGTCAATTTATTCTTAATAGGATATATTATGTTAGGTTAGAACTGTGACCACTTTAGTAGTAATCAAAGACATTAGAAAAGTCTACTTTGTAACCTGGGAACATTATGATTTAAGAAATGATGAATTTCGTTGATGCAAAATAATTATTATATCATTTGTTTATTATAAATTTAGTACATTAGTTTTTATGCAATTTATTACACACCTTATTAATACAATATAATACATTGTATGTAGCTACCAGGCTGTCTATCGCTGTCACGATCTCTCTAGCATCTGTCTGAGATAGTGTGAAAGCGATAGACAATCAAGTAGATATTATTAATAATCCGATTGTGATTACACTGTTTATTAAGTTTATCTTTTCAGGCTTTGTTACCACGATGCGAGTGACGCATGCCACTCCATCTCCTCTTTACGCACATAGCGCTAACCGTGAGTGGGAGTGTGAGAACATCATGCCGGAGGGTACGGATGGCTGCAAGGATATTGCAAGGCAGTTGGTGGAAGACTGGCCTGGACGGGACTTGCATGTAAATAATTGTTTGATCAATTCAGTATTTTTAATATTCCCCTTTACAAAGAAAACGGACACTACTTATTTTTCGAAGTAAATTATGTATGTGGCGTTATTTATGAAAAGGGACCTTATTGTCGATGGCGCTTCCGCCATTATTAAAGATGCTCCGATATAAATACAATGCGTCGCGTGACGCAGTGCGGCGTAAGCGCCATCGACAATAAGGTCCCTTTTTATAGATAACACCATATATAACTACTATAAGGTAATTCGATTTTATAGCTACCGAGCTAGTTGGGTCCGTTTTGTATGGAAATCAGAGCGCTCAGCGTTGAATGTCTTAAACCTCTCGACTACTAATCGTACCAGTGCCCATTTTATTTGCAAAAGGGATTTTCCACCGTAAGAACGCTACCCATTCCGCGAAGACATTGGAAATAGTTTTATTACAAAGTTTTCTTCAATGTTTTTATATTCACAGCTGCCATACCCCGCCCTCACACTCTCACACCTGTCTCACAACAAGAAGTAGGGTACCATGTCAAGGCTTTATATAATTAGTTGGCACATCTATAGGTCTGGCCTGAGCTAGAATCCATGAGACATTGGACACTTTTACAAAATTTCAGATTCAACACTGAAAAAAATAATTGGTCGCTTGTAACAAGATTGTGATTGTTGTGCATAAGCGTCTTGATCCCATACGAGCCTAACAAGACGATAGATACATCAACTAAGACGTTAGATACATCATTAACTATGATGTTAGTTGAATCACTAAAGAAATTGCTGTTGTTACTATCAGCTTTGGTTGATATAACTAATATCTTAACTATTGTAATCATTTTTTGTCAACTAAGTGAAAATCTCTCTTTGTTAGCGCTCATTTTTTTGAGTGAACAGGGGTATCTAAGGGGGACCTTCCATTATTATATTTATTCGAGTCATTAGTTTTTTTTAGATTTTAAAATGAAGCTAAAAGGAGTAGTGGCATGCATTAGGAGAGGCGTGTGTCCAGCAGTTGACTAATACGGGCTGATACTGATGATAATGATGACGTAAAGCCGACAAAGTCAGGCTGCCAATGTCCAAAATTTGTGGGTAACTTGAAATTTCTTCCTTTTCCAGGTTATCATGGGCGGTGGACGCCAGGTCCTCAAAAGCAACACCACAGGCACGCCGGGAGACCCCATTAGCAAGTGGGGCTGCTACAGGCAGGACGGCCGAGACCTGATCGAGGAGTACCGCAAAGACAAGGCCGAGAGAGGCCTGAAGTTTAGCGTTGTGCAGAATAACAGTGATTTAGCGGGAGTCGACTTCGATAACACGGACTATTTGATGGGTGATTGTCTAAAGCTGAATATTGTTTAGAGTTCGAAAACATCCTATTAGATATCCTATTATCAGTACCTAATCTTCACAATAGAGTTGTTTTCCGAACCAATAGTACGTCGCTTATTTTTTTACCAAGTATTTTTGGTAACTAATCTATATTAAACGTAACGGACACCCACGAGTTTGTACGCGAAAAAATGTTTACCGCTATACCACCTAGTTATTTTCGTTAAAAGTAAAATTTTCAAAAATCGTTATCCACCTCTTATTTAATGCGCAATATTCCAAATTTCTAAAGTTCGAGATCGAGCTAATTTAGAGATATTTTTTCGGTTTAGGCAGCGCGTTGTCTGTTAGTTAATTCGTATGTCATCGTCATCATAATAATTTTCGCCGAAAGACGTCCAATGCTGGACAACAGGCTTCCCCCAAGGTTTGCCACAAGGGCCGGTCTTGCGCCGCCTGAATACAACGGTTTCCCGCAACCTTAGACACGCACGTCGTCGGCCCACCTTGTTGGAGCCCTACCCACTTTATCTTCAACCCCATCCATCATAGTTGGTATGTAGCTATTTATAATAATTTTGTTTCTTTTATTTTTCAAGGAATATTCTCCAATGCGCACTTGTCATACGAGTTTGAGCGAGACCACGCGCTCGAGGGCATGCCGTCCATCAGCGAGATGACAGAGGCTGCCATCAAGGTGCTGAGAAGGAACCCCAATGGATACTTCCTGATGGTAACGAACTTCCGTACTTATATCTTGACTGAGATACCGGTCACCAGATACGTCAAAGTAAACGTCAAGCCATAAACACTGTAATTTTTGACACATCTTGAGACGAGCATTACAGTCGAGATCAGTATATTCTTACGGCCCTTAGGATTGCAGTCTAGAGATGGCAGTCTTAAGAATTCAAATGTGCATGGGTCTGAGATCTCACATACCATCAGGTGGCTTGAGTGCTCGTGTGCCTTCTCATTGGTTATTTATCTTAAGTTCGCAAAACTTTTGTCCGCTGTTTCGTTTACCGAAATTTTCTATTGTCCGAAAATCATATTTCTCTGAAACCGTTTAAGTTTTTTGAAACTTCGATAGGTTACCCTTCTCATTGCCATAAAAAAGATAATGCTATTGTTTCCCTCTTCCCTACTCTACCAATGCAGGTTATTCATATTTGTTCATGTTCGGTACTAAATCTGTTAGTAAACACATTTATTACATAGTAACACTTGTTATTACCGATAATGAACTTAGCTGCAGTCGTTTTATTATATCTTTGCTAAACAAACGCCTCAATTACTCTAATCTCTGCCGAGAAACAATAACGTACTTAATTATAAGGTGTTGGCAAACATTATTATTATATTCGATTTTAATACTCTTGTGTTAGTAATCAAATCGAAGCAAAATGTTTCTTTTAAATCTTTAAATCTGAAAATGTTTCAGTTTGTTTGATAGTTAAACTAATCAATTGTTAAAAATCGTAACTAAGGTTAAATCTCAAGGAAATGTGTCAAAATTTCGTTTTTTTTTTTTAATTTGTACAGTTAGTTCAGCTAACTACTAATCAAATAACTGGGCGAATTGATTGATCGGTGGTTAACTGAAATAATAGTCTAAAAAAAACACCATTTGTTCAAATAGACTTAAACCTTATATCATTTATTAGTTACTAGCCGTTGCCCTCGACTCCGCCTGGGCAGAAAAATAAAACATAGCCTATGTTACTCAGGGATAATGTAGAATTATAATGGTGAAATAATTTTTGAAATCCGGCCATTCGTTTTCAAGTTTATATGTTACAAAAATACAAATCTTTCCTCTTTATAATATTCTGACATAGTACAAAAAAACGAGATAAAACTAGAAACCTTGCATTGTAGTGTGAAGTCAAATAGGACTCGAGTCAGCATGTGCTGAAGCTGGTCTGCCGGAGCCACAGCGCTGGTTTCCAGCTGAACCATGGTGTTAATTCGTTTTCACTACGTTAAGAGAATTCTGCCATTTCATTTAGTAATTAAATTATACATTGTAAACAGTTATTATAATTAAGCCCTCTGGAGGTTAAGTAAACGGTAACATTACAAAACAATGTTTGTATATTAACCGGGTTAATGACGGCTAATTGTATAAGCTAATATTCTCTTAATAGAGTGATATAATGTTTAAGGAAAATACCGTGTTAGCCTCCATTCCGCCCGTGTAAAATTTTACTTTTACATTTTATTCTATTGATCATCTTGTACTACACAGTTTTGATATTTTCAATATCCCGCGTTATTATAAAGTATACTTACAAAGAACATAATTAAAACAAAAAGTAAATATCGGGAGACAATACCACAAAAATTGCCCTAGTCCCACTATGGGTGCTAGACAACGATAAACGTATTATATGTATAGATAAATACATACTTGCACCATACACATGGAAAATATCCAAGACAAAGAAAAGATACTCGCGCTCTTCACATAAATATTTGCCCATTCTGGGAATCGAACCTGAGACCGCTAACTTTGTAGACAGTGTCCCTACAAACTAAGAACAAACAAATGGAAATGTACAAATCTAGTTTTTGGGCATATTAACTACGCCATACTCAAAAATCGCGGAAATCGGACTTGATTTAGGGGGCTTAGGAGGTGAAAACAAAAAAGGGGGTTAGTGGGTGAGACACGTTACCGCCGGAGCTGCTTTGTATTAAAAAAAATTGACTGCTACGCTATTTAAGCGTCGCCTCACAATCGTCTTAACGTGGCCTCAGAAGTGGATTCTCAAACACTTGAAGAAACGTAATCCAAGCAAAATTAACAAAAAACAACATTACATTTAAATTCCAGGTAGAAGGCGGTAACATCGATATGGCCCACCACCGCGGCAGAGCGAAGACTGCCATCCACGAGGCAGCTGCGATGGAGGACGCCGTCCGGGTGGCGATCGCTATGACCGACGAGGCCGACACGCTGGTGGTGGTGACCGCTGATCACACCCACACACTGTCCATCAACGGGTATCCTGATAGAGGGTCGAATATCTTCGGTAAGTTTCTTGGTTCTCTGAAGTTTTCTCTAACAGAGTTATCCCATGTGTTGTTATCCCAGGATTCGCATTATTCCTATGATTCCCATGATCATAATGATCCCATGATTTAATCAAACCCCTGTTTGCTGCTATTCTTCTGTTTACATCGTACATTTTAATAGCGCAAATTCCATAGAATGTTATCGTTTCATCGAAAACTAATAACTGCTGAAACCTTATTATTTCTAGGTTATCGTAAGCATCGGTTACGTAGGTTAGGTTAGGTTAGGTTAGACCTGTGACCACCAAAAAAATTGACCTCATGCACGCGTAAATGACCGTAGAAATGAAATTTAAGCGAAGTAGAACATTATATGAAATGAGTGTCGGTGATTAAAAAATACAAATATATAAGAAACACATATTACATATACTTGCATGTTTTTTTTTCAGGCAAATCCGAGGTATCCTCCTTCGACGGCAAGCCTTACACGACCCTGTCATACGGCACGGGCGGGCCGGGCGCCATGCAATACGAAGTGAAGGTCGACGAGAGCACGGGTCAACAGTCGGTCGGGCGGGTCGACCCCGGGAGCACCGACGACTTCATGTACGAGCAGATCGCTGGCATCATACTGGAGGAGAACTACCACGGGGGCGGTGACGTCACTATATACGCTAGAGGTACCTCACTCTGCTACGTGCTTATATACGAGTGGGAGAGGCAATTTTTGATCAGCCATCAAGAGGATTGTGAGCCTAAAAAGTTCTATACAAAATGCGATAACGTAGAGAACGTTACCAGAGGGCCCTGCCAAGATGCATGGCGCTAACTAGCGTTTCTATTCGTTTCGTTTTTAAACCAATCGCGTCACTGGTAGATCACGTGACTTTTCGTATCACGTCATCTACCAGTGACGCGAATGGTTTAAAAACGAATCGAATAGAAACGCTAGTTTGCGTAATGCATCTTGGCAGAGCCCTCTGAAGGATACCTAGTCCGATTTTAAGGATTTCTGAATATGTTGTAGTTATTGTGAAAAAGTAGGTCAAGGGGCTTCATATGGCTGCGTTTATCGCGTGACCAAATGTGTATAAAAGACCCGTAACTTTTTGACACGTATATATACGTACTAGAGTGACGGATGCTTTATCCACATTTTCTCACGCGATAAACGCAACTATACTAAGCCCGCAGGCCTTTCGCGTAACTCACTCGCAATCGCGATCGGCTTCAAAACAAAACAATTGGTTTCATTTTGTATGCAGACAAGCCTTCGATTTTCAAAATGAAAACGATTGTGATTGCGAGTGTGCACGCGAAAGGCCTGCCGCTGTACGTTTTTCTTATCAAGAATATATATTTTTTGGAAAGAAACAAAAATAACGGAAACGTACAGTATTCCCGGCT
This sequence comes from Acleris literana, assembly GCA_946894065.1. NCBI lineage: Eukaryota > Metazoa > Arthropoda > Insecta > Lepidoptera > Tortricidae > Acleris > Acleris literana. The sequence goes on along the minus strand of OX335683.1, from coordinate 16,175,026 downwards.
TCTTAATAGTTTTCGCTGGCTATCGCTATCACGCTTGCACTTGCAACTGACAGTATATTTGTCACTCGTATGCCATAGAAAAACGAAGATTGCCGATCGCTATTAAGAAAATGGTTGCACTGTACGGTCAGCGTCATAAATATATATACGTTGACAAGGTTTCAGAAATAAATATACACCCTTATTCCCTCGCAGTAGAGTCGTGTTTACATATTATTGAAAGTTTTACTGTGTCTATATATTTGATGCTGACTGTACATGCCTAGTTTTTCATATTAAAGAACGTTACCTATCGCCGGGAGCTAAAGTATGGATTTTTTTGACAGCTACGCTATCTAAGCGTCGTCACAATCCTCTTCAACTGCGTCGACAAAACGAAACGCGAGCCTAGAAGAAGACCCCTCCCCGTCTGATCTAACTTTATCTCTGATGTGTCAAAAGAAGCGACAGAGATGTCAGTTTTCTAGGACTTCACGTTTACTTTGATGTGTCTTGTGACGGATATCTCTCTCCCTGGGTTTGATGTCGACTTAACATTACGCTAGTTGTAACACTTGTAACGAAGCACCATATACCTCGTCGTCGTTACTAAATCACACACAGACAAAGTAAATGGCATAATGTTCTAACCACCAAATACTTTTAATTACTAAATATAGTTAATGTCAAGCATAATTTATAAATTTCATTAAAAATTATATATCCAAATATTGACAACCGTCCTCGTTACCCAATTAAAGTAAATGACGGCCAAAATGTTAGCAAAATGATGGTAAAATGGTATTCAAATATTGATCATCACATTACGAGTATTCACACTCGTCGCTCCTTCGCACCATTGGCACACGACGATGACGAAGTCAACGACAATGACAATGATAATGTTAATGATATATATTATATTTTGTCCACAGGCCCCCATGCCCACTTGGTCCACAGCGTGCACGAGCAGAACTTCGTGTTCTACGCCATCTCATACGCCGCGCAGTTAGGCGAGTACCGCAGCGCCTGCGCAAGAGTCCACGTAAGCGTGGCGCTAGTACTGTGCGCGCTTGCTCTACTGTTTTTCTACAAATAAAATCATTACCTAGTCGACTTCTGCTGTTTTATTTACAGCAAAAGTTGCCATGATCCAGATCTTTCGCGTTATCTGAGTCAGTCAGTCTTTGGGTATTATGGATAGCAACATAAAACATTTCATTTCATTTCATTTCATTTATTTCAATAACAATAATTATATTGTGTTTGAATTGCATTAAAATTACATTACAGTGAAATAAAAACAATATCAACAATAAATTTAAATGTACAGAAAAAAAGAACATAGCTGAAAAAAATTAATATATATATATAGGTTTATGATTGCGCTAGGATATATCAACAGGTTTTATCCTCTATAAATTCCTTAACAGAATAATATGACTTCTTTATTAGAAATTTCTTAAGTCTTTATTTAAAAATATTTCTATTATTTATCGAAAACGGTCAGTGAAGGAGCGCTTCTTCTGTCGCTTGACGTTGAGTTTACGTGACGGTTGCGTCATGCCAATTACGCAGAATCGCGTACAATACTTTCTCTACACACATATTATATGTACTCTAAGATGGGTTCAGAAGCCGAAAGGCAAATGACTAGCATTACCTGTGGTAGTACGTGACAGCGATGACTGCTGTAACGTAATTTTGAAATTACGTTATCGAATATTGTAAGGTAATGAGATCCAAATTCGGAGCATCTTCCAAAATTAACAGCTGTCATCGCTATCACCCACTACCACAGGTAATGCTGGTCATTGCCTACGGGTTTTGAACGCATAATAGAGGACTTAAGATTTGTGTAGATAAAAGTTCTTTACAGTGTTTTGTCGGGTGGCCTGCTTGTGGTGGGGGTTTGCTTTTAGTCATTAAAAAGCATATACCTATTGAGAGATGTTCCTCATTTGACGGTCGATCTTTGTTTGAGTTGCTGTGGCCCCGATGAGACCCTCAGGCATATATTTTTCTGTTGTTTGCATTCGGCTTAAGGTGAGAACTCTCAAAGAAATAATCTCGTAGCCAGGATCATTCTCCAGGAACTTGTTCTGATCCTAAGTGCCGTTCTACAAGTACACACCGGCGCCAGTTCTCGAAAATGGTCGTGCTAAGCGCTATTGGGATCGATCTGTCATCACGGATAGGACTATTGTTGCCACTAAGCTTGTCAGCGTGAGATCTCAACGCCATTTACCACTGCATTTTGTGATCAGATTCGGGATGTACAGAATGCTTAAGGGTCAAATCAAAAGCACCCGAAACCGACCGATGCACTGTGGGAGCGCGTAGAACAAACGATCGAACATGCGCGTGAGTGACAGTAAACAGTTTATCACAGTAAAACTGCTTATTATTATGGCTTCCAAATTATAACGAAATGCTAGTATAGTGTATTATTAGGAACATATTAATAGGCGAAAAATAATAATCTTCAGATTGTAGAATAAGAATATAAATAATTTAAAAAAAACGCAGGAGTTTTGTCAGTATTTTATTGTGGTCGCGGACGTGCATGAATACGTTGATGAATGTATAAGAAGCGAAAGTTCTATGTTTAGACCGGTGCACCTGGCGTTCCATAGTCTTTGCCTACCCGTTTGGGAGACAGGCGTGAAGGTATGTGTGTATGCATGCCGGCCCTCAGAATTTTCTCGGATTTTCAGAGCAGAGGTCAAAATTGTTATGTAGGTAATCAATTACACTGCACCATGCTAACACGGTGACTCAGACATATACCTATACAGTTTATTATTGAAAGTATCTATGGTGGCGTATGACGATTTACATCGGTCGGATAATAAGTAGGGTTAACCCTTAACTACCTACGTCCTATTTGTATCACACAACTACCTACTTGCGGTCATGGAGACCGATACTTGTTATGGGACCTGAATTAGTTATTTCAACGTAGCTGACGGGTGTTTTAATGTAGTAAGTACTCTTTACACAGTTTAAGGCATTTATTAGTCAACACTTACACAAAAATAATCAACATTATTATCTTTTAAACTTAATATATTTAAGAACTTCTTATATTTTTAATCAAAAAACTAGGTATCCTTCAGGACATTGAGATCTCAATATTAAGGAATGTTATATAAAGCATTTCAATATAAAATATTAAAATTGAGCAATCAGCAATGCTAGTAAATTATCTATTTTGTTTAAAAATTTGCTATTTTTATAAAATTACAGGCCTTAAAAATAACCATTTTGTCGGCAGTCAATACACAACTTATGGGAACATTCAATGCAAATGGGTTTTTAGCGTTAAATGCAGATATACTGTGTCTTGCGTTTTTCTTCTTGGGGTCACAAGTCGAGCACGTTTTTCTGACTGTTAACCGTTCTTCAGTATTTCTGGGACCCGGTAGTGTTGGTAAGCTGGTCTCTTTTGTGAGGATTTGATTCAGAGCCATTTTTAACCAACCACCACAACCACCTACAAGCGGTCTCGGAGACTATTCAAAAATTATAGTAACCACCTACATGCGGTCTCACAGACCGCCGATGCTATTTTTTAATTCTCCAAATCCAAATGAGCACACGTCTGACTGCGTTGATGGCATGGCCGGCACTGAGGGGGGGCCCGGCAAAGGTACAAAGTCACAGACGTGTGTGCGAAGTACTCGCGTACAGTTATTGACAACTTTGAATAATCCATTGTCTGTGAGACCGCACGTAGGTAGTTAAGGGTTAATTTTAGGGACCGACATGAATTGACAGACGACCTCAATCTGGTTCACCTTGACGCAGCTGCCGGGTGGTTAGAAACACACTATCCCTGTCACTCTAAAGATGAGAGTAAGATATAGAAAGAGACAGTAAGGAACATCCAGAAGGGGGAATAATGTTAAACGTATTATTAGGGTTGCGCAGGGTAATTAAGTCATTCGCATGCCAATGATGTTCTGGGAGAACCTAAATCCTTAATATATATGCAACAGCGGAGCTGTTTATTTGACCCGTTGAGTTAACTTAGTAATTAGGTTACCTTTTTTAAAGTTCTTAATTAACAAAATAACAAGAGCATTGTACCGAAGAGAGACTTCCCAGATTGTAAAAGTCCTTTGACACTTTTCCATACAAAATGTAATTACGTTTTTCTCCCCTTAAACTCTTACGAATTTTAAATATGTTGTAGATATTAAGAAAAACTAGGTCTGTACGTTTACTTTTCCGAGAATCATTTCTTGGAGGGAAAACAATTCAAAAAACAAAAGCGCATACGCACAAACCTAGATTTTCATAGTAGGTAGTAGCATACTATCACATACCTAACGTATTCAAAAATCTTGAATTAATTGGGATTGAGAAACGTCGTCGCCCGAAACTAAATTTTTATGGTTTTTTTTGACAGAATACTTGATTATTTAGAGAATAACGCCATAGAATATCGTATCACAAGATTCATGTTAACTGTCGTGTACATCGATTTAGAATACTATCGGGTATTCTAAATCGATGGTCGTGTAGTTTATTCCGTGTCGGATGAAATAACGAAAATGATAATCATCCGCAACTTACAGCTGTGTTACTTTTTAGTATTCCGTAGTCAACCCATCCGTCTGTCTGTCTGTACGGGGCCCACACAATACAATACAAAACACTTTATTAACACCACCTACACCAAGGAACGGATTTACAAAAAAATCTTTACCCATATTGGCTCACATAAAAATTTGTTGTCCGAATGTATTGTTATTTATAATCATCGCAAGTCATAAAATGTTTTTAACTGAAACGGTTTTTATTTCAGGGTTTTTATAAAACGAACCTAACCTAATCTAACCGCATTCATCAGCTACATATTTCAAAAAACTCCTGAAATAAGAACCGTTTCAGTAAAAAACACTGTATGACTTGCGATGATTATATGAATAACAATACATTCCGGCTAAAAATAATTATGTGAAACAAAGCGCTCCCGTCTGTACATGAGTCTGTGTATGTCACACAATGGCCTTCGCGCACTGGCGGACGGAACGGCAGAGGGTATTAAATTTATCAATGTACATTTAATGCTATTTCAATTGAATTAAGGCATAAATTTAAATGAAGACCGACATCGGAGCATCGCAGCGGATTACGGCGGAGGAAATTTATAGGGAAAACTCCCATGCCGTCCGCCGGTTTGCGCTAGCCTTAACTTCTTTTCACAATCTATTTATCGACAACGTAACAAAGCTGAAAATTAAATGTTTTCAATAATCTCACATCTTTTTACGACGCATTTAGGCCAATAGTAAATAGTAGTTTACGTGACGGTTGCGTAATGACAGGCATTACAACATGAGTGTGGTTTATGAAACGAGCCGCAAGGCAACAAGGCAAGGACAACAAGCCGCAAGGCTCGTACAATACTTTATCTACACACATATTACAAGTACTCTAACATGGGTTCAGAAGCCGAAAGGCAAATGGCCAGCATTACCTTACCTGTGGTAGTAGGTGACAGCGATGACAGCTGTAACGTAATTTTGAAATTACGTTATCGAATATTGTAAAGTACCTAATGAGATCCAAATTTGGAACGTCTTCCAAAATTAACAGCTGTCATCGCTGTCACCTACTACCACAGGTAATGCTGGTCATTGCCTACGGGTTTTGAACGCACAATAGAGGACTTATGGTATGTGTGTAGATAAATAAGTTTAAAACAATCATTCAGAGTACGGTCGGCGTTATAAACAGCTTTAGTGCTTTGTCACTTTAACGTCATATTATAATTGGATCAGTGGCACACGAATACCTTTTGTAAATTGTACCTAAATGTAAATAAATAAATATTAGAGCACATCATCAAGTCCCAAACTAAGCTCTAGGCTTATACTAAACAACAAACATATTTATACATAGGTAGTATAACAGAAATACATACTTAAATACGTAACAAAAATCCAAGACACAGGTACAAATCTTTGCGCTCATCACACAAATATCCGCCCTTACCGGGATTCGAACCCGGGACCGCTAGCTTCGTAGACGGGATCACAACCAACTAGGCTAGCTGTGTCGTCAACATACTCGTAGGTATACTCATACTTTGAACAAGCATCAAGCATGACCATGATTAACCTGTGCTATTCCTGTAATTCATTAATGAAAAATTAAGTAATTTGTAATAAACAAACATTAGGCCCATTATTACTATTAAGAACAATGATATAATATAGTAAAAAGAGGTAGATATGTTATACGCACTTCGATAGTGGCACCCTAAAACCAAGCCAATTGGTACACCTTTACTTGGTCTTGCGCCGTCAACGGAACCGTGAACTAATCTGCAGAGCAACATACACTCGTTTTGTTTCGCTCCCGGAAATAAGTATACCATCCTGCTTTCACTTGTCATTTATGAAAATTATGAATTATTGTGTAATTGCAATATTTACTGATTATGTGTGCGTAAGCCGGGCCATTTTTACACGCCGAATACCGTATAGGTAACATATCTACCTCTTTTTATATTATATCATTTATTAAGAATCAATTCTACATAAGTATATGAAGATATTTATAAAGTTTAGCGAATATTTAAATATCTCGCGAAACCCGACTCGAGTCGTCAGACAAAACAACACTACATACACATGCTCGTATGTAGACCCCTAGTGTATTGAATAGGACCATAAAACGAGACCCACTCAGTGTGGCGTCAACACCCATGAAATTAAGACGTCTCGTGTGTTAAGTTATTTATTATGACTGATATTTGGAGAATTAATGATGTTCAATTGTGTATGGGGTTATATAATTGATTAAAACACTGCTATAATAGTATTATAGTTTCGTGTACAGGTGTTGAAACGTTCCTGGAATTATTATTCCACATTTAAAAGTCGTCAACCGTTGAAGTTGGTAAGTTAATCTTCCTTACATAGTATAAAACAAAGTGGCTTCCCGCCGCCTGTCCGTCTGTATGTACGCTTAAATCTTTCAAACTACGCAACGGATTTTAATGTAGTTGTCTATACTAATATTATAAAAAGGAAAGATTTGTATTTTTGTGTGTGTATGTTTGTAACTAATAAACTCAAAAACTATTGGACCGATTTCAAAAATTCTTTCACTATTAGAATGCTACATTATCCCTGAGTAACATAGGCTATGTTTTAATTTTTCTGCGCGGACGGAGTCGCGGGCAACAGCTAGTCATCAATATAAAGAGCGATTAAAGAGGAAGATTTTCATGTATAATAAATACTGTTTTATGTACGGGTGTTATAGAAAAACAGAAAACATAACGTCGGTGATGCTGCAAGACCGCGTAACTAACAAATTCAATTAGTTGAAAAATGTACCTTACTGACTTACGTGCTAAGGTGTATTTTGCACCATATTTAATTTGTTAGTTACTAACGATAAGCCGAATCGAAGCGGGGGTGGGTCGCTAGTGTTATTATAAATTGTGAACGCACGTTTTCATAACACAATGCAACCTCAGTTTTATTAGTATTTTAATAAGGTTAAGTTTAATATATCTAAGTATTGTATGGATGAACCATCAACAAACTAGTTTTATGCTTTGAGGGAAAACACAGCTCGTGTTCTCTTGCTAAACAAGGAAAAGAATACGAACAATCTATTTCCACGTGTGATATTGCATACATTATGATTAGGTAGTAGGTACTATGTTATTATGGATTATTTGCATTGATATCGATATAAATATTATGTAAAAAATGTGTTTTACGTAGAGAACATAGATTTTTTACAAGCTTTTATTCGACTTGCAATGTATGTATGTAAGGTCGGCGTCAATAGAACTTGCGAATAATGTAAACGACACCAAACGAACCAATTCGCCATGATTAGATCGAGTGAGGTGAGTGAGGTCTTTGCAATGATTTATACACTAGATCATTATTTTCATATTAAGTTTAAGATGAAATAACTATTCATTATACGTTATTTTTAATAAAAACACGCTTGGTGAATATTTGAGGTTATGTGTCAAACAGTACTAATTTGTTTACATTGTTCGCAAGTTCTATTGACGCCGACCTTAAGTGTGTATGTATGTACGGCTCAAATCTTGCAAGTTAAATTTGACCCACTTCTCGGTTTCCGCTGAAGCTGAAAATTTGCATAAGTACACCTTTAGTTCTGATGACAATACAATAATATAGTACCATCGAGCTGGTCTGATGATGGAGACTCAGGGTGGCCATAGACACTCCTAAATTGTACACGATAAACCCGTCGCCGCGTCGTGTTAGGGCTCGTTAGAATCTTCTTTTCGAGTAGAGGACGACTGTGCAAAAAAAGTACCGTGGCAACAAAAGCTTGTCCCAAAAATGAAATTTTTGACAGAAACTTATTTTATCCTGCGCCATAGCAATCTGTTTTTGAAAACAATAAGCTAGACTGTTGTGTGATGGCTCTCATAGTGTTACCTATTCGTAGATAGATAGGTAAGTCCAGGACAGGTAGCACAAGTTGTATTTTCTCGCTTGTCGCTCAGTGCGTCTCTATCGTTACAGACTAGATAGAAAGGGAGATCCGAGCGACAAACAAGTCGCGGACAACATGTGCTAGCCGTGCAGTACCCTTACCATTAACCTACTCGCTAGCTAGTCGAATGCTCTGTCCCTCGCAGACCTCGCAGTATTCTTATAGAGTGCGAGGGACAGAGCATTCGACTCGCTAGCGAGCACGGTATTTGTAACTCATGGTAAGGGTACTGCACCGTCTCCCTCAACATTTGTCTGCGAATATTATTTATCTTTAGTCTGCAGAATTGTATGCTGCCAGTTCCTTGTAATATATAGAAATGTAGTTACAGTCGAGTCCATAAATATGTGTACACTTTAGTACTTTGTCTATTTAGTGCCATGTTTAAACTGCCATAAGTATATGAATTGTCACAGCGATTAAAGTGACAAGGTACTAAAATGCACATACTTATTTATGAACTCGACGTACAATATGATATTTAATAAATAATAAGGCAAGAGGAACGCTTAGTAGGTACCTATTCAGTCAATTTGGCGGACAATATTTTGGATTATCAAAGCTAAGACTCGACTAGACGATTTGAACAAATAGGTAGGTCGAAAAATACGGTATGTTTGAATGTATTTTAACACTTTATACACTGTATTGTGGCTATGCATAAGTATTTAGAGTCGCATTACAAATGTTCTAACGAGCTTTAAGCAAACAATTCGCTCTCCAATTGTCATCGAAAAGTGAATCTTATTGCTTTTACCATAGTGGTCCAAACGACAGGACGGTCAGTGCGTCAGCTGAGGAAAGGTCAAAGTTTCCGTCACTTTCGCACATACGTACCGGTCAGAAAGGTACAGATGTTATTCTCATTTATCCACCTACATAAACACAACCATGATAGGCCCGCAGGAAAACAATACACGGAGATTAAGATTCAGTGAACCAGCCGTGATTGTGTATTGAACTACCTATGTAATTAGCTATAACCTCGTAAGGCCCACCATACTAAAAACAGGTAGTTTTTTGTGAGTGGGACTTTGAATCTACCGTCAAGGCAATAAAGTTCAATTACGTTTGTTCGATAATGCCATTTTCAGTATATGAATATAGGAAAATAAACCTATTCCCATTGGAACACAGTTCAAATTAAATTGTCTTGATTATGTACCTCGTATTGCACACTGGGCCTCACGAGGTTAAGTTTCATCGAGATGTCAAAAACCCCAAGTCAATTTGAGAACCAGTAACACAATAATACATTTGATTCAAGAAAAAACGGAGAAACAGTATTTAACCTGTCCTCTCCCACCGGCTCAAATTTGTGACCACCCTTTTTTGCCTCATTTTGAAATACTGAAAAAATAAATGTTTTTTTTCTACCCCGAAAATTAAATTAAAATTAAGGATAAATTACCTGCAACTTAATTTCTGGAAAAAATAATGAATATTTTTTTCTATTTTTTTTTTATTTTCAAAAAAAATATTCTTTACTCCGTGGGAGACCACAGGTTACACTGAAAAAAAGCAGTATGTTTAACCGAAAAAACCTGAACAGTCAAATCATATATTGGTCCAAAAACAGTTAAAGCTAGCGGCCCAATTTTACTATCTTGACAGCAAATTAAAATCCATACTAATATTATAAATGCGAAAGTGTGTCTGTCTGTCTGTCTGTCTATCTGTCTGTCTGTCTGTTACCTCTTCACGCTTAAACCGCTGAACCGATTTAGGTGAAATTTAGTGCAGAGATAATTTGAATCCTGGGAAAGGACATAGGATAGTTGTTTTCCCGAAATTCATCCCCTAAGGGGGTGAAATGGGGGTTAAAATTTGCATGGAGATACTTAAACCGCTGAACCGATTGAGATGAAATTTGGTGCAGAGATAGTTTGAATCCTGGGAAAGGACATAGGATAGTTGTTTTCCCGAAATTCATCCCCTAAGGGGGTGAAATGGGGGATAAAATTTGCATGGAGATACTTAAACCGCTGAACCGATTGAGATGAAATTTGGTGCAGAGATAGTTTGAATCCTGGGAAAGGACATAGGATAGTTGTTTTCCCGAAAATCATCCCCTAAGGGGGTGAAATGGGGGGTTAAAATTTGTATGGAGATACTTAAACCGCTGAACCGATTGAGATGAAATTTGGTGCAGAGATAGTTTGAATCCTGGGAAAGGACATAGGATAGTTGTTTTCCCGAAATTCATCCCCTAAGGGGGTGAGATGGGGGGTTAAATTTTTTATGGAGATACTTAAACCGCTGAACCGATTGAGATGGATGAAATTTGGTGCAAAGATAGTTTGAATCCCGGGAAAGGATAAAGGATAGTTTTTTTTCCGATATTAATCCCCTAAGGAGTTGAAATGGAGGGTTAAAATTTGCATGGAGCTATTAAAACCGCTGAGCCGTTTTAAATGAAATTTGATATAGGGATATTTATATGTAGTTCCGAGTAGGGGCATACGATAATTTTTATCCCGAATATCATCCCCTTACTGGTGAGGGATGGGTGGAGGGGAGGGGGGTTCAATATTTTTTTTATGGTCTACTTTTTCCGATTTGCTTTCATGAAATTTGGTATAGAGATAGTTTGTGGCCCATGGAAGATAATAGGGCAGCCTTTATCCGGAAAATCATCATTCCCTATAAAATTTAAATTAAATTTGGTCTAGAGATATTTTGAATCCGTAATTCCGTTTTCATCACTTATAGGAAGTTTTTAAGATGGAATCAACATTTTAAATATGTACCCCCTTATTCATAAATGTCCATCAAACCTACTACGGTAATATTTATTCTAGCTGGTTAGTGCCTCCCCATAAGCTGAGACTTAAAGTTGGCGTTCCAGTCCTGTTGATGCGAAATCTTGACGCACCGACTCTGTAATGGCACACGACTGCAAATTACACACCTGGGACGCAATATTGTAAAAGCAATCATTATGACAGGAACAGCAAAGGGAGAACTAATTCCCCGTATTCTAATAATCCCGACCGATTTACCATTCCAGTTTAAAAGAGTCCAGTTCCCCCTAAAATCAGCATTCGCGATGACAATAAATAAGGCACAAGGACAAACACTGAAAGTTGCAGGTGTACATTTAGTTAAAAACTGTTTTTCCCATGGACAACTATATGTGGCGTGCTCACGAATCTCAAGTCCACAAAATCTTCACGTGTTAGCAAAGGACGGGAAAACAAAAAACGTAGTTTACGGAAACGTGATAAACTAAATTATGTGTCGCAGTTACTAATAATTTATTTATCTGTTCATTAAACTCTGGTTGTACGCATCATTGATGATTACAAATCAAAACCATCATTTTCTTTTATTATTTAAAAGTAGGCAATGATAAAAAATCAGCTTGGATAAAAAATAAGCTACCCAAATTACTAATTCTACGCAGACGAAGTCGCGGGCAAAAGCTAGTGTGTATATAAATAAATAAAAATTCATATTATTTAGATAAATAGTAATGTTTAATCAGAAAACGTGAATGTTTTGTCTTTTCGTGATCAGTTGCTCTAAGTGTTTTTTGCTCTACTGTGTGTAGTAGGAAATTATTTATTCATTATACGTAAACAAGTAATAAAGAAGGAAGATTATGTAATTTAATTGGTAGGTAACCTATAATTTTATCGAATTTCACTTACTCGATGTATTATTTCATCGAATTCCATTTCATCGAACGCTATTTTCTGCTGAAACCATGATGTTTTCAGGATATCTTAAACATTAATTACGTAGGATAGGTTAGGTTAGACTTGTGTGATTTAGGTAGTCTCAAAAAACAGCAATACATATTATTGGGTAAATATTATTCCATAAAAACAAAAGGTAGTCTTTTTCGGTCTATGCCTATTTGGGTGAATTGCAAAAATATTGTACATGGTTAAGGGCTCAATTAAGAAATCCTTAACAATCCTTAACTTTTTCCTTTGTGTAACGAGGATTAGTCATATAATCATATGAAAAATTTTCGTTACACAAAGGAAAATAATGGAAGAAAGTTAGCGTTAGGTGTCTTAATTAACTCCTTAACTATGTACAATATTTATGCAAATCACCCATTTATGCTCGAAAGCTCGCGAACTTGTCTGCGAAAAGATAATCCGGCAGACAGTTTTGCATGGACGACAGACCGTTTTAAAGGAGATATTCTTCTTTTTTCAGAAATGGGTCGTCCGTGCACGAAGTGCCCGCCGACGACGGTGCACAGCTGCTGCGGCAACACCAACCTCAAGGTGGCCAGCACGCTCATCGGGCTCTTCAAACTGGTAGGCAGACCTTCAAATAGTCCTTCCGTCCCTTTCAATAGCCATTCGACAATTCGATTCGATTGACGACGCGACAGCCTAGTTGGTAGTGACCCTGCCTGCGAAGCTAGCGGTCCCGGGTTCGATTCCCGAGTACGAGTATTTGTTGTTGGATGTTTTCTATGTATTTAAGTATTTATTTCTCTATATAAGTATTTATATCGTTGTCTAGCACCCATAATTCAAGCCTAGAGATTAGTTTGGGACTGCGTCAATTTGTGTGAGATCGTCCCTTGATATTAGGTATTTAATATTAGAGAGATGGAGCTACCTATCTTCCGGATTCAATTTACAAAGTGGGGCCCATGTGGGCGGTCCTACTGATTTTCATTTTGTTACTTGTTTATTTTTATTGCGGTTTTTTCTTTTTGTACTGTTTAGTTTAGCTTAGTTTAGTGCTATGTGTGTATAATCTGCCGCGGTTTCACTGGATGGTTCCAACAGGAGACCAGGGTTGTGATTCTCTCAACAAGCAAAGGTGATCGTTCGCTCGACTGAAGGTCCAAGCGGCGAGTTTAAGTAGTCCCGACAGAGCAAACAAAACACATTTTAGCGCGTGTATTCAATTTGGCAGCATGACTTCTCGAACGTATAAGGCTCCCTAATTGATAATGCACGCGCTAATATGTGTTTTGTTCGGTTGGACGGGACTACTTAAACTCGCCGCTTTTATTCGCTCGTCCGTTCGACCGGCCGCCGTTTTTTGAGAGAATAACACACCAGTGCTGGCTTTCACGCCAGCATAACTCTGAGTTGGAATAATTTTGTAACAACAGGGGGGTTATTATGATATAGCTATGCAATTCAGTTTAAGCTGTGAGAAAAGGACGGAGCTATATAACTGCTATAGCTCTGTCCTTTACGCTCGCAGTAAAACGAACTGCACATCCATGTCATAATAACCCCCCTGGTCTTTTGTCAGTATTTTGTTGCATTTTGTTTGTCATGAATGAATGTTTTTCCTTTCTTTTATTACATACATACATACATAATACCACCACCAGTGTATTAGTGACAGGTTGCAAGCCCATCGCCTAACAGTACTACAAGCCTTTATTCCCTTAGTCGTCTCTTACAACATCCACGGGAAGACGTGGAGTGGCACTATTCTAACTCGGCAACCACACGAGGCACGAGGCGTTTCTTTTATTTCTTTCTTAAATAGCACTATTTTATGATAACGTTATATTTCTATCGTTATTCGCATGCTATAACGTTATTATTATAATATCAACTTCATATCGATATATAATAACTATATTTGCTATAACGATATAATAACGTTATACGTCACCTCTACTGCCTTATTACTGCACTTAACTTGGTTAGTAAAATACCCAGATTGCCTTCATTGCCGCCCATAACACACATGTGTGTTCTCAATCTTGAGAATGCAGTGTCTTATGAGTTACAGGTCCCACTTGCCATCAGTTGGCCTGTGTGCTCTTACACCATTTTAGTGATGGTAGGATCTTGTGCAGGGTCCGTCCGGATCGCTACCACCATCTTATCCATTAACCCACCGTCAAGCAGCAGTGTTCGCACTGCTGTTTTCCCGTGTGGGGATAAGACAACCGGTGAATTTACTAGCATAGAGGCATTCCATCTTAGTCCTCAGGCTTGGCAACGCATTCGAGGTCTTAGGATTGCAGTTTTGAGATTGTAGTCTTGAGATTTCAAATGTCTATGGGTCTCGGATCCCACTTACCGTCAGGTGGCCTGAGTGCTCGCGTGCGTTATCTGTGCCATAAAAAAAAGAATATCCATGCCATAAAACCCATAAACATTTTGTATAAATAGTGTCCTCACTAACTTAGCCAAATAATCTTAAATTAATAAAGATTTTAGCTAAGTAAAAATTGTAAACATAACAGAAAATTGAAATAAACAGATTTTATTATTATTATTATTATTATTGTATACCTAAGTAAATAATAAAACTAATATACAATAATGGTCATAATGGACATAGTTATAAATGTTATAATGGTTTGTCATTTTCAGTTAGTAGGCGTATCATCAATAATAATGATCGCGTCGGTGATCGCCGGGAGCAGCGGCGAGACTCAAGCCGAGAAGGATCTGCAGAAGCAGTCCATGGGGTCGAAGGTCCTGGTGCTGGCCATCAGCGTCGGCATGTTGTTCTTGACGGCTATTCTGCTGGCTGGGATATTTAAGGTACTCATATGTTGTATGAAACTGACAAGGAAAGGTACCCAACTGTCCGGCTCCGATTTGCTTTATTTTGATATATGTTAGAGACTACTCTCTAACATATATCAAAATAAAATAACAGACACGTATTTTTTTTTAGCGGCCCAAACTCAACCTGTCGGGAGAAAATGACCTCCAAAGTACTGAAGAGTGACTAAACCCTCTAACTTCTATAGAGAATTAAAAAAAACAACATGCTATTTTCCTACTTTTTTACGTTTAAGAACATGAAAAAATAATGAACACGTGTTTTGTTATATCGGTTAAAACTCATATTTACCCGGTGTGTCTTTCATACAAACATAATAATATATTTTAAGGGCTGAAAGTATAAGTATAAGGTAATATTTTGATATCTTCTGTTTAAAAGTATTTTTTTGTACAAATTAATTCGGCACGAATTTATGGATAAAATTGAAATGAAAGTAGCAAGTGCTGTTGTTAAGTGACTAGTAAAAACAACGTGTAAGGCGGCCTTTACACTGAAACTAAGACCTACGTAAGTAGGGACGCAGCTATTGGTTAGAAGTAGAAGGAAATATTTTTTTCTCATTCTAACAAATAGCTGCGTCCCTACTTACGTAAGTCATAAGTTTCAGTGTAAAGCCGGCCTAAACGGTCACACTGTTAACGCCCTGTTTTTACACTTTGTTAAGTGCACGTGTGAAGTTCATACATTTGCTACTTATCACTTGGCAGTGAATGTATGAACATCACACTTGCACTTAAGAAAGTGTAAACAGGGCCTAAGTGACAAGTGCGAGAGCGAAGTGCGAGTCCGAAGTGCGAGTGCAAAGTAAAGTTAAACGCTCGGTCTATTTTTAACTGACTTCAAAAAAAGGAGGAGGTTCTCAGTTCGTCGGTTTTTTTTTTTTTATGTATGTTCCCCGATTACTCGAAGACCACTGGACCGATTTGAAAAAATTTTTCGTTGTTTGAATGGGTATTCTTTCTAGTTGGTCCCATTGTCAACACGTCAGGATCTGATGATGGGATCTTGGAAAAATCAAGAGAACTCCTCAAATATTATAGGCACACCTATAGCGATTTTGGTATTTTTCACTGTAACTCGTGCATTTGCTTTTGAAAAGTACTATATGGTGAAGTGGAACTGATGATGAAGACCACAGATGGCCACCGGAACTCCTTAACGGTACCTATTTCAAGGGTGGCGATAAGATATTTCGATTAAGGTAGTTGAGCGACTATAACGAAGCACATTTAGGTTTAAATATGACTATGACATTCCCGCGGCGTTGTCTGCGGCGAGCTTGAAATGTTCTATAGTTTCTCATTAATATTTAGAAGTGGAGCTACGTAACAGCATAAAAAGGATCACTAAAAAGTAGAAAATAAAATAAATGTTTAAAAAAACAAAAACCCGCCTTCAAAACTGCATAAAATAACTTCTTTTAAAATGGTAGGTCAGTCCAACTGAAGTCGGCGTCCCACAATATTTTAAACCAAAAGCCGAATGCAGTTGGACTGACCTACCATTTTAAAAGAAGTTATTTTATGCATTTTTGAAGGCGGGTTTTTGTTTTATTAAACATTTATTGCCTGTTAAATATGTAGTTGCCCCGCACACCCGCGTACTCTCCGCACTCGCAGTACGTCTTAACTAAACACTGTGTAAACAGTATCTGCTTGTCAAGTGCATAGTACGGAAGCGAACGAATTATTATTATTTGTATTTTTTTCCTGTACTAATTGGAATATTTTTCCTTAGTTTTAGTTATTTTTAATCTATGCATCTGTAACTGACCATGCTGTATACCTACATATTATTTTGGACTGTAATCTACATTTTGATTGCTGTTTATTTTATGTAACTACCTTTAATATAAAATAAATTTAATAAAATTCAAAATTAATTCATCTGCTGATCTATTTTCTTTACCATAACCACTTAGGTTTCTCGATTTTAACTTACACCCCATTCTCAATTTCTGAAGCGATGACCGCGGCTATCCTTTTTAAAATATTTCGTAATTCTAATCGTTGTTGTTCGTCCTCCATTTTGTTCCACACTTTGCATCTGCACTTAGCACAACTAAGCAATGTGTAAACAATTTCTTAACACGTAACAATCGTAAAAACATGTTAACTAATCACTGCTCACCTGCACTTGCTACTTCACAAAGTGTAAACCACAAGTCTGCTTCTCAGAAGTGTTAGATAAATCTTTGCATTACATTGCTGCTCGAAATAATTTATTTGCTTTGGGGTAATTGTTATATTTTCATTATAAAATCGTTAACAGTACTTAGGGTGCGTTTCCACCAGAGATGCGCATTAATGTGTTTTCATACATTTGACACCTCGCGACACCTCGCTCCGATTGTCAAATGTATGAATAGTACATTTCGATGCTAGTGCGGAATGTATGTCATTACTTCACGAGTATCGAGATCTACGGCTCGTGGCAAGACTCGGGACGAGTGAAGAATGAAAACAACAATATCTAATGTGTCATCTGCCAAACTATTGCGGCCCGCAAATCCCGCGGATCCCGCGCTCGTATCCCGCAACAAGCGGGACTGGAAAATAGCGCGGGATCTCGGAATACCGGTATACCGGCATTGGAAGCCCTAATTCAGTGTTAGTTATCGTTATCCAAAATGTATAGGATTGACGTAAGCTGTCAGACGGTCGCGTCGAGCGGCTACATCAATTCCATACATTTTGACAGTTTTCGAAAATCGTTTACGTTAGCGTTAAGTAACTTTTGTAGCCTCACAGTTGTCCTTCAAAATGTATTGATGTAATGTGGTTTTTTTTTCAGAAACGGCGCACCTACGTGATGATATACTGGGGGATCAACAGCGTGCTCCTCATCTTGATGGTCGTGGGGCTATTCTCGGCGAACCATGGAGTCGGCCAGTTCATTGGCATACTAGTATACATTCGTAAGTCTATCCGGGGCCCTAGCCAAAATGCAAACGCTACTAACGTTTTTGTTTTCTATCACTCAAAATGTATGGAATGACAGTTGACCACGTGGTTTATCGCTACGCATGAGAATACTGTGATATAAAAGAAAAACGTTAGGAGCATCTTAGTTTAACTTCAGAGATTCAACAGAGATTAATAGGTAAACCGAGCGAATCAATTGAAGGATGCAAAAAAAATAGGTTTTATACGGAATTTTGAGAAATGATACGCCTAGTCAAGATGCGTAGCGATAAGCTAGTGATTTTCGAAAATCAACAAATTGTATACGATTGAAGTACGCTGATTGCAGATCGCGTCGAACGCCATGTCAACTCCATACATTTCGAGCCGATAGAAAACAAAAGTTAGCAGCGTTTGCATCTTGGCTACATAACGCCCACGGGCAAGCGGCAGAAAATAATTCGCTTGCAAATTTAGTTACAATTACAAGTATTAACTAACTCCTGTCTCAAAAGTAATGATGTTTTATTTTCATTTCCTAGTGAAACTTTTAGCTGCTCGATTCTCAAATAATGACTCGCAGTTGTTATTGACAATCGGTTTTTTTTGAAGAGGTTTTCTGATAAAAATCATACTTATAGGTTTAGGTTTGTCTCACCAGCATACTTTTTTATTATTATTATTTACTGAGAAATTAAAATGAATATTCGCAGTGTTTTCTACGACCGCTTTGAACTAGTGCTCGGAATGACGTAATTATGTTTGTTACAAAGTTTTTTTTTTTAAGACACCTACTCTACTATCCGCTGCATCAATTGGCGAGTCAGGCAATAAAAGTCACTTTCATTTCTTTTGTATGCGTTGGGAATACCGCTCTATAAGGCCGTGCAGATGAGAAATAGATAGCACGATTCTGATGATTTATAGCCTGACTCGCCACTTGGGTCTTGGGGCTGTGACGTGGCGATTAAGCTCTTTAGCCATTAGCAAAAATTCGTGTATTCACACTCACCTCACAGCACTCTATAACAATAGGTACTGTGAGCGACAAAAGATTCGACTCAACTTCGAGTACCGTAGTTGTAATGCTTGGTAAGGGAACAGATCGTGTCGTGGCTCAGCGGAGCCCCACCTTAATGCGACAGATAATAAATAATAGTTGTTTTTATTCCAGTGTTGGACATTTACTTCCAAATTGTGATCCGGAGCTACTATCTGCAGATGACGGGCGCAGTCTCCGACCCAGAGGTTCCGCCCAACGCTACTAACGGCCCTAGAACTTCTAGATATTAATCATAAAGATTGGTTCTAGTATTAGGACAAAAATCTAAGAATAAATCGTAACGTAACATTTTCTAGTGACAGGTGGGCTGAGAATGCATTATAAGGCCCGCTGGCACGTAAATGTTAACCCCAGGTTAACCACAGGTTAATAGGATAATTCGTTAAAATTGACAGACCTAATATGAATCTGACATTCATGACCTAGGGTCAAATTGACAAGCGGACGGGCCTAATTGTTACCTATACATACCTATGTAAGAAAAATAACAAAATGTATGCCAATAAATTATATTTATACGCCGGTATGGCCTTAAATGTAGTACCTACACGTCTACACGACCGAACAAAAGACATGGCCGCGACGCCACCACCCATGTAAAAGTGATTTCCATTTCGGACCACCGGGTGTCTTTCATTTGTTCGTGTAGTGTCAATTGCCTTTGAAGAGTTTTACTATATTTTTGTATAGACAGAACATAAATATAACCAATTGTCAAATAAGGCTACGTTGCTTTTAAGCCGCAAACGCACTGGGAGCGCGTTTTATACTAAAAAGCGTTTCCAATGAGTGGCGGAGGCGATTTTTGTACAGGAACGCGCCGCCGCGTAGTTTAGTTTTATTTTTTATCCACCGAGGCAAAAAGTGCGTTACAACTTATATGTGTGTATCTGTGTATCTGCGCTAGCGTTGAGAATTGCGGAAAAAAACGACCGTTTTTTTCCTTGAGTTTTTGATATTTTCGTTCTTTTCCGTTTTTTTCGGGTTTTTTAGGAAAAATTACAATTTATTCATAGTCAATCACTGTCACTCTCGCCACCTATTTCAATTGCTCCTGCCTCCATGGCGTCGATGTCGCCCTTTTGTAGGTGCAAATAAGACCGAATAGATTAAAATAAGAGCAGAAAAATTTCATTGTATTTTTACATAAAAATACGAAAAATACGAGTTGTTTGGAAAAAAAACAAGATTTTTTCCGGACTTTTTCAACGCTAATCTGCGCTTATGTGTGTCTTTGGCAAAATAGCTTCGGCATAGTAGCACACGGATGGACATCACGACAATCATCTCCATCTGGCGGTCATCGTTGGGATTACAGTTCTGTCTTTTTCACCCTTGATAGACTACCCCTTGAGATCACATATGACTTTAATAAATAATAAATACACAAATTGACCTAGTCTCAAACTAAGCTCTAGGCTTGTACTATGGGTAAACGAGAAACATACTTATATAGAGAAATAAATACTTAGATACATAGAAAACATCCAAGACTCAGGAACATACTCGCGCTTATCACACAAATATTTTCTCATACCGGGAACCGTACCTGGGACCGCTAGCTTCGTAGGCAGGGTCCGTACCAAACGGCAGGCCTATTACGTAACTCACTTGCAATCGCGATCGGCTTCAAACCGGAACAATTGGTTTCATTTTGTATGTAGACAAGCCTTCCATTTTCAAAATGAAAACAATTGCGATTGCGAGTGCCCCTCAGGGGGGTTATTATGACCTAACTATGCAGTTCATTTTACGCTGAGAGAAAAAGACAGAGCTATATAACTGCTATAGCTCTGTTCTTTACGCTCACCGTAAAATGAACTGGGTGGTGATTCTCTCAACAAGCAAAGGTGATCGTTCGCTCGAGTGAAGGTCCAAGTGGCGAGTTTAAGTAGTCCCGACAGAGCGAACAAAACACATTTTAGCGCGTGTATTCAATTTGGCAGCATGACTTCACCAACGTATAAGGCTCCCTAATTGACAATGCACGCGCTAAAATGTGTTTTGTTCGGTCGGTCGGGACTACTTAAACTCGCCGCTTTTATTCGCTCGTCCGTTCGACCGGCCGCCGTTTTTTGAGAGAATAATACACCTGCATAGCTACGTCATAATAACCCTCCAGGTCGTCGTAGTCCGCATTCGCAAGTCTCAAAATCGTTTTTAGGGTTCCGTATTTTGCATTGCGTCATTATTCTGTTGGATAAGGGATAATGAGAGAGACTAGATTTGCATCCCCTAGTGTTTTTAGGTATGAAAATATAGATATCTTATTCAATTTATTCGAATTCCTGGCGACAGCGAAGAACCGAGTTGCCCTGACGTTTTTAATTTTCTGCTTGGTCGGTTTTCCGAGATCCAACATATTTTTCGAGTACTCTGATTTTCTATCAAATAGAAACTCGGATTTAAATATTTCGATTTATTGGTACTTTTGACTAAGGACAAATTTTCCTGTTACAATCATATCGGAATATCAATTATTTCGCTATTATGTGAAATGGAGTATTTGTGGTAGCGAAATTAACTAAAGTAAGATTTGTAATAATTTATCTATATCTTAATTAATAATGTATCAAACAATCAAGACTGTAAATAAGTAAGTAGGTACTTGCACATTATTTCTAGGTACTTTAAGATGGTTGTAGTATATATAACATGACGTAGACCTAAGGCATGACGTCACTTAGGTAGTCTTTCCCCAGAATTACATACCTTACATGCTTTTTTATCTTTGACACTTCATTAACGAGTAACGACCGAACCCAATATTCAAAACGCGGACAGATAAAGCTTACTTCGGGTTATAATTTGACATTTACCCATACAAAATGTGTCAAATATTAATCCGAAGTAAGCTTATCTATCCGTGGTAGGGCATGCTCCCCGGAAATCCCGGTTCTGTAATTCCCGGGAATTTCACAGGTCCTAAAGAACCGGTACTGAAGATTACATCCCGGTTCTCCCGGTTCCTTCCATAAATACCAAACATATATCGTGGCGCGTATCACATATATCCAATTCACACCTGAGCGACGAAGCCGGCACAAGCGGCAACATCGCATCAACATCCATCATATTTTGTGGCATATTTGCAATAATTAATCTCTAGATTTGTAAAAAGGAAGAACAAATAACTATCTAGTAAGTATTTTACCTAATCAAGATGTTTTTGTTGAAGAAAACGTGCATGATTTTATTGCATATTTATTATATTTAAAGTTTCCTAATGTTTTTCAATCGTTTTTTATCTCAAATGTCCATGATTGCGGTGATTTGAGGTAAAAAATAAAGAACCGGGAGAACCGGGAATCCCGGTACCGTCCCTGTTTAGAACCGGGAAATGGAAGTTTCGGAACCGGGCCCGGTACTGCATGCCCTAATCCGCGGTTTGAATATAATAAGTAGGGTTCGGCCATAAGAGTTGTCAGTGAACTAGTTTCTAGGGCTAATTAGTTTTAAATTCTCTCCAACAAATAGTTGATGGTTGTTGTTATCTAAGTGTTTCATTTTCGTATTATCTAGAATACGACTACCACTTGCCCTAATCCGCGGTTTGAATATAATAAGTAGGGTTCGGCCATAAGAGTTGTCAGTGAACTAGTTTCTAGGGCTAATTAGTTTTAAATTCTCTCCAACAAATAGTTGATGGTTGTTGTTATCTAAGTGTTTCATTTTCGTATTATCTAGAATACGACTACCATTGTTACAAAGTTACAAATTGTAACGCCTTGCATTTTTTAATTAAAGCATTTCAATGTTTACTGGTGCCGTGTTTTTTTTATAACTAACTTCTGAATTGTCACAGTAAAACTTTAAACTAGGCTGAGGGTTACCTATCTTCCGAAAAACTGTTGCCCGCTGTTTCGTTTGTCCGAATTTTCATTATTTTATCCCAAAACTCCCAAAATCCTTTTTATCTGAAACCGTTTAACTTTCCCGGATTGTTATGAAACTAACCTAACCTACCCTACAGGTTCTGGAGGTATATCTCTTTAAACATTTTGAAAAGGTAATGGGTTCAGAGAAAAATGATTTTCGGACAAACGAAATAGTGGACGTAAGTTTTTCGAAACATCGATAGGTTACCCTTGTGACAGCTCAAATAAATTATGTATTACCTACACTTGTTTCTTCGACTTTTTATAAGTACGTGTACTTGTAGGTACTATTAAAACCTTACGAACACGTTCAGTAATTTGTACTATGTATATTTTGTCAGCTTTTTTTACACCTAGCCTGCGAGTACAGTAGCAACGTAAGTGTTTAAAATAACGACATTTTTGTCAGCCTTATTTATACCTAGCCTGCGAGTATAGTACCAACCTAAGTGTTTAAAATTACGAAATACGGCTGTGACAAGACTGACAAGGATCATTCAACACTGATAGAAATAAAGAAAAACGGTCTTAAAATAAATCGCAGCAGGAATCATTTTATTTCTTGCCGTCTTGCGTAGAGGTGGTGGAAAAAAACAACTGCAGCAATAACAAACAGCCAAGTATTTAAGAACCCCAATTATCTTTCCCGCAGACAAATTACCCGGCTTAATAAAAAATAATTAATAACAATAATCGGAAGTAATAAAAAAATCCAATTCAACGAATAAGCCGAGCAAGGCCAGGGTCGCGGCGGCACCGAGGAAGTCTCGCGTTAGTTCGCCAGCGCACGCCGCCATTACTGCTCTCGTCTAATCTGTGCGCTGTTCCGAATTCAAACTACGGCGAAAACGCGGGGTTTCGACGTACTTTTTATGAATTTAAATTCTGAAAAAGTTTGTTTCGCTGCCAGTGTTTTAATAAAGTGGCCAGTGACAATGCAAAAAATATTTCAGTGTAATTTTACAATCGCCTCGTATTCTGGAAATCGTCTGCGACGAAAATAGACGCAGTCCACAAATTGTTATAATTAAACTGTATGTAAATAGAGTAGAGGACGGACGTGTCCGTATCAACGAAGCGTAAATAAACGTGTGACCAGAGACATTCTGTATTTTATTTTTAAAAATGATCGATAAAAGAACTAGCAGTAGTGTAGTGCAAGTGATCGATTATGCATTTCGAGGATAATGATGGGCTGTGTGTGAGAAAACTTTACTATTTTAAAGACTAGATGACTAAAGAAACGGTAAGTTGTAATTTTCATCCAATAAACATAGAAAAAAATACGCAATTTTTAGTCATAATTTTCATAAGAATTTTTTTATGACTAATGTTTTTGAACAAGCAATGATTTTACAAAACAACAGGTTCACCGCAAACTTCAAGCAAGAACAGTGTGTTGACATTTCCTCGAGAATATTGTTCTTACAGTACCGAGTGCGTCACGATGTAAAAACTAGCGGTCGTTACGATACCTCACTGCAGACGCGTATATTTGTTTAAAGTTTTATGAAGAATATAACAAAGTAACTAAATTATTTGCTGGAACCGATCCCTTTAACGGATAAGTGCGCCTTTTTACGTCTCCTTTGTGTTTTTGCTCCTTTTTACGTGACTGTGTCGGGACATTACATTTTTAAACATTACATCCCGAGAAATGACAAAAAATCTGAATTCGGTCATTAAATTAAAAGAAGAGCACGTCTTTAAACATCCAAGCAGTTTATAATCAGCAGGAGCAGTTCTTATTTCTGATTTTGTAGATGAATAAACTATAGTCATTCCAAATTAACTATAGGCAATTACTGGAAAATTCAGACTCATCTAGTATTTTTTCGGGTCACAACCAAACTAAATATAGGTAGGTAAATACTTGTTTTTTTTTCTTCAGATTAGTATTATAAATTATCGTTATTTTTCTCACGTTTTCGCTTTGCAAAAGTTAAATACAATTGTATAATTTACAAGTTAATTAAAATCAATCTACGTTATTAAAGGAAACGTTCGAACAAATTTATTCTAATGTGAAAACAAAAACATAGTTAAAACCGATGTCCCTGAATCTCAGATTGCCCGAGCGACCAAATTATACATTAATCTATCAAAAAAACATCAAGCTGACCTTCTACTATGAATCATGGTGTTATTATACCCATTATGCAATTGACCAAATGCTTGTACCACAGTTACGACATCGCCACTTGATTATAAAGCGAGAGGTCGTAAATAGGTTTAATTCTCATTAGATTGCATCGTATTTAAATTTAATACTTTAATTTTTACCTTAGACGTTAACATAATGTCCTATTAAGATGCCTTTTGTCTCTGTTGTATAATTGACAACATTACAAAAAAAAGGATTTTTGTTTTTTCGCTTTTATAATAGCTGGTTAAAAATTAGAGTACCCGTGTTTCTCGGTTTTTCTTTATTTAACTTAAATTCGTCGTTAATAATTTATTAAAGAAATAGTCATTAAAAAGACCGTATATACAAAGTTAGGAATACTGACGTCGTGATCTTAGCATGATATAAAATAAAAAAAAGTAACTTTAAACAGAAACAGAACTGACTGTCATGTCATGTAACTTGTCAACAATAACAACTGTAACAACATAAATTCGTCGAATTTGGGCAGATTGCGGCTATCCGCTTTTACAAATCTGTTAGTCACATTCATTTTAAATAGCGTATATCAAAACAATAGTATTACGAGAATCGAAAGCGTGTCGTTAGAATCAAGTAATCCGTCAGACAAATAAAAATTTGACATGACAGTTGTATATTTTTTTCAATTCCTTTGCTAATAAATGGACTAAGGGCACTATAAGTGTATTCCTAACATTCACAATCCAACTTTTTTTACTGTTTTTCGTAAATATAAAAAAAACTACTGCATAAAAAAAAAACAAAAATATTTTTAGTGGAATCAGCAGTGTAAAATCTAGAAACGGTATTTTAATTTACTACCTTAGCATATATGAATTGTTGTCAATTCTCCGAGATACAAAGTGACAGCATGTGTGTTAAGGCGACATTAAAAAAAAAGAGAAATGACATTTATTCAGTAAGTAGGCCGCACGGGCACTTTTTCACGTCAAAAATCTACTAGCGCTTCCCAAGAGGAGACCACTGCTGAGAAGAAACGCCGCAAGAAACTCAGCAGTCAGTAATTTTTTAAACATATTTCTTATTACAATGATTCTACTTAGTCTAGCATTATATAAAGTTATGAATATTAAATTAAATATAATATCAAATATCAGACGTAGCTTAGCAGGAAAACATGCCAAATAAAATAGGAAAAAAAACCTACTTACCTTTGTGTATTTATTACGGTACAAAACGACCACATGAAAGTTTCGATATGTTTTCCTACATCAGCGGTGTCCCCTAAATCTGAATTTATTAAATATTTGTGCAACTAAGTAGGAGTGTAATGAGGCCTTTGTCTGTGTGTTTGTCCGTTCTTCGCTCTGTGCATTATGATCGCAGGGGAACTAGTAGGGTGAAACGATTTTATTTAAAAAAAAGTTGCCGTTGTATTATCACAGTGGTTCTGAGCTAAGTATGGTGAAAATGGGTTAAACCAATCAAGAGTTATTAGCTGTTAACGAACTGGCGTAGGAGCTCTAATTATACTCAAGGTTATTTTTAATTCATGATTTACTCTATTATCTTAAATTGTCTTACACAATAAGGAATAAAACTAGTTAATTAAATTCTCTTAAAATTAAGGCTTGTCTGTCTCATCGTAGTATTAAAGATGCAATGTCTTCTCTCTATCCATTGCTATTTCTGTTATCTCCTTATACGTTACTGCGGCAATTTTCGGTTCTATTTGACTAATGTCACTAACTCTATCCCTTCCCTTCCCTTCTATCTCTTCTTCTATGACGGTCTATGTCAAGATATCATGCCATATAAGATGTTACACTAGTTAACCTCTCCAGTTGTCCATATTTTTTTATTATTTTCCTGTTATTATTGACCCGTTGAGTGAATGTTCTTTTTCATTAGTAACTCTTTCTGTCCTGCTTTTCGTTTCAGTCTTCCTTATCTCCAGCATCACGTTTCATATCTGCCTTTCCTTTGTAACATGGTCCACGCTTCACGAGCTTAAGTCTTTATTAATTCCTTTTTGATATCCTAAATTTAAAACCGTATTTTTTATCATCCTATGCTTGTCTTGCGATTGGACTAAGTCCCTATAAAATATAATTTTGTCAAAGATGTCGGCTTTTTATACTAATGAGTTTTATTCTTTCGGAAAACTCTTCGTCGACGAACATAACCGCAGCCATAACTTGATCCGTAAAACCCTTCCACACGAGACAACCTGATTTTTAATCTGATTGATTGAATTAGGTTCACAATTTCATGGTTCATCCACACGGACACAATCGCATCTCCAATTTCATTTAAAGGTTTACCAGGCGTTCATAAGTATACAAGGGTCTGAGTTCAAGAGCATATTTGCGCACGTGTCACTAACAGCTGATTCTATAGCGGCAGAATCGATAAACCTTGAATCGCCCGTAATGTAAATTTATAAAATAATAAGTTTAACTACGTAATTGAAAATACTCGTATTGTCTGAAATAAAATTTCTTTTCCAGAAGATGTTTCGGAAGGTAGTGGAATAAAAGCTATTCTTAAAAACGCCAAACTTCTGATACCCAATTACATTTTTATTAAGGTTATACCTTATTTGGTATTTACACCTATTGTTTTTGAAGACTACACGAATAAAAGTAATCAAAGAAAAAATATTTCAGTGAAATTGAAAAACTAGAACATTTAAAGCTATTATATTAATTGGCGTCCAGAATTAGACATCGGCGGATCTAACCTTCGTCTTATAAGTAACTTCTTTCGGATCGATAATGGACAGTCGATTAGCCGGCGAACCTTCGCTAATATGTTTTTTAAGTAAGTAGTATTATAATTGAGGAAGACTATAAGCTAATGTGGGTTACTTGGATAGTTTTAGACGCGTTTACAAACAATGAGTGTGGAAGTGGGTTACCTTTCATAAGATCTAATTTTTGATTCCAACTGTTTCGTTTGTCCGAATTTGCTTGAGTTAGATTGTTTTTCTGAAATCATTTACCTTTCCAGGATTGTTATAAAACAAACCTAACCTAACATAGAAGTTCTATAGACATTTTGAGAATGCATTTCTAACTTATGGACAAATTAAACAATCGAAATATTTGACCTTGGATAGGTTATCTTTGAACTGCCAGTCATTGTGGATTGTTCAACATACCTGACTAAAATAAGCCATTTATGACACTAGGTAGTCATCTGCCTGAGCGTCAGCGAAGGAAGATTATACTTAGTTCGAATATTTATTATCAAAAACGCAAAAAATACTTTTTTTAATGGTAGGTATTTAATAGGTCAGTCGAACAGAAGTCTTGAAGAAGGTTTGAGTTTGGCCTGACCTATTAAGTACCTACTATTTTAAAAGAAGTTATTTTCAGAGGTATTAAAAGCGGATTTTTTTTTTTTTTTTTTTTTATACTTTTTAGTAATCATAATGAGCTGTTATGCGGTACCAGTTTTTAATTAATAAGAAACTATAAGACAATTCAAGCTCGCCGCAAGCAACGACGCGGGAATAAAATAAAACTATAAAAATAAATATTATATCATTTGATTTCATAGAAGTTTCAAAATTAGTCCACAATAATTAACAGAGAAATCTGTGAACATACGAAAAAATAAAACAACGGAACATAGAACTTCCTCTTTTTTGAAGTCGGTTAAATATGGCTATTAAAGTCGAATTAAACTAACTTTAATCTTCGAGCAAATTAAATTCAAGATGGATACTGTAGGAATGCAACTTAGCTAGTTGATTGACGAAGTAACTAAACGCAGGATTCGATTAACTAAATGTATTTAAGAGCTAATAGATTTATTACATGTTTTATACATGGTGGTAGATACAGGTAAAAACAAAGATAAAACATAGACAACGCATAAACTTAAGGCTACGTTAATCGTGTAAGGTTTCCAACAGACACAATTATCGCCATCTTTATCTTTAGCGCAGTTCCTTTCACTCTAGATCTTTCACTCAAATGTAGAAGAATCACTATACTGGATTTTTCCTCGGCCTGAAATCATCCAAACGTAAACTACTGAAAATAAAACGCTCTCCGACTTGAAAAACTACTGTCCCATGTTTACATTAAAAAGTTACTTTTAGAGCATTAAGAAACGTAGAATATTATTGTGTATTGCTAGTTGTTAACGTGTGAGAAAGTAAAATAAAGGAAGTTTTTTTTTTATCCAGCCCTAAACCGCAGGATGTTGTGTATTACAGGACAATCATACCAAATCTTTCAGATAAACACATACCTATATTAATAAAGATATTATACAATATCCATGGTTCGAGTATAAATAAAGTTGTCCCTAGCGAGCTTCGATACCAACCCCTCGCTACTGTACCCAAACACTTCAGTTAATTGTGAAATATCATCAAGAATACCATCAGCGTATACAAAGGTATCATAAGAATAACTTCCAAATTCACCTAGGCAAATAAACCTAAAGCTCTTTTCACTTAGACTTACCTATACGAGCAATTTTCGATTTTAGAAACGAAATTTTCTAATTTCTACGATGCTTTCAGTCTTACAAGTAAAAGCTAAGCTTCCCTGGGCGACCGTAACCGACATTCAAGTTCGTAACATAGTATTATCATAGCGAAAGTAGCCGAAGGTCACGGCTAAGATATAACCGGTACGTATACTTGACGTGTTTTGGCGCCAGTGCGGCGCGGAGATGCGACTGGCTGCCGCCGGCGTCGCTCAGGGGTGCTATTTCGGGTTCAAGTTCTTACTAATGTTAATAAATACATTAATGTCGCGTTGTGTAGTCTCATCGTACTGTAATACCTGTAAAAGTAAATTAATTGCTCCTTTTATTAAATGATTGCTTTTTGGTCCATTTTCAGTGCAATGGGCTAAATCATTTTCTAACTAGATCTTTAGTGACGTAAGGATTAGGAACGATTGTCGATTAAAATGAAACGCCCAGAGACAAATTTGTCTGTCACTAAGAGGTACTTTGGTCTAGTCTGGTTAAAACTAGATCTGAGAATTTTCAGAAATCAAATGACAAGTAGTGAATTTTTGTAATCAGCTGTAGACAGAATTTGGAAGCTATAAAAAGTTTAAGAGACGATTATCGAGCAGGTAATGAACAACATACGATGAGTAAGCACGAACTTGAATTAATTCTAAGGAAAAGAACAATACAAAAAGTGACCAAGCTTGAGTCAGACTCGCGTTCTGATAGCCTCATGCAAACTTCTGTAAAGGACTTATTATATGTACTCATTAACATCACAGAAAGCATACCAGTGTAACAGGAAGCTACGGGGAGCAAGGCTCAAGCTACCGGTGCTAAGGGACGTGGAAACATTAATTGCATGACAAATGGTGCCGTGTCCAGGAGCCTTGAATATTTCTGCATCGGCTTCGTTTTGTATAATTATTATTAAGTACGTAAGAAGAGGCTCATATGAATAAGAGATAAAGGTTCCTAACATTCAAGTGAATATTCGTGACGAGAGGACTTTTAAGTACCCTGCGTGACGTCACAGCCTATTACAAAGTGTAAATAATGATGCAGACATTTTAGAAACCAAACGAAACTTCTAAGCGACTCCTTAATTAGAGGCTTGTACTGCTTTACTTAACAAAGTTAATGCAAGGCTAACCACTGTTAAAAGTTTAGCTAATTAGCATCAGGGACGCAAAGAGATTTAGTTGACCGATGATTATATATTTACCGTGCTGACAACTTACTCCCTATATCACAAAGGTTTACAAGTGTACAAGTATGTGGCATAAGTAGATCAAATTGTACGTTTTTCAATAGAGACGTTGACAAGTGAAGGTAGCGTTAGCTTAGTTGGTACCTAGTGACACTAGTGACCTTGCCTACGAAGCTAGCGTTTCCGGGTTCGAATCCCAATAAGGGCAGATATTTGTCTGATAAATACGATCATTTGCTATTAAGTCATGGATCCTTTTTATGTATCAAAGTATGGATTGTAGTAGGAAGATTATAGTTATCTAGTACCCATAGAACAAGCCTAGTAGAGCTTAATTTGGGCAAGGTCAATTTATGTGACATTGTCCCCTTATATTGATATTGGCTTGTATAAAGATCGCAGAACTCCGATACATGCGAATGTAACTATAAAGATAAATGATTCTGGCAATCATCAAAAGAGGCCTAGTATTTGTAATATATTTTTGAATTTCAAAATAAATGACTGTAGATGACACCTTTTATCTGATATTATGAAAATCTAGTTAACTGCTACTTAACTGAAGCACAAAAAACCTTTTGGTAACCCTAAACACACTTCTATTACTATTACATTAAGGGTCGTTATGAGATCGTGCGTCGTGCGGAAACTCAACGAAGGGGTATTCTTTATTATATTCAGTAGCAAAAACTAGAAGTCGACTGCATTCAAGAAGTTTGGCACTTAATATGTAATGTAGTAAAAGCACTAGATATGAAATTCATTATCATCATCATCATCATGTCAGCCGAAAGACGTCCACTGTTGGACATAGGCCTCCCACCAAGGCTCTCCACTCAGACCGGTTTTGTACTTTTCGCATCCACCGCGTTCCCGCGATCTTTACTAGGTCGTCACTCCATCTTGTTGGAGGCCTCCATCTTGTTGGAGGATATGAAACTCCGGAAGGCTAATTAATTAAGGCTAGTAATTTCTTTCGTTCTGCAGATAACATCATAGTTATAAATTAGTATCTAGACTAGACTTTGTACGCGTGTAATTGGTTTCCCGCTACTGCCACTATTTAAACCCCTTAAGGGATTAATTTTCAAAAATTCCTTTTTAGTGCACCCTTAGGATATGCAATGAATATTCCCTCAAAATTTCAAGTTCCTAGGTATAGCGGTTTCGGCTGTGCGTTGATCGATCAGTCCGCCAATTTCTCATATTATATACTTAAACATTACTACTTGATCGTAAGTTAAGGGCAAGGCTAAAGTAATATCCAACATCAATTTTGGAATGCAGTGGTTGTAAAGGACTTTAGTATCTTCAATTAGAAACCGTGGTTTTTCTACCAAAATTAAAATTCAAGTTTTTTGTAGCCTTTATTCGTAAAAACAGTTGGACATACGCCTTCCTAAGGTTCTTCATGACAAATATGAGTTATGTTAAATATGTTCATTTTGTGAATAGTTTGTCAGCGAAGTCGAAACGTTGACTTTATATTTGCGATAAAGAAAACACAGCGTTCTGAGTTAACTAGATTCGATTACGTTGGTTTCTTTGAAGGAAAATTGGATAGAATAATTTAAGCAACGCTCGAGGCAAGAAGTCACATTAGGCTTTTCTTTAGGTATGAGTCGTACAACAAAATATACTTTGACACAGTGGTTAGGATACCGACTCGTGGCAAACTACCGAGTTGCAATCCTAGCGGACGTATCAAATGCTTGATTTACACTTTGCAAAGTGCAAGTGCGAAGTTCATACATTTGCTTCTTGGCACTTGACAGCAGGGGCACGTTTTATAAAGCTACAAGTAACAATTTTAGAGGTCTAAACGGAAAACACTGCTCAAATGGCTGGTCATCATTGGTCGAGGTTGTCTCAAATGGAAACTTGCAACCTGTAAATTGTAATTTGTAGCTTTATAAAACAGGCCCCTGATATATGAACTTCGCACTTCCACTTCGCAAAGTGTAAATCAGGCCTAGAGTTAGACATAAAATATTTTTTCACACTATAAGTATACGCCGACGCTATTATAAAATATATATTGGCGACGCGCTGGCCTAGTTGGTAGTGACCCTGCCTACGAAGCTAGCGGTCCTGGGTTCAAATCCCGGAAAGGGCAGATATTTGTGTGATGATCGCGAATATTTATCGCGAGCGTGAGCCATGAATAAATAAATAAAATTGTTCCTGAGTCATGGATGTTTTCCATGTATTTAAGTATATATTTCTTTATATAATCGTATTTATATCGTATTTCGTTTTCTAGGACACACAACACAAGCCAAGAGCTTAGTTTGGGACTAGGTCAATTGGTGTGACATTGTCGCCTGGTATTTATTTATTTATTTATTTATCAAAAACGAACCGCATCCAAAGTAATTCTGGCCATATATGGTGTTGATGGTTGTCGAATCAGTAAGCATAAATATGTAGAAACCAATTAAAAACATAGTTCTGGGCATATATGAGTTAAGAGGACTGTGAGGTGGGTGACGATTGAATGACGTAGCTGTAAATTTTTTATCATGCAGCTGCGTGAGTAACGCCTCACACACTAAATCAAATCAAATTTCAAAGATTTTTGAATATGTTGTAATTACTATGAAAAACTAGGCTTAACGTTTTTTTTTTAAATCTTTTTACTTTTTTTACCCCACTGCGACGAAGCCCAAAAGGAGGGTTATGTGTTTGACCTGTATGTATGTATGTTCGTTCCTATGTCCCCTCGTAACAAGGTCAGGGGTCAAACGATTTTGATATATGATGCGTCATGAAATTCGTCTTGATGGCGCGTGTCATGTGCGCGAGTCGGATTTTGTTTTAATGTTTTTAACATTACTCGTATATTGACGACAGTATCAAAAAATGCAGTCGGGTTTTTAAAGCTAAAAATAAAAATATTTCTTTTTACAGAAATGTGACAACATATTCAAAAATCACAAACATCAGACTAGGTTTAAGGGGAATGAAACATTACCGCATTTTATAGCAACATTTTCAGCTTCACAATCCTCTTAATGATTTGTTATACACAAAAAAAACACTAGCAGCTCAAAGAATTAGCAAGCTAAAATTTCAGTGAACTTGTCACACTTTCTATAGAACTGGAAAGCAATGGAGCTGACGAATACTAGGGCGACGAACGCAAATCAGGGGGCCTAGTATGGTTACCTCAGGGACAAAAAATAGAAAACATCCGTCACTTTTTGAAATAAATACCTTGTACATAAGTACGAGAGTGACGTATGCTTTACCCACATTTTGGCACGCGATAAACGCAATCATACTATACCCGCAGCAAACGAAGTGTACTCTTAAGGTGGTTTGTGACTAGGTGGAGCGACGTACACGCAGCGTAGCTGACAGCAATTGGAGCAGAGGCATGAAATGTCAAAATGAGCTGAATTCGAGGAAGTTAACGGGACGGAGATTTGTAACTGCTATATAGCGCTGATTTGTTAGGATCGTAGTAGGTGGAAAGAAGTGGTCTCTGCCTACCCCTTTGGGAAACAGGCGTGATTTAATGTATGTATGTATGAATATAGCGGTTCTTTTTATTTGGCATGATAGGACGTTTATACGGCTTAAGAGCAGCCGAAAATCAGCCAAGGTGTAGGGTGGTTTTCAAAATAAGTGTAACGGTAAATTTAGTCATATGAGTTACGAAAATTAACTGTACTGCTATAATACAAATAGTGGTATCTCAGTCATAAACTCCTGTTGCAAGTGCGACCATATTACTAAAGGGTGAGGACTGAGGATTGAAATTCTGCTTCGTTTATTGAATTTGAGATACCGCCTATTGGCGTATGAGGGCACTACATAAATGTATGACTAATTTTCGTTATCCGCATGACTAAAGTTTCCACGTTTCTTAATTTTAGTCCTTAACTAGGTACACTTTTTAGAAAACCAACCTGTAAACACGTAACGGTGCACCGCACCAACTTCAAAGCTTCGTCAAAAAAAGTAAAAGATCGGGCTGAGCAGTATACAATGGAAGAAACCGATAGCAGCCATCCAGCAATAAATAAATGGACCGACATGGTATGATATTGATTTGAACATCAATGAATCATCAATATTTTAACGAAGCTGCATTTCAGTCAGAGCTCTGTCGTTAATCTAAACTCATTTATTGTGCGAACTATCGTGGTAACAAAATCAACTTTAGCCCCCTAATACACAGTTCGATATGGCCTGTCTGAATATTCGGACGCGCCTATCGCCCTTGGTGGGACCTCGACGTCGCGTGCTGGGAGTGGTTATTATGTTTGTGATCATTTGGCTATCTAGATAGTTTTATTTATTGCTATAAGTTTCCCGTGACTTCGGCCAGAGTGCCGAGAGGTCATGCCATAACAGGGAATGTTTATGACGTTTTTTCACAGCTTCAATTAAAGCTGATTCATGTAAAAAACAGTAGAAAAAAAACAGTTCTTGAATAGCTTTAAAAATAACCGCGGGGACCGCGTCTCGGCAAACGTAGTGTAGGACGCCCTCAGGCCAGGTGGGATGACGGTCTGCGAAAGACTGCATGCTGGATGCTGCAAGCTGAAGACAGGGCAGAGCAGTGGAATGAGACCTGTGGGCTGCTGATGATGATGATGAAAAATAACCAAGATATAAGCCAACAAATGTTTATTCCTATCTCTTTGTATCAAAACAGAATTTATCATGGCGTTTATAGAGGTATAGCCGATCTGTTACATTACGTCACAGTGCATATCGGATTTCTCTGTCTATTCGCTGTTTTATTAGCAGTTTAAAATGCTTGTATCATATTTCTTAGCCGATTTTTATTAAAATTTCACTTTTGGTGATCTCTTTTACGGTATTTTCATATTTTGTTGATAGTAGGAATAGAAGATCATTTGCACCGGACTGTTTATTCGATAAATAGTATTTTATACCAAATGTAATATGCTAAGTAATATATTTATGGCGAATAGGGAGGCTGAAAAATTTCAGCCCGTCAATAATTAACTTAAAAAAAAAATTGCAATAGCTTGTTTAATAGACCAATTAC
Source organism: Acleris literana (assembly GCA_946894065.1). Classification (NCBI taxonomy): domain Eukaryota; kingdom Metazoa; phylum Arthropoda; class Insecta; order Lepidoptera; family Tortricidae; genus Acleris; species Acleris literana. The sequence continues at coordinate 16,139,348 of OX335683.1, read as the reverse complement.
ATACCAATCGAAAGTATGAAGCCTATAGAATATGCAAACGTTAGGTTGGCTATTTTCTTCCCGTCAAACTAATGGGTAGGCAGGTATAAACAGGTAAGTCGGTACTAATAATTTGCACCAAACCTAACGCTTGCATCTTCTATAGACTTCATACTTTCGATTAGTATGTAATTTGTCTATTAAACAAACATTAGAAATTAAAAAAAAAAAGTTCATATTTAACATTTTTTTAATGATATAAGTACAGGGGGGTTATTATGACATAGCTATGCAATTCAGTTTACGGTGAGAGAAAAGGACAGAGCTATATAACTGCTATGGCTCTGTCCTTTATGCTCTCCGTATAATGAACTGCATAGCCATGATTTTTTCAGCCTACCTATTCGCCACATATTATTTAGCGTATTAAATTTGATATAAAATACTTTTCATCGAATAAACAGCCCGGTGCAAATCGTCTCCTATTCGGATCTTAGACCATGAGAAATGCGATTTAAAAAAGCCATGTAGAGTCCCTATTAAATGTATTAACTGTTGCCCGCGCCTCTGTACGCGTAGAATTACTTCCCCGCTACTCCCCCTGGTTTACCCTTGTTTGGCATAAAAACGTTTCCCAAACTGATTCGTTTCCCAAACTGATTAATTTCCCAAACTTATCATATGGGCAAACGCTTTTTTTTCCCAATTTTTATAGAACCAACCTAACGTAACCTATAGGGTTCTACAAGATGGTCCTTAAATAAATCCTGAAATATTTACAGATTCGGAAAAAAAAATCGTTTGATGATATGATATGTTTGGGAAATTAATTAGTTTGGGAAACGCTTTTGAGCCAAATTAAAGGGTACCCGGTGCACCCGGTGTTCCATAGTGTCTTACTACCCCATTGGGAGACCAGCGTGAAATTTACCGTTTTTAATTTAAGTCCTTAACTATAGTGCCCGGCCGATAAGAAGTCAATCCTGACACCTGTCATTCCAGTACAAATTATAACCTCGAACCCAAGAATAGGTTTTTTTTTCTTAATTAATGGCTTTCACTCCTTGTGTTTAACAAGGTGTATTTCGCCAATATCGAGTTTTAGACAATCACCATGGACTTATTAGAGAAACATGTCCATGGATACGCTCATTCCCGAAATACCAGTATTTCAAAATACCAGGTTATCAATATACCGGAATCACAAAACGAAACTTAAAAAATATGGTTTTGTTTATTATCTTCACCCAATATTTCGATTCTAGTTTTTTGGGAACTTGGTAAAAAGAGTAGTTTGGTATTTTAAAATACTGGAATTTTGGGAATGAGCGCATGGATATCACACGCGAGGACAATTGTTCGGTTAAAGAGATTTACTCTGGTGGACTAAACAGAAGCACATGGGGTTAGCTCCACGCGCTTCTGTCAAGTCCAAGAATAGGTATCAATTGTACTGTGATGACAGCTGTCAGGATTCCATTCAGATGATTTGGATGTCTTTGACAGTCAGTTTGACAGATGGTCCTATATATTATTTAAACATTTGAACCTTACAAAAAACTGAATCGAATAGCAGCATAATATTTTTGTGTCAAATAGCCTATTAAACATGAAGCCGAAATTAAACTGCATTGTATATTAGTGATATCGTCCGTCCATAATGTATGTAGTCAAAACATTTAGCCGCGCAGAATGAGAGCGGATGTGAGCACGTATGTTTTTAGGTCACTTTGCTGGTATTTTTAATATTCCTAATGAAATGAGACAAGCGGGGAGATATTTATATTACTTGCATTATATCATATGCAAGATATATTCTTATGGGATGTTTGCTGATTTATGGCTCAATTATAAGTCAGCTACATTAATTATCTATGCTAGGAACCCAACACTGTATACTCGTATTATACGGAGCGCCAAGTAAAACCTGGTTTTATATTAGTTGTTTTTTAAAAAGAATAAAATACTTGGTTATTTGGCAGATTTTTCAGAGGAGCCCTTGCAGAAGCCTTTTGAAGCCCTAGGGTTCCGTCTAGCACACTTTGAGAATTGCTGATTTATCCATACTTACTATACTTACTATACTTATTCTTATTAGTATATATTATTATATAAATGCGAAAGTGTGTCTGTCTGTCTATTACCTCTTCACGCTTAAACCGCTGAACCGATTAAGGTGAAATTTGGCGCAAAGATAGTTTGAATCCTGGGAAAGGACATAGGACAGTTTTTTTTCCCGAAATTCATTCCCTAAGGGGTTGAAATGGAGGGTTAAAATTTGCATGGAGCTATTAAAACCGCTGAGCCGATTTAGATGAAATTTGATATAGGGATATTTATATGTAGGTAGTTCCGAGGAGGGGCATACGATAATTTTATCCCGAATATCGTCCTGTTATTGTTTAAGAATGCTATTACATCATTGCGCGGACCAACCTCTTTTAATGATCTCAAAAAATACAATAGCCACAAACATGCGAGTACAGCTGCACTGTGATACACAAGTGGGGCAAATATATGCGGCTTCTCTTTTGAAAATCGGCGAAGATCGTGTGGCAATAGATAGTAACGGCATGATTACTTTGAATAATGACTTCTGTAATCTTTTCCACAACACAGATGATTTAAAAAACAACGTCTACCCCGATCTGAAAATTAATATGAAAAACATAGAATGGCTATGTGAAAGAGCAATTTTAGCGCCGACAAATGAAATTGTGGGGCAGATCAACGAACAAATCATGTCACATTTGGAAGGTGATGTCGTCGAGTATCTGTCCGTAGACAATGTTATGGACACTGAACAAGTGACGTCTTATAATTTTTTCTCACCCCTTACCTACGCCAAGTCCAGTTTCCACGATTTTTGAAAATGTTGTAGTTATTATAAAACACTAGGTTTGTTAATTTCCGCCCACGAAATATTTTCTTGAAAAGAAAAACGTCCGGACCTAGTTTTTCATAATATCTACAGCATATTTAAAATTCAAAAAATGGATCTAACTATGTTTAAGGGGAGATAACCTTAATCCATTTTGTTTGGTTTCTGCTTCACAATCCTCTTAAACTTATGTACTTTTTACATTTCAGGTGCAGGATGGTGCTGCCAAAATTAAAAAAATGCTGCTGGGTGTTGTCCCTGCGGACGGGATGTTTTCTACTATCAATTCTATCTTCGGTAGGTATCATTTGTTTATGGCTAAATTTATATACACGACGTTAATAATTTTGTATGAAACTCACGTATTTATACATTATTTTACGTTGTCTGTTTTACTAGTCGATGACGTTATGAAAGTTAACGTCACTGTCAACTTGCTATCAAACTTAAGTAGGTACTAAATACATACTAGAGGGCACTGATATAAATTGCAATACACATTTTTTCGATGACGATACGTTAACGTTATTTGGGCCGTAGTCGAGATGCAAACGCCACTAATGTTTTTCTTTTCTATCATTCAAAATGTATGGGATGACAGTTGACCACGTGGTTTATCGCTCGAGATGTCATCCCATACATACTGATTAATAGAAAAGAAAAACGTTAGTTAGTAGCGATTGCATCTTGGCTAGGGCTCCTGATCGTTGTACAGTTGAGTTCATAAATATGTGTACACTTTAGTACCTTTTCTATTTCACAATGTCATGTTTAAGCTGCCATACATGAATTGTCACATGAATTGTCACAGTGTTCAAAGTGCGGTCGCGGTGTTCCACTTGAAAAAAAAAGTCGCTGCCGTGGTATCGCTTTTGAGCACGAGCTACGTTCAAACGATTTTCACCCTAAAGAAGGAACAGGGGGAACGCAGGTAATTGACCTAGGTTCCTCGTAATTGGAAATGTACACTCAAAGCCTACCTTAGAGTCCTGTATGCTTGTTAGCCTTCTCCATGCTTCAAAATACAAAGTACCACACGCAAATGTTCCAGCTGCTGTGCGTGGGGACCATCGTGGCAGGCTCCTGGGATCTACCTCACTACGACCAGCCGGAGGACAACTTCATCTGCATGAGCGCCGTCATGTTCTCCGCGCTCTCGCTCGTCAGCAACATCGTCATCCTGTTCGGGATACTTCTGGTGAGTCGCGAACACTTCATGTACCTTGAACTTCTGGTTCCCTGGTAGCGCTGGGTCTTTAATTTTATTGGTGATAGGAAGGGGGAATTTGTATGACAATAAAACAATGGTAGAGAGTAAATTATATGCGATACTGAATATACAGCAGCAATATGTGCAGGCAGATGCTGGATGCGGATAGCTGAAGACAGGGCGCTATGGCGCTCATTATGGGAGGCCTATGTCCAGCAGTGGACTAAGACGAGTATCTAATAGGCTGATGATCAGAGATCGGAATAGGTAGAGCTAATTCGCCTAAACTTGATGAATGTTCATTCAATAATGTATTCCCATCTCTCTCACGCATGAATGAATATGCGTCAAGTTTAGGCAAATTAGCTCTACCTATTCCGATCTCTGCTGATGATGATGATGACTGAACATACCGAATTTACTTGTGATGCAAGCGAACGTAAAATGGGCTTATGTTTAGTACAGTCAAAAGCACTAATCACCATTAACTAACTCTGAGTGCGGCTGTAAGTTGTTCTGTCTCTACATATTAGTATAAAACAAAATCGCTTCCCGACGTCTGTCCCTCTGTCCCTATGTACGATTAGATGCGGTTTTCATAAATAAGTAGATAGAGTAATTCAAGGGGAATATTTTTATGTCCCTCGGTCCACTTCGATTTATGTGAGTTTTCGGTAACACCCGTGCATAAACCAGAATTAATTATACATAAAAAACCTACCTCTTGAATCACTCTATTTATTGATGACAACAGCATCATAATTCCTGGCGTAGTTTGGTAGATCTAAGCGTACAGTAAGGGAAACTGAAAGACCTTTTTATGTCCTATAAACATTGTGATAAGAGCCAAAAAGGTTCGTCTTTGAGTTTCCCTTACTGTATGTACATACAGAGGGACAGAGACGGTAGGAAGCAACTTGTTTTAGACTAGGTATGTATGTATAGTAAAGAAAAATGATTCTTGGACCACTTTTGACTACCTATGTCCAAGTGACGTAATCAATCATAACGCAAGAGACTTCTTATGATTTTATTTAGTGTTACTTTGACATAGTCCAAATTGGTCTAGGAATCAATTTCGATACAGACGGTGGGAGGCGACTTTGTTTTATACTATGTACATTGTATAGATAAAATCTATAAAGCATTGTATATAAAGGAAGCGAGGGCAGGTCGCTAGTACGGTCACGTTAATTTGAGACCCATTTCAGAAAAAAAAACCTTGAAGTCGTCAATGTCATCAGAGATGTCAAGTCATCGGTAATTCAAAGAAAACTCAACCTTATCGTTTTAGAATGTCGGATTGACTTTGGACCTAAGGTGGGTCCCAAATTTTAGTCTTTGACGGTGCATACATATAATTGAAACAGATTTCTTTTCTGTATGTAACATTGAATACTTTAGTGCTCCCGAAGTAGTATTCTTGACAATAGCAGTGCTCCCATTACCTAAACATAGCCGTGCGCTGACTCACTTTTTAGGGTTCCGTATTCGTAGGGTAATATCGATCGAACAAAGAAACAGTGTTCATTTTTAAAAGATTCTTAAAATATGTAGATAATAGACAACCTGTTATATTTTTGGTTAATATTGTGTCGTAATGATGGATGTCCTAACAAAATAATATAAAAGTTTAAAAAGGAGGGGTAAACCAACAATCAATCTGCCATAGGTTTGTTTTTTAAAAAAAACGTGTTTCAGTCGGTTGTAATTATTCTGTTTTGGTCTATTCTTGCTGTGATTAACTTTAGCTTAGAAAAAAGCATTTTGCGGTACGATAGCTAAAGACCGGCGAGAAAATGGCGTCAAATTGCATGGAATCGCCAAAAGTGCCCGACGCGATCGTTCCGCAGCTTACGTCAATCTATTACGTTAACGTTCGCAGATTGCATCTCGTCTCGGCCCACCGCTTGGACATTTCGAAGAGTCACGTAATTCATAGATAGATACCGTATCGTTTTGTGTACCATTTAATTATATTATACGAGCGAACCGCCATGGCTTCGCTTCGGTTTATGAGATATTTCAGTAGCTAAACCAGACACTCAAAAAACTTCTTTGAAAAATTATCTAACTGATGGTGAAAGCCGCATGAAAATCTGTTTAGTAGTTTTTGAGATTATCGCAAACATACAGACAGACGCGGCAGGAGACATTGTTTTATAATATGTAATGACTAGTGATTTACCAGTAATGTCTGATACGAGTAGTACGGGACCCTCGGTTCACGACTCTGACTCACACTTGCCCGGTATTATTAAATTTTGGCAAATCACCGCTACGTCAGCCCACACAATGAGCAGACAGACCGCCATTTAGTTTGTTCATTAACAAATATCCCTCATTGTGTGCCTTACAAGCCTTTAACGAAACAATTACATGAATTACGGTAGCAATTCACGGCTTAGAAGCTATTCAACATCTTTCAAAGGAAAATAAATTAAGTTGACAACTGCTCCATTGCAAATTCAGTCTTGTAACAAGTTTTCACAGTTTTAATTATGGTTATTGTGTACTTTACATGATACTTTACTGTTTTGCGCTACAATGAGTTCATCGATTGTTTTTGCAAACATACTGGAATGCCGGAATTGTTTCGGCGTAGAGACATTGTTATAATTGGGCGTAGTTATGCAAAAACGTTCCAACCCACAATGATGCCATTTTGAGATATACGCAATTTAGTGTTTTTAGTTGTACACTTTTTTGCCCAAACTAGAATAGGCTAATACTATAAGTTTTACTGTAGAAATATATGATCATTACTTAATGAAGTACCTGTTTTATAAATATTTTTAATAAAATGGTGGATTTTTTGACGACATGGTATTGAAACGTTTTTGTTTTGTATAGACACTCGTTCCAAATAATTTAGCAAAAACGTTCCATCGAGTATTTTACTTTAAATTAAAAACTTTAATAAGAATAAAGATTATGAATAGGTGAAGTTATAAATACGAATTAAAATAATAACAAAAGGAAACGAAATCATTATTGTAAAAGAAGAACATCATCATCATTGTTATGCATAAACGTTCCAACCCACACTGACACCATTTTGAGATAAACGCAATTTAGTGATTTAATTTGTACACTTTTTTGCCCAAACTAGAATAGACTAATACTATAAGTTTTATTATAGAAATATAAGGTCATTACTTAAAGATGTACCTGTTTTTTTAAATATTTATAATAAAACGGTAGGTTTTTAGACAAAATAGTATTGGAACGATTTTATTTTGTATGGACACTCATTCCAAATAATTCTGTAAAAACGTCCCACCAAGTATGTAATGTGCAGGTTTAAATTATAAAATGTGGTGCAAATAGTCTGAAATAATAAATAAGAAATAATAGAAAAATACGGAGCTGAAATATTATTATAATTAATTATAAAAGATTGATTGTAGATTGTTTGCTTGTACTCTTACAAATAATAATGTTTCCAGAAATAGTCCTACCATCCGCACATTTAATACTATCTGTACTAAATGTGACAGTCATGTTCTCCATGTCACTGAATGCTTGAACCGCTGCAGCACTTGCGCTTAATGTAAAGGATTAGGTTAATAATAATATTTGTTTTTAATCATTATTTTTAAAGCAAACATGCTGTAATTTGTTAATGCTGTGGACAGTTGTTATTAAATTGCAAACATTATCTTCTATAATTTAGTAATAATTTGTAATAAAAAGTGTCAGTTTGTAATTTGTTACTGTTCCATTAAAATAAATAAATAACTACATCATCAGTCTTAAGTCTTAAGCGTTCTATAAAATTGGAGACAATTCTCAGGAATGTACTGGTCTATTGGTCTATATTTCTTCCGATTAGAAATATTTTTTCCGAAATTTTTTGTACTACTATAAAAGTCTGTATTGGATTGAACTAAAAGGTTCCCCATATTTTGGATCATTTACCCATCACTTTGTTAATTAGCAAAGCAAACTTCCAATCGTATATGAAACATTTTTTGCAAAATCACAAGTGTCACATGGGTTTTACTAAAACGTTCCAACATACATAGGACATTTTTTGCAAGACCACAAGTATCACATAAAAAAGTATATAATGTTTCAAGACTATTTGAATCATTTTAACAAAGTATTATTAATGGATTGTATAAAATAAAAACGTTTCAGTTTCCATGTTATGTTTTTTTTTTCTATGCAAGCCCTTGTTTGCTAAAAATGTGGGTTGGAACGTATAATCAAAAATTTTTTTTTATAGAAATAAGCCATAAAGACTGGAACCTTTTTGCTAAACTGATGAAAGGTGTCAAAAAAGGTACACTTGTGGCTTTATCTCAATTTTGTGTGACTTGTGGGTTGGAACGTTTTTGCATAACTACGAGGGGCGGCTGAAAAGTAATCTACCTAACAATGAAACAAAAGACTGTCGTGGCTAATTTTTTTTTATTTTTCTATATAGTCCCCTGCTAGTAAAATGCACTTATTAAATTTTTCAAATATTGAATTTAAACCATTAAAAAAAAAAACTTTCGGTTTGTCGTCAAAAAAGTCAGTAACCGCAGCCTTCATTTCGTCATCGGTCATAAACCTTCGTCCCCTGAGGTCTTTCTTGAGAAGTCTAAACAGAAAATAGTCACAGGGGGCTAAATCTGGACTATAAGGGGGGTGGTCAATGGTTTCGAAGCCATTGTCTTTAATTGCTAGCTTCGTTGTGCGGGCGGTATGCACTGGTGCGTTATCGTGCAAAATCAGAATACCTTTGTTTAGTTTACCTCGCCGTTTTTCTTTTATTGTCTCTCTTAGTTGGTATAGTAAGTTTGAGTAATAATCAGCATTCATTGTAGTTTTCTTCGGTAAATAATCTATGAGCAAAATCCCTTCTGTGTCCCAAAAGATTGTAGCCATAAGTTTACCTGCCGATGGACAGACCTTGAATTTCCGAGGCGGCTTCTCATCCTTAAATTTCCACTGTAACGACTCTTGCTTACTTTCCGGGTCCCATTGTCGAATCCAAGTCTCATCACATGTTACAATTCTAGAAATTATTTCTTCCTCTTTCCCTCGACTCATCTCCAAAAACTCTTCGCAACATTTGACACGCCTCTCCATGTCAAATGCAGTCAACATTCTGGGGACCCAACGTGCACTAACCTTGGACATGTTCAAATGCTCATGAATTATTTCATTGACTCGCTCTTTACTGACGCCCACATCTCTAGCTATCTCCCACTGCTTCACTCGTCGGTCCTCTAATATAATTTTTTTCACCCTGGCTACATTTTCATCGGTGACGGCCGAAACTGGTCTTCCGCTACGAGGATCATCTTCCAGACTCTCACGACCTAACTTAAACTGCTTTGACCAAAACTTTATAACAAATTCGGAAGAACACAAACTGCCAAACACACGTAACATACGCTGTCTGATCTCCGAAGGCGTATTCCCTTCTTTAGTCAAAAACTTAATCACCGCACGCTGCTCGATTTTATCCATTTTCTCTTTTTCTACCGACATGTTTGAAACAATTGTAGGAGACAAATAAACGTGATGCAATAAACAAATGAATGTAATACATTTTGAAAATAGAATAACAAACGAATATAAATCCATACCAGCCAGCATTATTTTTGTATATATTTCTGACCAAGGAGATTACTTATCAGCCGCCCCTCGTACGTCCAATTATATTCACACTTATACAGGGTGAGGCACAAATCTTGCTGCAAAATTAAGTAAATGTTACCGACTCTCACTTTGTAGCAACCAAGGATGTATTATTAAACGGATAGTTTAAGTTGACTCTTACGCTCTCCAAACAACATTTAAGGGCGTGCATTCTTAAATGTAATTAGCATAATAGATGATTTGGTATGCACTGTTAGCCTATTATTGTGTAATGAATACATAAATATATAAATAAATTAAACCCAGGGGCACGTTTTATAAAGCTACAAGTTACAATTTCACAGGTCTAAACTGGCAACACTGCTCAAATGGCAGGTCGTCATTGGTCGAGGTTGTGTCAAATGGAAACTTGTAACCTGTAAATTGTAATTTTTAGCTTTATATAACAGGCCCCTGGAGCGTCGACGATTTTAGACTTCCTTGCATTTATTATAGAACGCGCGGCAGCGATGCTGCTACCACCGACGTCCGAGGGGTTAATTAGGTCGCTTAAGAGGACTGTGAGGCTGGAAATTTCCATACAAAATGCAGTAACATTTTTCTTCTCTTAAACCTAGTCCAATTTCTACGATTTTTTAATATGTTGTAGATATCTTGAAAAACTAGGTCTCAATGTTTTCCTATCCAAGAAAAAAAAGAACAAACTGAAACATATACATTTCGTTTTTCATAATAACTACAACATATTCAAAAGTCATGGAAAACGGACTTGATTTGGGGTGTGAGAAACGTTATCGCCTGGGTATTGGTTGGCCATCCACGCGATTTAAGCGTTGCCTCACAACTCACAATCCTACTTCGCCCGACCGGTCAACCGTTCTAACAACAAGCCGATTTTAAAATAATCATTTCTAAAGGCGCAATTTCATTAGTCGTTAGCCCGCATGCTTGTAGCAATCCATTGACGAGTTATTTTGTCATTATCGAGCCGGGATCTATTGCAGCGATGCAATGTATCACGAAAGCACGCGGGCTATCAACCAATGAAACCTTTAAGATTGCAGTTCCAGATGCTGCCCTCTTAAGCAAAAATGCAATAACTAAATAAAATAGCCAAAGCAGATTCAACTCTCTTATGTTTGTAACTAGGTTGCAATTTCTACAGATGTTTTGTCTGAGATATCGCCATTATGCTTAGTAGGGCAGGATGGGAAACGAAGTTTTCTAAGGTCCGTTGTTCACATTCCAGAACCGTCCAGGCTACCTGCAGCTGTCTCTGCTGTTCAACTCGGTGTTCATCTTGTGCGTGTTCCTGGTGGCTGCGGTGACGGTGCTGTTCAGCCCCAAGTTCGGGCCGCAGCTGCGCGAGCCGGTCAATATCGCGCCCGTCGTGCTGGGGTTCAACGCGGGGGCTGGTGAGGCAATGTGTAAATTATTCATGAACACACAATGAACTTATTTAAGTTAAAGTTCCGTACTCTTATATGGAGGCCTGTTTGAAGTAATCCAACTTTTATTATTTGTTGTCATATTTGGCGGCAAAAGACACACTCTGAGAAATTAAAAAACCCATCCCGTTCAATACGAATTTCAATTCTCGTCTCGCTTCGCCGCCGGTGGAAAACACCTTTACGGTTCGAGAGTTTATATCCTGCTGACAGACAGACGGACAGCGGAGGTGCATTAATAGGGCCTCACGTTGGCAGCCATTGTGTACAAAACCTTTTAAAGTAATTTTAAAGAAGAACGTAATTTCTGCGGTTTTGAAAATAGCAATGAAAGAAATAGTCGTTAAATCACTGTTATCTAAACCATAAATTAATTTCGTTGAATTTAAAACATTGGGTATAGAAAGTACGATATTTTTTTAAATGTCGGAATATACTTGGGCGCTTCCCAAGTATACTATTACTCAAAGCTATTTGGGAGCCATATGTCGTAGGATGAAATAGTGCTGCCGCTAACTCAGTTTAATTTTTAGCGTATCAGTGGTGCTGCGCTGGCGAAAAAGTATGCAACGTCATTAAAAATCCTACTAACTAGAGCTGCACTCTGCAAATTTATTACACATAAAAATACTAGTTTTACGAATACATTGGCTTAACACAGCGAACGGAAACCGTTTTTTTGTCGCTGCCATCGCTCAGTACTTATTCTATTAAACTGTAGTTTTCATTGTTTTCAAAAATTAAATTAAGTCTGCTTTGTGTAGAACATGCTACTATGAATAAGTATTTAAAGTATTTGCCCTCTATATGGCGCTCTTTTTTTCCACCCTGTATATGAGTTTTGGTATATTTTCAGTTAAGTATGTTCTTTGTTCCAGTGTATTCCATCTACTACATGATGGTGGTCAACAGTACGAGCCAACAGATGAAGATGAGCGACAGTGCTATTCCTGTATAAAGCTTTTAGTGCCACAACGAACTTTAATTGTTTAGTCACCGTGGAACTCTGTCGCATGAAGTCTGTGAACACTTTTATGCAATTTTATTGTAGTGTTATAATGTCACGTTATAATGACAGGGTTATATTCAGAGCCTATGGCGCTATGGTTTTGGCGGATAAGGGCCCCACTTAGTTCCTAACAATTTACAGTAAAACACAACTGATATGGCTTACCGATGTACCTGCGCAGATGACGAATTTACGAAGCGCGGAAACCAATCAGCATCATCCACGCGTTGCACCTCTGTACTCTGTGCTATTATTGGTTATTAGTGACGCCATGTTGACGCGCTACCGCGTGTCATTCAGTCAGCCGTGAGTGAGATGGGCAAAATAGATGCAATTTAATTGGCACCTTATAACTATTACGTACAAGTCTGATCTTGGGTTTTATTCGTGCTTTCGGAAATCATCGGAATCGTTTTACGTGTCTGCGCGAACGAAGATTCATGACACGCCATATAAATTGTGTTCTACTGTACCTGCAGTGCCTAGTCTGATCAGACTGCCTTCCATCCAAAATCTGTCAATCAAACACATTTTAAATGATTCATGCCTATGCCTATGTGACTGCGTACTGGATAACCAAGTGTTGGTAGCCCTCCTACAAAGTAGACGACGGTGGTAAAGATCGCGGGAAACTGGTGGATGCGAGTGGTACAAAATCCGACCATTTGTTCCGTGGAGATTCTTGGAGCACCAGTGGATTTTACTGGGCTAAAATAATGATAAACGTGCTTCTGTCTATAATACTGCCCTATTTAAATAAAAAGGACGCATGCGCAATTTGATAGTCAAAGTAAATTGAACCCCCCTTCTTAAAAAATAAGGTCACTAATACGAACGCGGTTCTATGAGACGTACGCCATTTTTTCGAAGGAGGGCAGAATACTGCCGTAATACCAAAGAAAGCAGCTAACTGCATAGTAATACCTCTAAAAAAAGCATTTTAAATCGAATTTGGTTCAAAATAGAGTATAGAATGGTTCGACTATATTGCCATTAGCCGCCTTCTTTGGTATTACTGCTTATAAAGCCGACTATACTAATAACATTCTGGTTCCACTGTACCTATTATGGCTGATTTACATTGGTCCAGCCAAAGCACGCCAGTAGAAGTACATTGCGTCGTTAGAATAGCTCTCGCCTCAAATGTGAAAACCAACTCGTCAATGTACTACTGACATGCTTTTGCTGGAACAATGTAAATTAGACATTAATTACAAGCATTCTGTCATCTTATAGGATGGCAACATAGTATAAAATATACCATTATTTAAGAAACACCTTGAATTAAGTGTAAGTGCGGCAGAAAGTAATTTAAACGCTTATTTATTTGTACTGTTTATTATAAGAAAAAGAAATAAATGTATAGTTTTTACATTCTTGTTTTTATACCTTTTTGGCATTTTAAATAGGTCGCCATCTCCACGCAGATAGAGCACATTTAATTTTTTTGCGCTTAATACAGCTAAAGCCTTTCTTTAACCTTTTCAACGCCACAGTCGGCTCCAGCCGTCAACTAAAAGTCGTGCCACTGACGCCACGTCGGCTACAGCCAAGAGTTCAAGATTAAAAGAGACTTTGTTTGGTAGCAATAAGGTGTAATTTGCATAGCATAGCAAACATGTTTGGCGTGTGGGTGGCACATTTTGTATTCGACGTATGGCGTTCAAAAGGTTAATAGTACACAGGATCAAACTTGCTCGAAAACCCCCAACAATGTCAAGCAAGATAGAAAGAACCCTGTCGCAATAAAATTAAAGTGACATCTAAACCAAAACGCCATATCACTCAAGTGTAAGTTATGTTGTCTATGTCATTATGATAGAGCTCTACCATGATCTATGGTTGTACACGAATCCATTTTTTGGAATGTAAGTGGAAACCTGGCATTAAGTTAAAAATTTAAATAAGTCGGTATTTCTTTACTCAATTTTCAAATAATCTTTTTTCTAATAATTCTCAAATTTACAAATAATTTTCAAATTTCCTTCCCCTTAAGTAGTATTATAAACTGCACTGTAAAAACTACAAGATCGGGCGGGGTTTTTTCAACTAAGGGGTAATTTTAACTACTGATACCTACTATTTTTATCAAAAGTTAGATTTATTCCTTATCTAATCGACCTCTTAACGTTTACAAATCGTTTTATGGCACTGACTGAAATTCTCAAGTAAAACAATTGCATCAGTTTGCATTTATTCATGTCCACCCTTCATCTTCTGAAATATTGAAATGAAAATAATATTTCCTGTAATCTATACTTTACAAAAAACAAACAAACATGGAAATCGAAGCAGTATTTCTCAGACTATAATTTTCAAATTGGGGTATAAACGTACAAAGATATTTATCGGGTGGACATGAATAAATACAAAGTGATGCAATTGTTTCGCTCGCGAGTGTACGAGGAACTGCTTAGGTACACATATTTGTTTGTAAAAAAGAGCAAATCAACATTAGTTTATCTTAAATAATATGCAGCAGATTTTTGTATAAGCAGCTTTGCAGTTTTTTTTTTAATTTTATCGATTAAGTGAAAGATTCTATACCAAGTTTAAAGACAAACGAAGAATCTGGTCACAGTTAATAAGTACAAGCAATATAAATACGAACAGTAGGTTTCTAATTAGTAAAAACTTATTAAAACGTAAATAAAGCATATCTTGCAGCGCAAAAAGAGTTAAGGAAAAAATGAGCGCTGCCTGCTGTAAAGTGACATTGACAACGTGATCCAATTTTTACCCAGAAAATGCCTAATGTAGTTTTGGTCAATGGCACTATGACAAACTCTTTACAACTAAGCTATACATACACAGCCACTAAATAGGTAACTATAATACTAAAATAATACATTATGTTCATTATTGTCCGTGTCCGAATATTGTATTTGTTTAAATCATTTTCCGGCGTGACTAAATCGTGCGGTCACAAACTTTAATTGTGGAATCAATTTAGAACGTTGTTACTAAAGGCCAATGTTAAAGTCTGGCACAACCTTTAATTTATTTGGTAAGGACGTATAAGGTCTCGTTTGCAAAACGTCCATAGAAAAAACATACGTCAAATTCACAAACCTTCCCTTTTGCAAAACGTCGCTTTTGCAAAATGTCGCTTTTGCAAAACGTCCCTTCTCCAAACGTCTCTTCTGCAAAAGACTGCACAGATAACAAAGCGACGCATGTCGGCGTGTTCCCATTAACAAAATGCATTCGCCACGCATTTCCTAGTGCGACACCTTATATTTAAAGTTCTTCTGGGGCCGTATTACGGTCGCCTTTATCGCGGTCGATAAAGCAGCTGTCACCCTCGCACTTACATGCTGGTAAGAAAGTGAAAGGTGTTTTATCCACGTTTATCCACATCGATAAAAACGACCATGATAGGCCCGCTGATATTTATTTTATGTATAAAAATCTCGCTTAGCATCGTACCAACGTATAGAGCCACAAGAGTCAATACTTAAAAATTAATTACCTTGGACACTAACGAGTATTTTTATATCATGGAACAATTTGAGTTAAATTTGCTATCATACATATTTTGGTGCCTTTCTTTGGCCTTTTAAGTTTGTAGCACCTGTACTTACTATATGTATACTTAACGCATTTTTTCATATCACTATAGGTATAGGTATGCCTTCTTTGGTGTAAATAACATTTATATAGAAAATTTGGTATTTTCTTAAATATTAACCAAAAAATAGTGTTTGCCGTTCAGAAAAAGCCTGGATCAAAGCCTTTAATATTAATCGTCTTCCACGCTAAATTCTTCGTCCAATATGAGTTGCTCCCGATCTCCCAAAGTTTTTCCTTGCTGAAGTTGATCGTAGGCAGCATAAACCACCCTCAGACACTGCATGTACAACGCTGAAACATAAATAACAACATATTTAATCTAACAGACTAGGCACAATATAAAGAAAGGAAGAATAAAGGTACGCCCACACCATGCTTAAAAAACGGTGACGGTACGGAATCGCAGTGACGCATCGTATGCGTACCGTTTTTGACGCACGCTCCCCACACCGCTGCTTAACGGTGCGTATATTACGGTGCGTCAAAAACGGCGCCATGTTGTTACAATGACCATTTTGACACACGCACGACACATTTTGTTTACGCAACGACACCGTATTTTAAGCAGCGGTGGTGTTGCACCTTTAATATGGAGAAGAATTAAATACGCAATATGTCGGCAGGGGACGCCCTAGATATACAGTGATCAGATTCGCGATGTACTGAATAAGGGCCAAATCAAAAGCACCCGAAACCTACGTACGTGCAGGAAGAGGGTGATGAATGTAGAGGAAGCGAAAGTTGTATGTTGACCGGTGCACCTGGCCTTCCATAGTCTTTGCCTACCCCATTGGGAGACAGGCGTGAAGGTATGTGTGTATGTGTATGTATGTAATTAAATACCAATAATACAGCACAAGCTTATTACTTATTTTACCAACTATGGTGATTCTTGAAACCTTAACTTTATTGTTAGGCTTTCGATCTGGTTTCCTACGATGTGTTATGGAAAAAGCTTAGGTGTGAGACCACGGTTCCTTCTGAGGTCACTTCCTTGTTTCGCTATTGGTACAGTAAGCAGATGAACAGGGTTAGATGGGGTAGTACGCTGTCGGTCGAGTATGGATTGGAGTGCGGGGTGAGGCAGGGTGGATTAAGCTCAGGCCGGCTCTTCAATCTCTATATGGACCGGCTAAGCGGTGAGCTCGGTGGCGGCAACGTCGGCTGCAATATAGATGACGTTTTCATTAACAACATTAGTTATGCGGACGACATGGTGTTGCTGAGCCCCTCCGCCCGCGGTTTAAAAAAGCTCCTGGAGATTTGCGAGTCGTATGCGGGGGCCCATGGACTCAGATACAATGCTAAGAAGAGCGAAGTGATGGTTTTTAAGGCGCGCTCGAAAACGTACGCGGATTTGCCCAAAATCACGCTTTGTGGTACACAGTTATGCTGGGTAACCAAATTCAAGTATCTGGGTCACTGGATCACCGACGACATGAGAGACAACTGTGATGTGGAAAGGGAACGCAGGTCGCTGGCTGTCCGGTGCAACATGTTGGCTCGCAGGTTCGCACGCTACAGCGTGTAAAGCAAATATAAGTTCCAAATAGTAAAAGCTAAAATAATATAGAAGTTTAATCTTAAAATAATTGTCATGCTTCATAATCGTACTATAAACCTATTTTAGAAAAGTATTCTTTGTCACTTTCTGAAATTCAAAATTCAAAATTCAAAATTCACAATATTTATTCAGTAAATTGGCCACATGAGAGCTCTTTTACACGTCGGTAATATGGAGTGAATCTACTAGCGCTTCGGACAAGACCATCATTGCGGAGAAGAAGCGCCGCAAGAAACTCCAGCCAGATGGATGCAAATGTCACAATGACAAATAAGGACAAAGCATATTTTAAGCACACTTTCGTTATTGTGCGCTTATGAATAAGAGAGAGCCTATTTTAGTATTAATGTACACAATAACAGGAAAATGTTATGAATATTTACAAACACAACTCATTTAACAATATATCAGGGCGTCTACTCTACTGGGTAAAACCCTAAAACCATAGAATCATAGAATTTTAAAATTCACGTCAGACTGCGGGCGTTTGTGCTACCATTCCTGAGAACTACTGTCATGCCTATACCTCTATACCTACCACCGCACCCTTAACCAGAGGGCCCTGCCAAGATGCATTAGATTACCCTAACTAGCGTTTCTATTCGATTCGTTTTTAAACCAATCGCATCACTGGTAGATCACGTGACTTTTCCTATCACGTCATCTACCAGTGACGCGATTGGTTTAAAAACGAATCGAATAGAAACGCTAGTTAGGGTAATGCATCTTGGCAGGGCCCTCGAGGCTTGGGAACGTTTCGAAGAATACCGGTTACTTATGATGGTTTTTAACCAGGTTTTTCGTAAACACTCGCTCGAAGCGGAATCGATTCGCGAGAGTTATGATCGCTGGGATTAACTTGGTATTTTAACCGACTTAAAAAAAAAGGTGGTTCTGAATTCGTCGGGTTTTTTTTTATGTTCCCCGATTACTCAAGGACCGCTGGACCAATTAGATTTTTTTTTGTTTCAAATTTTATACTTTCTCGTTGTTCCCATTGTCAGGATCTGATGATGGAATCTTGGAGAAATCAAGGGAACTCCTCAAATATTATAGGCACTTCTATAGCGATTTCGGTATTTTTCATTATAACTCGTGCATTTGCTTTTGGAAAGTACTATTTGGTGAAGTGGAACTGATGATCAAGACCACAGATGGCCATCGGAACTCCTTAACGGTACCTATTTCAAGGGTAGCGATAAGATATCTCGATTAAGGTAGTTGAGCGACTATGATGAAGCACATTTAGGTTTTTAATTATGACTATGATTTTCTGGCGGCGTTGCTTACGGCGAGCTTCTATAGTTTCTCGTGAATTGAAAAGTAGGACTACATAGGAGCATAAATAAGATTACTAAAAAGTATAAAATAAAATAAATATTTACAAAACAAAAGCCCGCCTTCCAAAACGCTAAAAATAACCTCTTTTAAAATGGTAGGTATGTTTTTATCGCCTAGAATCTCGGCCTAGACACACAAAAGCGGAATAGTGCTCTTTGACAGCAGGGTTAGCATTAGTACCTACCATATGTGGTAGCAATGAGGTCATGGCTTGATAAAAATCTTACAAGTTATGTAACTAATCAACCGATTTCCTTATTAACGGGACCATGTTCTTTAAGTCTGCACCGAGCATCTTTCCTTCCTGTATAGCATATATCGCACCTTCAGAACAATAGTGACCTAATTCAGAAATTTTAAATTTCGAGTTAGGTCTCTATGATAATAAATATATGACTTGAAGTTTAAAAGCTAAAATTTTGAATTAGGTCACTATTGTTCTGAAGGTGCGATATGTGGCATTATCTAAGTAAAGGGACCTTTTGTCGATGGCGCTTACGCCGCACTGCGTCACGCGACGTTGTATTTATATGGGAGCATCTTTAATAATGGCGGGAGCGCCATCGACAATAAGGTCCTTTTTCATAGATAACGTCACATATGACGAAGTTTAATGACCTTTTACTTTCGTGTAGTCAACTTAACGGAAAATGGTGGAAACTTTATTCCTTTAAGTTACTATGTACATTCATTAGTTCTATTGTTATTAATATATGTCATATAGGGTGACAGCACCAATGATGGACACGTTTAGCTGACAGGCACCAGTAATGGACAATTCACTCTTAATTCTAATTTCATATGGTCCTAAATTGATTGTTGCAATACAAATGAATAGCCCTTATCTTCTGTTAAATAAGAATCAAGTGTCCATTATTGAAGCCTTGTCCATTGCTGGTTCCATCACCCTACCCTATAAAATGCGTATGCACAACAAAAAAACATCCTTCAATTTCATGATAATATTTTCGTTTATTAGAAAACACAATAATAGTAATGACTTTGGACTCTTGGTGCAGTTTTAAAAAGGGTATTAAATAGTATTTATATCCGTGTGGCATAGATCCTGCAGTCCTCTGCTCAATCTCTTGAGGAAAATGTATACATTGACGTAAGCTAGCGAGCAATCGGTCGGCTGACGTCAATTCCATTAATTTTATCAATTTACGAAAATTGCTGACGTTAGCGTTGTGCATCTCATCTAGGCCCCTTGGCATGTTTGTCGCTCGGCATAACCTCTCTATCAGTCAGTCTGTATCGAACGAAAGAGATGCACAAAGCGCCGAGCAAGAAAAGACAACTATCGCTAGTCGCACTAGCACATAGTGTCATTATTGGACTGAGTAGTTGTAGCGTTGGCTGTTACATTGCACTTAACGTCCGCATCACTCTGCCCTCCTAAATAAAAAGGACGGATGCGCAATTTGATAGTCAAAGTAAATTTAACCTCCTATGTTAAGAAATAAGGTCACTAATACATAGTTTAGTTTAGTTTAGTTTATTTATTCATCAATGTAATATTACAATATAAATTGCATTGCATGTCAAAAAATACGAAATTACATTGATATTGTCAAAATTAATACTAAATAATAATATAATAATACAAAAATAGCACTCAAAAAGTCAACATTAATAAACAAGTAATAAATGGTCAGTTTCCAATGTCAATGTACAAAAAGTAATAAAGTCAAATAAACAATAATAATTTTACAATTTAAGTTGCATATATTCGTCGACAGAGTATAATGGATTATCCAATAAAAGGTTTCTCAGCTGATGTTTAAATGCTTCGTCGGATGGAACATTTTTAAGTTTAGCGGGTAGACGCTCATAGTATGTGGGACCGATGACACGCGGGTTCTTACCCGCAAGTGCCATGCGACGTGGAACTGTTCTCAAACGCCCGGTGTGGCGGAGCTCCTTGCCCGGAATGTTGACGCGTGCAAAAGATGAAATATTGTTTCTCACGAACATTAATATTTGAAAAACGTAAACCGAGTAGTGCGTCAATATGCGGTGCTTTACAAAAAGGCCCCTGCAAGAGTGCCTAGGTGCCTAGGTGCCTAGGTACGGTTCTATGAGACATACGCCCATTTTTCCAAGGAGTGCAGTACTAGAGAGCTGGAACTGTAACCGTAGTAGTTACAGTAACGAGCTTCTTGTGGAGAAGGGGCTAGCGAGCCGAGTGCTAGTGAGTGGAGTACATACATACATAAATTAAGTCACGCCTGTTTCCCAGAGGGGCAGGCAGAGACCACTTTTTTCCACCTGCTACGATCCTGACAGATCTCTTTCGCTTCTTCCACATTCATACGTCGAGTCATGAGTGAGTTGAGTAATCCTCACTTTTAATACTTATCCTTGGTATCTACTTATTCGTACTTACTAACATTATTTAAATGCAAAGGTGTATTTATTTGTTTGCTCTTTCTTCACAGTTCAACACAACAAAGACAATGAAGCTTAGGAGCATCAATGAATTTATACTTACTAGAGCCACTAGAGCTCACTTCAAACAATATGACAAAAGCCTGCGAAACATGGCAGTGAGGGCTTACGAGTACAACTAACTCGACGCTAAGACAAAAGGAATGCAGGGACCTTAGAACTTTCGAACATAAGACTGAAGGCCTCCTTCATAGATAGAGAATATTATTCTATTTGGGAGTAGTATTATGCCCATGCCTTCGACTGTTTTATCTGTGCCAATTATATTTTATTAAGTACTATTTGAAAAATTATTTAAATATGTATGGTTATGATTATTTTAATAAATTGTGCAAATTGAAATGCTTTGTTTATTAGGTGAACCATTGCACATACCTACCTATAATGTATGTTTAATTGATATTAAGTTATAGTAGTTAAAGTGACGGTTGCGTAATGGGAGGCATTACAAAATGAGTGTGGTTTACGAAACGAGCCGCAAGGCGAGTAGGCGAGCAGAGTCGCGTACAATAATTTATCTCCACACATATTATAAGTACTATTAAAGATGGGTTCAGAAGCCGAAAGGCAAATGACCAGCATTACCTTATCTGTGGTAGTAGGTGACAGCGATTACAGCTGTAACGTAATTTTGAAATTACGTTATCGAATAAGTATTGTAAGGTAATGAGATCCAAATTTGGAACATCTTCCAAAATTTACAGCTGTCATCGCTGTCACCTACTACCACAGGTAATGCTGGTCATTGCCTACGGGTTTTAAACTCATAATAATTATGTGTGTAGATACAATATATTTTGCACATTGTTTCCTGCGCGTGACTAATTTTAAGCATAATTTTAATCCTAATATTGTATTTGCATGCATTTTATGTTTTAGCAAATAAATGACTTTTTAACACGATTGATTTATTAACAACTTGTTTTAGTGGTGGCAGGACCTTGAGCAAGGTCGGTCCGGGGCACTTACGACATTTTATCCCTTAACCTAGCTCCAACCGGTGAAATTACTAGCAAAGAGGCATTCCATCTTTCCTCAGGGTTAGCAACGCATTTACGGTCTTAGGATTGCAATTTTTAAGGGCGCTACATACGTAACGTGATTTTACATGGACGGGACGGAACGGGACGGGAATTTTTTCAAATATTGTTTCATAGAAAATTTATCTGAACGGACATACGCAATGGAATCACGCACGGGACGGGAACGTGGCATCAAGGTGGCGGGAAACGTCTCGTCCAGCACGTGCCCCGTCTCGTTTCTCATTTTTGCCATGTAGGATGTACAGAAAACCTCCTTTTTCTCCTGACAGCCGTAGCTTCTTGTTCTTCGTCGTCTCTAGCAATAGCAATCAAAGCTAATTCTTCAAATGTAAAATTCATCTTGTTCACAATACTAGCACGTTAGTTGCCCGTCACTGTCACTTTGCGTTTGCATTAAAATTCACGTCGGGTCACGTCCCGTCTCCGTCTCGTCCTCGTTCCGTCCGAGAAAAAATCACGATACGTATGCAGCGCCCTGATTGTAGCTTTGAAAATGCAAATGTCTAAGGGCCACAGTTCCCACTTACCATCAGGGGCCAGTTTTATAAAGCTACAAAAATCAATTTACATAATGCAGGTTACAAGTTTCCATTTGACACAACCTCGACCAATGACGACCAGCCATTTGAGCAGTGTTGCCAGTTTAAACCTGTAAAATTGTAACTTGTAGCTTTATAAAACGTGTCCCAGCCATTTGAGCAGTATTACCAGTTAAGACCTGTAAAATTGTAACTTGTAGTTTTATAAAACGTGCCCCAGGTAGGCTGTGTACTCGTTCGCCTTCTCTATGCCATAAAAAAGAAAATTTATACATCGACACGTGGATTTAGTACCGAGATAGTAGTGATGGACATAGAGACGGACATTTCGAAGAAATAGCGATAAACTACACTCACCGGCAAAATACCTGCCCACCCGTCTTTTGTTCACACAATTGTTAACAAGTATAACTGCTTAAGTCAGAAAGCAACTTCCAAAATACTGAACGTATTTCGATGTAGCTTTTAGTGTTTTGTTGCTAATTATCCTTTTTGTGGCATTATCTATGTAAAGGGACCTTATTGTCGATGGCGCTTACGCCGCACTGCGTCACGCGAAGTTGTATTTACGTCGGAGCATCTTTAATAATGGCGGAAGCGCCATCGACAATAAGGTCCCTTTTCATAGATAACGTCAAATTTAGGTCCAAAATGGTCTAAAAAAGATAAAAAAAAGAAAAAAGAAATTTATTCAGTAAGTAGGCCGCACGGGCACTTTTACACGTCAAGAATCTACCAGCGCTACAAATATATGTATTTCAAAGTCGTAACTACAAAACAGTAATTTACTAAAAACAGGTAATTTATGGATCTATTGGGTTTAGGGAATGCAAATAACCGGTTATAACCGGTTTTAACCGGTTATTTTCATACAAAACGGTTAATAACCGGTTAAATTGCATTCCCTAATTGGGTTCCTTTGGAAAGAGTTACAACCTTTAAAAAGAATATTTGTTGTCTACTTTGGACCTAAGTTAATTAGTAACAAAACAATATAAACATCAAAATTGGTTAAGTATTTTTGAAGTACATTTCGGCGAGTAGTTTTGCCGGTGAGTATACTTTTACGTGGACGGTATGGCGGGCAAGAGCTAGTTTACTACTTACCAGTTACTATAAGGGTCACTACAGCTAGGGGCCACTGCTTGGCGAGAAACTCCAACATGGCGGTGATGAGGAACACGACGGAAACGGCCACCCCGAAGAGGAAGTAGGCCACTACGCAGGACACCTTGTTCTGGGGAACAGGAGAGGTGAGAGTTCCAAGTTTACATTATAAGTCAATAAAATCATGAATAAGCCTAACAAAAAGCAAGCTTTTAAGACACGCAGAAAAAAAACACATAATCATACTGCCCTCCAAAATAAAAAGGACGCATGCGCAACTTTATAGACAAAGTAAATTTAACCCCCTATCTTAATAAATAAGGTCACTAATACATACGCGGTTCTATGAGACATATGCCCATTTTTCCAAGGAGGGCAGCATATATCCTAAATATTCTCAATTTTTTAACGAGTGCATCATTTCACCAAATTTCGCTTCATGGAAAGCAAATTAAGAAACCCTTTTGTTTTCAGGTTATTTAAAATATTAATTACGTAGGTTAAGTTAAGTTAGACCAAAGGTTAAGGTTAAAGGTTAGGTGAAAAGCCTGTTGATGAAATCAACATTCTGTGAAATAATACGTTTGAAAATCTCAAGGAGTGCTACAAAATAACACTTAAGTTAGTATATGCGCATCACAGAACATGAACCTGTGCGAAAGTATTACCAGATGAAAAAATGATAAGTCCGGAGAAAAGGCGTGATTTCTATTGAAAAATCCTGAGATTTTGTTGTAGTTTGAGAATTTTCTCTCAAATGTTATCACAAATTTAAAAATGTCAGTACCAAAGTTGATTACTTCAATTATTTTCTCTATTAGGAAGGTTATTTTTAGTTTGTTTGACTTTTTATTAAAGAGATCTTTAAAATGTACTGTATTTTATTGAAAATTCTAAAAATCCTGAGATTTCTAAGATATGCAAAATCCTGCCGCAATCCTAAGAGTCAAATAAATCCTGAAATCTCAGGACAAATTCTGTGATATGGTAACCCTATGCGAAAGTCCATTTTTAGGTGTCACAGGTAGACGGTAAGCCGCGCGGTGAGAGGGGAGCGCGCGTTACCATAGCGACCGCACAGTTACCTGCGCGGGAACCGCCATATTAATTCATGTTACGTGGTGCAGATTATAGCAAATTCTTCGGTTGATAACAGTATTAGTCATGTCCATATTATGACTTACGACCAATGATATTTTATATTAAGATACGTTATGCTCATACTAAACACATTCAAAACCCGTGACCAATTACTGAAAGAGACAATGACTACAATCCATAGCGAACGCTATTGTTAGAAAGAGATAAATAACTAGGTAAAAAGTAAGGCAATTTGCCTTCCTTTTTGAGGAACGTTTTTGCGCGCAGATGACGTATCTTTATATAAAATATCATTGCTTACGACTCGATATCTCTCGAAATAGCACTACTCGATCACTGGGTTCGTGGTTTACAACAATAACATAAGACAAGTATGGAATGGAATTGGAATGTAAGGCGTGCCCTCTTGTGCTCCGACGATAACGTTTTTTTATTTTGCCTCTATTCTAGGACGTGAAACAATATTGCTTTTGACGCGTTATGGGATTGTTTTTGACTCGGCCGCTATTGCATTACTGTCAAGTAAATAAGAGCTATCAAAACGTTGACAATACGATAACAGGTCATCATGTTTTCAATTTGATAAAGTAAAATGACAGTTCATTTAGGAGTTATTTCAATAATAGCCATTTTAATTGTTAAACAATATATAATGTTATATAACTTGTGTATTTTATAAATAATATATAGTAGTATACTTACCATAAACTCGGGTTACTTTAGCCCTAGGGGGTAACAATGCCCACCCTTATAACTATAACTATTTTAGTGGTAGTCAAGTTCAAGAATTGTAAAATTACATAAGTAGCTAAGGCCTGATGTTAAACTATAGAATAATTAAAATTTAAAGATGGTTTTTGCGGTGGACAATGTTACCCCCTAGGGTTCAAGTAACCTGAGTTTACGGTACGTTCACGGACTTTAATTGATAAACCACTTTAGAACCTTGTCGCATAAAACCAACGATTTATTCCTATGTAATTTATATCTCGTCACTTGACGTTGTCATTATGACAAGGTTCTATGGTGGATCAACATTTAAAGTTCCTTTTGGTACCTTTTTAATTCCAAAGATGAAAGCCACGGAGAACATCATCCATAAAACGCCAATCACAAACACGATTCCAAAGATCACTTGCTTAGCTGGCTTCTGTATCCTCAACGTTGGCAGAAGGTCTGTAATGTCCGTCTTGTTGCCGTCTATCGAACCGAGGGCTCCAGTTTTATGATGGGCCTCCATCGTAATGTAGATTATAGCGGATACGCTCATTGTAGTAGCTATCACCTAGAATGAAGACATACCCTCCTAAGGCCCAACGAAAAATTCAGCATATAGTCACCACGGCCCGTAGTCCTACCAGTAGTACTATTGTCTTATACTCATTCAGACCCAAGTAGAAGAAGAAGAAGACAAAATGGCGGATTTTCTATTAAGTATGCCCGTGGTATGCCCGTGGTACGCTATTGGCGGGTTTTCTATTAAGTCCTACTGGTAGGACCATGGTACGCTATGACTACACAAATGTCGAAGAGCTGGGTCTGAATGACAAAGTCAATAAGTACTATGGGTAGGACTTTGGGCCTTAGGAGGATACAGACATTATTGACTTACACCCGTATTCACAAACGTCACTATAAAGTCTCACAGTGCTCACGAACGCACAGGATGGTTCAAATCGTCTCATAAACAAAAGGTCGGTGAATAAAATAAATGTTTAAAAAAACAAAAAACCGCCTTCAAAAAGCAAAAAATAACTTCTTTAAAATGGTAGGTAAATAGGTCAGTCCAACTGAAGTCTGCTTTTGGTTAAAATATTGTTGGACGCCGACTTCAGTTGGACTGACCTATTTACCTACCATTTTAAAGAAGTTATTTTTTGCTTTTTGAAGGCGGTTTTTTGTTTTTTTAAACATTTATTTTATTTTATACTTTTTAGTGTTCCTATTTATGCTGTTACGTAGCTCCACTTCTAAATATTAATAAGAAACTATAGAACATTTCAAGCTCGCCGCCGACAACGCCGCGGGAATGTCATAGTCATATTTAAACCTAAATGTGCTTCGTCATAGTCGCTCAACTTCCTTTATCGAAATATCTTATCGCCACCCTTGAAATAGGTACCGTTAAGGAGTTCCGGTGGCCATCTGTGGTCTTCATCATCAGTTCCACTTCACCATATAGTACTTTTCAAAAGCAAATGCATGAGTTACAGTGAAAAATACCAAAATCGCTATAGGTGTGCCTATAATATTTGAGGAGTTCTCTTGATTTCTCCATGATCCCATCATCAGATCCTGACGTGGTGACAATGGGACCAACTAGAAAGTATACCCATTCGAACAAAGAAAATTTTTTTCAAATCGGTCCATTGGTCTTCGCGTAATCGAGGAACATACATAAAAAAAAAAAAAAAAAAAAACCCGACGAATAGAGAACCTCCTCTTTTTTTTGAAGTTGGTTAAAAAGGACCAATCACAAAGCTGTATTGAACGCAGTGCGTTTACTCACTGGTGGATCCCTTAAGTATTGTTTGTGAATACGGGTGTTAGTTCAGCTCGGTCAGCCGCATACACCCGGACCGGTGGGCTAGCGGGGCCACCAAGTGGGTGCCGTAAAACGGGCGACGTAGACGGAGATGGCGGGACAACTTGGACGCATTCCTCAGCAATTGACAACATTAAAAAAAAAAAACATTTTTGTTTTTTCGCGTTGTTAAATAGCTGGTTAAAAATTAGACTACCCGTGTTTCTCGGTTTTTGTTTATTTAACTTAAATTCGTCGTTAATAATTTATTAAAGAAATAGTCATTAAAAAGATCGTATATACAAAGTTAGGAATACTGATGTCGTGATCTTAGCATGATATAAAATAAAAAAGTAACTTTAAACGGAAACAGAACTGACTCTCATGTCATGTCACTTGTCAATAATAACAAATTAACAACTGTAACAACATAAATTCGTCGACTTTGGGCAGATTGCGGCTATCCGCTTTTACAAATCCGTTAGTCACTTTCATTTTAAATAGCGTAGGTATATCAAAACAATAGTATTACGAGAATCGAAAGCATGTAGTTAGAATCAAGTAAACCGTCAGACAGATAAAAAATTGACATGACAGTTGTATATTTTCTTCAATTCCTATGGTAATAAATGGACTAAGGGCACTATAAGTGTATTCCTAACATTCACAATCCAACTTTTTTTACTGTTTTTCCTAAATATAAAAAAAACTACTGCATAAAAAATTCCAAAAATATTTTTACTGTAATCAGCAATGTAAAAAATCTACAAACGGTATTTTAATTTACTACCTTAGCACATATGAATCGTTGTCAATTGGACGAGGCGCAAAATAGGGTCTCATGAAGATCAAGGGCAGAGGCCTTTGCCCAGCGGCGGGACACTTAAAAAGGCTAAAAAAAAACCAAAATTTTTAAATATGTACTTATTGATTGATTCCGCTCGATACGACTTTCTTGAGTGTTGGTAACACGAGCACTTTTTACACGACTGCCCAAAAAAAGGAGTGTAGCAGCAGCAGTCGGGGTTTTTAAAGCTTGCTTTTCATTTTTCGTTCCTATTTTCTTGACTAGTATTGAGAAATAACACTGATAAAGTTAACGTATCGCTATCGAGTAAAATGTTGTATGGTGATTGAAACAGCGCCCCTGTGTCCGTATTTAGCACGCATTTACATTTCCTAGCACGCGCTTAGAAGTTTTGTATTATTATCATATAGCATATAGGTTAAATCTTAATCATCACATTTACTTGCAAGCTTTCATTTGCCGTGTTTGATCAAATTTCGCAAGTCGATTTTTTTGCGGCCGGAATCATTTGAAATATAATAGGAACATTATACCTATCTACATTTTGCGTAACATGTTAACAATGCGATAAGCAAGTTCCTAAAGTCAACAAAAAAGGTTTGTCATACGACATTCTATTTATCTAACTGAATATAACTTAAATTAGATATAAGTAACTACTTATTAGATAGATAAAAACTAGAGATGGGCTGACTAGTCGACGATTAGTCGGGAAAGCTGACTATTCAGCATCATTTCTAGTAGGTGATTAGTCGGCGACTAGTCGGCAAAAAATGCCGAACATTCAGCACTTTATTGCTTATAGGAAATATCGTCAAAAAATGTCCACACATGCGATTTTTTTTCGACATAGTTATAAAAAGCACTAGGTAGTTCGTTTTAATACTATAATTAGGGTTCTAATTGTTTTTAATGCCGTGCAGATAAAACGTAAACAGAACTGGTCAGAGGTAGGTAACAAAGAGCGACGGACGAAGCAAAAAGAACGTTTCCGAGTATCACGATTTGCACCGGGCTGTTTATTTGATGAAAAGTATTTTATATCAAATTGAATACGCTAAATAATATGTGGCGAAAAGGTAGGCTGAAAAATTTCAGTCCTCACATGGTACATTCAAGTCTCACCATAAGGCCGGCTTTTCACTGAAACTTACGACTTACGTAAGTAGGGACGCAGCTATCTGTAAGAATGAGAAAAAAATATTTCTATCTATTTCTAACCAATAGCTACGTCCCTACTAAAGGCCGCCTAAGGATTATATTCCTAGTGCTTGCAGTGGGATTAGACTTCCAGAGTCGCAAGGCCTTCAAGCCGCTATCTGGGCTGACCTCACGTGTGCTGCTTGTGAGTGTTCAAATTGAATGCATGTACAGTTAACTACAAAAATAATATTTTTGTTATATACCTTAGCTCAGAGCTCCCCAAACTTTTTTGGCTCGTAGACCACTTGGCAATTTTTTCGGTTTTGGGTGGGCCCCCTGCTAACTTAATATTTACGTTGTCATGTAAAAACTAAGCAAGAAATCTTCTGGATTTTTGCACGGATAACATTGGAGGTCTAGTAAATTATAGTATTAATAAATTGACAAACGCTACAATTCAAATTTGGCTCGATTTTTTTTACAAATTAATAACTTACACGCAGAGAAAATTAAAACATTTAAAACATAATTATATATACATATATATGAGCATTACATAAGTAAAGTAGGTGCCTACTATCTGCGTATGAATATGGATTATTCCATGAATGGAAAGCCAAAATTAAAGTAAGGACCTGTTTGTGTGGACCCCCATTTTCCTCTCATGGACCCCCATTTATTTTTTCCGCTAACATAGACCCCTTGCAAGTCGTCGTCGACCCCTGGGGGTCGATATAGACCACTTTGGGGATCACTGCCTTAGCTCGTCACAAACATAGTACAAAAACTTACTTAGAATTAAGCGTTATAGCACACTCAATAAAACAGAGGTCAGGAGGATTAAAGAGAGTGAGTAAGATAGACCTGCTCCTTTCTCTGTCTCATAAAGCCTGCGATAACAAAGCTTATAATTAATTAAGCAAGCATAAAAATATTATATTTACCTAATCTAATTTAGACACTACACATAATTCTTGTACACATACTATTCTCTTTCACAATCTCTTTGTCGAATTAGATGAGATTAAATGATACTTAATTAACCTTCCCTCCAATCCCCAGTTGTATAGACGACTTAAATAAAGCTATTAACCTTACAAGTAATGTCAAACACACAAAATATAAGAACCCTTCCGGCACTAATACTGCAAAGACATATATTATTTAATACATAAAACCAAATCAATTATATAAAATTGATACAACCGTGTATAAACACTGACTCTAAATAAGTAACTAGTAGTTAGCAATTACAGTCCTTCAAACTAATAGTCCATAATCACACAAACCCGTCTACAGCGATATAAAAAATCTACACTCTAATAAATTACGAAAATACCGTAACATGGAAACTTTGATCGAAATAGGAGATCTGATTCTATTCGCGCCGCGTTTTGTCCGTCCCTAGGTTAGACACCAACCATCCTTGTTACCTTACCGCTTCTCCCGAATCTCAATTTCCATCTTCCCCTAAAAGTAGACTTGGCTAAATACCACATTACATTTGACAAATCGGTGATCACCCAACTAACAATTGACAACAATTCATTTGTGCTAAGGTAGTAAATAAAAATACCGTTTATAGATTTTACACCGCTGATTATAGTAAAAATATTTTTGGATTTTTTTATGCAGTAGTTTTTTATATTTAGGGAAAACAGTAAAAAAAGTTGGATTGTGAATGTTAGGAATACACTTATAGTGCCCTTAGTCCCTTTATTACCATAGAAATTGAAAAAAAAATACAACTGTCATGACAATTTTTTATCTGTCTGACGGATTACTTGATTCTAACGACACGTTTTCGATTCTCGTAATACTATTGTTTTCATATACGCTATTTAAAATGAAAGTGACTAACGGATTTGTATAAGCGGATAGCCGCAATCTGCCCAAATTCGACGAATTTATGTTGTTACAGTTGTTATTATTGACAAGTGACATGACATGACAGTCAGTTCTGTTTCTGTTTAAAGTTACTTTTTTATATTTTATATCATGCTAAGATCACGACATCAGTATTCCTAACTTTGTATATACGGTCTTTTTAATGACTATTTCTTTAATAAATTATTAACGACGAATTTAAGTTAAATAAAGAAAAACCGAGAAACACGGGTAGTCTAATTTTTAACCAGCTATTATAAACGTGAAAAAACAAAAATGCTTTTTAAAAGTTTAGTAAACCTTTATCTTAATACCTTTGATCGTAATAGCTAAGTCACACTGACGTTATAATAACGTTTACTAAACGCGAAAATGGCCCCAGTTATACGACCTACATTGTCGTATAATGGTCATACAGAAGTCACAAACCGACTTCGTTAACGTCATTCAAAAGTAATATGAACGTTATGGAATTACCACTTTCGTCGCGCAGTAGTCGCGTCATAACTTTACAACGACTCGTTTATTGTATTGTGGTCGTAGGTACAGGTGTTTTTGAATGACTAAAAAGTTTTATTTGAGTCAAGGCACAACACCTGGGAGACTTCTTATTCATGTTTCTTGTCAGTGGCTCTTTGTGATTTTGTTTCGAGATTTGAGTGCAAAATAAATAGTTACAAGGAAATAAAAGGTGAGTGTTATTTAACTTTCATATCTTGCTAACTTTATCCGTCTCTCATGCCGTTTAGTTCGACTGGGAATTGAAGTTTTATGATAATACATATACCTATGTGAATACTATTCAGATTTTCATGCCCCCTCGTAATTTTGTGTTTAAACCATTATATTTTTATCAATAAAAATATGTTTGTATCTAAAAATGTAGGACATTGTTGCTTTTGTCGAACACTTATCTCTTTACGACGTTGTAAAAACATAAAGTCATATTAAGGTTATTTAAGGTTATAACACCATACAATACGCCATGACAGCTAGCTATTAGGGTTCCTCAAAAAATTTAAAACCCTTTTCAAATTGTCAATATTCACCAAAATTAATTATTTTTTAATTTATTTCCGGAAATAACTGGTCAAAGTAAACGTGCAGTGCAGATTTCAAAACATTTTAACATTCAAGTAACTTTTATTTGAAAATATGGGTCAATATTCTGCCCTCCTAAGCAAAAATGCAATAACTAAATTCAATAGCCAAAGAGGATTCAACTCTGTTCGGTTTGTAACTAGGTTGCAATTTCTATTGCTGATTTGTCTGAGATATCGTCATTAAGCTTAGTACGGCAGTATTTGGATATAGATAAATTTCTAACGAGAGCAGATTTTAGACTTCTTAATAGATTGATTTGGCCATGGGAAAACACTCATTTTATATTATCGGACAAGTGCTGTGGTTGCCACAGTATCATTGACGTTCATACACTGCGGCCATTTCATTTCGCTATAGGAAATAAAAATAAAATTGGAGATGTATTGCATTTTACGGATTTTTGGTGCCACAACTGTTTAAATTTTACCGTGTACAATAATTTACTGCAAGACGAATGTGATTATTGTTGCTACTAAAATAGCCTCCACCACCATCATACCTACAATTTAAAAAGTTCTCACTTAACTTTATTTTGACCTGACCCACTAGGAACACTTTGAACAACGTCAACTGTAAACAAAATTAACCCTTAAATTGACACTGTACATCACAGTGTACATTGTTGAAAAAAAAAAACTGACTTCGTTACAGGTCATTATTTCAAATACTTTTATCAAATAGTAATAACATATTTTATTGTGAATGGTAGAAAAATAAATATGTACTATTATAACTAATATAAACTTGTCAATGTCAAAATTAAATTGACGAGGAATCACTTGTTGTCACCTCGGATAAGTTTCCAAGCTTTTTTGACAAGATTTTTTTAAGAAACTATAGCCCCTTGTAAATTCATCTTTACTATCAAGGACCAACTAATGTAACCAAATAGTTCCTTGTATGTACATGTCAAAACAAAAAACTTAACAGACTCAAAACGTTACTATGTACACTGTGATTACCGTTGCCAATTATACTGCATTCGACGGACGGTAACCACAGTGTACATTGCCAACTACTCATTAACTTTCCTGATACAAAATAATATAATATTTATCATTTTATGTGGTATTTCATAGCGGTTTCTGTTTGATTTTGTATGTAATTTCATCCTATTCTTATTTTTTCCCACAATAATTAAGACAAAAACATTCTGACAATAATTTGACTCTGGCACCATGTTAGTGCCATTGATAAATGCATGTTCAACTGACGTATCTGCTTCTGAAGAAAAACCCAACTTTTCACTAACAGGTGGTTTATCTGATTCTAAAGCAAGCTCTTAATTATACAATTTTAGTAGATTTTTGTTTATAGAAAGACTATTTACTATTCATCAATGGTATAGGATTTAACTAACTACGACTCACTTGAAAATATTCAATCATTGCAGTATTGCAGTACTTATTTCCGACAGTCAATTTAGCGTCTTTGTTACATGGCAGGTGATATAAAAAGAAACCAAATTACTTTCATAAATTTCATTAATATAATGTTGATTTGAGATAAATTGATTATTTTACCCGAATCTTATTTTACTGCTCCGTTGGCAACGTTAACTACAGTGTACGTTTCATGTGTACTAGTAAGTTGGCAGTGTACATTGTGGTGTACATGCATTTTCCAAAAAACTGAAAAGTCTAGATTTTTCTAAATATTTTTTTAACGACTCTGAAGTCATTATAAAGTCCCTCAAATTACTATATAAATATTTTTTTATACTTTGATGTCTTGCCAATTTAAGGGTTAAATTAATTTTCATAGTATATACATTAATCATTTCAAATTTTACTGATTGAAAACGAATCAATCCAGTAACAAAATAAATATTGATACTGAACCTTCTTGTTGTTCATGTGATGTACACTTTTTTTCTTCAACATTTGTGACTAATGCCACGGTGGTTGGTGTTGTACTTTTTAATAAAAGGAAATCTCGATTAACTTTCCTTTTAAAAGTTCCACTACGTTTTAGTCTTCTTCACAATTTTTTGCTTCCATTTTTCGTAGTTTTTTAGATGTAAATTTTTTATCTGTCTGACGAATTACTTGATTCTAACGACACGCTTTCGATTCACGTAATACTATTTAAAATGTGTGGATATACGCTATTTAAAATGAAAGTGACTAACGGATTTGTAAAAGCGGATAGCCGCAATCTGCCGCTATCTGGGTTTGCAATATCCGTTCGTTTTTTAAATTCGAATAATATGAATAGTTCGATTTCCAATATTCGAATATTCGAATTTTTCGGATAATTTGAATATTTATTGAAATAAAAAGAAATAATGATTTAAAGTTGTATAATCAAATATTACAACGTTTAAAAATACAGATATTGCCTTAAATATCAAAAAGCAGCATTTCCTGGTCAAATTAAACATTATTAGTTAGTTACTCATTACACGACGGCATGACCATACACACAAAAAACAACAAACAACTAACCCTTACAACTGATAACGGTTCCCGTGGTCGTCTTGATCCTCCTTATGGCGGAGGTTGAGGAGCCGGTACCAGGCTGTGGCTGTGGGCCCCGACCGGGGTGATCTGGGCTAACCGTGAAAACACCGCCAGGGGCCTGTTTATCATAAGCTTGTAACTTGTAATACAAGTAAAAATCTATTTTTTATAGATATTGTTGAAAAGAGACTTCCACTTGTATTACAAGTTAAGGTCCAGGTCCTTGGGGCGCAGACACGACAATCTCGCCGGTCTGCAGGGCTATCAGGACTTCCTGCAATAGAGTCAGGGCTATCTTCACCGTCTCGGTTCTGTCGTCTTGGGTTGTGGCTACTGGGGCCGAAGCTGAGTTCGCCGGTTTGGCAGTGGGTGCAGGGCGGATGTGGCGACTTCAGCAGGGGGCTTAAGTGCCCTGTTTCGCGTTCCGCGCTTCTTTCCGCGGCGGGTGGGAGGCTGCTTGGGGTCGTTTCCGGGGCCATTAGGGTAGCGCTGACTCTCTGCCTGGGCTTCGGGGGATGTAGTGAATTCTTAGCCCTCTGGTTTTCCTTCAACAGGACTGGCTCCTCTCGGGGCCGTTGGCTATAGGGCGGTGGCAGTTGTGAGAGAGGTGGGCGAAGTTTTGGCATTAGTGGCAGTGCGCAAGGCCTCGCTTACCTTTCCAGGGTTCCACGATGACCCCCTGCCTGCAAAGTATCTCCGTCACCCTGAAAATCTTGGCGGCTGGGGCGTCTTTTTTGACATGGGTGTAAAAGATGCACCCAGGTCTGTCCCGGCGGGCCTTTATATGCCTGACGTACTCAACATCGAAGCCCTGGGCCGTCTGGTCATTGAGGATGTCTTCCGGTAGTGTATCCACTGGATGGCCACCTTTTGGCAGCGCTCACTGGACAGGGAGAAGGAGTGCCACGCCAACACGGAGTCCTCCTTCTCAAGGTCGGCGAGGTACTTCTGTACCACTCTGTACTCCTACGGGGAGAAAAGAACCCCCTTTCCAAGCGGGCGGAGGCGTGTCCCAAGCGGTCCTTCAGGGCCCGGAAATGGCGACTCCAATTGGAGATCCGCTGGACGACCAGCGGCGGATATCTGGTCTTCTTGGGGGCTTGCGCTGGCACCAGTCCTGGACCCCCTTGTCCCTTGATAACGGTTGACTGACACCGGTTTGGGCTTTTATTTATTGTAATAGCAGGTAGCAGGAAGCGAGCGACCGAACAACTCACTGCTCGTCATTTTAATAAGTTTTATTGAGCTAAATATGTTTTTTTTTTGGTAATAAGTTTTGAAATTTCATATCATGTCATGTTATATTTCATTCCTACACACATCAAAAAGTCTTGGGATACTCAGTATCCTTAGACAAATTTGAGGTTTTGACTCAGTAGTAATATGCCTATATTGAAATCTTATAAACTGTCTAGGGATAAAAAATATCCCTAGACACTTTTGATGAGTGTATTTGCTTGTATGCGTCAGTAGGTATGAAGATGATATTAGCGTTCTATTAAAAATAGGTAAATCCTTTTTTGTACTATTCAAAATATCCGAATTATTCGAATAAGTAAAATTGCCGTATTCGGATTTAATTTGTGTCGGATATTCGAATATTCGAATTGCAAACCCTAAATCTGCCCAAAGTTAACGAATTTATGTTGTTACAGTTGTTATTGTTGACAAGTGTCATAACATGACAGTCAGTTCTGTTTCTGTTTAAAGTTAGTTTTTTTATTTTATATCATGCTAAGATCACGACATCAGTATTCCTATCTTTGTATATACGGTCTTTTTAATGAATATTTCTTTAATAAATTATTAACGACGAATTTAAGGTAAATAAAGAAAAACTGAGAAACACAGGTACTATAATTTTTAACCAGCTATTATAAACGCGAAAAAACAAAAATGCTTTTTTTTTATGTTGTCAACCGTACTCGCTAGAGAGTCGAACGCTCTGTCCCTCGCACTCTATAAGAATGCTTGCGACATCTGCGAGGGACAGAGCTTCGACTCGCTAGCGAGTACGTTAATTGTAATAACTCATTGTAAGAGTAATGGCACAGTATAGAGAACAGTAGATCGTCTTCAAACAAAAGTACATCGCGCGGCTTGCGGCTGTGGGCGGGGCCTGTGGCGGGGCGAACCAATACGAAACGAGATCTCGAGAATTTTCGAGGGAACTTAGTCGGGGCCGCGGCGTCATTGCGTTCGGTTACGTTTTGTTTTAGCGGGCGTACTTAGCTATCGAGCGACAATGTCGCTGTCGAAAACGCTTAAATATTGTTCTGTATACGGATGTCTAAACCTAGCTTAGGTAAGTACAACTATATCCAGATTTAATAAAAGGTATTTCGTACCGGCCTGCCTATAGTATACCTAGGGGAAATAAATACGTATTGTAGCGGCATAAGGAACAATGGTAGTAAACGAGGCGCGCGGGCTCGAAAACTATCCCGCTCGCACACTCACTACCTATCTCGCTCGGCTGACCGACCGACCCGAGCGCATACGAAGGCGGCGCTCGGAGGGTATATAAGCTGCGCACAGCCGTCCTATTATTCATTCCTTAGCTAGCGGTCTAGCTTGAGAGACGGCCTCTGCTATCCTCAAGTGACACCGACGAGTGGGTACAGGGAGAGAACGCCTATGCGGTCCTCCCTTAAGCTCATATTGTATGTTTTCACTTACCTAGGATATTCGACTAGACATAGTTCCATCTCTGTTTTCATAAGTTACTGAATAAACCTACTGATTGTCAACTTGGCGTCTCATTCACCTTACAATCTGGCGCCCAACGTTAAATGAGTAATTCAAAACAATTTAAACAAGAAAATAATCAAGAAGGAGAGCAGATACAAGTTGAGATGGCGATTCAGTTTACTCCCGAACAATTTGAGGCACTATTGAGCCGTTTACCCTCACAAGTAAAAACAAATAAAAAATTTACCCGTTGTACCTTTCATTACAATGGCGAGCGTGACTACAATAAAGTTGATGAATTTATTACGGGTATATCGATTTATAAACAAATTGAGGGTATATCCGACGAAGAAGCACTAGCCGGCCTGCCATTACTTTTAAAAGATATTGCAAGTACGTGGTGGTAGGGAATCCGCGCAGAAATTAAAACCTGGTCAACTACGCTCGGCATTTGCTCCGAAACTGCAACCATACGAAGTGTATTTACAACTGTTTGAAGATCAACAGGGTGACAGTGAACCAATAGATACTTTTCTCGTCTCGTAGAAAAAGGGCATTGCTCGGGATGTTACCGACAAAGCGACATAAGGAAAGCAATTATACAGTTACGGAAAAAGAAGCCTTAGCAATTGTATGGGCAGTGAACAAGTTTAGAGGTTACATAGAAGGCACAAAGTTTCTAACTATTACTGACCACCAACCATTAAAATGGTTATTAAACCTGAAATCGCCTACTGGACGCCTTGCTCGATGGGCACTACAGTTACAACCGTATGAATTGGAAATTAAATACGCTCCGGGAAGAACTAATGTCTTAGCTGACAGTCTTTCGCGTCCACCTTGTGAGGTACACACTGAACCATGCGAAATCTGTCTTGTCGAAATTGATCTTCCAAGACGAGGAGAAAGGAATATTCGAGATGAACAAACAAAAGATGAGAAACTCAAGTCCATTATTCAAGCTCTCGAAAACAATATAGATTCAGAAAACTATATTCAATCATCAAAAAGAGGTTATCTTATGCATAGAGGGGTACTTTATCGGTTCACTCCAGAACAAGAAGACGACAATGCAAAATTAGTTGTACCGCGTCACGAGGTACCTAAAGTACTTAAGCAGTTTCATGACTCAGAAACAAGTGGCCACTATGGAGTAGACAGAACTACTAAAAGAATAACGAAGAACTTCTTTTGGAAAGGCCAAAGAAAAGATGTAATAAAGTATGTAAAAAGTTGTTTACAATGTCAAAGATACAAACCAACAAATCAAAAACCGGCAGGATTATTTCAATCAACAGCAAATAATAAGCGCTTTGAGGTTTTGTCAATAGATTTATTTGGACCTCTACCAAAAGGCCCAAAAAGCGAAAAATGGATATTCATTGTGGAAGATACCGCATCACGATGGGTAGAATTATTCGCACTAAGCGAAGCCACATCACAACAATGTGCAATAACACTATTAAATGAAGTATTTCTACGTTACGGGCTACCCCGCAAAATAACTAGTGATAACGGAACACAGTTTATATCAGCAGTCATGCAACAATTGACATTATGTTTGGATATCCAGCAAATACTAAGTCCTGTGTATCATCCAGAACCTAATGTGGTAGAACGGAAAAACAGAGACTTAAAAACTCAAATTGGTATCATGGTCAAAGATAAGCAAGATAGGTGGCCGGAAACTTTACCTGCTATTCGATTCGCCATGAATTCAGCATTTAACAAAAGCACAGGCTTTACTGCTGCTTATCTGACATATGGAAGAGAAATGAGAACTCCATTTGAAATAACACATAATTGGAGTGAAATCATTGAATCCGAAAATTTTATACCAGATATTACACCACAGTTAAAAAAAATTGCAAACGATTTAAAAATTGCAAAAGAAAACATTGAAATAATGCAAGATAATAATAGAGCCAAATCAAATCAGAAACGACGGCCTGACCCTGGTTATGTTAAAGGAGACTTAGTTCTGATTGAAACTCACCCAATAAGTCGCCAAGAAATTGGATTTTCTGCTAAATTAGCACCTCGTAGAGATGGTCCGTACATAATCACTAAAAAGATTGGAAGTTCAATCTACGAGATTGCTAATTTGAACGAACCTAACAAACCTATGGGAAAATATCACACATCAGCGATAACGCGATTTGAAAAACGAGACGATCAGAATCCAGAGCCGCTTCTACCTATCAGACGAAGAGGACGACCGAGGAAAAATCATTCCGTTCCAGTTACTGGTACTCTCACGAGACGTCAACGAGTACCAGAGGGGGAGAATGTATCGGCATAAGGAACAATGGTAGTAAACGAGGCGCGCGGGCTCGAATACTATCCCGCTCGCACACTCACTACCTATCTCGCTCGGCTGACCGACCGACCCGAGCGCATACGAAGGCGGCGCTCGGAGGTTATATAAGCTGCGCACAGCCGTCCTATTATTCATTCCTTAGCTAGCGGTCCAGCTTGAGAGACGGCCTCTGCTATCCTCAAGTGACACCGACGAGTGGGTACAGGGAGAGAACGCCTATGCGGTCCTCCCTTAAGCTCATATTGTATGTTTTCACTTACCTAGGATATTCGACTAGACATAGTTCCATCTCTGTTTTCATAAGTTACTGAATAAACCTACTGATTGTCAACTTGGCGTCTCATTCACCTTAAAGTATTAAGTAGGTAATTTAAGTTATTGAGTGTGACGTGACAGGTAACATGTGACGACGTGGATGGCCTAGGTAGTTGGTAGTGACTAAGTAAATAGTGACCTTGCTTACGAAGCTAGCGGTCCTGGGTTCGATTCCCGGTCAGGGCAAATATTCGTGTGATGAGTGCGAGTAGGTATTTTTTGTTTCTGAGTCTTGGGCGTTTTATATATCGTCGGTGAAACAGCAAAACCGCGTAAGTAACATTTGTAATGAGGAGCAAAATGCACCTTATCTCTAAGAATTTAAAGTTTATTTTGCTGTATAAAAAATTGGTTGGTTACGCGGTTTTGCAGTATCACCGACGATATGTACCTATGTAGTCATATTAAGTATGTATTTTTCACTACATAAGTACCTATGCTTATCGTTGCCTAGTACCCAAAGCACAAGCCTAGAACCAAAGCAAGCGGCCAATACTCTAAGGAAGCCGCGCCGCGCGGCGACGGCGCGTGCCGCCAATAATAGGTACCTAAGTAGTCAAAGGAAGCCGCCTTGCGTGAAAGCGGTATTATCAAAAGGTCGAAAAGGAATTTACATATCACGTCACATACCTATAAATATAATTATTATTTAATGTCAACAGAATATAATAAGTATGTAAGTAAAATAATTTAAATTTGGTACTTAGGTACCTAACAATATTTATACTTACTTCAGGTTTGTGTAATTTATGAAAATTAACATGATTATAAATCACAGTATGGCCAAGTAGGTGACTAAAATTGAAAAACAAGTTTGGACAACCCTGACGCCTGAGCGGCAATAGGTATCAGAATCTCCTAAAGGGCCGGAGTCGAGCTACTTTTCTCTATACTGTGGTAATGGGTCGCAAACGCGTCGTAGACGGTTTACCGCGTGAACGAACAGTAACTATAAGAAGTCAAATCTTTCATTCCCGTACAAATTATAACCTTAAAATAATAAATCCTGCTAATCCTACCAATATCATAAATGCGAAACTTTGTGTGTTAGTTTGTTACTCCTTCACGCTGCAACGGCATAGAGGATTTGGATGAAAGGAATGGAGATAGCTACCCTGGATTAACGATATACTGCCTTTTGGCCGAAATAATATGTCCGCGCCCTCATTTTTACCTGACTGCAGCGAAGCCCAAGAGGAGGGTTATGTGTTTGACCTGTATGTATCTATGTGTGTATGTACGTCCGTTCATGTTTCCCCTCGTAACTACTTAATGGGTCAACCGATTTTGATAAATAGTATGTCATTAGATTCCTCTTAATGGCGCGAGTGTCATCGGTACATACAATTCTTAAAAAATCAAAATGGCGGATTTTATGCGCTTTTTTTTTACATATATCGTCGACCACATTACCATTTCAAAAACGCAGTCGGGTTTTGCTTGCTTTTTATATTTAGGGTTCCGTACCCGTAGGTAGCCAGATGGGACCCTATTAATACACCTACGCAAATTATTAATTCTACATAACAGTCGAGTTCATAAATATCTGTAAACTTTAGTACCTTGTCTATTTAATGTAATGTTTAAACTGCCATATATGAATTGTCACAGCAATTAAAGTGACAAGGTACTAAAGTGTACACATATTTATGAACTCGACTGCGACGCCGCCGGTTTTTAGGCCCAGCCACACCGGATGCGTGCGCATAGACGTGACGTGCGCGTGCGCATTCCACTGCGTTGTATAGTGACATGTCGTATGAGAATTCAGACTATACACCACAGTGGAAAGCGCACGCGCACGTCACGTCTACGCGCACGCATCCGGTGTAGCTGGGCCTTTTAGCGCAGATTAAGTATATTTTACTTTATATCTTTGACGATAGGTCGAGTTCCTAAAAGGCAGACCAGAGGGCTCAGACAAGATGCACTACGCTAACTAACGTTTCTATTCGATTCGTTTTTAAACCAATCGCGTCACTGGAAGATGACGTGATACGAAAAGTCACGTGGTCTACCAGTGACGCGATTGGTTGAAAAACGAATCGAATAGAAACGTTAGTTAGCGTAGTGCATCTTGTCTGAGCCCTCAGATTTGAATTACTTTTCTATACTCTAACAGAGTTCTCATAAATGTGATAAGCTTACAACCTGTCAGCGGATTTATTGTTTACGTTTTCGTGTTCGCCTTCGTGAAATTTGATCGGGCTGTGTCGGCAAATCTTCGTGTCCCGTTGTATACACGACGGAAAGTAATTCTATACCGATACCGAAATCATAGCACGATCTCACATATAGCTGTTGCTGCTGCCCTAATAAGGGCGAGTTTTTTTAATCCGTAACTAAGGAGATTCTAAACTTAAAAAGAAACATACAAAATGCGATAACTCTCCCGTTAAACCTAGTCCGATTTTTACAATTTTTGAATATGTCGTAGATATTATAAAAACTAGGTTTGTACGTTCTTCTTTAAAAGAAAATATTTCTCTTAAGAGGATGGTTAAGCTGTATTTTTTTATACAATACACGATAACATTTCTCAGCCCTTAAACCAAATCCGCTTTTTACGATT
Source organism: Acleris literana (assembly GCA_946894065.1). Classification (NCBI taxonomy): domain Eukaryota; kingdom Metazoa; phylum Arthropoda; class Insecta; order Lepidoptera; family Tortricidae; genus Acleris; species Acleris literana. The sequence continues at coordinate 16,096,678 of OX335683.1, read as the reverse complement.
TCTTCATAATTACTCAAAAATCGTGGAAATCGGACTTGACTTAGGGGGTGAGACCGTGAGAAACGTTGTCGTCCGGAACTTTTATCTAACTGAAGTATCCTTGGTGAAGGATTCATCGTGTGGGGGGGGGGGAAATGCACAAAATACCCTAAAGGATCAAGTGTATCCGAATCGTATCTGTTCAAAGAACATAAGACAAGATAACATTTAGGAGAATCAACTTTTCGACTTACACGGTTTTTAGGGTTCCGTAGCCAAATGGCAAAAAACGGAACCCTTATGGATTCGTCATGTCTTCTGTCCGTCCGTATGTCTCAGCCAGTTTTTTCCGAAACTATAAGAACTTTACTGTTGAAACTTGGTTAGTAGATGTATTCTGTGAACCGCATTAAGATTTCCACACAAAAATAGAAAAAAAACAATAAATTTTGGGGGTCCCCATACTTAGAACTGAAACTCAAAAATTATTTTTTCATCAAACTAATACGTGTGGGGTATCAATGGATAGGTCTTTAAAAATGATATTGAGGTTTATATGTTTTTTTTCTAAACTGAATAGTTTGCGCGAAAGACACATCCAAAGTGGTAAAACTGCAACTGTAAAATAAGAGAATAATAAAACTAAACAAAATATATGATGTAAGTACATTACCATGCAAACTTCCACCGAAAATTGGTTTGAACGAGATCTAGTAAGCAGTTTTTTTTAATACGTCATAAATCGTAAACCGCAATTTACCTTTCACGGAACCCTTCATGGGCGAGTCCGACTCGCACTTGGCCGCTTTTTATCTTCTGCGTGAGCAGTACGAACAACTTTAAATCAATTTATTAAAATACGTACCGCAAAACGGGGTGAGTGTGGATTAAGGGGTGAGTAGTTTCGACGTTTTCATATTAGTCATAGGTATCACAGTATTAAAAAACTAGAGAAACCATCTTCAAACCAGTACCCTTGTTTCATGTTTACATCGAGCGGCTTGTATGTGTGCGCGGCTAACATGTGCCATGCCACAAGTAAGGTTGCCAGGTGTCAAGCTTTTGTTATGGCTCATTTACATTGGTCCAGCAAAGCATACCAGTAGAATTACATTGCGTCGTTACAATAGCTCTCGTCTCAAACGTGAAAACCAACTCGTCAATGTACTACTGGCATGCTTTTGCTCACGATCATCCATTAGGTTTATGGTCAACTCCGCCCCGCCAAAAGATGCCGAACGAAAGCGCGAGCGACTCATACGCATGACTCGCAATCTCGCAGCAGCCGCAGACGGCGCGGGGTTGGCCCAATATGACTCATCTAAATATATAAAAGAAGAAACTGACTGAGTTACTGACGGACATATCACCGAACAGTGCCTCTAGTGTATTTATACTTACACAAAAACGTCTCTATCGCGTTTGCACTTCTTGTATAGGTAAATAACGTGGTCACCTGTACGCTTTCGAGACGGTTTGCCGCGTGAACAGCAACTTGTACTCGAGGCACAGCCCAAACCGCTGGGGCTAGAGATTCCAAATTCGGCACATACGTTCCTTATGAGGTCTACGGGTTCACTAAGGAAGGATTTTCCGAAAATCGACCTCCAACTGAAAGAAATACCTAGGGGGAGTAGAGGGAAACTAATTCTATGCGTACGAATTCGCGGACGTTCTCTAGTAATAAATAACATATGTATAATTAAGAGTAGAGTAAGTCTCAAATGTATATTAGTTTATCCCTTTATCTTAAACGTATATTTACTTTCGTAACTCCCCGTCCAGGGTGTGAACTGCGTTCCACTCGCTCTCTTAAACTCGCTATTCCTTTTCACCACACTGGTTTTATGACAAACTCTTTCTTAGTCTTTGAACAAGTGGGTCTTAAAATTAACATGGACAAGACGAAAATCATGTCAAATGTCCATGTCGTACTCCTGTCAAAGTTGGAGACTCTACTCTCGAAGTTGTTGACGACTATGTATACCTAGGACGAAGAATCCAGTTAGGTAAGTCCAACTTCGAGAAAGAGGTTAATTGTCGAACCCAACTCGGCTGGGCAACGTTCGGTAAGCTACGTACTATCTTCTCGTCCCAAATACCGCAGTGCCTCAAAACAAGAGTCTTTGATCAGTGTCTGTGAGTGATGACGTATGGATCTGAGACATGATCGCTCACAATGGGCCTCATAAGAAGCCTCAAGGTCACTCAAAGGGCGATGGAAAGAGCTATGCTGGGTGTCTCCTTGCGAGATCAAATCAGGAATGAGGAGATCCGCAGGAGAACTAAAGTAACGGACATAGCTCACCGAATTGCAAACCTTAAGTGGGCGGGGCACATTGCTCGTAGAACCGATGGCCGTTGGAGCGGGAAGGTTCTAGAGTGTTGACCGCGAACCGGGAGACAAAGCGTCGGCAGGCCTTCCACAAGGTGGACCGACGATCTGATAAAGGTCGCGGGAAACCGCTGGATGACAGCAGCAGAGGACCGATCGTCGTGGAAAACCTTGGGGAAGGCCTTTGTCCAGCGGTGGACGTCTGGCGGCTGATGATGATGACAATGATGATGGCGTTCCTTATGAAGTCTAGGGTGCACTAAGGAAGGATTATCTGAAAATCGACCCCCAACTGGAAGAAATAGGGGTAGTAGAGGGAAACTAATTCTACGCATACGAAGTCGCGGGCGTTCTCTAGTAATAACATATAATTACCTAAGAGTAGAGTAATTCTCAAATGTATAATCAAATCAAATCAAATCAATTTTATTTCAGACAATGTACGTACAGTCCATACTTACACTAACAAGATACAAAATAACATAAACTAAACTAAAATTGAAGTTATACATTGCAATGAGAATGTCAAATTAATAAAATTAAATCAATAAAATATACAATTCGCTAATAATAGTTTATCCCTGTAACTTAAACGTAAATTTACTTTCGTAACTCCCCGTCCAGGGGGTGATCTGCGTTCCACCCGCTCTCTTAAACTCGCTATTTCATTTCACCACACTGGTTTCATGTCAAAGTCTATCGCTCATCAAGCAACCCGTCCCTGGAATGTGCTCCCACTTCATATTAGACGAACCCCTAGCAGGCTTTCTTTCCAGCGAATGCTTCGGAAGCATGGAACAAGATGTTGCGTAGAATTTTAGGCTAGACCCATGGAATATGTTTTAGTCTTTGTTGATATATTTATAGGTTTATATAATTATTGTATTTGTTTATGTATTTATATTTCTATATCTATCTATATATAGTAATCGTATATCGCTACTCCCGTTACAAAGTACCCTATGCATTGTATTTCCTCGGGGTTCAAGCAATCTCCATACCAAATTTCATAGAGATCGGTTCAGCTATTTAACCTTTTCAACGCCACAGTCGGCTCTGGCCGTCAACTAAAAGTCGTGCCACTGACGCCACGTCGGCTAAAGCTGACAAGAGTTCAAGATTAAAAGAGACTGTTTGGTAGCAATAAGGTGTCATTTGCATAGCATAGCAAACATGTTTGGCGTGTGGATGGCACATTTTGTATTCGACGTATGGCGTTAAAAATGTTACGCGTGAACGCTCAACAGACAGAGTTAGTTCTACAACATTACATGGTTAGTAAACATTACCTTTTTTGGGTTAGGATTGTCAAGATTTAGGGCGTAGCATACAAAAAAAGGTGCCTTGTAACTTTGAACTCGCTCCTCTATTCATGAGAAAAAATAAATGACTCACGTCACGTTGTACCGAAACTCTTTACAAAGGGAACCGTTGTTTTTTGTCGCCAGCGTACGATTATCGGTTTCAAATTCAGCACCTATGACCCGCTAGTCGGGTCCGTTTTGTATGGAAATCAGAGCGTATGGCGTTGAATGTAAGCTTCCTATAGTTCCTGGCAAACTTCTTGAGAATGTAGGGACGTGGTGGGGGGAAAGATCGCGCATGTATTGTATGGGCGCCCCGCACTCTCGCCACCAAAGAGACCCAAAACTCGCTCCTGCGCAGTCAAGGTCGTTTCACTCGTTTCTCAAGAAGTTTGCCGAGAACAGAACCTAGCCTAGCTAGCGTTTCGGGTTCGAATCCTGATATGCGCTTATATACATACTTGAAAAATAATAAATACTTAGTATAAATATCAAATGACAAAATTATACAAATTGATCTAAGCCTAACCTTTAGCTCTAGGCTTGTACTATGGGTAAATTCAAGGACTTTAATTGTTATGCCACTATGGAACCCTGTCGCATAACGTTAATCATTCATTTAAGCGTAATTTCTGTCATGTGGTTTGACGCTGTCATTATGACAGGGTTCCATAGTGGCATAACAATTAAAGTCCTTGACTGTACTACAACTGTTTCATCTAAGATGAGTCCTCTGTGACAGCCGTATTTCGTAATTTCAATCACTTACTATGCTCACATGCGAGGTACTTAAAAATAGGCCATTAATTATTTACGTTCCTGAACCGCGTCGCTAAGTGTGTACCAATGTAGTATTTATGTTAAGTTAAAGAAACAAGTGTAATACGTGTTTTTATGAGCTGTCACAGGATTCATCTTAGATGAAAAAGGGTATAGGCAACGATTAACTTACTTGAGACATATACATACTTAAATACATAGAAAACACCCAAGACTCAGGAACAACTACAAGCGCTCCTCACGCAAATATTTGCCCTTACCACACCCTTATCGGGATTTGAACCCGGGACCGCTAGCTTCGTAGGCAGGGTCATTACCAACTAGCCTATCGCGTTTAGAACTAAGTATGCTTTGATCCGCTTCGGCTTCGCACTGGTGAAACATCAACATAATTAGTATATCCTAAACCTTGCTTGAGAAATGGTCTACGTGATGGTGAACATGACATCAATATACGGCTATTGGTTTAAAAGAATAATGCGTGCAAACTTTATTTTTGTCCGACTGCTTCAGCCCAGGAGGAAGGTAATGTTTTTGAGTTGTATGTATGGTTCTTTGTTTCATTGTAAACGCTGAACGGATGGCCCGATTTCGACAAGCGATGTGTCGTTAGATTAGACTTAGCGACGCGGGTGTCATTAGTTGTTTTTTTTTGTGTGAATTGCGCTAATAATGCAATATGTATGATAACTAACATTAGGAAAACGTGAAAAGGGTCGAATCTTAAGCAGGTACCCGAAACCGACGTGCACGCATGACTCGATGTATGAATGTGGAAGAAGCGAAAGAGATTTGTCAGGATCGTAGCAGGTGTAAATGTAAAGAAGTGGACTCTGCCTATCCCTCTGTGAAACAGGCGTGATTTAATGTATACATGTAGTATGTTATATACAAACAGCACTTGGGTTTTTTAAAGCTTGCTTTTTGTTATCTAACATGAAATGATTCATTATTTTGTGACGTGCGAAGTCGCTAGTTGATCTGTCAAAATACGCCGAAAAACCATTATTAAGGAAAGTTGTTAAAGCAATATAATAACGACTAATGGAATCGGAAAAAGTAATTACTAGAAGTAATTAGTAAGAATACTCATGAACATTTTCTGACGAACTCAATGTAACTACATATAAATAATAAATAAATAAATAAATAAATATCACGGGACGATCTCACACAAATTGAGCTAGTCCCAAACTAAGCTCTAGGCTTGTACTATGGGTACTAGACAACGATATAAATACTTATATAGAGAAATAAATACTTAAATACATAGAGGACATCCACGACTCAGAAACAAATACTCGTGCTCATCACACAAATATCTGCCCTTACCGGGATTTGAACCCAGGACCGCTAGCTTCGTAGGCAGGGTCACTACCAACTAGGCTAGCACGTCGTCAAATGTATAATATAATTTGACATGTCATGTGGGTACCTAATTTATATGTGTTAGTAAAATCTGAATCTGAACCTAAAATCTGAATCTGACTAAGTATTTAATAGACAGAAGCCCTTGACATAATGGGCCTACATAGTTTTAAAACTCTTTTAACGGCCAATTTTCAATCTTCCATGAGTTTTTTTCTATTAAAAGAATCGCGTCCGAATCAGTTCAGACAGGTACACAAATCTGTGTATGTGTCCATACACATACACAGATTCACACGTAAAACTTTATAACACCCCTGTTTTTAGGGCTCCGTATCGAAATGGTAAAAAAGGAAGGTTTTGTAAATATTTGAAAAGTGGTCTAGAATGGGGGGTTGGAAAATGAAACTGATTTGATAATAGCAAACCGGTCCCGGTAAGGTCACGCGGGTAATATCGTTCCTGTGTATTGGATAATAATATCTTCTATAAAGGGAGACTTCAAATTGGTAATACAAAACAATTGAATGTGGCTCAGTTATCTAATGATGAATAGTGTATTACACTAACTCAGTTGTTTAAATTAGCTTTCTTTAATTATCGTATTTTTTCTAATTAAACTAATAATTAAAGTCTTAAAGTGTGGTACCCTATATTTAATACCCAACTGTCATACCGTCACTCGATGTTATCAACCTAATTAAAACATAGCGACAGGGTGACTGAATCAAGCCAAAAAAATTGGGAAAAATTAAAAAAGTATAAGTACTTCATGTAAATTAGCAGCATGAGACTTTAAGGCTGCGGTTCCACTGAGGCGGAGACGAGCGGAGCGGAGCGGAGCTGTGCCAATATTAACCAATAGAAGGCGCATGCGGTCACGTCGAGCGAGCCTTGCGCCCGTTAGTTTAGATTCTATTGGTTAATATTGGCACAGCTCATCTCCGCCTCAGTGGAGCCGCAGCCTTAGAGAAGGGTTTTAGCGAAGTTGTGTGTAAAACATTGTTTTTGTATTACTAATTTGAAATCAACCGGTATATTTCTCTATATAAGTTTATCGTTGCCTATAGTACCTATGGTACAAGTAGGGTTGACAACCGTACTATAATTAGATTTAGATTTAGATTATTTATTGGTAAAATAAATTTTACACGTCATATTTTACATTAATATCCATAATATCACATTATTTTACAAACACTTATATTATAATATTACAATAAAAATAAATTTTTAAGTATAATAATTGTGTTATAATTGTTAATTTTAATTAAAAACTATTTTCCTGTTTGTAAATGGGCCGGTGACTTGTAAGTTTCAAAGAATTCGTCAACACTATAACAAGCCATGTGGAGCAACACAGATTTAATATATAGTATTGTACTATATTTTGACTCTGTGTACTACATACTGTTGAAGATATATAGTACGCAAAAATACTATATTTCGGTCAGTCCTTATACATGTGCGGTTTGGATTGGCCATTTCAACCTGATTTTAAGCATCAACGTGGTTGGAGTGGAGAAATAGGCTTTTTTCAGCTCAGGGGGGTTACCATGACATACTAAATCAGTGCAGTTTAGGTTGAGAGAAAGGGACAGAGCTATACAATTGCTATAGCTCTGTCCCTTTCTCTCAACCTAAACTGCACTTCTTTAGTGTGTCATGGTAACCCCCCAGATAGTTGCCCTAATAGAAGGCAGCAGAATGCTAGTAAGTAGTAAATATTGTGCATTATATTTAATGAATAAATTTACACACTTTTTAAAAAGTTTTTCTTCAAAGTACCTACTATGTTTTTTTAACTGTGCACCTACTATATTTTTTATACCTCGGGCTGGAAAATGCTATATTTGCCCAAGAAATAGTTGGCAACCCTAGGTACAAGCCTAAAGCTTAGTTTAGGACTGAAGAGGCCCGTTTCACGAAGCTACAAGTTACAAATTACAAGCGGAAGTCTCTTTCTAACTCCTTTTACTAGAAAGAGAGTTCCGCTTGTAATTTGTAACTTGTAGCTTCGTGAAACAGGCCTCAGGTCAAATTTTTGTGACTGTCCCCTGATATTTATTTATTTCAACTGTGTGTCTGTGTGCGGCATCATAACAGCCACACTAAGTAATAAACCGATTTGATTTTTTTATAAAGGAAAATTTGTTTAATAAGGTTCAGCTCCGAAAAAAGGCGTCCCCATTATATTATCGGAGGTGTTTATCGTATTAGCTATTTATTTAAATATATTTCTTAATACTTACAAAAGTAATAGCACCCAGAGCAAAACAAGCGACGTCCAATTTACGAATACAAAACTTTTCACACATTTTCACTTCACTTATGTTCAATTGTAAATTCAATTAATTATTTCATTTATCCTTGTGGCGTTATTATAAACACAACTATTCCTGAAGTATGCTGTTTGTAAATGAATACGCGTGCTAAGGTTGCTGCTTCCCCCCCTCTCTTCCCGTGGGTGTAGACACTTTGAGTAAGCAAATAACAATAGTGAAGTGTTATATTTCATGATGGTGATACAGAGAGGCACTTAAAAGGTGTTCATTCCGGGATTGGGTGGGTCCATGTGACCTTTTGTTACGCTGCAGCCCAAAATAACAAACAGCAAGCTTTTAAAAAATCCTGACTACATTTTTTGATATCGTTGTCTAGGTATATCTACAGAAATATTTTAAAGAGAAAAGATTAGTATTTTTGTATGTTTGTAACGAAAACTCAAAAACGACTGGATCGATTTCAAAAATCCTTTCACTATTAGTACCTATACTACATTCCTACATTATCCCTGAGTAACATAGGCTACCTTTGTTATATTTTTCTGCCCTCCTAAGCAAAAATGCAATAACTAAATTCAATAGCCAAAGCAGATTAAACTCTCTTCTGTTTGTAACTAGGTTGCAATTTCTACAGATGTTTTGTCTGAGATATCGCCATTATGCTTAGAAGGGCAGTTTTCTGCGCGGACAGCAGCTAGTGTTAAATAAAATGAGAGGGGTCTCATTACTTTCATTAATTATTATAGCCTATGTCACTCCCATAACCAAGAAGAAACTAGCGACACCTCATAGGTATGTTAAAATCCATCAAGCTGTTTAGGCTGTAGAGCGTGCCACTGAAATAGATATACATACATACATACACTCGAAAAACATAACCTTCCTTCAGACGCAGGAATAAAAAAACATCATTTATATACCTACGTACCTACGTAGGTATATTTACAGTACTTTTTGCCACAAATCAATTTTTATAAGCATCTACTTGTACTTACTTATACACCTACTGTACCTGCACAGATACCTACCACAAAAACAAATAAATAAGTTTGATTTTCGCTTGATTTTATTACTAGGGAGTTCCCTCGCCAAGTCCGTCCCAGTGTTGCCATAGCTAGGAACTTAATAAAGCCAACTCTAAACGTCAAGTTCAGGTGCATGTATATTTTTTTTCGGTCAATGACGTAATATTTTACAAGGACAACCAGCAAAAAACACTTATTTTTGGGTTGTTGTGTAGTAAGTACTTTGACATGCTGCGGAGAACCTTGCCGTCTCATATTTTTGTTGTTATTCTTTATAGAAGGACGTTGTCTATGGGTACCTACATATGTCGTACGGTCGTATTGCCACAGATTAAATAAGAGTTATTTGGTACCTACTACGCCATATTCTGCGGTCAGTAGCAAATAACTACCATGAATAAACTTATTTGTGAGATTCTTTGTTCAAAGCAATCAAACAAGATAAAACAAAACCTTACATTTGAATAATTTATTCATACGCCTTCTTAACTAATTATCTATATTATTATTTACATTTTAGTGTTCCGTAGTCAAACAATGAAGCCTTATAGTTTTGTCTGTCCATTCGTGTGACGTATTCAAACTATAGTAAGTAATAAAATTAGGTAAAAATATTAATTATAATGATAGCTTTAAAAAAACGCATTTACAATTTAAATCTCCTGCTGCACGCAAAGAGATGGTAATAAAAAAACGTCGAACGTGATTTTAACACTTTTTTGTTTTAACGATTAGCAAAGGCCTTGCCCAAGTCAAGCTCCTGCATAGCCTACACTTTAAACTTTTTGCTCTCGTACGGTTCAGGAAAGAGTAGTTAAGCTGTCGTCTATCGACATGTAGGCGCTTACGTGTCAATAAACTGGAACCGAGCCGGTCGCCCGAAGATAAATGTGCTTAAGAGGATATTGGATTTATAACCCGCCTCAAAATGATAAGTATGGGTACTATGCCTATTTTAAATGTTACAGCCTTGCCTTCGCATTTTATGTGTGTTCAAATTATGGCAGTTAGAGTTACTAACATCCAATCTCACACAAGCACAAAAGTAAAGTCCGTTTGGCTATCTCATTCATCATCATTGTTTTTGTTTGCCATTTTACGCAGTGACCTTTTGTGACAAAGGGGTTTGGGTAAAAGAGTTGTCATTTGTAAAATTCATACATTTTCAAGGGGAGCGGCCATTCGTAAAAGTGGTAAATTATGATATAATTATTAAAAATAAACATATTTTGTTATGTAATGTAATACTCTTAAGTGCATCGGAGCCGAGATATTTAAATATTCATACTTGGGCGTACTTTTGTACTAAAAACTGAATACTTAAATCTTTAAAATCTCCGCTCCGATATTATTTACCGCCATAAATTGTATATATCTATGTGTATTTAGAGCTCCTCTAAATAACTATGTAAAAATCACCCGTGGCCGCTGAAAAAAAATATGACAATATTCTTCAAACAAATTTACCCAATGCCCTTTGACGGGTAGGTGTATAGTAACCGCTTAACAAGTTTTTAGTGAGATCATTAATAAACAAGGATAAGTTTATCACTGTATAGTCATTTATGTACCTAATCGCGACGGGTTTTTTTTTTCTTGTGTGTAACATCATTTTTATTACAAGTTTTTAATAGATTATTATAATTCATTTGTAACCAAGTCCAACAGTAGTTCAAATACCAACAATTTGACATGCATAAACGTTTCAACTTCCAAAAGTCACATGAAATTTAAATAAAAAGCAAATAAGTAGGTCGTGTATATTTTCTTAAATCTTACATCATCAAGAAGGTTCTCTTATTTAAGGCAAATTTCAAGTTCCAACCACACTCTAGCAAACAATGGCACGTTTTAGCAAAACTCATGAGATACTATTGTAATATTGCAAAAAAGGTTCCATGTATGTTGGAACGTTTTAGCAAAACCCGTGAGAATGCGATACTTGTGATCTTCCAATAAATGTTACCTGTATGTTGCTAAATAAGTATAATAGCAAAACCCATATTTTGTGATACTTGTGATCTTGAAATAAATGTTTCATGTATGTTGAAAGGTTTTAGCAAAACCCATGACAATGTGATACTTAAAATTGTGATCTTGCAATAAATGTTCTAGTATGTTGGAACAAGGTTGGAACGTATCGGGGCCCTGCGATTTGAATTGTTTATTTTGTAACCGCAAATAATTATATTTAACTTTAGTTTTCGTAGAAAGGTGAACTGGGGGCCGATTTTTGACTTTCGAGCGTTGGAAATTTGGTTCGAACGTGAGCAAAATCGGTGAAACCGTATTTTTTTAATTACGAACGATAGAACATTTAAAAACGAGTGGTCCGCACCATTCGTTTTCAATTCTACCGCTCGTATTTCAAAAAACGGATTCACTGATTTTACTGACTTTCGAGTGAAACTTTCTAGCGCTCAAAAGTCAAAAATTAGCCCCCAGGGGCCCCTCACGGCGCGCCTTTTTGCTCTCTACGGCGTACACTTTGAGAACCCTTGAGTTAGACGATTCTCGTGCTTGTGTTGATAATAATAAATAACACACCCATATTGAGATATCAGATCTTATTATAAATATGGTTCACTTGTAGGTACTTGAAGGGTCATTGCCACATTTTTACGATAAGTATGTAGGTAGCAAGTTGCATAAATACCTAAGGATAAGTAGCATCGAAGTCTTTGCACTTTAAGGACATTTCGTCACCCTAATGTTAGGTACATACTTATGTAATCTACCCGGAAAAGACCCAGTAGATACGACTTTTTTAGAATTCCGTACCCGAAGGGAACCCAATGGGACCCTATTTATGTCCATTCGTTCTTCCATCCGTCCTAACTTTAAAGAGTGTCTTTTGAACCGTAATAGATAATTAGCGGGTTTTTTACAAACAAATAAAAAGAAAGAAATTGAAATAATAAAGCGCATACAAGAAACGTTTTTTTTTTTTCAACGTAGGGGAGATGTGTACATAATGATCCCCCTAAGGGAAACTCTTTACTGTGGTTAGAGTTTAAGACATAATCACAAGATTTAAATTGTTAAGTATATTGAATTTATATATCTAGGGAACAGCATACTTATTTTTTATGATTTGTATGTGTTTTTTAATTACGTCATGTTTTCTAAAAGTTTACTAAGGGATCATTTTCAACACATGCATGTATAAAATGATCCCCTGGATACCGTGATATTTAACATTAATAAAAATAACATCCAGGCGTTTACTTTAATCATATGATTGCTCAAGACTACGACGATATGTAAGCGTTTGTTACTCATAAAATTTTAAGTCGTGAGCGACAAGGAGATATTTTTAAACTTAAATAATACATAATAAACAAATTAAACTTTAAATAGTTGTAAAAAAACGTTTTAAAGTGATTTTTCGATTCTGAACTCGCGGCAGGATCTGCAAAAACTAAAAATATTTATTTTATGATAAGGAGAAGGAAAACGAGCACACATGCCACCTGATGGTAAGTGGGACTTCTGACCAATAGACATTTCCTAATGGGGTAATTTGATCCCAGGGATCATTTTATACTCACGAAAAGGGATCATTTTACCTCAATCATCAAATTTCAAGGCATCGATCAAAATATGAGTTTCAAGTTCAACATGTGGTACTATAACATCGCTTAATTATAGATGTACGTCAATGGAATATGCCAATTAAACCAAATTTTAATAAAAATCAACATGCAGAAAGTAAAGAAACTTTAAAAATAGGCGTACCATAGATTAGACACTCACTTTTTCATATTTTTTTTATAAATCCCCGCTCTGTGCTTCCACCTCCATGACACTTGGAGATACAACAAGCTGGGTCGCGGGGAATACGGTCAATGAGTATTTGGATATATATCGCTAATACTCGTAGTGACTCGGATATGATGGGGAATCATTTTACCTTGAAGGATCTTATTGTACACATCTCCCCTAGGTACCCATAGTCTATATCAGTTGAAATTGCCAAATATGTAAACAAGTTAGTACTGTTTGACACATAACCTCCAATATTCATCAGGCTTGTTTTTAATTAAAATAACGTATAAATAATAGTTATTTCATCTTAAACTTAATAAACATCCAACTAAGTACAGAATTCAACATGAATACAATTAAAAATTAAAACTAAACGTATTTAAATTTAAATTAAACTAAGCTACTCAAATATTAAAGATATAAATAATAATCACCACTATAAAAAGAACACCCCCTCTAGCAGGTCCGCTCGCGGCATGGTCCCCATGACACTGGCTGCATTACCTCTCTGGATAGCTAGCCCAATCCTTTGGGGGAGAGGTAAGCACCAGCTCTAGTATCTCCGGAGGATTCTATGAGCCGAGCGGACAGGGCCTTAATAAAGCTTTTCATATCAGCTGACCAAGGTCCCATGGTTTCCACTGCAAGCGCCACAAATTCGTAATTATTTAATAATGACGAATATTTGCGGGGCTTGAGTGTTTGGGCCTGATCAGCTGCTGCATCGGCCCGATTACGGGTTGACTGGACGTGGGAAAGGGCGAATTTGTCAACGCACGTCGCGTCCCACACCAGTGCCCTACCTAGTTTCCACGGCACCAATGTAGCTCCGTCTGGTCGCTTGCCATCGTCTCTATGCAATCCAGGACAGCTGGTACAGAGGCAGTGGCAAGCGAACGACGGATCAGATCATTAATTGTGCTGTGACGGTACAAACGGCCGGCACTTCTGAAGCATGAAAGGCCATGTCGTCCCAGCTCACTCACTTCCTTCCCGCACGCGCAAGTATAAGTATGAGGTTCACAGAGTCTAGCCCCAAGCCGCAAGTTTATTAAACTTAATGTAAAAGTAAAGATTAAGTCGCACCTTCAGAACAATAGTGACCTAATTGAGAAATTTTAAATTTCGACTTAGGTCTCTATGATAATAAATTTATGACTCGAAGTTTGAAAGCACAAATTTTGAATTAGGGCATTATTGTTCTAAAGGTGCGAAGTGTATAAATCATAGCTAAGACCTCACTTGAGCTTTAAAAGCACGTGATTATCGAGTAATAATGGGTTGGAGTTATCGAGTAAAATAAATTGGTTTGATTGATTGTGTTTACATCATTGCCAATTTCAATTGGCACAGACTACAGTGCGGCGGTACGGAACCCTCGGAGCGCAAGTTTGACTCACACTTTACTTGTTTTCTGTTAAACATTGCTGCAGATTTATAATACATACGTATTGTAAACCCGATGACAATGCAATATGATGGTATCTAGGAGCTGATCTGATGATGAGCTTTGAATGTAGCACCAAGATTTCCGCTGTAGGTACTCTAACGTAGACAAACCGAGTTGGGATTCGCCAGTCTGGTCTCGATAGGCAAAAGCTTGCCTGAAAAATGTTTTTTGACAGAAACTTTTAATGCTAAATGTCTTGCAATTATTATTTTGTTAAAAGCAAAGTTAATGTGGGCTTTACATTATGCAATTTATTGCATGGAATCTCTAAGCGCAGCGCACAATAGGCATTAAGCTAAAATAGCTAAATAAAGGTATAAATTAGGTATAGAAAGACATAGTTTTCTGTATAAGTTTTGAAGAGACCATAGGTAATTGTTAATCTAGTGCGAAATAATTACGAACTATAATTTATTACCTATTGAAATATTACCTACCTACTAGCGGTTCCCGTGCCCACTTCGTTGGGGCATAAACAGGGCCGGATTATCCATAAGGCGGGTGAGGCAACTGCCTCGCACTGGAAAAAAATGTGTTTTAGGAAGCAAGAAAAGTTAAAGGAGCCCCCAGCGGGCCTAATATGACTGCGTCTAGGTATATCGCGTGTCAAATGTGAATAAAGCATCCGTCACTCTCGTATTTATTGACGTGTCAGAAGGGGACGATATCTTATCCAAACTTTGTCACACGATAAACGCAACCATTTTTCATTTCAGGATGGTTACCACGAACCACTAAATTCGAAACTTCGAGTGCCGAGTCCCTGTCACTCGTCACTCGAGACTAATTCGAGAGGAAAATATAAAGCTTACGTAACTTCAAAATTCGATTTTCAAATAGAGAATGTCAGCCAGTTTCGATTTTTGGCTTGCCGTATTATTCATTAAAAACTAAAAATAGCTGTAAAAAAATCATTTCGATACGTCAAATAGTTTTCGAGATATTACATTTTAAACTTCGTATGTGGCGCTCGAAACCCGGCGGCTAGCGCTCACGGATGATGACGTCATCGCTTAGCAGCGGTACGCGCCCTTATATGAAAAAGTAAGTTTACAGGGCTATAACTTTTTAACCGTTATAAGTAGCCAGTTGAATTTTTCACAGAGTACGTGTTATTATAAAATCTATCCTTTAAAATTATACAATGAACAATAAATCAAATCCCAAGAGGGGTCCCCATACAAGAAACATGAAAATAAATCTTTTTTTTTAGCATTTTTATACGGATTGTATTTTTATAATGGCTTCTTATTTTGATGTTATTTTAAGCTTAAATTGTAGTCTAATTTTCATAGTTTCCGACTAAATAGCAATCTCAAGTAAAACTGCTACAAATATGTGACAAAACTGATTTTATCAACACGATGTTTTAGGCGGTCACCCATCCTGTTATAGACTACGCTTGTACTTGCTTAACTTTGTAAGTCGTAATATTTTTACGAATTCGTTTTGATGTTACTATGGCAGCTATGTTTATCTATTATTTTGTATTACATAACTAACTGTCTGTCAATGACCGGCTTTTCTATTTGTAATGTTTGTCGAATAAGTTGGTTAAATAAAATTAGAATAATAATCAAGCACTTTAAATTTTGGGATAGTGGCAATAATGCCTAGACCTAGCAAAGCGAGAGTGTTGTACAGTGCGACCAAAAAGAGTAGAAATTAAATGAGGGCGCCACTTTCTACGTAACTGTCACATTTTTGACGTAAAATGCGTAAACATGGCAACAATTTAGTATGGATTTTTTTTAGTTCCATTTTATTTAATTTCTACTCTTTTTGGTCGCACTGTAGGTGGGTACGTCTATCGACTTGGTAGCGCCCGCGCGCGAAATTTGAAATCGATGAAATGAATACACGAAGTATCAGAACTACTGCTAGGTCAATCAAAAATTCATGTTTTACAGTTCACTCTTTTATACAGTAGCGATATTAATTCTAAATTAACACGAAATTTGTAAAGAAAGGCCTACCACCGCTTACCTAAACATCGATCGTGTTGATTTAAACTAGGCACTTTTTAACATATTTGTAAGAGTTTTACTACAGTTTACTGTTTGGTCGTAAACTATATATGTTTGTATGGAGTTTTGATTATTATCTAAACTTAATGTGACACCGAAATAAAAAGCTATTATACAAATAAAACCCGTACTTCGCCTTCTAAAGTTAAGCAACTACACGCGTAGTCTAAAACAGGATGGGTGACCGCTTAAAATATCGTGTTGATAAAATCAGTTTTGTCACATATTTGTAGCAGTTTTACTTGACATTGCTATTTAGTCGTAAACTACAAAAATTTGACTACAATTTAAGCTCAAAATAGCATCAAAATAAGAAGCCATTATAAAAATACAATCCTTATAAAAATGCTAGTAAAATTGATTTATTTTCATGTTTCTTGTATGGGGACCCCTCTTGGGATTTTATTTATTGTTCATTGTATAATTTTAAACGATAGATTTTATAATAACACGTATTCTGTGAAAAATTCAACTGGCTACTTATAACGGTTAAAAAGTTATAGCCCTGTAAACTTACTTTTTCATATAAGGGCGCGTACCGCTGTTAAGCGATGACGTCACCCCAGCAAGATGGCCCCCGCGCACTTTAATATTATTGACCCAAATTTTAAACGTTCATAGAATCAAAACTACTGAGTCTTTTTGAATAAAATAAAAAGTAGTATGTTTGTTTATTTATACACTTTACTGCTACAAAGTTTCAAGCGATTTGGCGTACCTACTGACATTCTTCATTACGGTCTCTGGCTCTCTGCTAACTATTTTAACAAACACTACGTAAATTGGAATGTAATGGAACGTATACATTTGAGTATACTCGCAATCGTTAATATTAAAACTTTGTTGTGATACCATGCCAGAGTATTATATACCGTATTTCAACTTCTTATAGTGTGTTTTGTGTTGACGGTAAGGTTGAATAATAACTAACAAAGTTCCGTTTAGTTTCAAGCTTACTTTTGGTCAATTGTTTTGATGTTTTGATTTTGTACGTATGACGTATCTTTACGTTTTGGGCAAGCGCGAAAACATATTTAAAGTTTTTCGTTTGTATGTTTTTTTTTTTTTGTATTGAAGTTAAACAAAAGCCTAGGATGAAGTTAGATCTGTTATATTTCAAATTGTTAAGTATTTATTTGAATACTTCTTAAATGATTGTTGAAAAAACGTAAGTTTTATTGTGTTTGTGTTAAAAAAAAGTGAAAGGTGATTGTACTCTGCTGACTTGTTGCTTAAGTTTTTTATTTTTATACACAAATGGCCAGTGTAAACCAGTTATCTTGTCGTGAAGTGCAGGCCCTTATAAAGCAGTGTATGAATAGTTAATAAATTATTTGTAGACTCATTATAGTATTATTTGCTGCGTATTATCTCAGTTCGCGCGATGACTGCTCTAAGATAACATCTCCTTGTTTTATGTTAGGAACGATATATTTCGGTAAGTAACTACCTATGCTCAATTTAAATTTAATTTATGAGTTTTATGACACATGGAATAATTTACTAATCTATTATAATGTGTATTCTAATATTTTTACGGATTCGGACTTTTTAATAGAACTCAATTTACTTAATTTCAAATGTGATTTTCATCTTAAATAGGTTCTCATTAGGAAAGGAGCATGGATAAAATATATTTCACAGTAAATGGAGAGCGGGTGGCTTTATGTAAGTAAAAAAAAAATGAATACCTGGTCAAATGCAAGAACTCATACAAAAATCTAGGATTTAATGCTTGATTCAAAAAAGGTATGACTTTGAAGTCCAACAATTAGACAATGCGTTAGTCTAGTTGAGTCGCTTAACTTCAAACTCGGATAAATCCATGCAAAAGGACAACGGAATTTTTCCAACATGTTAAGTTTTAAATTCGTATACCAAATTTCAAGAAGATATCTGAGTTTGATTTTAAGGGACTCAGTTAGAAGTAGCCTACTGCCCGGCCTATGAAGCTAGCGGCTCTTGGTTCGATACCAGGTATGGGCATACATTTGTGTGACATGCATGAGTATTTGTTTCTAACTCTTTGATGATTTTTATGTATTTAAGAATATTTAGTTCTCTATATAAGTATTTATATTGTTGTGTACCAAGAATTTTTTGAAATGGCCAAGTTCACTTCGTAAGAGCCCAAGTAATTTTGGCGTTTTAAAAAAAATCTTACTATACAAGCCTAGAGTTTTTTTTTTTTGGTAATCGCCTGAAGGGCCAAAGACAAAAGTCCTTGCTTTTGTTTGCTTTTTGCTTTAATTACTTTAAGAAAAAAGGGCAGAGGTGAAAATCCCTTCCGGAGACCTGGGAATGGAGGGCCCAGGTACTGCCGGGCTCGCACCGGCTAAAAACACCAATGCCCCTATTACCAAAAAAAAGCCTAGAGTTTAGTTTAGAACTAGTTACATTTTTGTATGATTATCCCCTGATTCTCTAAATACTCTGTACTGTAATTCTGTTTCACCTTGAATGTTAAGCTTTATGTTATTGTTTATAAAATTAAGTTCATCTTTTAACATGAAATACGGTGTTTGTAGCGGGCTCGGAAGTAAGTCCAGACACGTCCCTGAATGACTACATCCGCAACCACCTCAACCTGCATGGCACGAAAGCCATGTGTCACGAAGGAGGCTGTGGGGCCTGTACAGTGTCTGTGTCCCACACACACCCTTCAAGTGGGGAGAAACACATCTTTTCTGTCAATTCGGTAATCATTATGATATCATACAAAGTTATAAGTTGTGAAAGTTTGTAAATATATTTTTATGTCTCCCCATCAATCACGTATTAAAGGTTGAATTAATATGAATAAAACACACCGATAAACCTGGAGTAAAGTAAAATAAAGATATGTATCCTGGAGTAAAGCGTAGGATGCTTTTAAATCCGAAAACAAATAATATTTGCTAAGGGAAAATCAATAAACAAGTTCTACACAGTTGCCGGCTGTTTGCTAGTAGTTATAGTTTTATATTTTATATGTATTTTAATAACAAACACTAAAACACACTTAATTGTAGCTTCTGGTCCCAGTTCTGATTCTCAGTAAGCTCAATTATTGCTGATGGGAGTAAAAAGCAATTAGAATGCAATTAAATAATTGCTGCTACATATTACATGCTACGTATGTTAAAAATTATTTATTATTGTGGAATGATTTATACCTACGTTTAGATATCATTAGTAATATAGTTTTATTACTATTACTCAGATTAATTTGCATAGTATATTATACTAGATTTTGGAGATCAACAAATTTCATTATGCTCAAATATATTTTATTCACTCCCAGTATATTTCCAGTGTCTTGTGCACGTATTATCCTGCCACGAATGGGACGTAACCACAGTGGAAGGAGTGGGGAGCAGAAAGAAAGGTTACCACCCCATACAGACGCGACTAGCTTCCTTCAATGGCACGCAGTGCGGATACTGTACTCCAGGATGGGTTATGAATATGTACAGGTAATATTCATTATTATTGTCTTCACTATCATCATCTCCACCACCCTTATTATCTTCACCATTCTCACTATCCTCACCATCCACATTGGGTTAATTCAACAGTTGGTAACGATTTCTAACCATTTTTTGATCTATTTTTATATTGCTCAAGTAATGGTTAGAAAGTTTAATTACTCATAAAAATACAAAGAAATTAAAGGATGCGGCAGACGTGACCGGCCCAATCCCTGTTGACCCTGGCGGTTTTTTTGGCCGCAGTGTTCCGGATTCGATCTATCCTTATGACACCTAATATACTAAACTCAGCTTGTTGGCAAACCTTCAATTTGGACTTTTGACTCTTAGTGAATGACCATGTTTTATAAATCTAAAATCGTGTTTTTTTAACAAAGAAATGCGTCTTACTTGTATGTTTTTTATTGTTCATTGTTTTACTCCCATATGAAAATAACATAAGCTAATTTATGGTTGTCGATGTCCATAGATTTATCTGCTTAAGTGGCTGTAAAAATAATAATGAATCTTTATGTGATACCTACCTACTAGAGTATGAACGCGACTTAACCCACGTAGTTCTTGCTTATCGATATTCTCTCGGTAACTGGGATAGTATTTTTCCGGGTTCAGGTCTCGATTCCATACAAAAGATTATTCAGTTTTGCAGATTAGCGGTGAAAGCGTAACAGACAGACACTTCGACAATATACTTTAATAGTGTCAAATATAGCTTTGCAATAATTTTGAATTATCTGTTCATAGTACATAAATTATTGTGTTCATCGAGACGGTCGGCTTGTGTTCGCGAAGCCCAGTGTGCCATAGGAAGTACATAATCAGTGCAATTTAATTTAAACTACCTATATTGCAACGAAGATAAAGTTAATTTATCTTTGTATCTTTGAAAATGACATTTTAGTGCAAAGATAAACGAACTTTATTTCCTTTCTAGGAGAGATTCAAATTCCCACACACAATAATCTACTTGTTTTCAGTATGGTGGACCCCATGAGGTCACATCTTGTTTATCATTGTAACTGACTAGCGAACCGCCCTCGCTTCGCTTCGGTTTATGTGAGTTTTCTGTAACACCCGTAGGTACTTACATAAACCAAATTTTATTCATTAAAACCTTCTTCTTGAATCACTCTATCTATAGATGAAAACCGTGCTAAAATCTGTTGCGTAGGTAGTTTGAAGATGTAAAGATGTCTAAAGCTTACTATAGGGTCGAGCACTATCTAATAGACCCAAATGCTTGGCCTAAGCCAGAAACCTATAACAACGTAATTATAAATTAGTCATAAAAACATGTACCTACTCGTACCAAAACATTGTATCTGGTCTAAGGGACATGGATGATTTAGGAAAGCATATCGACACTCCGTTAAGTAGTTGTCTTGTACCGTCATATTTATATATACATACATATATACCTTCACGCCTGTAATCCCAGAGTGGGGTAGGCAGAGCTACAGAATTACCTGCAGCTCTAAAAACTTGTTGATAATTCTGTAACCACATTTTGCGAAATAAGGCTAAGATGTAAGGAGAAATACTCGAAGTTCTTAAGAACCCGAAACTGACGTACATGCACGACTCGATGTATGAATGTGGAAGAAGCGAAAGAGATTAGTCAGGATCGTCGCAGGTGGGAAACAGGCGTGATTTAATGTATGTATATAGGCTAAGATGTTATGTTAATGTGTGTCGTATTTATACATAGGTACTTTTAATTTCTTAATTGACTTTGTAATAGTTCTCAGTTCAGACACGTTTTCCTGTTGAACTACGCATATTTTATTCTATATTCATAGTTTTATATAATTCTATATGAAGTACCTAGGTTGACGGCACCAATGATGGACACTTTTAGCTGACATGCACCAGTAATGGACACTTCACTCTTAATTCTAATTCCATACGGTCCTAAATTGATTGTTGCAAAACAAATGAATAACCCTTATCTTCTGTAAAATAAGAATCAAGTGTCCGTTATTGGTGCCTTGTCCATTACTGGTTCTATCACCGTACTTATAATTAAAATCATTATCTTTACATAGTATAAAACAAAGACGCTTTCCGCCGTCTGTCCCTCTGTATGTACGCTTAGAATTTTTCAAACTACGCAACGGATTTTAACCTCGTAAAGCCCACCATACTACAAACAGGGAGTTTTTTGTGAGTGGGACTTTGAATCTACCATCAAGGCAATAAAGTTCAATTACGTTTGTTCGATAATGCTATTATCAGTTTATGAACATAGGAAAATAAACCTTGTTCTTACTGCAACACAGTTCAAATTAAATCGCATTGTTAATGTACTCCCTATTGCACATTGGGCCTTACGAAGTTAATGCGGTTTTCATCAATAGATACAGTGATTCAAGAGGAAGGTTTTTATGTATTAAAACATCGGGATTATGTACAGATGTTACAGAAAACTCACATAAACCGAAGGGAAGCGAGGGCGGGTCGTTAGTAAGTAATATAATGACGGACTGTTAAGTTTCTCGCGACACTTCTCAACAGTAGTCTCCTCTTGGAAAGTGCTGGTAGATTTTTGTGACACCGTGTGCCCTACTTTCTTAAATAAACATTAGGGGACAATCTCACACAAATTACTGAGGCTTGTACTATGGGTACTAGACAACGACAAACTTACATATAGAAATACGTAGAAAACATCCAAGACTCAGGAACTAATACTAGCGCTCTTCACATAAAATATCTGCCCTTACGAGCTGGCCTATTGCCTAATGCATTCGCAATCACAATCGACTTCAAAATGGTAAAATTGTTTTCATTTTATAAGCGGACTCGCCTTCGTACTGTCAAAATGGAAACGATTGCGATTGCGAGTGCGTAATGTTTTATGCTTGCGGGATTCGAACCCTCTAGATGCGTAGGCAGGGTCACTCAAAAATTAAAAATTAAAAATTAAAAATATTTTATTCAGTAAATTGGCCACATCAGGGCTCTTTTACACGTCGGTCATATGGAGTGAATCTACTAGCGCTTCGGACAAGACCATTATTGCGGAGAAGAAGCGCCGCAAGAAACTCCAGCAGAAGGTCATTTTTTCAATTAATAAATACAATAATAATAAAACACGTTTCTATGCCAAATCCTTCACAGTCCGTGGTGTCTAGGGCATGAATTCCGAGATCTCGGAATCTCAAAATCTCGGAATCTCGTATCAATTTTTCAGTTATTACAATTCCGACATTAGACGGAGCAATACCGGAACACTTTCAATATCGAAATTGAATTCCGATATTGGGCCTATCAATATCGTCAATCCGATATTCATTACCTTTTAATTCCGGTATTGTAATATCGAAAAAAACGTAGTATTTCAAAGTTATCTGCGGAGTTGCCTGGCATAATTTCAAATTCTTACACATAGAAGACATCACCTTCTATGCATTACATGTAGGACATGCAGTATCGGACGATTTCTAGTATCCAAATTGAAAGTCGGTATTGAATATTGAATAGAAAGTATGTTTTTCTAATAGATCTCCAATTCCGATACTAGTATCGGAATTCCGATATTGAGACGCAATACCGAATTTCAATTCCGGTATTGGATATAGTCGATATTGTATGCCCTGCGTAATTCCGAGATTCCGATATTGAGGTTCAATACCGATTTTCAATTCCGATACTGGAAATCGTCCGATACTGCATGCCCTAGTGGTGTCCAACTGTGGAATGAACTTCCGTTGTCCTTAAGGCAGTCCCCTTCTGTAGTCTCTCTAAAGAGGAATTTAAAAACTTTGTGGCTGAATGAGTCGTGAAGTCAGGTTCCTATAATGATTAGAGTTGTTATTTATATATTTATGTAGGTATATATGTATGTATATATGTATATATGTGTGTATTATACATGTACGTTTATATTAGTTTGTGTACTTGCTAATTTGTTTAAAATTTATTTATTTATTTATAAGTATTATCATTTCTTTTTACTTTTTGTGCAAACTTGTATGTGTCCAACCCCATGCATTGTCCTTACTCATTTGCTTCAGGGTTAGCTGGAAGAGATCCCATTTAGGGATAAGTTCGCCTTTGTACATTAATTTAGTATTATAATTGTAATATTTATATTTTTGTGCAATAAAGAGTTTACATACATACATACATACATACAATTTTTACTTAAAAGTAAGTTACATTACAAGGTAATAAAGTAATAAATAATTATTTTAAAACTAACACAAATAAAATCATTAGATATAAAAAATATTATGTAAAGTCACTACCAACTAAGCTAACGTGTCTTTAAAATAAACATGTTTTATCTTTTATTGTCGTAGCCTGTACGAAGGCTCGAACAGGAAGCTGTCGATGCACCAGGTGGAGAACTCCTTCGGCGGCAACATGTGTCGTTGCACCGGCTACCGACCCATCCTCGACGCCTTCAAGAGCTTCGCGTCCGACGTGGACCCCGGGCTGAGGGACAGACTACAGGTAGGTCCTGGCCCAATGACAGGTGGCAGGTGATATTTCAGTGTACTCTCAGCCCAACCCTGACGTCTCATAGAACTGTGTCACAGAATAACACTTGATGATCGGTCCCTGAACTGATACTTTTCATATTAATCATTGTACTTACTTCTAGCTTGTTTTTTTTCTAAAGTTAAAGGGTCGAGGGTGTTTATCCGTTGTTTGTGTAAATAAAAAAGATTATTTCATACAAATATACAAATCTGAAATATGTTCATTAATGTTAATGTCAAAATCTTCATTTGAACAAAATGCGATCTACAACTTTTAGTTTAATTTATATGTATTAACTATAGCTGTTGCCCGCGACTGCGTCCGGGTTCGTGATAATAACTATACTATGTCCTTTCTTGGGGGTCAAGCTATCTTTATACCAAGTTTGATCGAAGTCGGTTAAGTGGTGTGACCGTGAAAACGTAACAAACAGCGTCACATTTATAATCTTAGTATAGACTAGCGACCCGCCCCCGCTTCCCTTCGGTTTATGTGAGTTTTCTGTAAAACCCGTCAATAACCAGAATTTATTATACAGAAATTCCGCTTGAATCACTCTATCTATTGACGAAACCCGCGTTAAAATCCGTTGCGTAGTTTGAAAGATTTAAGCGGACATACAGACGGACAGACGGCGGGAAGCGACTTTGTTTTATACTAGTTATTATCTTCCCTACTAGATTTTGTTCCTCAAAAATACAGCAATTTGCGAATCTGATTACCTTTTAATCTGATAAAGAGGTCGACGCTAAAAGTGCCTACTAGTTAATACATTCCGAATGTTTGAACAGGATGTTATTGTAATTTAAGTACGTTCTTAAAAAATGCTTGCTTCTTACAATATAGTGATTGTTGTGAACAAGTGACCTCTATTCTATTCGGTAAATCCATATACCCTTTGACATGTTATCGCTTTATTAACTCAGCCGCCATTATGCCCGCCTTCCACCGCAAGCAGAGCGGGCCCCGTAGGGACTCAGTTTGGCTACAACGGCGTCTCCTCAAGAGGTTTGCTTACGGTTGAAACAATAGAAGTCACGTTGTAAGCTCTCAGTGGAAGACGGGTATTACTGTCAAGAAAAATTGTACTTAATACCATTGTATAATTTGTATATCTATTTTATACATATAGCCTTATTTTTATGTAGTTTTACCCTGTAGGATAGAGGCCCAGAAAAGTGTCAAAATTCGTTTCCTTTCATCTCTCCCCTCACAGTGTATCCGTAAAAGTAATGCAAGCCTTATCTACAGGATTTGGAAGATCTAGATAAAATGAAATGCCTGAAACTATGCGAGACTAGCTGCGGCTCCGAAGAGGATTGGTGCGTGTTGGAAAACAATCGACAGGCGCTGTTACTCGTGGAACTGAGCGCTAACCGCTGGTACAAAGCGTTCACGGTCAAAGACGTGTTTAAGGTAGGTGAAAACATGGTGGAAACGTGCATAATTACTGTGTATATTGTAGTGTAGTTTTGTATAAATAAAATAGCATTTGTAAGTGAAATTTGACTAAATCGTACAGTCATTGACTTTGTTGAGAGATGTATCCACTTTTAAACCTTATTACAGTGAAATAAGATGAAAATGTGAATACATCTCGTTGTAATCGACTGCATATGCATTGTTCTGCAATTTTCCAGGTACTGAGTAAAGAAAGTACTGACAGTTACAGACTGGTTGCTGGAAACACGGGAAAAGGTAGTGTTTTATAAAAATAATACTAGTTAATGTACTCGTATTACATACTCCAATATCCATTATCTCATTACAATCCATGGAGTCACTATTTCCTAATTATTATTATACTTACTGACACTTTGATTTTGACCTACAGTATGGTCAATTGGTCATATTTCAAAATGAAGTCAATACATTTTTAGTTCGGTTATTCCATACCTAGTAACGCTTTCACAGCATAGAGATCGTTCATACCAAAATTCATTTAAATTGATTTAGCTGTTTAATGAATAAATTCATTTTGAAACATTAAAATACTGTAGGTCAAAATTAAAGTGGCGTATCCAAATCCATACTAATATTATAAATGTGAAAGTGTGTATGTTTGTCCGTCTTTCACGCTTTAACCACTGAACGGATCGAAATGAAACTTGGCACACATATAGGTTAGCCTCTGGAATAGGACATAGGATAGTTTTTATTCCGAAAAATTGGACCGTTCCCGAGGGAGCGAAAGCTATTCTATTATCCACTAATCCTATTAATGCCAGTATTCTACTAATCTTACTAATGAGACTTATCTTTATTAGTCATTACGTTTGACGTTAAAGTGACATAAAATGCTTCCGGTCGCCGATCTTTAAATATTATAAATGCAAAAGTTTGTGCGTTAGTTTGTTACTTCTTCGTGCTGCAACGAATGTATGGATTTGGATGAAGTTTGAAATGGAGATAGCTTAGGTGTACCCCGGATTGAGCCCGGATAAACACATCACCGCAATCTCCTTCGCAGAAGCTATTTAAAAAAAAGGTAACATTCTGCGATTTTGGAAAAACTACCCCTAAGGGATAAAAGGGGGTTGTAGAATTTTGTATGAATTTCGTCATGTTTTTTTGTTAAAAAACAGAAAATTGGTATTTAGGTTACTACGCATAAATAAAATATATTACTTTTTGGCGATTTAGAAAAAAAATATCGTAAGGGTGTGAAATGGAGGGAAGATGTAGTATATCGAAGTTAAAAAACTCATAGCTATGAGCTATGATAATAGCTGTAATGTACTGGGAGTAATTACAGTTGGTTAGGTTAAGTTTTTTTTTGACCAAAATTAAATACTTACACTAACTATTCTTTATTCTTTAAAAACTAATTGGACACTTACACCTACTATAATTCTTTACGCACTAACATCTAAATCATATAATTCGTTCAGGGTGAAATTGTGCGTTTGTTTAGTTTATACATAAAAGTACAGCGACAAAGTTCTTCGCTTGGTCGCGGACGCCGGGAGTTTAAATAGGAGCGGCAAACCCGCTCGCGCTCAATGCGTTCATTTATCGAAGAACTTCGTCCTTATTGCTTTGTTTGGGATATTGTCCGTTTGTATTATTCAAATAAAAAATTGTGATAAAAAAAATCTGCAAACCATTTTTCTTTTTGTTGTATCGTAAAAACGATAAAACACACAAGCTTCAAAATTTGGTATGATTATACATAGTACAAATCCAAAAAAAAACAGTCGGACTCACATACCGAGGGTATTTTTATCGACTACGATTTCGGCCAGAGCGATTCAGTACTCTGGAACTGGATGTCCCTTCCTATTTACATCCTAGACTACATATATTATAAATGCGAAAGGTTATGCGTGCGCGGGTTTGTTACTTCTTTGCTAAAAAGGATGGACGAATTTGGTTACATACAATTAGGAATAGAGTTTTCTTATACACAGGGCTACCTTGAATCCCGAAATAAATCACTGTTCCCGTGGGATGGCAAAATTACTAATTCTACGCGGACGAAGTCGCGGGCAGAAGCTAGTGTTTTATAATAAATAGGGAATAGCGACTCCATGTATTCTAGAACTACGATTTGCCACCAAAAGTCCTAACTCTACACATTACTTACCTGTAGTACAATATCTTCGCGCGATCCTTATAATTTACCTTGGGGGAGGCCCATGTCCAGCAGTGGACGTCTTCCGGCTGAAATGATGACGATGAGTATAATATCCTGAAACTTGGAAGGGATATACCAAACAGTGATTATTCAATGGGTGGGAATTGTATTTTCAGTAGTGGTGGGCCCTTATGCAGGGTCCGTCCGGTTCGCTAGCACCATCTGTTAACCCACGAGTAAAAAGTCTAGCATAAAGGCATGCCCTTTTTTGTTGTTTCCAGGGTTAGCAACGAATTTGCCTTAGGTATAAGTAGTAGTATATAAGTATTTATATCGTTGTCTAGTACTCATAATCGTCGTACCTATGTATGTCCGTTCCTATGTCCCCTCGTAACTACTCAACGGGTAAAATGGCGGATTTTATGCACTTTAATGATTTTCAATATTAATAAATACAGTCGTGTTTTTAGCGCTTGTTTTCTGTTCAGTTATTATATTTTCATTGTACATTCTCCCAGGCGTGTTCCCAACAACTTCGGACGCGAGGGTTCTGATCGACATAGCGTCCATCGCGGGCCTGCGAGAGACCTACCAGGACGTGAACCTAGTACTAGGAGCTGGCATGACGCTCACTGAGCTCATGGTGGCGTGCAAGCGCTGGGGCCAGGCCAACTTCCAGTACTTGGAGCAGTTCTACCAGCATTTGGATCTGGTGGCGCATGTGCCGGTCAGGAATGTAAGTATACTGGATAATAGGGAATTTTACCCTTTAATCCGTGCTAAGGTAATAGAACCGGTGAAATGGATACCTATTTACTATTTATTATATTATTTAATAAAGACTGTGTCTTCGTTCGTGTGGCACGTTGGCGCCACTGAAAACCACCGTCGCGGTTTATGCTGTGACGTAGTGCTGAGTGGTGTCAATTTCGACGTCACAGAATCACCCATGGCAACATTATTCTATGATTGTATTTTTTCTTTCCTTCTATATTGTTTTTGTTTTTATTTTTGTGTTGCCATCCTTTTTTTATGATGCTTTTCTCTGTTCAGTTTTTTTTTTCTCTGTGTTCGTCGAATAAATGTTTCTATTTCTATTTCTATTTCTATCACAAGGTCGAATTTCAGTTTCCATCTGTTTAGTTTGTCCGAAATTTCATAAACTAGTATTTTCTGAAACCGTTTTATTTTTCTGGCTTGTTATAAACCAAACCTAACTTAACCTACAGGTCCTATTTTGATTGATGGGTTCTAAAAAAATCTATCTTATGATGCTTAGGACAAATTAAACAGTTGGGAAACAAAACTTACGGCTTGTGATAGGATACCCGGTGAAATCACTAGTATATAGGTACTCGTAGCTGTATTCCATCTTATAGTCAAGAGTTTGCAACGAATTTGCAGTCTTGTAAGGTTGCAGTCTTGAAATTGAAATTGTCTGTAAGCCCATTTATCAGGTAGTATAAGTGCTCATATGCCTTCTCCACGGTATAAAAAAACTTGAGTACTCTAAGGTTGATTTTTTTCGAAGATTTTTGACCTTCGTTCGAGTTATAAACTTAGTTTAAAGCTTAGGATTCGCAGTTCTGGGATTTATGAACATGTTTTCTAGGTTGGTGGTTAAATGCGGAGCTAGAGGATCCTTACAGCCTTGATTTAAATTACCTATCTACATGACCTATAGTAAAATTCTTAGCCCTTATTCTAAAATGTTTGCTGGCTAATTTTCCGCTACTAGTTTAATTAACAACACTAAACGTATAAGTAACCCATAGTCGGACTGCCTACATGGTGTCGCTTCTGAACTTGAACTGGGTAACCTTATGATGCAACGATAGTTAAAATCTCACGTTGACTGTCATGCATGTACATAACAGACGTATGTGTGTTTGTCAACTCCCACCCAGAATATTTTATGAAACGGAGTCAAGTCATTAAAAGGCAGACAAGAGCACGTATTATGTCTCTTTTGTACAAACCTCTCTGTCGCAAGGATATGTACAAAAGAAATATATTTAATATGAGCATTGTAGTTTTTAATCAATTACCGGATGAATTAAGAATGTTGTCGGGAAAAATGTTTAAACGTAACTTGACAAAATGGCTGATGGAGAAATGTTTTTATAGTGTCAAGGAATATTTAGGGGTTTAAATTTGTATTATCATTGAGTAGAATTTATGAAATTGGGAAAGTATTATGAAAATTTGTAGATTATTTACAATATTTGTACGCTTGCTTGCATGCTGAATACAAGTGCTTTAATTTTATAACTAAGACCGTGTATTACTGTATTCTGACAAATAAATGGATTTGATTTTGATTTGATTTGATTTTGCAGAAGACGGAATACTGTACATTCTTTTAAACTTATGTTGCTATAATTTTAAGTATTATACACAATACACATTGTACTCAATATATTATTAATTTGTAAGCTGTGGATACGAATATATTATGTGTAAGTATATCTTAGTAGGTTATGATGTATGAACTGTAGGCATTCCTAAAAAAAAACAGACCTAGACCCATTGATTAGTCATTTTTAAAGTGTCCATCGAGCAGCAATGTACAAAATTAAGTCTAAGTTAATTGCAAGTCAATTGATGGATAATTGAGCTATGTTTGTTACATTGCGTGGCGAATTAGTTAGTATGAAAAAGAAAGTACGACTTATATTAACAATACACATGTTTTTATGCTTATTAGGATGCATTGTAACTGTTGTCAAAATATATGTTCGTATGGATGTCACACACTGTACCTATAGGCTCGTATTATAGGTACACAACAACGATAAACAAACTTATATAGAGAAATACATATAAAACATCCATGACTATGTAAACTTGTGTGAGATTGTCTCGTGTCTCTTGATATTGGATCTAACTGTTATTTGGTTTTCTAAATCACGTAACTCAATCTCAAATTGAATAGGTTTATTTTGTTCTAGATCGGCTCCATCGGCGGCAACTTGGCTATGAAGGCGACCCACCACGACTTCCCTTCGGACATTTTCCTGTTGTTCGAAACTGTTGAAGCCACTGTTACTATAAGTACGTCCAAGTTACAATAAAATCCATATCTATACTTATGTTATAAATTTAAAAGTAACTTTGCCTGTCTGTTAGGCTTTCACGGCTGAAGTGCTGAACCGATTTTGATAAAATTTTGCTTGAGTCCCAGTGAAGGAAATAGGTAAATACTTTTGATCCCGGAAAATTTAATAGTTTCCAAGGGAATAGCGATAACCAATTTCGACGGGGACGGAGTAGCGGGCAACGGCTAGTATAATACATGGTATAATAAAACAAGGTCTTCTCTTCCGAAAAGGGACACTTTCTACGTCATCACAAAGTTGCCACTTGATTAACCACTACCCTAAAATAAGGAAAAAATTTTTTTTAGTTTAGTGTACGATTTTATTTCAAAAATATATATATCACGAAGAATATAAGTTACGAGCATAATTTACATATTTACTTTCATTTAATGTTTTATTTTAATATTGTATATACATTTATGCATGAAAATAACTAACAGGTATTTTTTTTAAACATAAAGGTTACATTACAATGTGGAATTACAACCTGATACTACAGGCATCACCGGATTCAACAGATCAAACTGGCCGGTTACAAATTTGTCAACTTGATGTTTCCCGTCATACTATTCGAACCTATGGGAATATCATATTCCGCTCTCGCTCGGTATCATGACGCTAATGACACGTCAATGATTTTCAAACTATCGCGGTAAAAGTAGTCGATGACTTTTTTGTAAAATGCAAAATGGTTAAATGCTCTATTAAAAGCTGTAAGAGCAGAAAGGTTAGGACACAGTCGGTTTCTATACTTTTCCACCAAAATAATCGCTTGCAGAGGAGTGGTTGCGATATTGCGGGCCTAAAACCACGGTTAAATATGGTGAGTAGTATTTTATGTCCTATTCTACCTAAATGAGAGGAGGCGGCTAATAAAAAAGCGCTTATCAATATTCAAGTTCTCATAATCCATAGCCCTATAATATTTAGAACTTATTTTTTATTTTGTTATGAGTATAATCGTAAATATTTACCATTAAATGTTCAACATTTAAGTGCCGGTGGTCAAAGTTCATTGCTCGTAGAACTTATACCCGTACCTACGTCAAAATGCAGCAACACGTCTATACGTTTTTTTTTATAGAGAACAGTAAATGGTCAAAACGTAAAACCTATATACAATGATAGTCTTAAGTTAATATATACATGCTTATATTTTAAAATTACCCCGATTTTAAAGTTTGGAAATCTTCCGTTGACGGATATGACGTAGTACGTGTCCACTCACGTGACCAATGTTTCTCGGAGGAGAATACCAGGCGAAGTATATTATTGTACCATGGTATAATATAAGTTTAAGTGAAACTTCTTACGCGCAATAGTACATTACTGCACAGACCGGGAAATAGGCCGTTGCGGGACGAGTAGAGTTAGCGTGGCCGAGACGCAGTCGAGACCGCGATATATACGAGTCCAGCAACCGCCCCTCCTGGTCGAGGCTTGTATAGTGCTTTTCTCCAAGATGTGAGGAAATTTAACACAATTTTTAATAATATTAAACACAGTCCCAACATTTCCTTGAAAAAAAGAACAGAAACGTACGATTTAGTATGACACTGAAATAAAGCATTAAATAAAATCACAAATTATTTAAATGTAATAAATTCAATTTGAATAAAATATAGTTTAAACTATAACATTTATTATGCGTTTATGTTATTTCCGAAATTTGTTTTGTTTATGAACGCAATTTCTAATAAAAAAAAGTCAAACTATTTGACACACTTTCAATACGTTGTAAACGCTGTTTGAAAAGGCTTAACTTTTTAGTCTATGACATTTAAAAAGTAAAATATACAAGGAAGAATTTTAATTGCACTAGTGTTTGGCTGTTTGGAGATAGTTATCCTAGTCCAAACATGGTTTTAAAAAGTAAATCACCAGGTACGTAATGAAATTTCATACATTTTTCGCGGCCGCTGCCGTTGGTAAATAATAACTTTGTTTTTTTTTAATTTTGCCTGGGCCTGGAACTTAGAACTTCGCGGGCTGATTTGACAACAGTTAGGTTAAGATTTCCGAGCATGTGGGAGAAAAAGTAATTTCCCGTCAGTATCGTGTGGTGGTTGATTTTCGAAAGTTTTGTCACTCCTGCACGGGTAGCACAAGTTGTATTTTCTCGCTTGTCGCTCAGTGCGTCTCTATCGTTACAGGCTAGAAAGAAAGGGAGATCTGCGCGACAAGCAAGTCGCGGACAACATGCTAGGCGTGCTGCGACATTACTCCAGAGGTCGGAATAGGTAGTGCTTATTAACCTAAACTTGAATCATGTTCATTCATGCGTGAGTGAGATGGGATCATACGTTATTGAATGAAGATGCAACAAGTTTAGGTTAATAAGCACTACCTATTCCGACCTCTGGACATTACTCATGCAAAATTTATTTGATTTCAGTTAATAGCAAATTAGAAAAATCCGAAGTCACAATGCAGGACTTCTTGAATTTGGATCTGAAAAATAAAATTATATTGAATGTGAAACTGCCTCCGTTATCTGCAAATTATCATATAAGAACTTATAAGGTAAGAGTCAAATCGCGAGCTGCATCCCCTAAAAATTGAACGCGTTTTTTTTATATTTGCTGACTAAAGCTTTTAAATGATTTTTTACTGTAATTATCAGATGAAACACATGAATATTATCTAAATATGACCTTCAAATCTTATTTCTATTTTCTAGCTTCGTTAACGCATAATAATTTACCGTCAATTTGTATGTATATCAAAAATACAGGGCATAACTTTGGTCGAAGATCAAACTAAGCTGGTTGACAGAGGATACGAAGACCTATTGGCTCTCCCCAATGACTAATGGCCCCGAAAGTTGGAGCTGTTTATTCATGATTTGTTTTTAATAAAATCCGGTAATTTTTTGACGGCGATGCTATTTGGATACTTAAGCCCAACTATTAGAGTAACTAGAGGACAAAAACATAGCTACATACTTAATTGTTCACATTTTATATTTTTTACCAACACCTGTTACGACGTAAGGTGGTAACAGGTGTTGGTAAAAAATATCAATTAATTGAATAATTTTTAAACCATAGAACATCGCTGAACATATTTGCGGGCAGCGCCAGCCCTGGGCCGCCATAACCATAATACGAAAGAAGGTGCCTAAATTCATAGTAATAGTATAAGCATTTTAAATTTAATGTGGTTACCAATAAAGTATAGAATGCCTCGACTACTGTATTGCAGTTAGCTGCCTTCTTTGATATTACGGCAGTGGGGTATAAGCGAGAGGAGTAGTCGCTCCTGGCGTCAGGTGCTAAAATACCAAATCGTATATTTGGCAATAATTGCCAAAAGGCAATTTTGCAATCTCTGGCGCCGGCGCTGCAAGGGCGTGAAATCGATGGATCTTGGTTTCATCAATCAACCAGCTTAGTTTCATCCTCGACCGGTGTTACACCAGTTCTTTTTGTTTTTAGATAATGCCCCGCGCCCAAAACGCCCACGCCATAGTGAACGCAGGATTTCTCTTCAAACTAGATTCTTCCAACACCATTACTAACTGCAACATCGTTTTCGGGAACATTAGCCCTAAGTTCGTGCGGGCCTCCAAAACTGAGGCGGTCCTTAGAGGGATGGCGTTGGGTGACGAGGCGTTGAGGAGAGGGCTCAGCGTGTTGAAGGAAGAGCTGGTCCCGGAGGACCTGCCGCCCGAGCCCTCGCCGGAGTGCCGCCGGACTGTGGCGTTGGGCCTGTTCTATAAGGTATGTGCTCTGTTGGTTTATTTTGCAGAATAAGTTGACATGCGTCTCGCTGGAATCAATGTTAATTACTAAAGAACTTAAGCTTAAGCTACTTAAGCTCTAGCCTTGTACCTACTATGGGTACTAGACAACGATATAAATACTTATATAGATAAATATATACTTAAATACATACAAAACATCCATGACTCATATATCTGCCCTCACCGGGATTTGAATTCATGACCGCTAGCTTCGTAGACAAGGACACTTCCAACAAGGCCAACGCTTCGTCAAAACGTTTGATGAGAAACATGGGCGAGAATTGACTCGTGCTCATCGATTAAATATTTGCCCATAGGTACCCAGAAATACCGCAAGTTTCATAGACTAACCGCGTCGATCGTCTCGTCAATGTCCTCGTTCCAGGCGTTCCTCTCCCTATCGTCCGCTGTGGGTCCCCGCTTCGCGAGCGGGGGGTCGCTGCTGGCCCGGCCCGTGTCGCGCGGCACGCAGACCTTCGACACCGACAAGGCGCTGTGGCCGCTCAACGAGCCCGTACCCAAACTAGAGGCCCTCACACAGGTAACGTATTTAAACTTTAATGGTTTAGAAGTCACCCAGAATTAGGTTGAGGCCTTTAGTTTCTGTGATCGACTAAAAGTGACACTAGACACTAGCCGCTAGAGTCGCGTCGGCGTTGCCTCGCCGCTGCGCGGACGCTGGCAGTACGCCGAAGCTCAAAAGCTGCTGGTCCATTCCACAACGTATATCAAAGATCAATTTTATGTTGTAGAAGTTAATTTTGCAGCCAAAATTGACAATATGCTCTGAATTTTAAAACTTAGGTAGGGTGATGGGACCAGTAATGGACAAGGTACCAATAATGGACACTTGATTCTTATTTTACAGAAGATAACAGTTATTCATTTGTTTTGCAACAATCAATTTAGGACCGTATCAAGTTTGAATTAAGAGTGAAGTGTCCATTACTGGTGCCTGTCAGCTAAAAGTGTCCATCATTGGTGCCATCACCCTAAATACAACAATATTTAGCAATTGAAATTGTCAGACCATCTTCTGACAGCCAGACCAGTTAAAAGCAAAGCTAGTAGGTATAAGGTATCTATTGCAGTGTTCCGGCGAAGTGAAGTACTGCTGTGACGTGAACACGGCTCCGCGCGAGGTGCACGCTGCGTTTGTGTTGTCCACCATCTGCGTCGGAGAGATCGACCGGATAGACGCCTCGGAAGCTTTGGTGAGTATTCTAACCACTTGGGACGCAGTTGCAGAAGGATTAACAGAAATAGAAATAATTCATCCAGCACTCATACTTTCCTACACTTATTCAAATGATAAGCTCAAAAAACATGGTATTAAAACGACCTGACTTAAATTGTAAAAAAAACTATAACAATTTAACAGATAAAAACTCCCTCTGTCCGTATTTTCATAAGCTAGAAAGTATGTTCTTTTTTGAAACCGTTGAACTTTCCTGAATTCTTATAAAACAAACCTTACCTAACCTGCAGGTTCGTATATCAGTAAGTACATTTTTGAAAACAATATGGTTCAGAAAAAAACTAACTGATGAATTTTCGGACAAACGAAACAGTTGGGGAACAAAACTTCGGACTTGCGATAGGATACCGTTTGTTTATACGTATATTAACGAACTCTTCCAGAAACTTCCAGGCGTCGTATCGTTCCTAACGGCCAAAGACATCCCCGGCAAGAATTCCTTCACCCCAACAGACGTGCCCTGGCAAGAATCTGACGAAGAAATCCTGGCCAGCAGCAAGATATCATACTACGGGCAGCCGATAGGGATCATAGCTGCCGTGACGCATAAACTGGCTTTGAAGGCAGCAGGACTTGTGAAGGTGCAGTACAAGAACAAAGGAAAACCTGTGTTGACCATTGAGGAAGCATTGGTGGCTCCGGATAAGGACAAGAGGGTAAGTTTTGAGAGTTATAGGTAACTGGGGAGTAAACAGGGGGGTTTGTGGAGGGGAAGAGTTGTTGGGGTGTTAGTTTGGTTGGTCCATGGTTCGGCTCTCTCTTAAAATATACAAATTTGGTGCCAGAAGAAGAAGCACGACTGGACTGGACTTGGTGTAGAAAAATATTTTAAGTATAGTCGCCAAATATGCGGTCTGCTACCATAAGGTTAAGGTTGAATTCAGTTTGTACATTAGACTACAAAGAGATGTATCCACCTTGTCACCTTATTGCACTACAATAAGGTTCAAAAGTGGATACATCTCTTTGTACTCGACTGTAAGTCATTAAATTGTTTTCTACAATTATTTTTGAATAATCTCTAGGTCCGTCAAGACATCTCAGTCAAGCCCACAAACAAAGGCGTGGACACGACTCAAGTTGTCACAGGAACTTTTTCCATACCGTCCCAATACCATTACACCATGGAAACTCAGTGCTGCTCCGTGTCCAACACCGAGCTCGGCGTGACGGTGCGCTCGTCCACCCAGTGGATGGACTTGGTGCAGGTAGCCGTGAGCCAGGCGCTGGGGATGCAGGAAAACCAGTAAGTATCGAGGTCTGGGGCCGTATTGCACCACTACACCATGGAGACGCAGTGCTGCTCTGTGTCCATCACCGAGCATGGTGTGACGGTGCGCTCGTCCACGCAGTGGATGGACTCGGTGCAGGTAGCCGTGAGCCAGGCGCTGGGGATGCAGAAACGAGTGCCTAAAACCTGCCAAGTTCTAGTCAGTGAAACGGATACAGCTACAGGAGTAATGTAATATACTGCCTGTTTTACTTGAACTTGTAAATTTTTATTTTACTGTTTTTGCCAACACCTCTGCCAATTCTGTGAAAATAAGTGCTATATGAGGATTTTTGTGTAGGTTGCGCTCCAGGGTAATCAACGTAAAGACCAGAAACAGTATCATAGAAACAAAACACAACGATTCTATATTTAGGCATGACGATTTGAATTCTCGGTGCGCGAGTCCGACTCGCACTTGCATGGTATACTGATGTTTTTAAAGGTAATGTGTTCGGGCAGGGTCCTGGTGGAGGTGCCCCGCGTGGGCGGCGCGTACGGCGGCAAGGCGTCCCGCTCGGCGCTCGTGGCCGCGGCCGCCGCGCTCGTCGCGCGCTCCCTAGACCGAACCACCACGCTCGTGATGCCTATCACTGACAACATGGCGGCCATAGGCAAGAGGCAGCCCTGCAGAGCTGACTATGAGGTTAGTACACATTGTCGTAGTGAACACTTACTTCTTCAGTTTCTTTACAGGGCAATGGCCGTATGAAAATGACGTTAGAAAACGATCGCTAACTTTTTCAACCGATATTTACATATTTTTGGAAAATGTACGGTTCGGCTAAATTTATTTTGATGCTGAATCGAACCCATTTCTATCTTAACGACCCTTGAGACTAAACAAGTGGATACTTACTAGAAAATTTCCAACGTTGGCCAAAATATATACAGCAGCACCTATGCGCACCTATAAGTTCAAGATACGTTCACTAGATTTCCGTGACCTTTATCAGATAGACTAGACGAGCTCATGTTGTAACTACCTACCTACTGTCTTTTTTTGGATGTTAACCGCTTGGACGCTTGAAAAGTTTTGCAGTCTGAACGTATAGGTCGATTCACAAGAGCTGGCACGAAAGGATTGAATGAGTGAATGAAAGTATACAAGTGTGTAAAATAATAACAGGTTTTCGGTTGTCCACCTCGTAGCCTGGGGTCGTGATGTACAAACGTTTTGCTTGTGTGATGTGTATCCCTGTAGGTAGATGTAGTTCCAACTGGGGCACGTTTTATAAAGCTACAATTTACAATTTACAGGTTACAGGTTTAAATTTGACACAACCTCGACTAATGACTACCAGCCATTTGAGCAGTCTTGCCAGTTTAGACCTGTAAAATTGTAACTTGTAGCTTTATACATGTGACAGGCAATAAATTATTTGAATTTTGAATATATTATTTATTTTGATAGTATAAGAAAGTGTTAGTTTTTGAGGGTCTTTATCAAGCAAAAACAGCTGTTGGATCTAAGTGAAACTTACCGCACAAACAATGTATGCTAAAATAATTTAACTTTTTTTATGGCATGGATTAGGCATACGAGTTTAATTATACACAGGCTAACTGATGGTAAATGGGATCTGTGACCCATAGACATTTGCATTCTCAAAACTACAATCTAGAGACTGCAATCCTAAGACTGCAAATGATTGCCGACCTTAAGGACTAAGATGGAATACCTCTATGCTATTTCACTGGTTGTCTTATCCCCACACAATACGAAACACTGATCCTTGGCGGTAGGAAGCTACGGTCATAACCCTCAACTTATAATTTCAGATAGGCATAAACACCGACGGCCTCATCCAATACCTCAACCTGAAGTACTACTCGGACTGCGGGTACTCCTTCAACGACAGCTCCGGCGGCGAGATCGCGGGCGTGCTCGCCAACTTGTATGAGACTAGTCGCTGGCAGATCTCGGGGTACAGTGTACGGACGGACACGCATTCGAACACGTGGTGTCGCGCGCCGGGTAAGCATGTATTTTTTATACCTGAGTCAGAGGAGGGATATGTTTTTCGAATGTATTTATTAGTATGTCTATTTCTTTGGCACGCTCTGCTGCTTAAACGGTTAGCTGGATTTGAATATGTGAGGTGTCGTTAGCGTCTTGGCTGTGGGAATAACATAGGCTATATATAATCAAAGAAATGAGAGAGGGGGTTAATTTTTACCTACGTTTAATGACTCAGTTAGTGTCGTTGGTAGTGACTCTGCCTGCGCAGTTAAGTTGTACGTCAAGCTGTTAGTGGGTTAGATGATGGCATGTCGTCGTATAAACCGCGTATTTTTTTTTAATAAGGAGCAAAATTCACCTTACTGACTTAATGAGTAAAGGCTATTTTACTGCTTATTAAATTTGTTAGTTACGCGGTTGAGCAGTACCATCGAAGATATGCGGAAATATCCACGTGAGTTAGTCATTTTTGTGTAATGAATTAAAGTTTATTTAACGGGTCTATTTGGGTTTTTTGAAAGCAACACCACCGGCTGAATGTTTTCATTGTATATTAACCACATCGCTTATTCCTCATTGTTAATTCTGTATAGTACAATTTGTTTTTGTGTTCGAATAATTATGTCACTTGATGGTTCCAACGGAAGACCCCCCTGGTCTTTTTGAAATTACGAGCTCTAGAAAATTTAAAGACGAGTGGTCCACACTATTCGTTTTCAATTCTATCACTCGTATTTCAAAAAACGGTTTCGACGATTTTGCTCACTTCTGAGTGAAACTTTCAAGCCCTCGAAAGTCAAAAATCGGCCCCCTGCTCTGACTTAACTGCCATCATTACGTTGAGTTGGGACCATTTCTCCGTTAAATGTTGTTGTTTGTCACGAATTTTCGGTCTTTCTTAAACATATTTGTAGTTAAATGGGACAACAATTTGGTAAAATAATACCTAACTTTTTTTTTGTAATTTTACTATTACTGTAAATCACTCACGACAGAACGGCTGAATGGTTTTGGATGAAATTTAAAACACTGGAATAGCACATACCTTCAATTCCAAAATAATTTGTGTTCCCAGGGATGTCAAAATTATGAATTCTACGCGAAGTCGCGGGCAGAACCTAGTTAAACAATAATTCCTCACTTGTTTGATGTTTCCAGCAACCACAGAAGGCACAGCAATACTCGAGCACATAATGCATCGGATCGCACACGCCGTCAAAAGGGACCCTAGCGACATCAAAATACAGCATATATTACCACAACACGAAACAATCAAAGACATGCTACTCTCATTCAAAACCGAAATCAAGTACGACGAAAGAAAAACGCAAATAGAGAAGTTCAATTCCGAAAACGCTTGGAAAAAACAAGCGTTGCAGCTATCTATAATGTCATATCCAATAGGTTATTCCTGGAATTATCCCGTTACCATATCGGTTTACCACGCTGATGGTACAGTGTTGATATCCCACGGTGGTATAGAAATGGGACAGGGGATCAATACGAAAGTAGCTCAAGTGTGTGCGTATACCTTAAAAGTTTCTCTAGACAAAGTGACAGTGAAAGGTAGTGACAGTTTCGTGTCTCCTAACTCTATGGTCAGCAATGGCAGCATCACCAGCGAATGCGTGGCGTACGCGACTGTGAAGGCGTGTAAGGAGCTGTTGGAGAGGATGGAACCTGCCAGGAGCGAGCTCAACGAGCCGACCTGGGTGGAGGTTGTTAAACTGGCTTTTAAGAAAGGTAAGATATATTTAAAGTTTTTTCTCTTGGAAGAAACGCCCGCCTACTTAATTTTGGTTTTCGTGGATTGTTGGAGGATTTTCTTTAGGAATTATGTATTATTTTGATCGTACAGAGAGTAACTACAAAAACACTGAACAAATTTCGTGTTTTGTTGTTAATTAACCAGGTCTAAAATGGTTATCAAATGTCCTTTCTAAAGGTCGCAAAGTTTCTTAAATTTGAAAGTCGCACAAAACCATACTTTTGGGTCACTATGGAAAAAGTTACGACTTTTTAAAAACTACTATACTACTATCTATCATAGTGTTGTTTATAATTCATCGTAATAATTTGACAACTCAGAATGCAAGCGTGCGAAACCTCTAGTTCCAGGTTTTATCCAGGGTATTAAATATCCATAAATACAAGTTTTTTTTTTATCGTTATGAGGCACCCATACTTAGTTCAAGCTTATGGTCTAAGATCCGAATAGGGGACGATTTGCACCGGGCTGTTTATTCGATGAAAAGTATTTTATATCAAATTTAATACGATAAATAATATGGGGCAAATAGGTAGGCTGACAAATTTCAGTCCAGTACTTATATCAGTAAAAAAATACTAAAAACGAACTTTTTTAAAAATTGCAAATGCTTGTTTAATAGACAAATTACATACTAATCGAGACTATGAAGTCTATAGAATATGCAAACGTTAGGTTTGGTGCAAATTATTAGTACCGACTTACCTGTTTATACCTGCCTACCCAATAGTTTGACGGGGAAAAAATAGTCAACCTAACGTTTGCATATTCTATAGGCTTCATACTTCCGATTGGTATGTAATTTGTCTGTTAAACAAGCTATTGCATTTTTTTAAACAAAATTAATTTTTAAATTTTTAATTATTTATGTACTGGACTGAAATGTTTCAGCCTTCGTATTCGCCATATATTACTAAGCTTATTAAATTTGGTATAAAATACTTTTTATCGAATAAGCAGCCCGGTGCAAATCTTCTCCTATTCCGATCTCCTACTATTTGACCTTAGTTTAGGACTACGTCGATTTGTGTGAGATTTTCCTCTTTATTGACTGGTTTGCGTCATTCTCTCACATACTCGTAGGTGGCATTGATATCAACGGCTATTAAGTGATTGACACAAGTTCAAATTAGCTCAGTGCGTTGTTTTCCTGACACTAGTCAGAACCGCAATCAGGGATAACATGTTAGAGCAGCTGCCTGTTTATCCTATAATAGTATATACGAGCCATATATTGTTGTAATCGCGTTCTCGAAACAGCTGTAACTTTTTTTGGTATAAGAGATCAATTTCAAAGTTGTCATCTTCGGAATAGTTTTTAACCCGAACGATGCTTGACCCATGTATGTATAGCATGCCGTTTGGCCGAAAAAAAAATTGGTCGAATGAATCATTTGCCAAAAAACCTTGTTATTATAATTCTTTCATATCTGGAATACCAAAACCTCTTGTTACATCTAGGTTAGGTTCGACTTTTGACTACATAAAAAAATTATCAACTGCGACGGGAAACAACTTTGTGGCAAATGAAATGAGATAGACCCGTATAGTATGTTTACTCCGACTACTCATCACATGAACATGCTCAGGTATAAACCTGCAGGCGAGCTACATGACGTCGGACAACGACTCGCTGGCGGGCTACAGCGTGTACGGCGCCTGCGCAGTACAGCTGGAGCTGGACGTGCTCACAGGCACGCACGTGGTTCAACGTGCAGAGCTGCTCGAGGACACTGGCGTCAGCCTCAGCCCTGCTGTTGACGTGGGACAGGTTGTGATCTTCATCAACACTCAATACACTTGGAAACATACTCACCACTAACACACTTCACCAGCTTAGGTATAAACCTGCAAGTGAGCTTCATGACGTCGGAAAACGAGTCGCTGGCGGGCTATAGCGTGCACGGCGCTTGCTATTAACGTTGGGACAGGTTGCGACCGTAATTTACACTCGATACACTTGGAAACACACTCACCACTTACACACTTCACCAGCTTAGGTATAAACCTGCAAGCGAGCTACATGACGTCAGACAACGACTCGCTGGCAGGCTGTAGCGTGTACGGCGCTTGCTATTAACGTTGGGACAAGAGACGACCTTCATCTACACTCAATACAGTCTGCAGAAACACTAACAATTCACCACTCATCACACTCTCTTACTCTCCTTTCTTCATCAGAGAACTTGGTGAGATTCCTACATACCTCTATCCTCCAAAGGGCCCTTGAACAGTCAATATCAAAAGTAGCTAAGCAGAATAACATGCTCAAAATGATCAA
Organism: Acleris literana; assembly: GCA_946894065.1. Taxonomy (NCBI): domain Eukaryota; kingdom Metazoa; phylum Arthropoda; class Insecta; order Lepidoptera; family Tortricidae; genus Acleris; species Acleris literana. The sequence continues at coordinate 16,053,436 of OX335683.1, read as the reverse complement.
GACACGACGTATTCTCTTGACAAAAGGGCCGAGTGCAGCTCATTTTGACCTCTTCGGTTGCGTAGCTACTTCTGCTGCTGACTGTACTAAAAATAGTAAATAGTACGGCCATTGAAATAAAGATGTAGTGCAAAATTAGTACTACGGCAGATTCGATAAACTACAATTTATTAATATTTGCAATGTCCAGATCGAAGGCGCCTTCATAATGGGCCTGGGGCTATGGACGAGCGAGCACCTGGTCCGCGGGCCCTCGGGCCGCCTGCTGACGGACCGCACGTGGACCTACAAGCCGCCCGGCGCGAGGGACATCCCGGCCGACTTCCGGGTCAGCTTCCGGAGGAACGCGGCCAACAAGGCCGGCGTGCTCCGGTCCAAAGGTAACGATAAACGATAACCTAAATTGGCCGCAGGAGGGCTCCTTAACACGTCGGTAATATGGATCTTTGCGGAAAAGAAGTGTCGCAAGAAACTCCAGTAGAAGGTAGGTACTTAATATGTTCGGCGCCGAACTTTAACCTTTTCCATAGGCCTTGTTAAAGTAAGGATACAATACAAGCAAGAAATGGAATAGAGCCACAAATTCGTAATTTCCTGAAGAATACTGATCTATGAAGTCATATTTCACGAAAGTTCAATTAAATTTGTATCATAAAATGTAGGCAGTTAAGTTCAATTCTGAGCGACATGAATGTGGTAGATGAAATGTACTTTGTCTGGAGAAGGGTTAAGATCTTTTGCACAGAGGTTGCGTAACTTCGAACTTTCAAAGTAGGGCCTTACTTTGAAAATGTTCGAAGTTACGTTAGCTCCATCCCTTACTCTCGATTTAGTTTCAAATGACGAGTGACAAGGATGGGCTAACGTTCAAACTTCGATTTTCATAGTAGGGACTCAGTACGTTTAAATTTCTAAAACTGCGCCATCTGTCGGCAGCGACCGGCGAGCCCGCGCTGACTCTCGCCGTGGCGGTGACGCACGCGCTGCGCGACGCCATCGCCGCGGCCAGGACAGAGTTCGGCTACAACACCGAGTGGATCCATGTCGGTAAGGCTTCTGTTATTATTGTTGTTGGTACAGTCTACAGGTAGGACCTAAAGCAGAGGCATTCCATCTTGGTCCTCAGGGTTGGCAACGCATTTGCAGTATTAGGACAGCAGTCTTGAGAATACAAATATCTATGCTGAGTCTCAGATCCCAGCATAAAAGATTTTGGCAACTGCAAACAAAATAAAAATAGTGACCCTCTATTTGACAGAGCCTCAGTTTTGTGGCGTACAAATTGAATACAACCTTAGAACCAAATGGCAGACTAAGGGCCGAGTTCACCAACCAATTGAACAGGCGGTTAAGTCTTAATCAGCTGTTAATCAATACATTTGACACCCGTTAAAACGCTAACCGTCCGTTTAATTATTGGTGAACTCGGCCCTTAGTACCAATTTCACCATATATAATTGACAGCTGTTAACGCTCTAATCGTCTGTTAAGTGGTTAACATCGTTTGGTGAAATTGGTACTTAGGTAGGTGGGTAAAGACCCTATATTCGGCTGACGACAACTTAGAATAGAATAACTTTATTTCAGGCAACAAGGCCCATATTTACAAATACGTTACAGTCTTACATACATACTGCCGTCCTTAGAAAAAAGGGTGTCTGTCTCATGGAACCGCGTATGTATAAGTGACCTTATTTCTTAAGATGGAGGGTTTAATTTACTTTGACCATCAAATTGCGCATGCGTCCTTTTTATTTAGGAGGGCAGCATAACTATCTTTACGTAGTATAAAACAAAGTCGCTCGCGCTGTCTGTTCGCTTAGATCTTTTAAACTACACAACGAGAGTAATTCAAGAGGAAGGTTTTTAAGTATACATTCTGGTTTATACGGGAGATGCAGAAAACTCACGTAAACCGAAGCGAAGCGAGGGCGGGTCGCTAGTATAGTATAACTTAAAATTAACATAAAAACTAAAATACATACACGGTCTCCGCTAATCGGCGGCCATGAAATCGACTATATATTACTTCCTAGATCATGTCCAAGGTGGTTCAACTACCACCTACCTACTCGGCAAGCGGGTGCATGGCGCTACTGTCATAAAAGGCATAAGTTCGATTTGTATCCCACGGAGAAGGCTTACACTTTGTTACGATATGAAGTGATTTTAAGTCACGAAAATGCGCCTCGCTTCTCGTGTATCATTACGCAATCATAAAACATTGTATGGTATTAGTCCATTCGCTTAGATAGTAATATAATTCGATGTAAACTGCCAAATACACTTTACGGGTGTTACGCCGCAAGTGAATCTGGCAGTTTACTAAAAATTATGTTCGTATTTTATTACAATAACCACAAGTACGTGCGAGTGTAACGACACTATCTAAGCGAATGGACTATAACAACTTTTTAAACTGGCCCTTTCTTTTAAACACATCTCTGTGCTAATCGGGTCACTTCATAAAATTGGTACTATAAATCTCCGTTGATTGCAAATACTAATTAAAAACAAGAATGTATTTATGATAAATTAATTTGTTTTTCAGATACACCGTTTAGCGTCGAGAATATTCTCAAAGCGATATCGCCCAAAGTAGAAAGTTTTAAGCTGAAGTAAATTTAATCTCACAAACACTGGATGAGGAAATTCTGAAGGTTGTGATAAAAACGGCACAAACGACAATGCCGAAAAAATCCACTGTCGATTAGATTATACGTATAAACGTAGACAGTACCTAGACCGGACATGTGAAAATAAGACAACGAGTAAAAGAGAAGCATTCATATGGAAAGACATAAATAAAGAAGACGGCATCATTACTTTCTATTTTACCTACTTCGCGTGTACTCGTCCCTACGTTTTTTCAAGGCCGGTTTTGTTTGTCACCAAAACCGGAGTGAATTGTTGCTTTTAACTATTCTATAGTGTGTTGTATGTTTCTATTATTTATATTTATGTATTTATTTATTCAAACAACCAATTGACAGCATTACAGTAACCACCAATATACTGCGAATCTTGAAAATATAGACTAGCCCCTCGTATGCTTAGACACAGATCCGTGCCAGTTCATGAACTGCGAAAGCACGGATGCGTTCCAATCTCCTGCGTGCCTACCCGAATTTTATTTTGAATCTTCTTATATAGCAACGTAGGTCTAAAATCGATTGTAGGCCAAGCCAATAAAGTGAAGAAATTTTCAAAAAATCGCTCCTAACATAAAAATATTCAGTATGGCCGCCATTCCTCTGGGATTGACGTCACGTGACCGATCACGTGACCGCGTCGCCGCACTGGGCCGTCAAATTCTGAAACGGCTCCCGCATACGAGGGCTCTAGCCCAAAGAAATTTAATATTATAACACATACAAACGGATTTCATTAAGAAATTCCACTATACAGTGCAACCAAAAAGAGTAGAAACTAAATAAAATGGAACTTAAAAAATTCCATACTAAATTGTTGCCATGTTTACGCATTTTACGTCAAAAATGTGACAGTTACGTAGAAAGCGGCGCCCTCATTTAATTTCTACTCTTTTTGGTCCCACTGTACATTCTCTCATAGAACCTATGACACTGAAAACACACATGTTTATGTGTGTTTTCGTAGGTTTCGTAGAAATCGGTGATCTGAATTGTTGTATTTTCGGCCGCAAAAACAACAATGCTCGAAAAGATGAAATACAACCATTCACCGGTTAAAAATTTCTCAAGATGAACCGCCTTAATAAGGTCGGCTCTCAAAGACAGAAGCTTCGTCTGCTGAAGGTGACATGTGATTTGGTCGGATTGTACTGTATTGCCATCTCAAAGGGTATGCACGAGCAGCTTGTCTATCTAGGTAATATTCTGTCTACGATTATAACAAGTAAGGTCGATGTGGAATTATAACGAATCTGGGTTTTTGGCCCATATTTTTGGCATTGTCCTTTTATAGATATTAAGATCAACATTTTTCGTAATGAAATGAAATAAAATAAACATAAATCTAAACGGAGTTTTAATAAAATAAAACCCAAAATTCAAAATACTTTTTAATAATTATTCATTATTTACAAACAGTGCTACATAACTTAAGCAATCATGTTGAAAAATTAATAACATTGTACTGCGACACGATTAGGTATATCCATAACTTCTAGTTCCGTGATTTGTTTGAATAATTTCAACATTAATTCAATACATTTAATTCACGATGTACTGACAACAGGTATAATGGAAAACCAAACGAAAAACATCTCGAATTAAAACTATTTGTTTCATACACATTAACTTGCACTTACGGAAAATAGTTTCCCAACAATTCTCAAGCAATCGTCGTTTTGAATGGGTACAGCCAAGGGTAAAATAAATATTAACTAACTGTTGTTAAAAATGTATAGGCACTTAGACGTTATTGCTAACACAAAAATATAAGTACAGTCAGAGTCATAAATATACAGGCTCCTAAGACGTCCAAAATATCTACACTCCCCTATGCCACTAACAAAGAGGTCTGTGTGTACAGTCACGAACTTAAATTTGGGACCCACCTTAGGTCCAAAGTCATTCTGACATTATACAACAATAAGGTTGAGTCTCCTATAAGTTACAAATGATTTGGCATCTCTAATGACATTGACGACTTCAAGCCTATTTTTCTTGAAAATACATATATTGGACGCAATGGCTGTGTAGATATCAATGATTTCGATTGTAAGTACATAGCTTTGAAAAAATATATTTTCTTTTTTTCTTTGGACCTCTTGGACCGCCAAATAAAAAGTTTGAGCATACTTTATTATTTTCCTAATAGCTTTCATTCCTTTAAATGTGTATTTCGCCAATGTCTAGTTATTTATAAACCATCACATAACCATGGATTAAGTCCATGGATACCACACGCGACGATAATACAATGTTTGGTCGAGTATTTTCTCTTGTGGACTTGGCAGCAGCACATGGGGTTAGTTCCACGAGCTCCTGTCAAATCTTTGAGGACACTTGGAACCTTGTCATTGATGTTCAATACACAATGCACTTAAGTTTTTAACGTTTTTGTTGGGTACTGTACTTTATCACTCGTTATGACACCGCTGTGCCAGAAAGCATTGACTGTTGTCAACGCATATAAGCGTTTTCCTGACTTTCACCCAGTGCCTTAAACGCTTATTTTTACAGCATGCATACTTCGATAAAACAATAGATGCGGCAACTGGGAAAGACCAGACAGCGAATAAAGCCGCAAACACACTGGGCGTAGTTGGTGTGGTGGCGCATTCCCATACTAAAAAGCGTTTCCAAAACGAGGCGGAGGTGTTTTTTGTGTCCGTATCCGCACTCAGTGCTTTTGCGACTTTAGCAACAACATATTTATACCCTTGGCAGTATGAGGCGTTTTTTTTACTAATTATGTCTAACTATATAACTGTATCACTTAAAATCTCCGGGTATTTCTTAGATGTACGTACCGTATAGTTTTAGTAAGCGCCAGCACTTTCCAAACTGTCAAAAAGGTAATGTTTAAAAATCTGACCAAAATACTCACATCAAAAAAGTCTTGGGATACTCAGCAGTATCTAATATTTTGACTCAGTAGTAATATGCCTATATTGAAGTGTTCAAAACTGTCTAGGGATAATAAATATCCCTAGGCACTTTTGATGTGTGTATATAAAATCTCACCAGTGCGCCATTAATACTTTTTTTTTATATGTCGCGTGGATTGAAATGAAAAAGATTATATCTCGTTCTCATATTTTCAACAATATCAAAGTACAAATATTTTCGTTAGACTAAGTTTGTCTCCGGTCCGGAGTTTCTGTTACCTACTGCCGCTCGGGCACTAGGGTTGCTCGTTACTTGATACGCACGCAAACAATCGAGGCGACGGCGCGGCCCTGACTAAACCGGATTGGTGTGTACTGTTGGGTTTGCGTGTGTTGGCTCGCGGCGCGTATGGTCAAGGTACGCACACATGCAAGCCGCGCGAGATACCTTTGCTTGAAGACGAACTACTGTTTATACTGTGGCAAATTGGAGAGGTATTTTCTATCCTGCAGGTATATTATGTTCGCGTGTATCGCTGTAGATAAAACATCTATCCTTTTTCGTTAACTATTTACGTGAGAGATAGACGCGATCATAATACGTATTGATGAATGAGGTTCGAGTGGGGTAGCTCTAATGGGTCCGATGTACCCGTGGGCGTGGGTCAGTCCATCCCGGGGGGCAGCGGCTCGAAGGGGTTGCCCATTGGGGCCGGCACCGGCGCGTACTGGGGCTCCTGTTGCTGGAATAACATATTTTAATGGGTAAATATCGAGGTATATGGTACACCTGAGACATTTATGGAGGAATTTGTTAAGATCGCAGTAAGTAAGAGTTACCTTAACAAGACTATATCATGTTAAAGGCGATATGGTTTGACCCAGTAGAATAGTATGCTATTAAATGAATTAATGAAAAATAAACTTACAGTCTAGCCAAAAGTCTGGAATAAAGTTAAAGGTTAAATAGGAACAGGAGAAAATTAAGTTATTTTCATTTGAATCCTATCCAGACGCTATGAGAGTCTATTATTGTCTGAACATAAGCAGTAACCCGTAACCATTACGTATTTTTCATTTTTACTTTTTCATAAGTCTTATGCGTCTTTAAGGCAAAGTTGTATACAGCAGAGGCGGAGTGTGTGTGAAGTGTATGACTGTATGTATGTGTGAAGTGTATGACTGTATGGATGTGAGAAGTTAATGACAGTATGTATGAAGTATATATGAAGCGTATGTATGAAGCGTATGGCAGCTGTACTTGCAAATTGTATGAATGTATGTATGTATGTATGTGTGAAATGTAGGAGTGTATGGATGTAAGAAGTTAATGACAGTATGTATGTATGAAGCGTCATCATAATCATCATCATGTCAGCCGAAAGACGTCCACTGCTGGACATAGGCCTCCCCCAAGGCTCTCTACTCAGAACGGTCTTGTGCTTTTTGCATCCACCGCGTTTCCGCGATCTTTATAAGGTCGTCATTCCATCTTGTTGGAGGCCTACCTACAGCTCGTCTCCCGGTCCGCGGACGTCACTCAAGAATCTTCTGACCCCATCGGCCGACAGTCCTGCGAGCAATGTGTCCCGCCCACTGCAACTTAAGTTTGGCTATTCTTCGGGCTATGTTGGTCACCTTCGTTCTACTGCGGATATCATCATTTCTGATTCTATCACGCAGAGAAACCTCGAGCATAGCCCTCTCCATAGCCCTCTGAGTGACTTTGAGCTTCCTTATAAGGCCCATTGTTAGCGCCCACGTCTCAGATCCGTAAGTCATCACTGGCAACACACGCTGGTCAAAGACTTTTGACTTTAGACACTGCGGTAATTTGGACGAAAAGGTGCTACGAAGCTTCCCGAACGCTGACCGGCCGAGTCGGATTCGACGAGTGACCTCTTTCTCAAAGTCGGACCTACCTAACCGGACCGTTCGTCCCAGGTAAATATAGTCGTCATCAACTTCGAGCGCGGAGCCTCCGACTATCACGGGAGTCGGCGCGACATGGACATCGGACATGACTTTCGTCTCGTCCATGTTCATCCTCGAGCCGACTCGGTCGGAAACTCCACTATTTGAAGCGTATGGCAGTCGTATTTGTGAAGGGTGACTATAATGATGTGTTCGTGAAGAGTGTGACTGTATGGATGTGTGAAGTTGATGAGTAATGGTGTGTGTTTGCGCGGCACCTGCGGCGCGACGAGCGGGCGCAGCGCGGGCGAGGCGGCGGCGAGCGCGCGCGCGGGCGGCGGCAGCGCGCGCAGCACGGCGGCCGAGGCGGGCAGCGTGCGCTCGCAGCACTTCACCCAGCCCTCCCACGCCACCTTGTTGTTGTATGTATGAGGTGTGCGAGTGTGAGTGTGCGGCACCTGCGGCGCGACGAGCGGGCGCAGCGCGGGCGAGGCGGCGGCGAGCGCGCGCGCGGGCGGCGGCAGCGCGCGCAGCACGGCGGCCGAGGCGGGCAGCGTGCGCTCGCAGCACTTCACCCAGCCCTCCCACGCCACCTTGTTGTTGTATGTATGAGGTGTGCGAGTGTGAGTGTGCGGCACCTGCGGCGCGACGAGCGGGCGCAGCGCGGGCGAGGCGGCGGCGAGCGCGCGCGCGGGCGGCGGCAGCGCGCGCAGCACGGCGGCCGAGGCGGGCAGCGTGCGCTCGCAGCACTTCACCCAGCCCTCCCACGCCACCTTGTTGTTGTATGTATGAGGTGTGCGAGTGTGAGTGTGCGGCACCTGCGGCGCGACGAGCGGGCGCAGCGCGGGCGAGGCGGCGGCGAGCGCGCGCGCGGGCGGCGGCAGCGCGCGCAGCACGGCGGCCGAGGCGGGCAGCGTGCGCTCGCAGCACTTCACCCAGCCCTCCCACGCCACCTTGTTGTTGTATGTATGAGGTGTGCGAGTGTGAGTGTGCGGCACCTGCGGCGCGACGAGCGGGCGCAGCGCGGGCGAGGCGGCGGCGAGCGCGCGCGCGGGCGGCGGCAGCGCGCGCAGCACGGCGGCCGAGGCGGGCAGCGTGCGCTCGCAGCACTTCACCCAGCCCTCCCACGCCACCTTGTTGTTGTATGTATGAGGTGTGCGAGTGTGAGTGTGCGGCACCTGCGGCGCGACGAGCGGGCGCAGCGCGGGCGAGGCGGCGGCGAGCGCGCGCGCGGGCGGCGGCAGCGCGCGCAGCACGGCGGCCGAGGCGGGCAGCGTGCGCTCGCAGCACTTCACCCAGCCCTCCCACGCCACCTTGTTGTTGTATGTATGAGGTGTGCGAGTGTGAGTGTGCGGCACCTGCGGCGCGACGAGCGGGCGCAGCGCGGGCGAGGCGGCGGCGAGCGCGCGCGCGGGCGGCGGCAGCGCGCGCAGCACGGCGGCCGAGGCGGGCAGCGTGCGCTCGCAGCACTTCACCCAGCCCTCCCACGCCACCTTGTTGTTGTATGTATGAGGTGTGCGAGTGTGAGTGTGCGGCACCTGCGGCGCGACGAGCGGGCGCAGCGCGGGCGAGGCGGCGGCGAGCGCGCGCGCGGGCGGCGGCAGCGCGCGCAGCACGGCGGCCGAGGCGGGCAGCGTGCGCTCGCAGCACTTCACCCAGCCCTCCCACGCCACCTTGTTGTTGTATGTATGAGGTGTGCGAGTGTGAGTGTGCGGCACCTGCGGCGCGACGAGCGGGCGCAGCGCGGGCGAGGCGGCGGCGAGCGCGCGCGCGGGCGGCGGCAGCGCGCGCAGCACGGCGGCCGAGGCGGGCAGCGTGCGCTCGCAGCACTTCACCCAGCCCTCCCACGCCACCTTGTTGTTGTATGTATGAGGTGTGCGAGTGTGAGTGTGCGGCACCTGCGGCGCGACGAGCGGGCGCAGCGCGGGCGAGGCGGCGGCGAGCGCGCGCGCGGGCGGCGGCAGCGCGCGCAGCACGGCGGCCGAGGCGGGCAGCGTGCGCTCGCAGCACTTCACCCAGCCCTCCCACGCCACCTTGTTGTTGTATGTATGAGGTGTGCGAGTGTGAGTGTGCGGCACCTGCGGCGCGACGAGCGGGCGCAGCGCGGGCGAGGCGGCGGCGAGCGCGCGCGCGGGCGGCGGCAGCGCGCGCAGCACGGCGGCCGAGGCGGGCAGCGTGCGCTCGCAGCACTTCACCCAGCCCTCCCACGCCACCTTGTTGTTGTATGTATGAGGTGTGCGAGTGTGAGTGTGCGGCACCTGCGGCGCGACGAGCGGGCGCAGCGCGGGCGAGGCGGCGGCGAGCGCGCGCGCGGGCGGCGGCAGCGCGCGCAGCACGGCGGCCGAGGCGGGCAGCGTGCGCTCGCAGCACTTCACCCAGCCCTCCCACGCCACCTTGTTGTTGTATGTATGAGGTGTGCGAGTGTGAGTGTGCGGCACCTGCGGCGCGACGAGCGGGCGCAGCGCGGGCGAGGCGGCGGCGAGCGCGCGCGCGGGCGGCGGCAGCGCGCGCAGCACGGCGGCCGAGGCGGGCAGCGTGCGCTCGCAGCACTTCACCCAGCCCTCCCACGCCACCTTGTTGTTGTATGTATGAGGTGTGCGAGTGTGAGTGTGCGGCACCTGCGGCGCGACGAGCGGGCGCAGCGCGGGCGAGGCGGCGGCGAGCGCGCGCGCGGGCGGCGGCAGCGCGCGCAGCACGGCGGCCGAGGCGGGCAGCGTGCGCTCGCAGCACTTCACCCAGCCCTCCCACGCCACCTTGTTGTTGTATGTATGAGGTGTGCGAGTGTGAGTGTGCGGCACCTGCGGCGCGACGAGCGGGCGCAGCGCGGGCGAGGCGGCGGCGAGCGCGCGCGCGGGCGGCGGCAGCGCGCGCAGCACGGCGGCCGAGGCGGGCAGCGTGCGCTCGCAGCACTTCACCCAGCCCTCCCACGCCACCTTGTTGTTCCACACCTGGGGGGGGGGATGTTTTGTTTACGTCATGTCTAGATTTTTTATTACCCTTTGCGACACGAGACTTCCGCGAAATATATTTTGGGGCATATTTTGTTACCGGACCCCGATCTCGTAACAAATAACGAACAAAAAATACCTCGATTAATTACGCGTAAATGAAATAATCAGTTAATCACTAATATTTAAACCCTATTTTAATTTTAACATGTCGTCTAAATATTAATATTACGCCTATGGGATGAGGCGTCTAATTTTCATCTGACAGTGAAAGAGATAGCATGATTAGAAAGAGAGCCATACGCGGAACATTCCCGATCCGTGAGCCAAGAACGTCGCGATTGTAAACAAGGACGCAATGTCTAATCGACGAACATTCCAGCGACGAATAGTCTTGATCGTCCTCGGCGTGTCAAAGAACATCGATCGGTCCGGAAGGCATTCTGGACACGAGGATAATATTGTACTGTATTTTAGGAGTCAAAGATACATATTTTTTTTATAAATGACATACCTAATACACGTGTATAAAAATGTTTGAAAATTAGAAATCCATATTTTTATTATTTATATATTTGTAAATTTTTCCATAGATTAGGTTTTTTACAATAAATATCTATATATAAAAAGCAAACCTGACTGACTGACTTAGATATCAACGCACAGCCGAAACTACTGTACCTAGAAACTTGAAATTTGGTACAGGGGTTTCATGATGTAAGTGAGCACTAAGAAAGGATTTTTGAAAATTCATCCCCTAAGGGGTTAAAATAGGGGGAGTAGCGGGAAACTAATTCTACGTGTACGAAGTCGCAGGCGTCCTCTAGTTCCAATATAAAAGGTAAAATGACAGTAGTAATTCAAAAAATAAACATTATTTCTGTAATTAGATAACTGAATAAATATTTTGAATTTGATTTGATTTGACTACGAGCGGTACCTCCTTCTGCAAGAGCAGCTGCAGGATGTTGAGCACGAGCGGCTGCAGCGAGGGGTGCAGCGTGAGCGCCTGCAGCACGGAGCGCATCAGCAGCACCGGGATGTCCGGCTCTTCCACCAGCTGCTGGAGGACTATACCCAACACCTGGAAATGTCACGGAAACGCTGACTTCTACCCGAGTATTTTCAGCTTTAAACCAAGTGATAATTTGTTATAGCGCTAACCTAAAAGCTCACAGCCACACTCGGAGTTAGTTAATGACGATTAAGTAGCACCTCAGTGTCGTTTTTTCATACACAAGATTGAAAAAGATATGAATTACAGTGCGATTACAGATTACAGCTCTTAGAAGGTGCTTCGGGTTTGTACTTGTCTCTCAATAGCTCTCATGTGCTCTTATAGGAGCGAGTGAGAGAGAAATACAAACCCGAAGCACCTTTAGTGCTCACAGACTGTAATCGCCTAAAATGGTTCTGAGTGTGCGGTATTTGACCAGATTACGGGAAAATCCTAAAAAGATCCTAGATAAGATGCTGTTATTTTCTTTTTACTTTTTTAAATGAAATAGTAAAATATTGCCACGAAACATCAAATTGCTGAAAATGCAATGGCAAGATGTGACACACGCTGTATCCACATGCATAACATAAGCGATTTAAGGGCGTTGCATACGTAACGTGATTTTACACGGACGGGACGGCGACGGGACGAGACTATCGTTTCATAGAAAATGTATCGGAATGTGCATACGTAACGATTGCACGTAAGGGACGGGAATACCAAAAATGTATGCATCCACGTCCAGTCCCCGTCCCGTCTACGTCCTGATCACGTTACGTATGCAGCGCCCTTTATTTTTGTAACTTATGACGTCAAAATATGACAGTGCCGCCGTGGACTATAAGACCCACGATACCACGATCTGTCCATGTTATATGAACCTATTGTAGATGTAATAAAGACAATTCTCTAGTTTGACCATAAGTAATACTAACAAAATAAATTCCACTTTATCAACTTAGCCATAGATCTTTATTTCAATTACCCAATTCTGCCCTGCTAATACAAATGGCGGTACCTCTGACATAACTCCTGTAGTAAGTGCAACCTTATTACTAAGGGGAGAGGGTTGTATTTGCTTTGGCTATTGAGTTTGAGATATCGCCTTTTGGCTTATGAGGGCAGATTTATGTGAAACATTTTGCTGTAGGGCTTTAGGAATGTATAGAAATAAATGTGTGGTTGACTCACGTCCTGTGTGAAGACCTGTTTCTCGGCGAAGCAGATCGCGGTGGCCTTGATGATGTATTTCAGGTCCACCACGCCCGGGTCGATGAGGTGCAGCGCGATCAGGAGTTCCGCCGCGCTGACTGGGGGGGAAAAAGGGGGGAAAGTCAATAATGGCGGTATTTCCAAACTCTGTAGGGTCACATGTCTTTGATTAACAAAAGGTGGGAAAGGAACAGTTTTTGATATATGTTATTGAGGTCGTAATAAAAAGCTAAGTTTTCGACCTTTAGTGTCAAGCCGCCGTTGTACCCAATAATAATATGGTACAGTCAAGTGCAAAAATATGTATCGAAAGAATCCTCTCATAAATATATTACGAAGTTCTTATTACACTGGAATAAGGTGCATTGGGACATATTTTTGAATTTTTGCGTTCTCTTTATACTTGACTGTACCACAGACAAAAAGAGCGACAGGGAAAAGCAAACACAAATGATTAAAAAAATTCAGATATGAAATATTACTCACAAATAAAATACACTGAAAATAAAGAGGTCTCTATCATTATTCTGTACTTAAAATGGTGGTTTAGGTTAATATTAACAGTTGCATGATTGTTGTATGGCGCATACCTGGTAAATTATCATCGTTAGGGTTCTGTAGGCCGAGCAGCTTGTTGAACACCTCTTTCACAACCATCGGGTTCAGTTTTATTAACTTCGGTAACGCGGCGATTATCTGCAAAAATGTAACGGGGTAAAATGAATTTAAATAAACAAAAAATGGATTTCCATTTTGGCTACGGAACCCTTAAAAGTACTTAATTTTTGAATACACAAAAAACATTTTTTTTATTCTTCATATGTGCATTATTTACAAAAAATTTATACTACAACTTTCGTTCTTCACAAATCATCTCGCAACGAATGAAAGGCATGTACATGAATAGTTACCTCTTTCTTGGAGAGGCCGGAGAGCACGGGGATGAGGAATCTCACGTCGGACACACGCGTCGCGTACAACTCGCGCACGCGCTGCACCAGCTCCGCGGACGGCGGCGCTGGAAGAGGGTTCGTTGGCATCATCATCGTCATTATTGCCATCACCATCATCATTGCCATTATCGACATCATCATCGTCCTTGTCTTTGTCACCGCAATATCATCGGGTCTATATTGGAATCCCTAATTGCAATTTGTTCTAATGCATCATTTGTACAAAAAAAAGTTTATCCTAAAGCCATATCCGCCTGAATTTTATAGTTGTCTGACTGAGCTGAAGACGGATTCCCAGGGACACCGACAACATCATTGAAGGATTAACTGTACCAACCAAAGTTTGAAATATGTTGACGCAACGTTACTTCTTCACGTTTTTAACGCGTCTTTAACGGTGTGGTGGTCACGTCCAAAAGAACGCTGTATTATTACTTTTTGTTATTTTAACACAGTTTCAACGGTATGGTCGATTCTTGACATTATCGTCCTTGTCATCATTGTCATCATTATAATGGTCAGTATAGTCGTCAGTATAGTCGCTGTAATTAGGTACTGTAATCGTTTTAATCGTCATTGTTGCTAACTTCGTCGTCATTATCGTCATCAATATCATCTTCATCGTAGTCACTTTTGTCAATTTCATATTATGATTATCATACATTAAACAGGATTTTATCGCGTATAGAAGTTAGTGAAAATAAGTGTAAATGTAAATGTTTTTGGTAATGTGTGTAAATCGCGGAAGGTCAAGATAATCCGAGATGATCATCGTCATTATCGCTGTCATCATCAGTATAACGATTATCGTTACGATGACCTTCATTATTATATTATTACGATGATAGTATCATTCATCATTACGATTACCAAAATACTTCCACTGCCGGATATAGGCTACGTGTACGAGTACAGCGTTTTTATCAGCGTCGAGACTGAAGTGATCATTATAGGCTCCCGGTTCGGTCGCGGACGTACTCTTGTCGGTGTAGATGTGCAGCAGGCGGGTGAGCAGCGTGTCGGCGCCGCGCGGGCAGTCGGCCAGCAGCTCGAGGAAGGCGGCGCGCGCGGCGGGGGCGGCGCGCGCGGGCCCCTCGGCGGCGCGCAGCACGGCGCGCTTGGCCTCGGCCGGCGCGCCGCCGTACACGCGCCCCACCTCCACCATCAGCTCTGCGGAACACGACGCCGCTCACTATGCATCTCTCGGCCGAGACGCTATCTACATCAGGGGCCCGTTTGATAAAGCTACAAAATTGTAATTTACAGGTTACAAGTTTCCGTTTGAAACGAACTCGACCGATGACGACCGGCTATTTGAGCAGTGTTGCCAGTTTAGACATGTAGAATTGTAACTTGTAGCTTTATAACGCGCGCCCCGGATGTTTTTAACTCGAGGGAAATGCATCCTGACTCACTTAAGACGGCAAAATGACGTAGCGATATTGAATAATCTAATTTTAAGGGCATCAAAACATCATGGAACGAAAGATCTCAATACATTATGTTCATGATTTTTGAGTGATTTTTGTATTCGGCCCCCGCTTATTGACTTCAATTTACCCCGCATTTTATGCATGACCTTTCTTCCTGGAATGGATTTATAAATACCTCACCATATAAATTATTATTATTCATTATAGAAATAGAAACAATAAATAGAAAATTGTATTTGCTAGAATGCGTTATACAACGTCTTTAAAAATAACATGGGTTAGATCGTACATTCACTATCAACAGTACGACATGCAATTTTTTTATTAAATAGCCGTTACAAATCATATCAAACAATATAAATAATATTACCGTCTACTAATATCATGCATACAAATAAATTAATATAATTACAGGAATCAACCTTATCTACAAGTGTTCTTACCATTTATATCTAATCTACTACCATAGATAACTTTAAAAAGATATCACCAAGAAAAAAGGTGTCAACGATATAATATTAATCTCATTATAAGCTTTTTATTTATTATGTGAACAAATGAGATTTACATGACGGAAGCGGTCGTCAAACTTAAGTGAAATCTACCTGTCAGAATTGTATTAATAAGGCAAAATATTGGAAAGGTTTAATGTTTCACTTGCACAACTTACACAGTTGGTCATACTAAGATTCCAATTCAAGTTTAAAACGGCCTATTTACATTCCAAAGGAAGTTTAATGTCAACGTCTGAGCAGGCAGAGCTGCCTCACTCTAATTTTGTGTAATAAAATAAGACGTCCGTACTGCCGTAAAACCAAAGGCAACTAACTGCATAGTAACAGTCTTACCCCCTTACTAATAAACGTTGAGTAACGGTCGTATAGCTATACAATTTTTTGTCCTTATCTGTCATTGTGACATTTGAATTTGAGAGATAAGGACAAAACATTGTATAGCTATACCACCGTTACTCAACGTTTATTAGTAAGGGGGTAACAGTATAAGCATTTTAAATTTAATGAGGTTACCAATAGAGTATAAAATACTGCGACTACTACATTGCAGTTCGCCGCCTTCTTTGGTATTACGGCGGCGCACAGTTAACGTCAATTATTGCTCAAAAAGTTGTATTTTACAACAACATAATATCTCAAAACACTCACCTTCATTTTCCATAAACAGAGACATGACTAAGTTCAAGCACATCTTGTACAGTTCGTCGGTCCAGTTGGGCCTGATCCCGTGACGCGCCGGCGCGATCTCGCCTGGCGGGTTCGCCAGGGAAATAAACCCGAGATAGAGCAGCGCGTTCTTCTCAACTACCTTCTTTACGGCTTCGCTCCCGCGCTCGTAGATCTTGAGAGTGGACTTGAGAGAGAGGTTGCGGATCTCTTCGTTTGAGCTCACTGTAAAGAAATACAGACGGTATTACTAGAGACTTTTGTATAAAAAGTATCAGTCAAAAATTTATTTTATGTCCGGAGCTTTTTTTGCCGAATGTACTTTTCGTTTATAAAGTCATTACCTGCTTATAAAGACCAAAGTAATGAATCCCACCTCGCAACACGGTGGGTCTACGGTAAGTATATCGGAGATCCTGTCGCCACCTCCCGATTCAATCATCACATCAGCTCTTTGATACCATTAAAATACGTTGCCATCGGGTTTACATAATTCGCACCTTTAGAACAATAATGACCTAATTCAAAATTTGTGCTTTCAAACTTCGAATCATAAATTTATTATCATAGAGACCTAACTCGAAATTTAAAATTTCTCAATTAGGTCACTGTTGTTCTGAAGGTGCGTATGTGGTCCAAATTTCAGCCAATTCCATTGAACTGGTTCGAAATTGACTTGCAAATTTTGAAGCGGCTAACTTACGACTAAATACGACCAGCGCAAGTTAAATTAAAGCTTGTAAAAACTAGAGGACGCCCGCAACTTCATATCATAATGAGCGTATGAGAGAGAGTGAAAGAGAAGCACAAACCCAAACATTTAGAAATTCAAACTTGAAGGTGGTTTAAAAAAATGTCCGGCTAAACCTGAAGTTTAAAAGATTTTTAAATCTTTAAGTCACTAATTAAATAGATTTACTGGTATGATAACCAAAACATGCCAGTAAAAATAAATAAATAAAGGTAACTTACACACATTGCACACCAGTGCAGCGACGTACTTGTGTGCACGCGGCGTTCTGTACACACAAAGCTCCTCCAGTATCTCCAGCGCGAGAATGGCCATCTTCTCCTCCACCACCAGGTGTTTCAGATAGTCTACGGCCTCCTCTGTCACCAACGGAGCTTCCAGGTATATCTTCCGGAGCAACATGTCCTTCCCACTCTCCATCAAGGGATCCCCGCGCTCCATTATCTGCGTTATCAACGCACAGAGCAACTGATTATAATTCTGGTCGTGTTTCTCGTGAAGTTTCGGCTGCAACGTCACCGGGTGGCGGCTGAAGCCTTGCATGAATGCGTACTCTTCATAAAGCCACGACAAAGCCAAGTCGATTCTGTTCACCGGATCGTCTAATATGAAATTGAGCACTAATTCACGGATTTCTGGCGTGTAACTTGAAGCGAATATAGTGATAAACTTCGCCCGTATTACCGACGCTCCGCCTATCGCACTTTCTTTCTCTGCGTTTAAAATCCTTCCCACAGCTTGCAGTATCAACTTTTCTTTAATCTCTTTCGGTATAGGCCGAGTAATTTCTTGCAACTTGAGCAGCTTCACTTTCTGTTTTAATTTGGGAACTGTTGGCGTCTGCGGCGGAATGACCTTTTCCTTCTCCTTGGTCTTTCGTTCTTCTTCTTTGAGAAACTCTTGTCTAGTGTCCTCCATTTGCTTATTCTTAGCTTCTTCCGCTTCCCTTTCAGCCTTTGTTGACTCTTGTAGTTTAGCGACTGCATTTTTTAGGGAAAGTTTTTCTTCATCGTCTCGGAGCAAAGGTATTTTAACAGTTGCATCCGCTACGACAGGAGGCGGCACCGGCAATGGTGCGGGCTCGCCATTGATGAGATTTAGCATCATTTTCGCTAGAGATCTCTTCTGAACTTTACTACCAGCATTTGGTATTGGTTTGTACAAACTAATGAAACTACTAGGCATTTCATTTGGTAGATTATTTTGTAACGTTGACATTACAATCTTTACGATATTTTCTACATTGTCAATGCCTTCGAAAAGAGAGTCTTCTGTGACTGCAGCCTTGGTCACACTAGGTAGACTATCTTCATCATACAAATTAAAATCGCTACGACTGTTACTGTCACTGCCTTGACTGTTGCTCTGAGGGGAATCGATTCTGATTCTCTTACTCGGTACATCGGCAATTTTGACTTCCCCTAAACGCTTGTTCCTTTTTTCTTTGGGCACAACCTTGGTGATTTCTTGCTGAGTCATACCGATGTCAATCAATAGCTGAGTGAGTTGCGGGAACATATCGTTAGAAGATGGGTGTTTAATTAGGTTTACTAATAACATTTTGAGATGTTTACGCACTGAGTTCACTTGGGATTGCGACAAAGTGGGCGGCAAAGTGGTATGTAAGTCGCCCAGCGCTTGTATGACTCTAGGCATGAATTTTGGTCTAAATTTGGACAAAAGACACAACGAGGTCATGCACGCCATCAGGTTAACGCTAGAGATGTGCTGAGAGTTATGGAACTTGACGAGAAGCGTGAAGATATGTCTGAAAGAGAAAATTAATGCTAACTTAATAAACAGCGCATGCTCCGATGCCTCTGAACTCCGATTAAAGCGGCACAGTTTAGAGTTCCATATCCTAATCGCCAAATACAGAACAACTATAATTTTGTCATGGCCGTGTCCGACTGCCTGTCGATGTCAGTATTTTTTTTATTGCAATATAAGGCTAACTAATCTGATGGTAAGCAGTCACCATCGCCCGAACAACCAGTGGCACAGCCAACTTGCTGCCTTTTTCCCGATTGAGAGAAACACAACTATACCTCTATTCTACAGCTTAAGACTATATTGCCTTTGACCTGCTATGGTATTCTTTTTAACTCGGCCGCCATTACTGTCAAGTAAATAAGAGCTATTAAAACGTTGACAATATGATACAACCAGTCAAAAAAATTAGGTTTTACAGAGTTGATCTAGTGCAGTGGTTCTGTGCGGGGAACAAAATACACCTACCAGTGGGGCATAGCAGTGAGACCACGGTTAAAAGGGGGAATAGAGGCCCTAAGAGTTGATCTAGTGCAATGAGTCTATGGGGAAAAAAGTTACCTATGCACCTATCAGTGGGGCATAGGCCCTGGGCCCCGGGGCCCTGATCTATTGTAACACGTACTCGGATTCTTGTTCAAGCGACTTCCTCTTGATAAAGGTGAGGTGTTGCGGCAGATTGTCCAGGCTCAACTCGTCTTCTAGGCTGTCTCCAGCGGTCTGCAGCAGAACCACTTCCTCGAGGAACTTGATCGAGTGTGTCCGAATGCCTTCGTTGTCGCTGTCTATCATGTTAAGGACTAGCAGCTGGAAACATGATTGTTGCATTAGGTGCCAGCAATACGTCTTGCGTGTTCAAATTATGTACAATACGTAGTTTTCGGTAGTGAATTTGTTAATGCATTTTTGATTGATAGGAATGAGTAAGGACGTCAATATGGAAGAGCTAAAAAAAAATTCGTCAGTTTGGGGTACACAAATATATTTCTCTCATTTTCTTGGAAAAATCGATAAAATAATAAGATTCTCAAAGACTACTCAGAGAGAAATTTTGACCAGTGTTTTAATAGGGAGCCTCTTGTTTCCCATATTTTTTTGGTCTTAATATCTTTGTTGACATGATTATTGAGATTCATAATTTTTATATCACTGAGACCGTAAGCATTTCACAGTTTCTTAAAAAATCGAATGTGTATTTAAAGCTAAAATTTCTGAAAAAGTAAGTTTCTTAAAAAAAACTTTATTACTTGCGATAATTATGACTTAAAAACACATTATAACTAAAAATAATTATGGCAAACAATATAACCCGTTTTTAATAACAAGAAATTATATTAGGGCTGTCACAGGAATCATCTTAAATTTCGATGTTTTTTTCATAAATTATAAACCTAACAAATCTCATTTCTGTGACATAACTATAACAACTACTTGCCTTTAAAGAAGAAAGCTGCTCCCACACATACTGCTTATCTGCGATCGCTCCATCACTCCGACAAATCCATACCAGGGAATTCCGGTACACAATACTCGAAGCCTGGATGGCCCTCTTCTGGACTGCGATAACCGTGTCCATGATGAGAAGTCGGAGCTGCCCTATCAAGCTAGGCAGATGTTCTGGGTGAAGTATACTGGAAAAAAATTATACTAAAAAATGTAACGTATTAAACAAGGAACCCATGTAGTTTCGCCATGTCCATCTGTCTGCAGTTTAACTCAGTGACTCTTGGTATGGGTGATTCCACGGGCGTTTTAACCGCCGTCAGTCCGCTGTCCTAAGTATTTAAGAAATAGGCGATAATATATAAAAATTCGATCAATTGTGGCAAGAATTACGATAACATTATAGCTCTGTGTGAATGTTAGCTGCTTGGTGAAGCTCATTCTTTCAATATTTATGACAGAGGAATGACGGCGGTTGAAACGCCCGTGTAATCACCCGTATTACAAAGCTATTATTTGGCATAAATATACATTTCAATTACGCGGACAAAGTTGTAAAATAAGAGCTAATAAACATTTATTTTCGGTACAAGGAATCCCTCCCATACAAGTAAACCAAAAGGTTTTATTAAATTAGGACATAGAGTGAGAATCATTGTATAGATCTTAAAAAAACATAACATACATGTTAGGAAATATCGAACTTGAAAAGTGTAATTTCCGCTAAAATTACGTGCAGTAATAAAAATCAGAAAAATATCGAAAATGAAAGCACACTATAACAAACGTAAAAGGAAAACTATCATCACAAAGTAGACTTGATTGATTTTTGGTTATAGTAACGGCTTTGGAACTCTACAATTTTACGTAATAGCGTACACCAATCAACCTATAAAAAAGAAATACAATCAAATATTGTAGAAACAGAAATACACCTACTATTTGGGGCCATAGCATTAGAAACAATTATATTTTTTCCATATTTTTGCCTACAAATATTACTTATTGAATTTGAGGACCAATCAAAAAGTTCTTGACCAATTTTATTGTTAGTTATACTTATCGTTAACTAATAAAGGAAGTTTAAATGACATGATATTTATCTCTTTCAAATATTGAATAAGGAGTAAAAGGAAAAAATATTAAGTGCTCATACAAAGTTATTATATTTTGTAGGGACATGTCAGCACTTAGTATTTAAATCCCTATTAAATATAAGGTTAGTTTTTAACAGACGTTAAATGTAAATGAGTTAAGATCTAAACAATGGTCTTCTTCTTCTCATGTAGAAGTCGTACTTACCAACATTATACTACTAATATTATGAAAGCGAAAATTAGTGTGTTTGTTTGGATTGGACATAGCTTATACTCTGGATTAATTTATATAGTCTACTTTTCATCGAGGAAAATGTAAAAGCTCCCTAGGGAATAATGATAATCAAAATTTACGCTGACAAAGTTGCGGGCAGGAACTAGTAATTTTATTTTTATATTTTTTATTCCACCTGTGAACACTGTTTGTCAATGAACCATTTTCCATTTAATCTAATAAGATATATGTAATTGACTGTTTGTGTTCCAAATAAATAAATAAATAAATAAATAAAAGTTGACAAAATAGAAAGACCTACTAGAAACTATTTAGACAACTGTACATGTAATTTAAAGGTTATAAATTGGAATGACTAGGGCTGCATTTACACCTGCAAGTTATTGCTGCAAGTTTTGAGGCGCAACTGTGGGTAAGTTCGAGTGGCAAATATCTGCATCTCAGTCTTGCATATAGCTTTATTTCAAAACTTACAGCAATAAATTACAAGTGTAAATGCGACCTAATGATAGGCTGATTTACTAATATAGTTATTGAAGTGAGATGGCATCAATTTCCTAACCTCTAAAACCAAAACAAAATATTTTGGTCAGCATTTCAAGATATTTACTAATGAATACTAAACTTAGTTACTGCTGCTGTTATTCAATATCTATTTATGATTTATCTGAATCATTTAAGTAATCGAGCGGTAAAGCTGTATTCTGTTCCTCACCTTATTTCCTCTATAAAAGCTATAACCTGCTTCCTAACATCAGTGGACTTGTCGCTGACGTAGCTCAATATATTGTCCTTGTATACAGGGATCATTTGCGGCACTTGGTGTAAGAGGATCTCCAGGATTTTCCGCAAAAGGTCGGTCTTTCGCTTGCCCTCCGCCATTCCCGCTTCGTTTAACCATTGCACAAGCTGAAATTCGAACAGGGAATAAAAAACGAGTTTTACAAATGAACTTTTTAACAAACAAGAGAATAAAACAGTAGTTTCAGTCAAAAATGAGGTTTTGTATCGGCGGATTCAAGATGCACAACAAACCTGGTTTTGTGCAGTCACATTTGTATTTTGTTGATATTTCGTAGACATTGCGGCTGTGTTAAGCCTTACGAGGCCTATAATTACAATTTCATTTCAGTTGAACTCGATTATTTTGATGAAAATTGCCTAATTTCGTTACAACTATTACAACGTTGAAATCGCTTGACAATCTTGACATTAAAAATACTGAAAATTACAAGTCAGTTCAATATAAGAAAGAGAAAGATAACCATCTGTCATTAGACGCTTGTGATGCTTTAGAGTAAAAGAGACAAAATTATATGTGCACAAATATATTCGGCAATTGAAATTCGTTGGATTATAAAATGACGTCTATTGCTGAGCGTTGCCCTATAAAATCATGTTTTAGGTGCATTCGTAAATAAAAACGAATAGTCTGGCAAAGCTATTATGAGTATATAAGTGTAATACTTGTTTTTTTTCACAGTACGTGCGATTTTTCATAAATTACCATTAAAGTCTATTGATAGAAAAAAAACATTAAATTCTTAATATATGGGGCACGTTTCATAAAGCTACAAGTAACAATTTTACAGGTCTAAACCGGCAACACTGCTCAAATCGCTGGTCGTCATTGGTCGAGGTTGTGTCAAATGGAAACTTATATAAGTCTTATAACCTGTAAATTGTACCTAACTTGTAGCTTTATAAAACAGGCCCCAGGCGGTAAAATGAATTCATTGTCGTATTAGCATAAGCAATGGTGTTGTCTCGGCCAAGGACCTTTTATTCAACCTTATTGATTGATTACTAATTACTAACTATTTCTTGCTAATCAAAATATTCAAAAAATATACCTACGTACCGTATTAGCCGGTTAGAGCGAGATCGACATACCCATTTACTGTGTCGCACTTGCCATTGAATTATGACGTCATAATGTTCTAAAAGAACTAGGGTGGCTATAAAGGGCATTGGGTAAATTTGTTTGAAGAATATTGTCATTTCTTTTTTCAGCGGCAACGGATGATTTTTACATAGTTATTTAGAGGACCTCTAAATACACATAGATATATATAATTTATGGCGGTAAATTTTATCGGAGCGGAGATTTTAAAGATTTAAATATTCAGTTTTTAGTACAAAAGTACGCCCAAGTATGAATATTTAAATATCTCGGCTCCGATGCACTTTAGAGTATTACATTACATAACAAAATATGTATATTTTTAATAATTCTATCATAATTTACCACTTTTATGAATGGCCGCTCACCTTGAAAATGTATGAATTTTACAAATGACAACACTTTTACCCAAACCCCTTTCGGCAGCATTTTCAGCAACTATAAATAAATGTTATGTATTTGTTTACAATACAATGCAGATAAATATTTATTCCAGAGCCTTGGATGATTAATATTTAAGTATTTCTTTCTGATGACGTCAATTTGCTTCATCATCATCAAGATGGGGCATAAGTTATGTACTTACTTATGAGCTGTAGAGTTTGAGAGAAACTGAGAGAAATAGCCCGGTATACAATCATAACTCCGCGTCAGGGGCACAGGTTTGTATAAACGATGTTAAATGATTAAAAATAAAGTACCTATTCTCTTTTCAGTTAAGAGTCTACCGCTCCGGCCTTCTGTTGACTTTCTGATACAACACGACCTTAACCTTCTCTTTTATTCTGTTTAAGTAATTTCTTGTTGTCTTCCTCTGCCTCATCCCCTGTTATCTTTCCTTCTATGATGTTTTTAAAGAAATAGTCGTATCCTGGCAGGTGTCCTATCATAATTCGATCAAAAGATGGAAATAATGATTTCAAGGATTGTTTCTAAATCTGAATGAGTCAGATATCAATCCGTTACATTTGCTATTTGTTTATATATGGATTTTGCTATCAGCGAGATCCTGCAAATAATTGCTTTTATGTTACTACCTTAGTCTCTTATGCATGAACGCACAATAAACCTATTTTAGTTAAATTATTCAATATCCCTTTCTGTCCTATTCAAATGTCATAATGACAGATAAGAATAGAGCTTACTTCAAGCGCACTTTAGCTATTGCGCGTTTATAAATATAAGAGGGTTACACTTTTAATGTACCTATTTTTGTACCTGGCTGTTGGTTAATAGCCTCCGCCCCCGCGAGTTCTTGCAAAAGCCTACTTATTTTGGTATTTTTTTTTCTAATTTTGGTGGCCATTTACAATATGTTAACGGGATGGTTCATATTTGGACAAAATTATTAAATAAAAATATGGTCTTAATATTTAGAATTTATTTACTTTTCATTGGGTAATGAGATGGTCAATATTTTGATATATGATTTTGAATGAACAGGGTTATAATTTTGGTGGTCATTTACTATTTTTGCTTATTAAAACTATTTTTGCGAACGTAATTACTTTATCTGGTTATCCGTTAAACATAAAAAAATGTTTTTTTTTTAGATGCCGATGAAGAAACAGATTGCAGTGTCTGCTGCGTGAATACGGGTTTATTCCTGCTGGCGTTTGCAGTGGTGGTGGTGATAATGACCGTCGTCGATGGCAGCTTTGCTTTAGTGGTAAGTTATATTGATATACAGCTAAATGCCAAGACATTTATACACTTCCGCACCATAGCATGGCTGCCACCGAGACATGGCAATGGCTGCCACCTGCAACAGATGACGTTGGCTACTGCCGAGATCTGGCGATGGCATCCACCGACACATGTCATGACGTTGGCTACTACCGATGGATGACAACGGCTGCCCCTGACAGACGGCTATGGCTACCACCGAGATATGGCGAAGACAGCCGCCGACAGATGGCAACGACTCCCACTAAACGATGGCGATGGATTCCACCGACAGATGATGTCACAATACCTGTCGGCGGTAGCCGAGTTTGCGACATCAGCCGTCGACGCGTCAGCAACATGTCAGGCAATTGGAAGCGTCGTTATTTGTTGACAGCTGCTGCCAAGGCGTCGATAGTTTAGTCGAGTCTTTGATAGTTTATGAGAAAAAGTAAGTAGGACATGGCGAAACTACCTATACATATAAGGGTTCCAAGTTTGCCTACGGGTACGAAACCCTGAACAAAATTAAGCCTTAATGCAGCCTGATAACAAGTAACATTAACGTAAGTCCATATATTCAGATTTGAGCAATGCTTAGGTAAAAATTGGCTTATCTCGCCAACCTACACTACGAAAATCTCTCAATACTATTAGGAACACGTATACATATAATTATTTACTTATATTTTATTTTTAACTCACATCTAATAATAAGTATATTTCATAAATTACATCTCATAACAATATTCACATAAAATACAGAGCTAATGACTCCTATGAGCGACGTCACACCATAAGCGGAGCGTGCTGCGGGCTATATAGAGTGTTCATCTCGTACACTTTTGGTCGGTTTTCCTCTTCCATCTCGAGTAACGCGCTCCGCACCACGAGCACGAAGTAGAACAGAATTACTGAAAAAAAAAAGAAATATAATGGGAAACAACGAAAAATACATAATCGTATGGTTTTAGACCGAGAGGCTACCTTCGGTAACTCTACGTTATCGAGTACCAGCAGAACACAGTCTTTTTTTTGCATCTTGTAGGCGAATGATCACACTGACACACAAGCACACACCTGATGGTAATTGGGATCTATGACCCAAAAACGTTTGCATTCTCAAAGTTAAAATCCATTTGACCTAATGACCTTTCTTACTCAACAGAGAGAGAGTTGATAGGCACTGGTGTAGATATTTTTAATTTATCTTGTTGATATTACATAAATTACAGACCGCTAAACGTTATCGTACTCCATACGAGTAAAAAAAAAGTTTTTTAATATATGTATAAGTTTAGGTGGGGCAAGTGCGTCAACACGGGGCAAGTGCGACAAACCACATATTTTGAGGAGATGTTGGTGTGACGCACTTACCCCGTAAACAGATTTGCCCCACTTGACCTTACATGGTTATTAGCATATACAGGGTGTCCCAGAAACCGATGTCAACCCGCCTAGGGCTGATAGAGCAGCTAAAAAGCTATCGATTTAACCCCTATGTATGTTCAGCGATTTTTACTAGTTTCGGAGATAGGTTTTGTGGCGGGCTCTTTTCCGCAACTCGGCGACTTAAATGTGCGCCTATTTTGCCTAGTTTCGGAGATATTGATCGTTTTAATCTTAATTTTTGTAATTTTCTCTTATGTCCATGTCACGAAAAATCATTAATTTCATGTTTCGTTTCATTAGTTTTTCAGTGGTATCTTACATAATTTAGAATCACTAGGAATCAGCAAAGTTTTTAATCAATCACACATAAAAGTCCTTAAGCTTTGAAAACCCGACTGCTAAGCTTTGTCCGTTTTTTTTCAAACATTTTTATGAGTAATCACATAAAGTTTATTTCTCCATACTACCTAGGTGTCCCAGTGTTTGCTTTTCACTTTGTATGGAAAAAACAACTTTATGTGATTACTTGAAAAAATATTTGAAAAAAACGGGCAATGCTTTGCAGTTGGGTCTTCAAAGCTTACTTTTTGTCACACTTGTTCATCTACCATTAGCTTATGTTTAAGGACTTTTATGTGTGATTCCGTGTCTGATTTCTTTTGCATCAAGCTGTAAGTCAGACATTCTCTTTTAATAATAAATAAATAGAAATACAGTCACGAGATTAAATTTGGTACCCACCTTAGGTCCAGAGTCAATCTGACATTCTACAACAATAAGGTTGAGTTTCCTAAAAGTTACAAATGACCTGATATCTCTAATGACATGGGTTTCACGCTTGTGACCGTACCTTCTCGATTATTTACAGGTACCATGGAAGTTTACACTTACCGCTGGAAAACAGTTGTTGCAAAGAGGCGATGACGCCCAGGAACACGATGGTCACCACCACCAGTGCCACCGTGAACGCCAGCAGGAACAATCCGGTGTTCACGTAGTAGCGCAGCAGACGGGGTTTATTCTGGAGACGGATAAACATATTAGATATTAGAGTATTCATAAATTATGAAATAATGGACAATTTCATTGATAAATTAAGATTAGATAGACATACATGTCAATTGTAATGGATTTATACAGGTGTCTATGTGGGGGCTTTAAATGTGGACTCTACTCCTTAAAATTAAGTCTACGACTTTGAAAATATCTTCATTTTCAGTGAGTTATAGGTGATTTAACTTTACTAATTGACTTTACGGTTGAGTTTCTTGCGGCGTTTCTTCCCAGTAGTGGTCTCTTGCGAAGCGCTGGTAGATTTATGACGTTAAAAAGTGCCCGTGCGGCCTACTTCTATATATATAAAAGAGGATGTCCTGACTGACTGACTCATCAACGCCCAGCCCAAACCGCTTAAGATAAACTTTGGAATTTTGAGGGAAAGTTGATTTTATAACGTAGGCGTCCTTTAAGAAGGGATTTTTTGAAATTCAACCCTTAAAGGGAAAAAAAGGGGTTTCCAAGTTTATATGTGAAAAAATGTTTTTATGGTCCAATTTACTTGAAACTTGATAGAAATGCTCTTCAATGCAAATAATGAGACACGTATTTCAGCGATTACTACAATTCAACCCTTAGAGGGATGAAAGGGGATTGCAGATTGTATGGAAAAAAATATTTTAGGGTCAAATTTACTTGAAACTTTCTTTTTGGTTATCGCCTGCTTGCTTTTGTTTGCTTTTGACTTGAATTACTTTAAGAAAAAAGGGCAGAGGTGAAAATCCCTTCCGGAGACCTAGGAATGGAGGGCCCGGGTACTGCCGGGCTCGCACCGGCTAAAAACATCAATGCCCCTATTACCAACTAGAATTTAGACTCCCGCGGATACTACCCCAGCCAGTGCTGAAAGGCCAGAGGAGAAAGTCCTTCCTCCGTTTACTTATCCACGGGGTTTTTCCAAAAAGGGGGATAGGAATGGGAGTTGGGAGGGGAGGGGAGACTTATATCTATGTGAGTCGCAGAGTGGTAATCCGGACGCATGCATGCTTACAGACTACGGGTTTCCTTTCTTTTGCCCGACAATGGAAGGGTTGGGTCGGAGATCTTTTTTGAACCGCTTGTGTGGCTGTGGATACCATCTTTATGGGGGGGCTACCGTTTTTGAGGCTTTCTCTTTTGCCTGGAGATACTATTTTTGCGCGTATCTCCTTGGGCTGCCCTCTTTTGTGACCTCTGCCATTGCAACTTAGCCTATACATCTGCTATAATTTAATAGTGTCAATTTGACGAGGGACCAGTGAATCGCGGAGGCTTACCCCAGCCAGTGCTGAAGGGCCGGGAGAGAAAATCATTCTCCCGTTTAGGAGGCCGCCGGATTCCCCATCCCCCGTCCTACCGACACCCGTTAGGTGTTCGGGAGGTGCGTGCGTCAGGAGGTTGCTTATAATATAGCTAACTCCAACCTTGAGTGTATGTGTTGAGTGTGGTTTAACATAAAGAGGTCATTAAGTTAAAACAAAGAAAGAGAAAAATTTCAACAGAGGTGCTTAGGGATGGGGGTAAGGGGGTTGGAAGATTTTATACTATACTATACTTGAAACTTGGTTGAAATGCTCTTTAATGCAAAAAATGAGACACATATTTCAGCGATTACTAAAATTCAACCCCTATGAGAATGAAAAGGGGTTGCAAAGTTTGTATAGGAAAATTTTTTTTTATGGTATTTACTTGAAACTTGGTAGAAATGCTCTTCAATGCAAGTAATGAGACACATGGGAGTAGGGGAAAATTGGGGGAGCTGGATCACCCGAGATCCAGCTCCCCCAGTTTTCCTATTCAAAAACTTAGTTTAACCTCACTTATCAAAAATGATTTATTCAAGAACCCATAAAATGTTCTATTCAAGAAGTAATTTTAAACCTTGTTTATCAAAATCCTCTATTCAAGAAGTAATATGATGGTCTATTCGAAAACTCGATCTAATCTCACTTATAAAAGATTATTTATTCAAGAAGCTATAATTTTTTTTCGAAAATTTCGATATATATTCAAGACCATCTTGACTATTATCTATTCATGATAATAGTTTAACCTCACTTATCAAAATTATCTATTCAAGACAAAATAATCTGTTCAAGAAGTCTTTAAATATTATGCTTAAGAAGACATAATAAAACCTTAACAAATCTTCCATCCAAGAAGTAATCTACTTATTAGTCCACTTATTCGAAAACTTGTAGTGTATGAAAGATTCGTAGACATCAACTTTTTAAACAACTTGATGTTAGACCATCATAGTTATCATATCACCGTTGACTATTTTAAGTTGGTGATGTCTGCAAAGTTGCCATTTATCGATAATAACCTCAACGGTATCTCCTATATTTATATAAAATTATGATAATGACTCCTCGCTGTACTTAACCAAAGTAATACGCTGTTTTAAAAAGAAATCAAACACATATTCATACATTAAATTCCGTTTATTTATATAAAAATATTATTATCTAAGCACCACTTATTCATACAGGATACATTTTTGAACGCACATATATTCGAATGATAAATACAATTTTGAATATCAGATGCCATTAAATATTTTTTATGAAGTGTTTCTAAATTAGGACAGTTAACATCTTCTAAATTATAAACATTATCACTTTCAGTTATTTTTTTCAACCACCTCACTTTTTCGTAACCCTTAGTATAAATACATTTATTCCTACAATAGTCTAATATTATAGATATTAGATTTTAAAGACAGGTATTTTTTAGTAGGTAATGAAAAAAAAAAAAAACATCACTTATTATATAATTAGGTATATTTTATAATTATAATATTTTTAATACATATATTTAAGAAGAACACTTAAAATTATTTCAATTGAACCGTTATAGCAACGGTGCTCTAACCTCCAACTGCAGCGCCTCGACGCGTCCAGTACAGCCTCATGCCGCCATATGTTACTAGCCTTGCGATGATTAACTTAATTTCATCGTCATGACTGCCCCTGCAGTCGTATCTGGATGCACATAATAATCGCAATGTCTCAAGCAACTCATGTTTTATGCTTTCATCCATTCTTGTAATGTTTAATACAACATTGGTTTATAAATAATCATGCAATACTGAACAATTCGTATGCAACAAAGTAAACTGTTTTTCGAGCGATAATACACGCATCTGAAATCAATCTGCATCGATTTTCCATGTCCCCCTTCGACTATCTTCACGATCAGGCACCAAAAAATATGTAACTTTACCACTAAAAGCGACTTTCTTTATCATTGTAGCATGATTAAATTTTAATAATATTGTCATTAGTGGTAGTCAACGTTGTTTAATAACGCTGGATCACTACTTTCTGATTTAAAAAAAAATGGGCTATTGTTATTTATACTATGAATAAAAGACATTAACTTAAAACATACTTTTATTTAAACACCACTTTCTTAAGCTAGTTACATTTCTAAGCGCACATACAGTTGGATGATATATACAGTTAAACACATCACTTGACAATCTATAATCTTCGTACAAACTTAACAATTTAAAATATATTATAATTATTTGCTTAGTAGTACATAATTTTAACCTCACCGCGGCTTGTATTGTAGCTCACTTATTAGTTTTGCTACCTATTATTAATTAATTGGACTCGAGAATCAGGAGCGTGTCCCCCCTGAATATGGAAGTTGTCAACATTCCTGCTTTCGTTCGACAATGTGACACCGTGCAATAATTAATAATCTAATATTTTTATTAGATTTTAAAGACAGGTATTTTTTAGTAGGTAATGAAAAAAAACATCACTTATTATATAATTAGGTATATTTTATAATTATAATATTTTTAATACATATATTTAAACTACAAATAGAATTATATCAACTCTTATGTGCACCTTGTTAAAATATCTTCAGTATTCAAATCCAGAACCCAGAAAGATTACAATTCAGCCTCCATGTTATCTTGGATTTTTCTGACAATATCTCTAACATTATTGAGAATTTCATCAAACATGAGGTTTTTTACAACATGCTGTATGCATAAGCCTGCGCTGCATTTACAGAAAATCTCTTCCTGATTTTCTAAGTCCTTGGCATCGTATATTTCTATTCTGATTATTTTAGAGCCATGGCAAGATTTTTTAATGAATGAGTAATTTGGTGAGCTGTTATCGGGTGCTGGTCTTTTACGCGCGGCGCTCAGCCCTAGAACTTTCCTCGTACATCGTGGGACTTCTGACGGCACGAAGTTAAAAAGATCTTCAGTATCCTGAAAGAGAATAAAAAACAAAAAATAAAATATTAGAACACGAAGTCACTATCTCTTGGATTTTTCGCACGTTTGGCTTTTTAAATCGATTTTAATGAAGTACCTACTATTAAAATGATACATTTCTTATCAATATGTGAAAAAAAACAAAAAAAACAAAATCGAAATAATGTGTTTATTCACTTACCGACATTATAAGTCGAGGACTCGGAGTTGAATAATGGTGTACCGGGTTACTTTCGTCGCGTGACATAGCAGCTCAGCTGTTTACAGATTACTAAACATATAATTCTGTTTTTTTTCTTCTTCTATATACCCCCTTCCCCAGATATTTAGAAAACATATGAAATAAAGTTCAAATTAGAGGCTAAAAATTATTAGTACCGCATCATCGCCATCTACGGTAGTATGTCATCTTACACCCGCGACGAAGTGGCGCCTTCGACATTGTGTTTACATCTATTTGATACGATTAATTGATTTTGCAGTGTATGTTTGTTTGTTGAGATTTTTTCTTATACATATTGTCCCAGTCACTAATACTAAATACACAGGCAAAACCATGCGGTTAAGCCTAGTACTTTTTTGCTATTTTGGTGCGGAAGTTTTGCCAGTGGATATCGATCTTTGTTTATAATGTTTTAAGCTGTTTATTAATTGAATCATATATGATGACAATGCATAACACGGTAACAAGTTTGGTGAAATTGCCATGCTGGCATTTCGTATTCACACATACATTTTTTTTATACACACATACGTATAATTTATAAAATATTTAATGGCCTCTCCCAGCCAAACATTTACCATTTGTCATCTTGAGGACGTGGATCCTGCATGCTGGCTCCGGTAATTTCAAGTATCAAGTTCAGTGCATCACTACTCTGGATAATGTAAGTACTCATTTAATGCTTTTATATTGTGTTCTAATCGTATGAAAACTCATTTTATGCTTTTGTATTGCTGTCTAATCGTATGAAAAAACTGTATTTTCAGAGTTAATAATTATATAGATTTATTCATTAATATGCAAAAAAAAAAAAAAATTAACGCTAGTAAATATAGCATCATATTCATCGTTCTCATGTGACGACGTGTTAGTATAGCTGGCAGTTACTCTGCCTACGAAGCTAGCGGCCCCCCCGGGTTCGATTCCCGGTATGGGCAATTTATTCGTGTGATAAACGAACGCGAGTATTGTTTCTGAATCTTGGATGTTTTCTACATAGAAAACATATTTATCGTTGTCTAGTACCCATAGTACAATCCTATAGTTAGGACAAGGTCAATTATTGTGAGATTTATTTATTTATTATTTTTGAATGAAAATATTATTAAGTTTTTAAATAGTAATAGTGTTTATAAAATTGTAATATGTCTATCTTTTTACATTTTATTTTTTCAGATCTCCAGATTCTCCATCCACAATTCATCATCCTGAGGGCCTCGATCTAGTAGCCGACTCCGATAACGTGCTTGCTTAGTGTCGAGTCGAGAGCGATACCATTTCGATTAATGTGAGTATTCACTGAGGAGTTTTTGCGTACATATTATATCGTTGAGTTCTAGATATAAAAACGTCGAATGAAAACTGTAGTGTCCGGTATTTCATTTCATTTATTTATTCACTAACCATAGTGAATTTAATGTATATTATATTATGATAGTAGGTGCATACTACTTTCCGATATATTAAATATCGTAAAATATTATTAATGTTAGGTAATTTAAGAAACAATAATGTAATGCGTGATAGTTTATAAAACAGGTTTTATAATGATTACCCTTTAATATTTCCAGGTCTGAACACGCTGATAATCTGTTCCCGTCAGATGAGGAGATGGCTTCTTCACGCTCCGTGAAGAAATCATCATCATCATCATTAAAGAAAAGATCGCGGGCGGACGCCAGCGTCGGCGCCGGTTCCAGTTCCAAGAAACCGTTATGTGAGAAGAAGGTCACAGCTAAAGATCTCTTTGGGACGGATAGCGAAGACGAACTGCAGGCATATGACAAAATAAATAGTATTTACAAACCAGATTATAGTTTTTATTTTACATTAGCTCACCGTTCAAACCGATGGATAGGGGTACCTATATAAAGAATAGCGATGTTCAGTTTTTTTCACATTTGACCATGAAGTTCGTGAAGCAAGCTGAAACTTTAGAAGTAAATATCATAAAGGTTAAAGATGGACCACGAAAAATTAAACATAGCATGTTGTTTCCTAATACAATTCGATGCATAGTATGTGGTCCTTCTAACTGTGGTAAAACCAATGTTATGCTTAATTTACTCTTACATGAAAATGGTCTAAAGTTCAAGCATATTTATTTATATTCTAAAACAACCTTCCAGTCAAAGTATCAATTTCTAAAACAAGTAATGCAAAGCGTTCCTGGAGCAAAATTATTTGTTTTTGAAGCTAATAAAGAAGTTATTCATCCGAATAATAGTTTACCAAATTCTATTATGATATTTGATGACGTTGTCTGTGAAAATCAAATGAACATTCGAAACTATTTTGCAATGGGTAGACACAGAGAGATAGACTGTTTTTATTTATCGCAAACTTATTCGAAGATACCTAAACAATTGATAAGAGATAATGCTAATGTTTTAATTGTATTTAAACAAGATGATACGAACTTAAGGCATATTTATAATGAGCATGTTAGTAGTGACCTGAATTGGATTAAATTTAAACAGCTGTGTTCTTCTATATGGCAAGATAAATTCAACTTTTTAGTCATAAACAAAGATTGTGCAATAAACAAAGGAAGATATAGAAAAGGATTTGACACGTTTATTTACCTTTAAGTTCCTGATATATACAAATTATGCTATGAATTGTGTCACTTGAAGTAGAGTGTCAGTATAAAACGGTACACATTTATCCTACTACAATGGAAATAAATTTAAAAGAACAACTCATAAAATCAGTGGACACGATAAAAAATAAAATAAAAAGGATTAAAGATGAAGAAGATGAAGCTAGTCAGAAGTTCAGAAAAGTTTTTAAACCGATTACAGACCCCTTAGAAACCCTGATCAGAATAAATGAAAAAGCTAACCCTACTTTTAACATGTCAACAAAGTTAGAGAATGATAATACACACGAGAATTTTAACTCGTCTGCCGAATACGAGAAGTTTAAAGATTTAATAAATTCTGATCAACACTCAGAATACTATGAATATACTGACGAAGATGATAAAAAATCGGAACAGCTAACTAACGATACACTTTTGTCTTTAAAAAAAGAAGATATGTTTGATGTGTACGAAAATATTTGCGTACCATTCGGAATCCGAAGTAAAAACAAGAAACTTATGATGGGAAATACCGCTGTAAATTTGTCGTTTGTAAATAATGCTACTAACAACCAAAAAAAATACGTGGTTACCATCAATAATAAAAATTACGAATTAACCGCAGGTTTGAAAGAGCTTTTAATGCGTAACAAACCTGATCTTAAGCTCGTAACTGAAAAAGACCAAGCGGAGTACAAAGAAATGTTAATTATTACAAATGCACACAAAAAGGACTTTGTGCCAAATGGTAGAATAATGGGTGACAAAGGATTAAAATACTGTACCATCATTAAGCCATTGTTTTCACAGTTAAATGACAACTCAAATAAAAATGTTCCCGAACATTTGCCGAAATTAAAAATCGGAGGACATCTACCTGATTTAAAACGATATAAGAGTGATACAGATTATATTTATTGGGATGATCCAAACGAACTGATTGAAAGACTGAAACTTTTAATCGCATCTAAAAGTGCTGGTAACAGTAACCATGATAATGAAATTATGTCAATAATTGAAGAATTAAAGGAAGCTGGTATTATAAAAGAATAAAATTGGTTAAACAATCTGCATTCTGATTAGTAGTCTAAAGCATACTAGACATGAATATCGAAAACAATATTGAAAATAGTAACGTCGGTAATTGCGAAAAAGTGCGAAATAAAATCTCAACTACGAAAGTGCCTTCATTGATCTATAGCGTTGGTCAGGAATACGTTGATAAAAAAGTAAATGACTGTTTGAAAAAGGTGTTTTGTCTTAACAAACTAGTTATTACTTTAATGGAGAAAATAAAACGTGTTGAAAAAGATATTATGTATCAAGAGATCGAAGGAAAACTTAGCAAGCATTTTGAGCGAAGCAGTCGTTATAAATAAAGATTTGACATCAATTTTACAGGTACTATGAGTAAAGCAAGCGTTGTAAATGAAATTCACAAAAATGCTAGAGTGAACTTTCCGCGGAGAAGTGTGATACTTAAAGACATAGATGACCTTTGGCAAGCAGATTTGATAGATATGCAGACTTTATCAAAATGGAACGCTGGATATAAATACATATTGGTCATTATTGATTGTTTCTCAAAGTATGCTTGGGCATTTCCAGTGAAGCGTAAGACTAAAGAAGTCGTATCTGAACTGTTCCGAATATTGTGTGCAAAGGGACGCTTTCCAAAAAATTTACAAACAGATAACGGTACAGAATTTTATAATGATAAGTTTAGAAAGGTTACTGGCACATACAATATTAATCATTACTCTACATTTTCTACAAAAAAAGCTTCCATCGTAGAAAGATTTATAAGAACACTCAAAAATAAGTTGTACAAGGAATTTAGTTTAAAAGGTAATTATAAGTGGATAAACGGAAACCTTGATAAGAAAGTTTATGAATACAATCACACTTTTCATAGAACTCTAGGGAAACCACCGGCTGAAATTAATGATGATAATAAAAACATGATATTAGAGAGATACATTAACAATTCACGATCCAAGAAAATACCGAAGGGCAAAAAATTTCGCGTTGGAGATTTCGTAAGAATCAGTAAATTCAAAGGATGTTTTGAAAAAGGATTCACGCCTAATTGGTCAACAGAAATATTCAAAATTACTAAAGTGCAACATACTAATCCCACTACATTTTTATTAGAAGACGCAAAGTCAAGACCTATTTTAGGAGCCTTCTATTCGCAAGAAATCCAGAAAACTGCGCATCCTGAAGTATATCTAGTAGAAAAAGTTTTGAAATGTAAAGGAAACAAAGTATACGTTAAATGGTTAGGTCTACCTTCAAGTGAAAACAGCTGGATAGATAAAAAAAATCGTTTATAGATTTAAGTAAAAATTCGTGTTTAAATATGCTAATGTTTTATTTTTAAAGTCATTCGTCTTTAGTTCTTTACGGTATCAAGACCACTTTATAGCAAGAATTATTGTGATTTCTTTCTCGAAATGAAGCGCAAACAAAATAAACCTGATAACGGAAATAAAAAGCAAAAGTTATCGACAATCAGTCAGAAAAATGGAGCAGGACTGAAAAAAACGTTCAATAATATTGTCTCACATACTAAAAAACATATCCGAAACTTGAAGCCCAAATGCAAGAAAATGTTAATGGAATTAGCATACGCAGCCGCTCAAGACATAGCTTCTGACTTACCTATACAGTTACCGCGAGTGATACCCGTGCCTAAAACTGGTGGATTCCTACCATTAATACCTATTTTTGCCGGCTTATCTGCTGCTGGCAATTTAGTCGGCGGCGTTGCCGGAATCACAAAAGCTATCGATTATTATAAATTAGCTAAAAAGCAGATCGTACAATCAAAACGAGATAATATCAAAATGGATTCAATGTGTATTGGAAAAGGATTGCACCTTAAACCGTACAAGGATGGTTTAGGAATTTATGTTTCAAATAAAAAAAACTGATCAGTAGGCTACCCGATAGAGCATTGAGTAACATCGATATAATAAAGTACTCAAAAAATATTCCTCATTTTCGTGGTGTATTTATGAGAGATGAATTACCAAAAGTGCCTTGGTTGATAGAATGCGGTGTTATCAATTTAGATTCATCTGAAAATTCTGGGACTCATTGGGTAGCCTATGGAAAGGTTAATAATTATATTGAATACTTTGATAGTTATGGTAATTTAAAACCTCCAAAAGAATTTATAGCATATATGGGATCAAATATTCAGTATAATTATGAAAATTTACAAAGAGCGCATTTATATAATTGTGGGCATCTTTGCTTGAAATTTCTTAAATCATTTTGGGAATTGAAAAATAATAACAAATAATAATAACTTCATCTACAATAAAAAGGGAAGATAGGTTAACAAAGAACATTCCTCCACGGACAGCGATCAGCATCGGTGTTGTCAGTGTTAAGTAATATTATAACGCCACTTATAAATATAAATTGCTTGAACGTTGATAATGTATGTTTACAATAAAACCTCGGTCAATAACGAAAAATCTAATATTCAACTACCAGCGTTCAAAGAGAGAAGACGATTAAGCACGTCAAAGAATATTACTAAAAGTAATAAAAAGTTTCTCAACTCCCTTGGTTTTAAAGTATAAAAATGCTACAAATTACCGATCCACCTCAACAAGACAACTCTATTGAAAGTTATGAGATCCACACTTACAATCCCTACAATCACAGTTTTAAAGAAAATGACGAGATCAGAATACCTATTCATCAGCAAAATGTTTATGTACTACCATCTGCAAGTTCCATTTACATCGAGGGGCACGCGAATGTGTTCGAATTAGATGCAACAGGAAAAAAGATATCTAAGGATATTAATTTTACAAACAATCCAATATTGTTTTTATTTCAAGACATATCATACGAGCTGAATGGTGTTGAAATAGATCGTATTAAAAATGCCGGTATTACAACCACGATAAAGTCTTACGTATCAATGAATGATGCAGATAGCAAAAATGCAGCGTTGTGGGGCTGGAATTTAAGTGGATCATCGTGTAAAAATGGTAATTTCTCAGTTATTATACCCCTAAACAAAGTATTAGGGTTTGCAGAAGATTATAACAAAATTCTCGTCAATTGTAAACATGAACTTATACTTCATAGAAGTAATTCTGCTCATAATAGCGTTTCGATGGGTAATAATGAAGATATTAAAATAGACATACAAAAAGTTCAATGGCGTGTACCACATATTAGAGTTTCAGATCGTAATCGAATATCATTACTCAAGTATTTGGAAAAAGATCGAGCCATACAAGTAGCATTCCGAAATTGGGATTTATATGAGTATCCTCTTTTACCTCAAACCACAAAACATTCATGGTCTGTGAAAACTGCTTCTCAGCTAGAAAAACCAAGATATGTTATATTTGGTTTGCAAACCGATAGAAAGTTGAACAATGCAAAAAGTTCATCCCAATTTGACCATTGTAATATTACAAATGTCAAGTTGTTTTTAAATTCACAGTATTTTCCTTATGATTCACTCAATTTAAAATTCGACGAAGGAAAATGTAGTATATTATATGAGATGTACGCTAATTTTCGTCAGTCGTATTATAACGCTAGTAACGATCCCTTGCTTAATTTGAATACATTCATTAAAACTCCGCTATTTGTCATTGATTGCTCAAGACAAAATGACTCGCTGAAAACCGGGCCAGTTGACGTGCGGTTAGAAATCGAGTCTTCAAGTGATATACCGAAGGGGACAGCAGCTTACTGTTTGATCATAAACGATCGTCTTATTGAGTACAAGCCGTTGAGTAACATAGTTCGAAAAATATCATGAATGTGATTATGGATGTTCAAGGTTTTAAAAATGAGAACAATGAATTTATACCAAAAGAAATAGCGATCTTTTGCAAGAAGAGCTTTCTTTTGTTATTGATTAAACCACCATATCCATTTTACGAATTAACAAAGAAAGAACGTTTACAAGTTGGATGGATAGAAAGAAACAAAGGAATTTTATGGAATGAAGGATATGTTCCGTATTTTACATATAGGAGTATAATATTAGACTATTGTAAGAATAAATGTATTTATACTAAGGGTTACGAAAAAGTGAGGTGGTTGAAAAAAATAACTGAAAGTGATAATGTTTATAATTTAGAAGATGTTAACTGTCCTAATTTAGAAACACTTCATAAAAAATATTTAATGGCATCTGATATTCAAAATTGTATTTATCATTCGAATATATGTGCGTTCAAAAATGTATCCTGTATGAATAAGTGGTGCTTAGATAATAATATTTTTATATAAATAAACGGAATTTAATGTATGAATATGTGTTTGATTTCTTTTTAAAACAGCGTATTACTTTGGTTAAGTACAGCGAGGAGTCATTATCATAATTTTATATAAATATAGGAGATACCGTTGAGGTTATTATCGATAAATGGCAACTTTGCAGACATCACCAACTTAAAATAGTCAACGGTGATATGATAACTATGATGGTCTAACATCAAGTTGTTTAAAAAGTTGATGTCTACGAATCTTTCATACACTACAAGTTTTCGAATAAGTGGACTAATAAGTAGATTACTTCTTGGATGGAAGATTTGTTAAGGTTTTATTATGTCTTCTTAAGCATAATATTTAAAGACTTCTTGAACAGATTATTTTGTCTTGAATAGATAATTTTGATAAGTGAGGTTAAACTATTATCATGAATAGATAATAGTCAAGATGGTCTTGAATATATATCGAAATTTTCGAAAAAAAATTATAGCTTCTTGAATAAATAATCTTTTATAAGTGAGATTAGATCGAGTTTTCGAATAGACCATCATATTACTTCTTGAATAGAGGATTTTGATAAACAAGGTTTAAAATTACTTCTTGAAATCGAGTTTTCGAATAGACCATCATATTACTTCTTGAATAGAGGATTTTGATAAACAAGGTTTAAAATTACTTCTTGAATAGAACATTTTATGGGTTCTTGAATAAATCATTTTTGATAAGTGAGGTTAAACTAAGTTTTTGAATAGGAAAACTGGGGGAGCTGGATCTCGGGTGATCCAGCTCCCCCAATTTTCCCCTACTCATGGGTATTTCAGCGATTACTACAATTTAACCCCTAGGGAAAAAGGGGGTTGCAAAGTTTGTACAGGAAAATATATTTTTATGGTCAAATTTACTTGAAACTTAGTAGAAATGTTCTTCAATGTAAATAATCAAACACGTATGTCAGAGATTTATAAAATTTGTAAAAGAAAAAATATTTGTATGATAAAATTTACTTGAAATTTGGTGGAAATGCTCTTCAATGCAAATAATGAGATACGTATTTCACCGATAACTAAGATTCAAATTTTTGGGGGATGAAAGGAGGTTGCAAAGTTTCTATAGGTTTTTTTTATGGTCTGATTTACTGGAAACTTGGTAGAAAGGCTCTTCAATGCAAATAATCTACCTATATATGTTTATAAATAGCAATTTGCATTAAGAAAGGATTTTCCGAAAGTCGACCCCAACGGGATGAAATAAAGCGTCCTCTAGTACTGAATAAACATCTTTTATCTTTAACTAGCTTTTGCCCGCGACTTCGTCCGCGTAGAACTCGTTTATTGCAGTTAAGTAAATTAATAGTTTTAAGTAATTCTATAGTTTGACGTCCTCCCTGGCAAGAATGATCTTTCAAACAATATTGAGATCGAAATTTACCGGGACACCAACTTTAACCATTCACTCTTACGGGAGGGCACTCCCGATACCTCGAAAGAGTTCAGGAACTCTAAGGGTAGGACGTGACTTGCTCTGTGCCTATGACATTGTCTACCAATAGATACTCCACAACATCGCCTTCTACATGAGACATATTTTTATATTTATCCGCCCGACAATTTCGTTTGTCGGTGCTAATATCGCCCTCTCGCACAAACATTCTCTATTCTTTATATTGTTTTTTAGATCGGGGTACACGTTATTTTTTAGATCATCTGTGTTTTGTACAATATTACAGAATTCGCGGTTTAATGTATTCAAATCGTATCTATCTCTCGCCATACGATCTTCGACCATTTTTAGTAGAGCTGCCGGATATATTGCCCCGACTGTGTATCATGGTGTACTCGTAGTTCCTGGCATATTTGTAGTGAGGTTAATTTTTTATATATATACTCATATCGTAGATGCCGAAATGCATTTATTTTATCCGCTGGTGTGCCCCTAGTTATCACCGGTAGATGAGAATCTGTCTAAATTCGCCGTCTCAAAGCACCATCCCTCCCATGATAGTTTGGTTGCTCTTAAAATATCCATCATAGTTCAATATTACAATGTAGGTATCTATCATTATAAATGGCGGAACTCCCAAACATCATCAGTGGCCGCTGAAAAAACAAAGACAATGATATTCTTCAAACAAATTTACCCAATGCCCATTAATCTAATTCGGTTCTGCGGTTAATCCGTGAAAGCGTAACAAACAGACAGACGACAGACAATTGCCATTTTTTTTTTCGAATTGCCCTTTTGAATTTCTACCTATACTTTCACATCATTTTCGAAATATGCGTCCTCAAAATCTAAGAAAATGACAATTATGTCCACTTTTTAAAAAAGATCATGGCCTCCATCTTGAATACTAAATTTAACATAATTTTCATAATCTGCGTCCACAAAATGTAAGAAAATGATACCAATGACGACTTTTTCAATAAACATCATGACGGTCATTTTGAATTCCAAATTTGATATCATTTTCGAAATCTGCGTCAACGCAACCTAAGAAAATGACACCCACGATGACTTTTTCAAAAAACACCAAACATTGTCGTTATTCCCTCGGGAACTTTTAAATTATCCGGGATGTGATTTTTCTATGTGTTAATCCAGGGTGCTACACCCATTTTAAATTTCATCCTAATCCATCTAGCCGTTGCAGCGTTAAGGAGTAACTAACTAAAACCCCCTTTTACCCCCTTAGGGGTAGTTTTTTCTAAATCGCTGAAAGCAGTATATTTTATTTATAAACAGTAGTCTAAATATCAATTTCCTAATGTAGCCATTTCGATATCTCCCATACAAATTTCTACTCCCCATTTATCGCCTGAGGGGGAGTTTTACGGAAATCAATGAAAGTTTTTTTTTATGTTAAACAGTATTAAACAGTAGCTTAAACGCCAATTACCACGTTTCCAACTAAAAAAAGTAACATAAATGACCAAATTGTCATACAAACTACCATCCCAAATCTCACCCCCTTAGGGGTGATTTTTGAGATACAAATTTAATCTAATTCAGTTCCGCGGTTTAACCTTGAATGCATAACAAACAGACAGACGACAGACATAATGACTTTCACGTTTATAATGTTAGTATGGATTTCCTTTGTACAGCAATATTATGTATACCTATCGATGTATAGTTTTTTTTACCCTTTGAGTATTGTTTGAAATGACATTTTAGAATTAAATAACCGACCAATTCGCCGAAAAATTAAATGCCTGTCAGTAATTATTTTCAAGTGATCATAATAACCGCCCTAATATTAAATAACAGCCGTAGAATTAATACGCTGTGAATAGTATTGAAAATAGCAGAAAAAAAATTTAAAATCTGGATATGTCAACGCTGACAACTTCAATCTGACACCGCTCCTTTTGATATAGACTAACAAAACTGAATGTAGGTACAAAGCCTGTCTCATGTTGTCACACTGGATGGCAAAAGCCGTAGGAGAAATAAATTATTCAATTGCGCAATTTTGTCAAATAATTACTAATCTTATTCTATATTAGTAATTATTTGCGTCCCCAAAAACTAAGAAAATGTTACCCGTGACAACTTTTTCAAAAAATATCATTGCCGCCAGCTTGAATTCTAAATTTGACGTCATTTTCATAATCTGCGTCCCCAAAATGTAAGAAAATGATACCAATGACGACTTTTTCAATAAACATGATGGCGGCCATTTTGAATCCCAAATTTGATATCATTTTCGAAATCTGCGTTAACGCAACCTAAGAAACCCACACACACACACACCCATGATGACTTTTTCAAAAAACACAAAGATATTGTCGTTATTCCCTCGG
This sequence comes from Acleris literana, assembly GCA_946894065.1. Lineage (NCBI taxonomy): Eukaryota > Metazoa > Arthropoda > Insecta > Lepidoptera > Tortricidae > Acleris > Acleris literana. The sequence continues at coordinate 16,009,853 of OX335683.1, read as the reverse complement.
GAAACTTTAAATTTTCCGGAATAGGATTTTCCTATGTGTTAATCCAGCTATTTCCATTCTAAATTTCATCCAAATCCATCCAGCGCCATTGCAGCGTGAAGGAGGAACAAACTAAAACTCCCTTTTACCCCCCTTAGGGGTAGTTTTTTCTAAATCGCTGAAAGAAGTATTTTTTATTTATTATCAGTAGCCTAAATATCAATTTCCAAACTGCTTATTTTAAAAATAACTTATCTCCTATACAAATTTCTACCCCCTATTTGAACCCTTTAGGGGATGAATTTCCAAAAATCCTTTCTTAGTGTACCCTTAGAGTACCCAAGGAACATTCCCTTCAAATTTCAAGTCCCTAGGTCCAGCGGTTTAGGCTGTGCGTTGATCGATCAGTCAGTCAGTTTTACCCCTTTCCATCCCTTCGGGGATGAAATTATCAAAAACGCTGAAACAAGTATAAATTAATTTTCAATTTTCAACCTAAACACAAAATTTGAATAGCCTAACTTAAACTAAAACTGACGGACTTTCATACAAATTTTCATCCCCTTAGGGGTGGAATTTCCAAAAATCCTTTCTTAGTGGATCTTTACACTATATAAGGTATCTATGTGCAAAATGTCAAGTCTCTAGGTCCTAAGGTTTGGGCTGTGCGTTGATATATTAACAATCCGTTTTACCCCTTTTCATCCCTTCGGGGTTGAAATTATCATAAACGCTGAGACACGTATAAGTTGAAATTCAATCGCCAACCTAAACGCAAAATTTGAAGCGTCTATCTTCAAAACTGACGGACTTTCATACAAACGTTTTTCCCCTATTTTACCCCCTTAGGGGTGGAATTTCCAAAAATCCTTCCTTAATGGATCTCTACACTATACAAGGTACCTATGTGCAAAATTTCAAGTCTCTAGGTCCAGCGGTCTGGGCTGTGCGTTGATATATCAACAATCAGCTTAGCATTTTATATAATAGATTAAATCAGTGAATTAAAACGCTAGACTACTGTCGCCTGTGTTTGGCACAAGGGCGGTAATGAAACCTGTTTTGTTTTTATGTAACGATCAAGGACGTTGTGCATTGGAAATGCTATTATATTGTATGAAACTTTAATACGAATTATACATATACATAAATTAAATCACGCCTGTTTCTCAGAGGGGTAGGCAGGGACCGCTTCTTATAATACTTTATTATATTAAGATTATATTATTAATGTTGTTGTTAAGGACCTAGCAAATAATAAAGAGGAATGGCCGGCACTCCTACTACCTACCAAATAGAGCGTAGCTTCTAAGTTTGATGATAATTATTAATTAGATAGTAGGTAGGTATTACATTCAATTTGTCTAGTAAATGTTAGAACCTTGTAAGATGAAGCTATCCTATATAAATAATCTCGATGTTACTAATCATGGTTGCGGAGAACCGAATGATAATGGTTGATGTTGTTAAGCTTACCCTGTGAACCCCAATGACGACCAGCAGGCTGATGACGAAGTAGAACAAGTAAACCGCCAGGTAAATAGCAGACGTGACGTAGATGCGTATAGACCCGTCAGCTAGATCTTCAGGGCGGTGTTCAGGATTTGGCTTCTGGCTCTCATTCTGCACGTACTTCGCGACCATGGCGATGAAGGTGGAGACACCAGCAAGAGACAGCACGGAGCTGAACTGAAAATTTTAGGTAGTTTGAGTACCTTCATCATCATTGGCCAATTGCATCGCAAAATAATAGTAAGTAGCGTCCGTAAAGGCACTAAATGCAGGTAAATAAACAGGATGGAAGAGGACGAGGGGAGTTTTTGAAAATTTAATATGACGTTCGATTTATAACGGTTAATATGGTAATGTTTGATCATGACATTCATGACATGACGAAGACAACCCTAACTTTTTAACCCTAGCAGGCCTATTGCCTATTGCATTGACCTAATGATCTGTTAGGGTTGAGACCATATATGTTTTTTGCATGATCTTTAACAAGCTGTTCTGCATAAACAGTAACAAATAAGAATATAGTTTCTACAACTTTACAAGAGTAATGTTTAAGTTTTAAGTATTTAAGGTAGTTAAGGTTACAAAATTTTCAACTTAACTGTATTTTTTAGATGATTTTTGTAAATAGGTAGGTATGTGTATTTTTTATTGGGTATCATTTAATCGATCAGCAAAATATTCTTATTTTGGTGAACAGAAATATGTATTTGGTCAGCCAAAATAGCTAGTTGGTAAGCAACTAATGGTTAGCAAACATTTATAAATCTGTCTGCAATTAATAATATACTGAACTGCTCTAAATCATTTTGGTCAGCAAATTAAATATTTGAGCTGCATGGAGCGATCCACAGTTAATCAAATTTTGGTAAGCAATCAGTAGGTAAGCAAAATATTTCATTTTGTCCATCAAAAAAAAGGTGGCAAATTTACTGCCGTGCCGGCAACGCACATATGCCAAACCCACCATCAAATTTACAAATTTAACAAAGTCGACGGAGCTCCGCGTTAGCGGAGCTCCTATTTCTGGGTTGTTCTGGCTCTCCGGGCCTGATATAAAAACGAACCTAACCTAACCTACCTCATATTTATGATACAAATTTTGGTTAATTTAGGGTGTGATTGTGATTCCTAAATTTGTGTGACAAAACGTAACTTGTAATTACTACTAGCCTCAAAATACCAACGCTTGGGTGCTCCCATCACGTGGTCTGAGTTCGCTCCGCCCGCAAATAACGAACACTGCTGATTTTTCAAACTAAACGCAATCCACTTATTTATATAGATAACCATTATTTTAATATGCACACCTCTCAATTAAACTGCTTACAGACATGTTTTCTCTGCTGACCAATTGTAAAATCTTGCTGCCCAAGTAATTATTTTGCAGCTCGACTGTTTATTAGGCAGACAAATGACCAAAGAAGCAGATTGATATTGTTTAAAATGTTAACCGTTTGTAAATTGTTTGCTGAACAAGAGTTGCAGCCCGATTTTTATTTATTGCCTGCCAAATCTTTGTATGCTGCCCAAATGAGTAAATTGCTTCTTTTTTTTTGCGAATCAATTTGAATAACGGCTGACCATTTAATTACTTCCCTTTTTTATTCAGGGTGACAGTAAACTAAAACTCACTACACCGTTAGGAACATAACGTAATAGATTTAAAAGCGTTAAGACAATAACTTTGTTTTTTATTCAAATAAACATTGAATTAATTCCTTTTATTCAGGATCATGGGCACCCTACATACTCAATTTCTTACTCGTCTGATCGTTCGTTTTTCAAATAGGTTTTAATTTTTTAACATGAAAACGTTAGTTGACCATAATTTTAGTAACAATTAGGGAAACAAATTTTAATTTTATTATTTTAATAAAATGCTAAACTTTAATTGTTTAAAAAACCACTACCTATACTAATAGAATCTCAACCATTTACTGAGTTGGGTAAATTAAGTTAGGATCACGACCCCGCGGTCACCATGTATAGTGTGAATAAAAGAGATAGGGGGCATTTATATATTATGGAAAGATAAATGGGCCTAATTTGACTATGGGTGTAGTTTTGGAGTTCAACAATGAATCCACCTATCCTGCATTTTGCTGCTTTTTTTTAATGGGAATTTCTAAGCTTCCCACAGCTTTGTATGATTACTAGTGTGTATGTTAGGTTTATTGTGAATGTATGTACTTATTCTTCTTCTATATTCTTCGCTAGGATAAGATGACAGTAGTTACTTAAAGTAACTATCTATATAATGATAATATATAATACTTTTAAACGAGCAATTCTTGTATCGATTCGTAGTCGAAGGCTCCAACGATTTCGATGAAATTTGAAATAATAGGGGTTTACGGGGGTAAAAAATCGATCCGTCAAGTTGTCATCTTCAGAAAAAAATGTAACCAAAAAAGTTAAATAACTCGAAAATTAGTGACATTAGACCCCTAGTTAACTGGTACAAAATAATTGCAAATTAGCTCTAGTGTAACCTCTTTTAACGAATAGGTCGAGTTACTTGTCACCCTGTAGAAATCTGTACAAACAGACGGACAGCTAAAGAAAATTGAGCTAAGACCGCTGATACTATTGTTTAAAGAAGAGGACTGAAATAAAAACGCATAACACCCTGAGGAAAAAACGAACTTGTATGCTCAACTAAGTAGGTACTGAGGTTCAGAGTAGAAGAGATTTCATACGCACAATATGACCAATACATTAACATCTCTGCATAGTTAGAAGAAAAATCTTGTTGGAAATTTACCAGAAACGTTTTAAAAAGAGTTAAGAGGATTGTGAAGCGCCGCTAAAATCGTGTAGCTGTCAAAAAAAATCCATACAAAACTAGCTCCGGGCGAAAACGTTTCTCACCCCCTGAATCAAGTCCGATTTTCACGATTTTTGAATATGTTGTAGTTATTATAAAGACTGTCTGTACGTTTCTGTTCTTTGCTTTTTAAATTTGTTTCGTTCTAAGAAATATTTTCTTGAAAAAGAAAACGTATAGACATAGTTTTTCATGATATCTACAACATATTAAGAAATCGTAAAAATCGGACGAGGTTTAAGGGGAGAGAAACGTTTTCGCATTTTGTATGGAGATTTCTAGCTTCACAATCCTCTTAAATACTAACGACATCTGACAACTTTAACGTTGTCAAAGCAGATGAAACTGCAAATGTACTCACAGAGAAAAAGCCGGTGTTAGATTGTAGGAAAAGGTACTTCACCTCATCTTATTACGTCACTGGAAAACCGATCCAAAATAGTGAATTCCATCGGTAATAGCAACGCGTAGTCGCGTACTTTTATCGCAGATAGAGCATGCGATAAAGACTCCTTAACTGACAAATCTCGAGGCAAAGATGACATTCTTGAAGAATTGCTCAAGAAAATAGGCCCAAAAATAAAATAACATTGGTGTGGCACTCAAGGTCATTTCAAAAAGTATATTTACTTACCAGACTGTATGTTTGTTGCCTAAAACAAATGGCACACAGCAAAATTTAATACATCTGCAATATTTGTCTGGAAGTATTGAAGATGGCCCGTTAAGCGGACAGAGTGAGGGTTTGTGCCACTATAAAGTAAAAAGAGTCTAGGGCAATTATAGAACGCTAGTGCCTATAAAATATCCCATTTTAGTAAAATTCTCTTTCAAAACAGTTCAACACTTTCTCGAATTTATAATCCCTGAAGAGCAAGCGGGGTTTGTCAAAGGAAAGCAACTAGAGGAGAAGAAAACGTTGAATGTCAAACAAATTATCGATAAGAGTCGTGAATTTAACAGTCCGGTGGTTTACGCTTTATTGACTACACCAAAGCCTATGATTTTGTGCAATGGAAGAAACTGGAACACTCGTACGAGGGCTGTTTGATAAGTACCCGTTTTCTAAATATATTAATATCACTGGCTGAAAATAAGTATACCACCTTTTTAAGCCATTTTTCAGAGGCAGGAAAATTAAAAAGAAATGGCGTTCTTTTGTTTTTTTTTTTCATTTGACAGCGATTCAGTGAAAGCGTGAACTTAAAATTGTTAAAATGGAGAAAGAACAGTATCGGTCTGTAATTCGATTCTTGTTTTTGGATGGAAAAACATGTGATGAAATAAAAGTAAGAATGCAAGCGGTGTACCATGAATGTGCTCCTTCTATGACAACCGTCAGATATCGGTATAACGAGTTTAAGCGGGGGAGAACAACCGTCTTTGATGAGGATCGCCCAGGCCGGCCAATTGAGGTGACTACAGACGATATGGTTAGGAAAATTGAAAATATCGTTTTAGCCGACCGCTGAATTAAACTTCGAGAAATCGTCGATGCTGTAAACGTTTCAATCGAGAGGGTTCAACACATATTAGAAGTAAAATTGGGTATGAAGAAAGTATCGGCGAGGTGGGTGCCGCGTTTACTCACGGATGAGCAAAAACGGAACCGACTGACTACTTCGGAGCAGAGTTTGGCCGTGTTCAAACGTTACCCGAAGGAGTTTCTGCGTCGTTTCGTGACCGTGGACGAAACGTGGGTTCACCACTACACCCCGGAAATGAAAGAGCAGTCGAAGCAGTGGATTTTACCGGGTGAACCTGCTCCAAAGAAAGCAAAAACCGTCCCATCGGCTGGAAAGGCCATGGCGAGTGTTTTTTGGGATTCCCAGGGTATTATACATATTGACTACTTAGAAAGGGGGAAAACGATAACAGGGCAGTACTATGCCAATTTATTGGATGAATTTGACACCGTGTTGAAGGAAAAACGACCCCATTTAAAAAAGAAAAAAATACTGTTTCATCACGACAACGCCCCGGCTCATTCGTCCAGAGTTGTGATTGCTAAATTAACACAGTACGCTACGAACTATTGCCTCACCACCCATATTCTCCGGATTTGGCCCCATGTGATTTCTTTTTGTTTCCCAACCTAAAAAAATGGCTCGGTGGTAAGCGATTTGGATCAAATGACGAAGTCATTGCCGCCACAGAGGCCTATTTTAATGGCTTTCCAAAATCATACTTTTTGGATGATTTATTGAAGCTTGAGTATAGGTGGAACAAATGTATAGACTTAAAAGGTGACTACGTAGAAAAATAAATGCATTATATACAAAAAAAAAGTTTTTTTTTTTCCAAAAACTGGTACTTATCAAACAGCCCTCGTATTTAAAGTCAAGATAAGTACTTAATTACTTGGGTAATAGTAACGTCAAAAGTCATATGAAAATCGTTACTTAAGTCATTACATTTACTCGAAAAATTTGGTACTTTTCTTGGCTATAAATACGGGTGCAAGTGTTAGCAGAGGATCCTTGAACTAAAAACTCAGTATTAGCGATGCATAGTATCTTTTACTTACCAAAGATAGATATCCAATTATCAAAGCACCAACTTTAAGACTAAAGCAACAACAACACCGTTCTAGAACTGGTAGATACCACGGCATCTTAACACGTGTTGTACACAAGTTTAAAAGAAAATAGAGTAGAAATGTGTAAACCGAGCCGCACGCTTGAATTGATTTTGTTGTTTGGTCGTCCCGGCCGGTGCTTATCCCTTATCTGAGATAAAAAAATGTAAGTGATAGGAGTCGAGCGACCAATGAACTTCGTTTCTATTAACGCCATCAGTGACACACCAATTTTACGAAAAAGATCGGACAGTAACTGTTACAGTTGAGTAATTTCGGGAAAACATTTTCTGTTTTATATGCTTATATAGTAGATTGTACAACAAGTGCATAAAACGCACCATTTTACGCGAGACGTTTATCCATCCAAGCGAGCTTGCGAGCGAAGATGGATATAAAGTCGAGTGTTAAATGGGTTTTATGGACGAGTTGTACACTCTAATTTTCACTTCGATTGCGAGGAAATGAAACAGGAACATGTAAATTATTGTAACACAAATATTGACAATGACAAAATAAGTATGGTTCCCGCCAATTAACTTTTATTTCCTTTTTTTCATTGGGTAGGTGACATTTGACTTAGGTCGTTGCATGACGCTCAGTTATAAAAACATTTTGTTTTTTATATCTATGATAACTTATTGTCATGCTTTAAATATATTGATTTACTCAAATATAATAATAATAAATGCGACAAAATAAAAATTATAAGTTTATTTCATCAAGTTTTATTGTGTACTTTGGCTGTTGGTATCCTTGTCTTGGTCTTAGAATACTAACAAAACGAAATAAAATAAAGAGGTTATTCTATGAAGTTATAGTTGTTCGTGTGGCTGTTGGACCGATTGCCTAGGTCTTCGACGAAGATTTTACTTTATGCACTAGAGCATAAAAAGCGACTTTATGTCGCCTACGCACGACATAAAGACGGACTTTTAGAGCATGAGAAGTGAAAATTATAATTATACATTATAATATTATTGAGCTTAAAGATAATAAGAAGGTAGTTGATTGTGTCGGAATTATAAAAGTATTCTAAATTGAGAACATTTTATTGTATGCTAGATATACTATTCTATTCTCTTATGCTTGATAAGAGAATATTATAATATTTTTAATATGATTTACTTACATAATCTCACGCCTTCTTTCCCAGAGTGGGGTAGGCAGAGCTACAGAATTACAAACATCTCTAAAAACTTGTTGATAATTCTATAACCACAATTTGCACAATTAGGCTAAGATGTTTACCAGCGTATTAGTGACAGGTTGCAAGCCCATCGCCTAACAGTACTACAAGCCTTTATTCCCTTAGTCGTCTCTTACGACATCCACGGGAAGACATGGAGTGGCACTATTCTAACTCGGCAACCACACGAGAGAGAGGCGGGCAACAGTTAGTAATATATAATGCTGAATACAATTATTCATTCAGTAAATAAGCCACTATGGCACTTTTACATGCTTCTTTCTCCTCAACCAAGTCATAGCAGCCTAGTGTTTTATATCGGCATTACTGGGGCTCTTCTTTTTACCCGACTGCCGAAGGAGGAGGGTAATGTGTTTCACAGCCTATAAATATATGTATGTTTGTTCCTTTGTGGCACTATAAAAACTAAACCCGTGGTCCGATTTTGATGATTCTTATGTCAATCGATTTGTCTTAATCTGGTGAATGTCACTGAAGATATGACAGTAGGTAATCAAAATTCAATATGGCGGCAACCAGACGCCATATTGTGCAAATTAAACAAAAATAAGTCGATGAAGTACGACAATTGGGGTATCATTGAAAAGAGATTTAAAAATCATCTTTAGGTTTCTTTCATCATTTTTCATTTTGAATGATCAAATTAAAGTTGGTTAGTAACAGTCGGGTTTTGAAAGCTTGCTTTTTGTTAAAATTATTTAGGTGTTGTGATAAAAACCATGCTTATAGAGGTTTGTCAATTGCTTAAAATATGTTATCATATTGTCAACGTTATGTATGAAGCTGTTATTTACTTTGAAGTAAAAGCGGTCGAGATAAAAACCAATACGTGTAGAGACAAAGTTGAATAAGGCCCTGGGCTGTATTATGCTCGGGCTAAACCAGATTGCTTTGGACATGTTATCGTATCGCCAAAGTTATGATAGCTCTAATTTAAAGACAGTAACTGCTATCGAGTTTAAAACAATACAATAACAAAGTGTCATACAAATCAATGGACGGGCGGACGGACGGCCGAGTGTTAGTAACATAACATGGCTCCGTTTTGTCCCTACCCTAAAACCTGCGGTAGGTAATGATAACTTGATAATGATAACTAATCAGATAAAGCGATTATCTCCCTTGTTACATTTATTGGGAGTAATCAAAGCTTTTAGCAAATCTAGGGTGAATGTGCTTGTTACTGCCCAGTAGTCTAGAAAGAATATAAATTATTTGTATAAGTTAGTTATCTTGCAGGTGAAAATAAGGCCTAAGGCCTAGACAAGATGAATTGTCATTCCGCAGCCTATTTTTCTATGTATTTCCATGAAATAGGTAACTTCAATAGCGAGCGTCATGACGCCTGCCACTCGAATGCAACCGCACGCGTCGCTGACGCCCGACCGCAGACCTAGTAGTGATGCCAACCTCAGACGGCAGCAGCAGACGGCAACGGCAGGCGTCAATACAGGTTTTATATGTATTTCTATGAATTTTTTTCCACGTCCAACGCCTGCTGCGGCCGTCTGCGGCTTACGGTCGGGTGTGATATCACTACCGCAGAATGGAACGGTAGACGGCAGCAGCAGGCGTCGAACGTTGTCGGCTGCGGAATGACACCTTAGGGCCCTGCAAAGATGCACTACGCTAACTAAAGTTTCTATTCGATTCGTTTTTAAACCAATCGCGTCACTGGAAGACCACGTGACTTTTCGTATCACATCATCTCCCAGTGACGCGATTGGTTTAAAAACGAATCGAATAGAAACGTTAGTTAGCGTAGTGCATCTTTGCAGGGCCCACTTAACGCTTTAACGTTAGCGATTTTCGAAAAGTGATAAAAAGTAAAAGCATTGACGTAAGCTAACGACCTATTGTACTAAGCGTCGGTCGTACCTAGTCTAGGTACCGGTGATTATACACTTTTTTATAAGTAGTAAGATACGGAAAAACACTCTAACATAGATTGGTCTCAAAAATGGAATAAAGTAGTCGCTTTTGCGCCCAGTTGTATATGTTACCTCCTATAATTCACGAAGCTGAAAGTGACAGTTGACGGATGAAAATTTGTTCTACAGTCGCCTGAAAAGAGATGTAGCTACTTTTTGGACCTTATTACAATGCAATAAAGTAAAAAGTACATTGCATAACTAAGACGAAGACCAATTATGTAGGAACTCCTCCAAATCGCAATGTAAACCGAATTGGCACCTGTCAAGCTGTCACTATCACATTTGTCGGCTTATCACCGATTAATACACCATATACACCACTTAGTAAATGGTCGACAATATTGTAGTTCACCCTACCAAACAGAATATAATCACTATTGTATAACGCACTCTACATTAAACGGCATATCCGTCAGAGTCATTCGTTTTATAAATAAATGTGTCTTGTGTCTAATAGGGTTAATAGTCTAATAGTTGTTTTAAAAATAACAGGAGTGCCAACACAAGTGGGGAAAACCTGAAAAATGGAACAAAAGTTGCCAGTTTTCAAAAAGTTTTGCTTCTGCATTCCTTTGAGAATCGGAGTTATTATAATAGGATATTGGTCTATTGTAAGTTATGTTTCATATATTTTTTTTTGTTTTTTGCTATCTTGCCGCACTGGAAGTTTTTAACTGTTTGAGGGTTCCGTTCGAAATACTGGAAAAGGGAACCCATAATTATGATTTTGGTATCCGTTTGCGCGTTTGTCCGCCCGCTTGTCTGACAAGACTATTTTCTTTAGTAGGTATTAAGTTGTCTATCTATACAAGCTAAAAAAACTTGCGTCAACCTGTATTGACGTATAGCTTGGAAGTTCTCAAGTTATAAAGGGACTTGACAGAAGCGCGTGGAGCTAACCCCATGTGCTTCTGTTTAGTCCACCGGAGTAAATCTCTTTAACCGAACAATTGTCCTCGCGTGTGATATCCATGGACTTGTTTCTCTAATAAGTCCATGGCAATTGTCTAAAACTCGATACTGGCGAAATACACCTTATTAAACACAAGGAGTGAAAGCCATTAATTAAGATAAGATAAGATAAGTTATAAAGGACAGTCATGTTTTTTTAGGGCGTCATGTTAAACAATAATAATGAAAACCGGTCAAGTGCGAGTCGAACTCACGCATCAAGGGTTCCGTACCGCTGCACAGTAGGTATTATTATATTTCGATTTTAATCCGATTTAGTATCGAATCAGCGCGAACCCAACTAACACCTGACCATTTTTTAGTACTCGTTAGCGGTCCCTATTATTTTGTATTTCGCCGATACTCTTAATTCCCACAGTTTCATTGTATAATTTGATGCGCATGTACGTAGCACGCTTCGTTTTTTGGCACCAGTGACCTCCCCCATCCCCCGCGCGAATTTTTGAACACGTTTAGGGCTTGCAAATATTTGATAGATTCAGATATTCGAATATTCGACTTTCAAATTTAGACATATTCGAATAATTCGAATAATATTCGAATAATCCTAAAAAATTAATAAAATTTAAGCGGTAGGTATACATCATGCTGATATAAATTGCAGTGACTGGTACAAGTTCAATTACTATTTCCTTCATAATATAACCTAAGGAAGCGATAGAATCATCTTTTAATTCACATCTTAGATGATAAGTTATGAATTCTGTTGAGAAAAATACTCTTTTGCAAACTACACCGATTAGTAAAAAAAAGAACAGGAAATATCAGGCTCATATTAGCGTATTAACGTGTTACGCTAATCGCTGGCACGCCTCCGTAGAGTGAACTGGGTCTGTAGCGAGAGCCTGCTCTGAACACTATCACCGTGTAAACGACCGTCCTGTGGTATGCTGCCATGCCAGTTATTGGTGCCGCCAAAATCTCGTCACCAATAAATAGACGCGTGCTCTATTCTGTGGTAGCGCAGGCGCATCGCAATAAATTGACGCAGATACTGTATATACGGCGTTAAAAAAAAAGAATATAAAAGAAATTTATTCAGTAAGTAGGCCGCACGGGCACTTTTACACGTCAAGAATCTACCAGCGCTTCCCAAGAGAAGACCACTGCCGAGAAGAAACGCCGCAAGAAACTCAGCAGTCAGTCATTTTTTAAACATATTTCTTATTACAATGGTACTACTTAGTCTAGCATTATATAAAGTTTATTTGCTGGCATAAGGTACCACATCGCCTGAACTGAACGGCAAGCAGACCGCGCACACCGTATCCTCGATAAAAATAAGGACTATATTCTTGCAGTTCTCCAAGTTAATCCTAATATGGTTCAACATCAATAACCTAGCCAGCATGGCGATGGAGACTTCGAGCAATGGCACCGGAGTGTCTAATCTCTCGGCTCGGGCGTATATGTTCCAGACTCTGAACATCATGGTCCTGCTGGTATACTTGGTGCTTAGTGCCATGCTGCTTGTTGGAGTCCGCAAGGTAAAATTGAAAAGCGTGTCTTCAAATATATATTTTTTATTAATATCCAGCATCCGAAAAATATGCCCGGCCCGGATTCTGGCAGGTGTTTGGGCTAAGTCAGCAATTTGGGTTTTGAAATGATGTATTTTATTTCGAATGCGATCTGTAAGCTTAACGTCCAGAATACTACGCTCCATGCCTCTCTGGCAAACCTTAAGGGCGGAAAACTGAATGTTTGTCAAATACCAAAGTCTGTGCACCGTAGGTGAGGATCTGAAGAATGCACATGTCCATGAGCTACATTACTCATAGTTTTTGTTCGACCGATGACAATCTTGATTTTTTCTGTCTATTCCATGGATATACTCACTTTGTACTTAATTCAAATCCATGAAATAAATTGAATGAGACATAGGTGCTTAAGCTCGCTTTATACTTACCCTTTTTTTTGGCTTTTCATTAGGTACTTACCTATATCGGTGGCAAGCAATAACTAAGTCCAAAGCTAACCTGATTAGGCCCTCCATTTTCAGGATGTCATTCAATTCTTTACTGTTTCAAACCCACTGCATCTTTCTTACCTTTCATTATAGTTTTTACAAATAAATAGCAAAATGAAACCAAGAGACTGGGACTGTATTCTAGTGGGTAGAAACCATATTGCTTTTGACGTGTTATAGTATGGGTTTTAACTCGGCCGTCATTACTTAGAGCTATCAAAGCGTTGACAATACGCTGTATAGGTACGCCGAATTTTTGCAGTGTAGAATCTCGGCCCTGTGAGGCTAGACAAGTTGCTTAACGCTAACGTAAACGATTTTCGAAAAGACAAAATGTATAGAATTGACTAAGGCGCTCGACGCGACCGTCTGACAGCTTACGTCAATCACACTGAAAAAAAATTGGTCGCTTCCAACAAGATTGTGATTGTTGTGCATAAGCGTCTTGATTCTATACGAAACTGACAAGATGTTAGATACACCAACTAAGATGTTAGTTGTATATCCAAAGAACTTGCTGTTGTTACTATGAGCTTTGATTGATATAACTAATATCATAACTATTGTATTAATTTTTTGTCAACTAAGAGAAGATCTCTCATGGTCGGCTCTGATTTTTTTGAGTGTACATTATGGATTACGATAGCGAAAACTGAATTCATCTTGTCTAGGGCCTCTGATATAGTTCCTAAACTTTCTATTATTCATGGTTATATGACTAGTATCGATGTTTTGCAGAAGAAGCCGGAATACCTGCGACACTTCTTTGTGTACTGCCTGGTGATGACCGTCGTGGAAATCGTGGTGACAGTCTTCGCTATCGTCTATCTTCACCACTGGATATTCGCCACCGTCCTTCTTTGGATTGGTAACTCTTTTACGTACACCAATTTAAGGATCAGGAAAAAAAGGTCCGTCACTTTTGGACATTAATAGCGTTGAAATAAAGTCGAAAAGTGACGAACCTTTTCTTACCGTGACTAATACTTCAATACCTAAATACGAGTATTATGCTACCAAGGTGAATTTCCAGTTGTTTTTTTTTTTTAGTTTAATTGGAAAATGAGTTTAAACCGAGTAATAAAATCTGCGCTCGGATTCAATTACTGTCCCAAAGGGCCTGTTGTTTGATCAGTAGTTAACTCAACTAATTCTTAAAATTCGAAAAAGGAATCGAAAATTTTACACATTTCCTTGAGATTTTAACCATTACTAACGTTTTTTGACCATTAGTAAGTTTAACTACCGATAAAACAACAGTCCATTAGTGACAATTTTTCATACCCAAGTTTGAAAAAGGAACGAGTTTATGGTTTTTAAATCGAATTTGAGAACGGCGGTAAGGTGTACTTTTGCAGGTGCATCCCCATTTTCCCTTACAACTTTTAATATGTTTCTGCAATGGAATTCAGCAGGGTGACCAAAAAACGAAGTTCAACCTATTTAATGACAAATCATTTAGTTCTGTTGGATCTGGACCCATTTTGATGCATGGTCCTTTCAATTTTTTGGCCTGAGTAAATATTACTGTAACTAGCCGCTACTACATATAGTTTTGTCTTTCAATGTTATCATTCTTTCTACTTTCAGCCACCAATATCTACTCTCTGCTGATAGTGAGGAGTGCTTTCTTAGAGATGGAGGAGAAAGAACGTGGTCCACAACCTTGTGAGCAGGAGGAAGAGGTCTGCTGGGACACCATGCAGCTCGCTCACGTGGTCTGATCTTCGACAAATAATAATAATACATAATAACTTAGATACAGAAAGCAGTATGCCTTGACACGCCACGTATTGTCAGGAGATTCCTCTCTCAGCAGCCCTAACCACCGGTTGCTTGAGCTTTGCCTCGCTCTCGGCAGCACCCGTAGGTTAGGTTTATGTAATTATGTTTGATTTAAATAATTGTATTTTTATTTTATTGTTTCAATAATACCTATTGTCAAAAATGTAACCTGTTGGAAATTAAATAAATATCTGCACTAATAATAACGCTAATTAACAGGCGATAAAGCCGAAGTACAGTCAAGATAGATAGATAGTACAGTAGACGTTCCCGTGGCGTCAAAATATCTAAACGGCTTAATATGCCACTGACAATGAGGTCTTTATTTACATATATTTGACGCTGTGGCTGTATAGATATTAATTAATGCTTTCGAGTGTACAGATAGCACTGAAAATAATGAACTAAATTAAAAATAATTAAACGGATACACAGCCGCATAATTACCTGACTTACCTGTAGGTACAATTACAGTACTTGGCCCTTAAAACTATTTTCGATTCTTGTCCTCATGCATGGAAATAAGAAAAAACAAAACTACTCTTTCCCCTATCCTGTAGTTCGTTCTGCGACGTATTTATACAAACTTTTCCGGACTGACTGACAGACAGACAACCCACAACCTAAACCGCTAAACCTAGGGACTTGAATTTTGAAGGGAATATTACTTTAAATACCCTAGGAGATGCACTAAGAAAGATTTTTTTCTAAAATCTTCCCCCAACTTAAGGAAACGGGGGGAGTAGCAGGCGTCCTCTTGTACAGAACTATTTCTAAATCACATTGGAAATGAATGTGATTGATTAATCTATTTAAAACCGGACTTAGGGCCGAGTTCACCGACCAATTGAACAGACGGTTAAGTCTTGATCAGCTGTTAATCAATACATTTGACAACCGTTAAACCGCTAACCGTCCTTTTAATTGTTGGTGAACTCGGCCCTTAATCGCGCAAAAACATTATATTGTACCTATTTAATATACCTCGACGTGTAGATCGATGCATATTCAGGGTGTGCTGAGGCGGAATTGGTATTGGGTTGGCGATCGACCACATAGACGTAAAGGCGTCCAGGGGGTTACCATGTTATACTAAAGCAGTTAAGTTTAGGTTGATAGAAAGGGACAGAGCTATAGCAGTTATACAGCTCTGTCCCAGAGATGGGCAAAATTTATTCGAATAACGAATAAGAATAACCAAATTATTCGCGAATAACGAATGAAATTCTCGAATGATTCTTCTTATTATACAGGGTGTTAGGCAGAAGGTTGGACAAACTTCAGGGACTAACTCTGTAGGATTTGGATGTTGGTCCCATAATAAAAGTTGATGAGTATGACCTACAGAGTTAGTCCCTGAAGTTTGTCCAACCTTCTGCCTAACACCCTGTATAAATTATTCGTCGAATAATTAATTCGCGAATAATTTATTCGTTGAACGAATTACCACGAATATATTATACCTGCTCCATTTATCTCTAGTAAATTAATAAATTATTCGGTATTCGAAAATTAGTCGAATGATTCATTCGTGGACAAACTATTCGCGAATAAATCATTCGCAAATAAATTATTCGACGAATAAATTATTCGCGAATAAAAATATTACGAATTATTTTTTATTCGAATGATCAATAAATAATTATTCGAATAATGCCCATCTCTCCTCTGCCCCTTTCTCTCAACCTAAATTGAACTGCTTTAGGTATGTCATGGTAACCCCCTTGATGCGTCCAGACGACCCGCGTTCATGCCTTACGTTAAAGGGTTGACGGACAAAGCTGGAATCGTACTTGATATTCATTAATATGCCGATGTCCAAAGTGGTAAAGCATTTAAGGACACCCAAGGACGTTGTTCCTTTCCAAACACCTGTTGTATATAAGCTAGATTTCAGCTGTGGAAGCTCTTAAATTGAACAGCCAAAGCGCACTATCGCTGAAAGAGAGTATATTGCAGCTGTCAAGATCTGTCAGGATAGCAAGTCTGCTGGGGTTACTATCAAAATTCCCTTTTCGCCAAATGACAATATAGCTCAAAAGTCTGTCTAAATGTATCTTTAGCAAAACGTCTAGATCTTAAAATGTTACAATTTAAAATACAATAGTAGCGAAACGTCTTTATCTTAAAATTTCTTTATTACTTAAAAGTAGAGATGGGCCGACTACGGATTTTGCCGACTGGCCAGTCGGCCGACTAATCGGTTTTCAATTTGCCGATTAATCGGCCGACTAGTCGCCAATACCGATCGTAGGATTTTTCTAAATTCGGGGAGAACTCGAAAAGGTTCGTTTCGCTTCGTCCGTCGCGCTTTGTTAGCTACCTTTGACCAGTTTTGTTTACGTTTTTTCTGCACGACAAAAAAACAATTACAACCCTAATTATAGTATTAAAACGAACTACCTAGTGCTTTTTATAACTATGTTGAAAAGAAAATCGCATGTGTGGACATTTTTTGACGATATTTCCTATAGGCAATAAAGTGCCGAATATTCGGCATTTTTTGCCGACTAATCACCGACTAGAAATGATGCCGAATAGTCGGCTTTCCCGACTAATCGTCCACTAGTCGGCCCATCTCTACTTAATAGACATAAAAGCTAAATGGCCTGGTAGCGAAACGTTTGTTCCTCAAAATGTCTTAATTACTAAATAGACTCTACATGAACGCTAAATGGCCGGTTAGCAAAACGTCTGAATCTTAAAATTGCGTATTGATAAGACACTTGATAATTAAAATCAACAAATTTTACTTTCGCCGAATTAGGTATTGCTACTAACTCGTTCTGTGTTCATGTCAATTAACTAATTTTACTTTCAGCTAATTAGGTATTATAATCATACGGACTATTTATATTTCCAAACGTTTGGCTACTTGCTCAATTTAATTCTGAGCCGTCCTGCTTAATTGACTCTTTGCTTACTGTGTATTTCACTTTTATGTCATCTAGCTGATAAAGACGATACAGACAATTCGATAGTAGCCCGTCTGCTGCAGCAGAGCACTTGTTGGAGTCAGCGCCCAACTATTGAACTTCATGATCCCATCATCATCCATCCATCCATTAATAATAAGTAGTCGCCTAATTTGTAAAATAAACAATTTAATGAAAACATCAGCGTCTTGGGCAAGTGCAGTTTTGTTGTCTTAGCTGAATGGCCGTGAAGAAGCTGTACACTATCATGATTGCGTAGAGTTCCAGGACTGTAAATAAAAAAAATAACGATCCGTTTACAAATTAATTGATTCATTGTTTCTTCATATTTTTTTCTTGACTCATTCCTATATCGATACATCCTTGTTTGGACACATTTTGTTTTACCTGGTAATGTTTATAAGAAATTAGCTTTTGCGCGCGACTGTCCGCTGTCCAATTTTCCGGGATAGTAAGCAGTCAATGTGCTATTTCAGACTTTATATTTCATATAAATGTGTTTGATAAATGTTTTTTAACCCATTTATTTACTAATATTTCATGTTATTCTAAGAATGTATTTTTATTTTTATTTTGTTTTAATGTATCCATTCAAGATTAGTTGTTTTAGCTTTTAGTGTTAGTCCCTAATAGACTGTATGATTGCTGGCGCGTGTCTGTTATTGGCGCATAAACTTCAATTTTCGTTGTCTATATATGTACCTATTTCAATTTGTAATGTTTATGTGCTGTTGGCATGTCAAATTTATAAATAAATAAATATATTTATCCCT
The DNA here is from genome assembly GCA_946894065.1 of Acleris literana. Taxonomy (NCBI): domain Eukaryota; kingdom Metazoa; phylum Arthropoda; class Insecta; order Lepidoptera; family Tortricidae; genus Acleris; species Acleris literana. Next base: position 15,991,375 of record OX335683.1, on the reverse strand, counting down.
GTGCCAAATTTCATTCGTTTAGCCGTGCTGTAAGGATTGAGTAACAACAGGTAAGAAGTAAGATGAGTAAGATATATTAATAATCGTAAAGTATCTGGTACCTAGTACATAATGTTTAATATAACTTTGACCGCGCCATGAAAACGGAATGCTTCCAAAATAGAATGTTTCCGATCAGGAATATGCAAAAAAAGAAAACAACAAGTTTACATAAAACAAAAAGCACTTAAAAAGGCCGAAAGCGTGATGCCTATTTCGATATTGTCGTCAAGCTATGTTAAATACCCATATTTCAACACTTTAAAATGCACCATTTTGATTCAAGTTTAGTACAGTCAAGGACTTTAATTGATATGCCACTATGGAACCCTGTCATAATGACAGCGTCAAACCACATGACAGAAATATACGCTTAAATGAATGATTAACGTTATGCGACAGGGTTCCATAGTGGCATGAAAATTAAAGTCCTTGACTGTACAGTCGAGTTCATAAATATGTGTATACTTTTGTACCTATTGTTACTTTAATCGCTGTGACAATTTCATATACGGCATTGAACATGGCATTAAATAGACAAGGTACTAAAGTGTACACATATTAATGAACTCGACTATACCCAGTGACACTCGCGACGCTAAGACGAATCCAACGACACCTCGTTGGTCGAACGCGGGACATCCGTTCAGCCTTCATCCAAGAACAAAGAACCATAGACATGGAAAGAGGCTGTATTCTACTCATTAAAACTATATTGCTCTTGACGCGTTATCGTATCTCAATTTTATGGTATCTCTTATTTAGAAGACACACAAGAACTGGCACGAATGGATTGAACAAAAGTAATGTCACCTATCACTGTGTGAGTGCCGTCCTTTGAACCGATGTTCGAATTTCAAACCGAAACCCTGTTATTATTTTACACACTTGTATACTTTCGTTCACTCATTCAATCCATTCGTGCCAGCTCTTGTGAATCGACCTGTGCTTGACAGTAATGTACGATATCATGTCAAAAGCAATATTGCCACTATCAGCTCTACGGCGGTCTGGAAAAAAGGGTCTTACAGATAAACATGATCATTATCAGGTACCAGCCGAGCAGGAGGCTGTGTATCACGCACAGGGTGATCAGGCACGCTTGCTCCACGACCCACAGGAGGCGGCGCATCGTTAGGAAAATCTGAAGAGAATTGAGGTTTGCCTGCAACACATTCAGACTTTCTTTTAAAGACCTTACTAAAACAGAGGACTGTTATGGGTTTAACGTGTGTATCTGTGTATGAACAGATGGACGCGGTTTATTCCAAAATAATACTAGTTTAACTTTCCTTCCCAGAAAATAATTCTAGGTAAACAAAAACAATTTCATAAGCTCTGAAAAAGCCAAAAGTGTAAACCAGATACGAAAAACAGAACCTTACTACAGATGTAGTGAAATATCCTTTCACATCGTATTTTCTCGGAAATGTTCGTATTTGTCATGCTACTTCAGTCTGACTCAGTACCCATCAATACAACGTGGGGGAACGTCGCATCGCGAGGGTGATAAATGTGATAATCGATATAGAGTGGTTAATACCAGAGTAATTTTTTGTTAATTAAGATTAAGTTTGTTTTCAAGCATTAAGACCTGGGAAACGTTTAGATCGACAAGCCTGTGAAATTATTTTCAACATTTATTTACTTTTCTTCTTGTTTACCTACACCTAATTTCTATATATTTGATGGTGGTGGTTTTAACATCTCGGTGTGACATACTCCAAACTCGTGGTTTGACATTTGACACTGATAGCTAAAGTACTCTATTTATTTAATACAAACATGTCACTTAATAATTCAATAATTTATTCATAGACACGTCGGCATCATTCGGAAGTAGACGTGCGTTCCGAGTTTTCACGATGTGAAAGGATTATTCACTAGATCTGTACCTATACTTAAGTTTTAAAGATACTAACAACAATCTGTACAACTTCTGTGCCATGTGATGACAATGAATAAATGAATATGAATACGAAGCAGGAAGAGGACCTCAGGCATCCCCTACATGGCTGTGAGCTACCACCGGCCCGCCTAAAGAGCCGAAGAAGCTTTATGAGTTGCAACACTGCTGTCAGGGCCTTGGTTCTCGTACTCCGGCTCACGTACGTACTGGCACAACACTCGCGCCCCTCCTGAGGACTATGTTCGCCCCGCCGAAATGCTTCCCGCTGGGCACAAACAGCATCAAAAAATCAAAATCAAAATATTTATTCAGTAAATTGGCCACATACAGGCTCTTTTACACGTCGGTAATATACAGTGAATCTACTAGCGCTTCGGACAAGACCATCATTGCGGAGAAGAAGCGCCGCAAGAAACTCCAGCAGAAGGTCATTTTTTCAAACATAAAATACAATAATACTTAAAAGTAAGTTACATTACAAGGTAATAAAGCAACAAATATAAATTATTAGAACTATCACATATAAAAAAAATACAAATTCAAAATTAAAAACATTACAAATAAATGTAAAAATTAACAAGATTACATGTCAAATACATGAAACTAAAAATAATGACTAGGAGAACAACACGACGAGGTCTCTACGTCAAAAGCCATAACTGGTATCATTAACTGAGCAACAAGTCCTTGCAGACGTGAACAGACCGGACCCCACAAACAGCACCCGTTCACGAGTATGACGCATATCTCAGCCATCGCCTCCCTCAACCATGTGTTCGGGAAGGTGGCGACCCGATCAACGACGCCGCCGTAAGCAAAGACCTTTGAGCGAGCATGACGTGCTCATGCTGCCGGACAACATAAAAGTAATATTGTGTGATATAGCTGTCCGGCGAGAAACATCACAGTGTGCTCTCATTTAAAAGGGTCTTGTACACACAAGAACTAATAAAGATAAAGTACAAAAGTAAACATACAATTTCGTGTTTGAATACACAGTTTGCTTAAAGGCATTTTTATCAAGATAGAAGTATCAGAAATAACCTCGACTTAAGAAATTACCTTAAATAAGTAATAGCCTAGACACTACTTAAATACATCTTGGTCACCAATGAAGTCATTTATAGTATAATATGCCGTGGCCAACCTGGAAAGCTTTAAACAGACTACGCTCCCAGGTTGGCCGCAGTAGGGAAAACTTGGTGAAATGGGGTAAGGGACCCAGACGCTCGGTGTGCATGCGGGACAGCTCTCCAAACTATGACGCATATTATGCCTTGTTCGAGCAAGATCTCCGAGCACCGACAGAGCGTTAGCTGTCGCAAGTTTCTGGTCCCACACAGTCTGATAAAAGTAGGAACCGTCAACACGAGAAGATTGATTTTATGTGCTACTTACGAGTACTTAATATTTTAGAACCAAAAGTTTATAGTACCTGCTTATACAGTCAAAGACTTTAAATACCATAGGTCCAAAGGTAATGTGACATTCTACAGCAATAAGGTTTAGTTTACAAGTTACAATTTACAAATGACTTGGCACATTGAATTCAAGCACATTTACGTTCGTGACCGTAGTTACCAAGCTGGCTAGCTGGCTGGTGGCTCGCGAAAGTATGAGGTTCGCTCATTGTAGGTTCGGTGGCGTACAATGAGCGAACCCTATATGCAGCATTGGATATAATGATGTCACTTACTATCAGCCCAACGAAACCCTAACCCACTATAGAACGTTATCACAGTGACATTATAAGACAATTTTTGACACTTCTTACGACTTGCATCACAACGTCACTGTGACATAATTCTATTTTTGGTCAAGGTTCCATTGGGCTAATAGTACTTACCAAATAGCACCCCTTAACAAGGTGGACGCAGGAGACGATGACTACTCCCTCTACTAGCAGCATCAGGATATACGTGTAATAAATAGGCTCCCACTGGCTCGCGTTGTAGGCTACCTGGGTACTGTTCACCAAAACCGGCCCAAAAACCCAGGACTTGTTAGCGAACACCTCCAGGATCGCCTCCGTGAAAAAGGTGGTACATAATGATGCCCGCATCTGTAGGCAAAATAGCTGTCTTAGGATAATTATTATTAGACATACTTAATACAAGCCAATAGACAAATTGCTTAACGCTAACGTAAATGATTTCCGAAAACTGACAAACTGTATAGAATCGACGTAGTAGCTCGATGCGACCGTCTAACGATAACGAACGATGAATGTTTTTTTTCTAGCGCCACAAATTATTTTGGGCCCGTATTATGGTCACCATTATAGCGGTGGATAAAGCATGTGTTACTCTCGCACTTACTGGTCAGAAAGTGTCGGATGTTTTATTCATGTTTATCCACATTGATAAATACAAGCATAGAGGTCATCGCACACTTTGCCGTAATGCTAAAGAAGGCGGCTAACTGCAATGTAGCAGTCAAAGCATTTTATACTCTATAGGTAACCATATTCAGTTTAAAATGATATGCTATTACTAAGCAGTTAGCCACTTTCTTTGTCATTACGGCGGTACAACGCCTCCGCACTAGATCAGAGGGCCCTGCCAAGATGCACTACGCTAACCAACGTTTCTATTCGTTTCGTTTTTAACCAATCGCGTCACTGGTAGATCACGTGAGTTTTCGTATCACGTCATCTACCAGGGACGCGATTGGTTTATAAACGAAACGAATAGAAACACTAGTTAGCGTAGTGCATCTTGGCAGGGCCCCCAGCACCGCTTCAGCTCAAAGCGGAATCACAGATTAAATAACAGTTACCACGTAATGGCGGAATGTTGAAAAGGCTTTGATCTATTGCCCTGATCACACGTACCGAGTAGAGTGGCGAGACAGCAAATTGGTACTCGGCCGAGAGAGTAGGATGGGCGAGTAGGTGTTTACACGCATTTTGATTTTCCTGGCGACAGTGGCGAGTCAGTTCACTTTCGAGACATTCGTGTCGACAAATGCACGTTGAGCGGCCGCTCGCTACGACGACGCTACTGGCGAGTGATCGTGTTCATACCTGCCGAGTGGCGAGTGAGTCGGCGCGGGGAATGCTGAGAGGAGTGCGGAGGTGGGCTCTCAGTCTAGTAAACAAACCAAGGTCCGAGTGGCTCGCTCGTCATTTTGCTGGGCCGAGTACTAGGCCAAGTACTCGTCACATAGTACACACGAACCGAGCACTCGACCGAGGACACTCTCTCGCCACTCTACTCGGTACGTGTGATCAGGGCATATGTTAGCCCGATACATTTGTTAAAGTTATTGTAAACAAAAGCCGGGCGCGAGCCTTGCGCCGTCCACTGAAAAATGTACAGGTACCAAAGCTCACTTTTCAATCTTTCACTTTGAGGTGAGGCGGTGCTGCGTCGAAATTCTAGGCGGTAAAAACCATAATAATATCGTCTTTGATGTATTATCGTATTGTCAACGTATTGATAGCTCTTATTTACTTGACAGTAATGACGGCCGAGTATAAATAATACCATAACCGGTCAAAGACGATATGGTTTTTACCGCCAAGAATAGAGGCCCAGATCTGGTGCGGAGGCGATATTATGTGTGTGCGTTAATAGGCCCACTGGTCTTGAGTGCAAAGCCCGTCTTAAGAAGATTGTGAATCTAAAAAATTCCATACAAAATGCGATTACGTTTCTCTCCCCTTAAACCCAGTCCGATTTTTGAATATGTTGTAGATATCATGAAAAAGTATGATGTCTGAACGTTTTCCTTTCCAAGAAAATATTTTTTAGAATGAAACAAATTTAAAGAATATATCGCACCTTCAGAACAATAATGACCTAATTCAAAATTTTAGCTTTCAAACTTCAAGTCATAAATATATTATTATAGAGACCTAACTCGAAATTTAAAATTTCTGAATCAGGTCACTATTGTTCTGAAGGTGCGATATATGTATTATTATGAGAGCTCAGTTCCATCTGACTGGACTAACAGCATTGTGTTATTGTTTCATAAGAAAGGTGACAAGACCCAACTCAAAAATTATCGGCCCATATCCCTTCTGAGCCAGGTTTATAAAGTATTTTCGCGGATATTGACTACGCGGCTGTCGAGGCGGTTTGATGAATACCAATCTAGGGAGCAAGCCGGATTTAGGAGGGGGTTCGGAACTATAGATCACCTATTCACACTCAGGCAGCTCACTCAGAAGTCCGAAGAGTACAACAGGCCGCTCTACCTTGGATTTGTGGATTACGAAAAGGCGTTCGACTCCGTGGAACACTGTGCCGTTACGAACTCCCTAAGAAGATGTCAAATAGATGACCGGTATATAGCTATCTTCGACAGTCTGTATGAGTCGGCAAAGATGACAGTCCAGCTAAAGAGCCACACAAACCCTATCCCAATCTAGAGAGGTGTTCGACAGGGCGACGTGATATCACCTAAATTATTTAATGCTGCGATTGAAGACGTCTTCAAAACACTTGATTGGGATAGGGCATAAACGTTGACGGGTTCTTCCTAAACTACCTCCGTTATGCGGATGACATAGTCATTATCGCAGATACCGCATAAGACCTGCGGAGCATGCTGGAAGAACTACATCAGGCATCGCTGCTCGTCGGGCTCAAAATGAATATTGAAAAAAAAAAGTGATGGCTACCGCCGATATGTCACTATCTCCTATATCACTCGGAAATATGGCACTGGAACAAGTGGATGAATATATATACTTGGGGCAGAAGATACACATGGGCCGCGACTCTTTGATGACTGAAATAGACCGCAGACTACAGCTCAGTTGGGGTGCGTTTGGAAAACTGAACCAGGTGTTTAGGGCTAACATTCCACAGACACTGAAGACGAGAGTATTCGACCAGTGTGTTCTGCCTGTTATGACACATGGGTGTGAAATATGGAATCTGACTACGGGGCTAATTCAAAAGCTCAAAGTTACCCAGCGGAAAATGGAACGCAAGATGCTCGGAATATCCCTACGAGATAAGGTCAGGAACGAGATCATACGAGCACGCACTAAAGTCACTGACGTGGGGCACCGTGTCGCCAGGCTCAAATGGACATGGGCGGGTCACCTATTTCGTAGGGGTGACAACAGATGGAGTAAATGCGTTGCAATCTGGAGGCCCTGGGTAGGAAGGAGAAGTGTTGGCAGACCACCGGCTCGATGGTCCGATGATATTAGACAGAATGCTGGCCCTCTAGGGACCAGACTAACTCAAAATAGGGCAAAATGGAAAAGAACTGGAGAGGCATATACCCAACAGTGGGCATGAACATAAAATGCTGCTGAAGAAGAAGAAGAAGAAGATTATGAGAGCAAAAGTGGAAGGTCGGAAGGGGCCGCCCTAGGCGTACTTTTTCGAATCAAATCGGAGAAATACTGGAAAAGGCCCGGATCTTAAGTACCCGAAACCGACGTGCATGCATGACTCGATGTATGAATTTGGAAGAAGCGAAAGAGATTGGTCAGGATCGTAGCAGGTGGAAATAAGTGGTCTCTGCCTCTGGGAAACAGGCGTGATTTAATGTATGTATGTATTATTATGTGGGAATAATTAAGAAAATACGTACGGAAGTCCAAAAAAAACAAATAATTGCGCCGAATCGCAAAGGAAATACATGGAGGAACCCTTGCACAGTTGGCACAATGCATTTTTTCCTAAATAATGCCAGTGTGAACTTAAGACAATACAAGCAAATGAAGGGTAAGAACTTAAAGAATTAGATTATTGTAACAAAGTTGTTATTGACATTGAAGCACTGACAATTTCTGAATTACTGTCACGTAGGTTGACATAATATGGTTGACGACATAGATAACAATATCATTAATCTAAGCAACAAAAATACGGTTTAGTGAAAAGAGGTTAAAAGAACTTGACGACGCGTTGGCTAGTTGGTAGTGACCCTGTCTACATAGCTAGCGGTCCTGGGTTCAAATCCCGGTAAGGGCAGATATTTGTGTGATGAGCGCGAATATTTATTGTCCCCGAGTCATGGATGTTTTCTATGTATTTAAGTATATATTTCTCTATATAAGTAGGTGTTTATATCGTTGTTTAGTACCCATCATAGTACAGTCGCCATCAGATATATTGTAGCGCGCGAGGTACTCAAATATTTCGGAGCAGCATTACTTTTCAATAAATTCGTTACACTAGTTATGGTCAATAACACCAGAACATGCAATTTGTCATAAATATAAGAGCAGCGACTTTTCAATAAATTCGGAACATATAACGAGGTAAAAATATCAGAAAGCATAGAACGTCAAAGGTATCTACGCACTCAGGGTGATCCTAAAGATCGGAACATTTATGGAAAATATACCTTAAGTCTGTATCACACAGTTTATATTTGTTACTATAATTACTATGCATGTGGATCTTTGGCATGACGTATTTATGTTTCGTTTGGAATTCGAATCTACTCGTGACGTAGACGTGTAACTAGTGTAACGAATTTATTGAAAAGTAATGCTGCTCCGAAATATTTGAGTACCTCTCCCGCTACAATATATCTGATGGCGACTGTTCAAGCCTAGAGCTTACTTTGGGACTAGGTCAATTGATGTGACATTGTCCCCTGATATTTATATTATTTATTTATTTATTACTTATTTATAACTTAGGGCGCTGTTTGGAGAAGAATTGACAACATGCATTATTTTGAACCACCGACAAAAAAGAGGGGGTGTTATACGTTCAACGTATCGACAAGTTGCTTAACGCTAACGTAACGATTTTCGAAAAGTGGGAAAATGAATGACGAATGAATTGACGTAGGCGCTCGACGCGACCGTCTGATAACTTACGTCAATCTTATACATTTTTAACCGACTTCAAAAAAGGAGGAGGTTATACGTTCCACAGTATGTATTTTTTTTTATGTTTGTTCACCGATTACTCCGTCAATTGTCGACCGATTTCAAATTTTTTTTTTTGGTTTGATAGAGTATACTTTCGAGGTGGTCCCATTGTCACCAAATCTAAATTTGATAAGAGAATCCGTGAGGAATTGAGGGAACTCCTCAAGTATTGTAGACAAACATATAGCGATTTTAGTATTTTTAGTAACAAGTCCAGCATTTTCATTCAGAAAATATCATTTGGTGAAGTGTAACTGATGATGAAGACCGCAGATGGCCACCGGAACTCCTTAACGGTACCGATTTCAAGGGTGGCGTTAAGATATCTCGATTAAGATAGTTGAGCGACTACAAGGAAGAATATTTACTTGTTAACCGACTTCAAAAAAGGAGGTTATTGAAATATGACTATGACTTTCCCGCGGCGTTGCTTGCGGCGCGCTTGAAATAACTTAAAGTTTCATTTCAACTAAGAAGTGGGACAACGTAACAGCGTATAATGATCACTAAAAAGTATAAAATAAAATAAATGTTTTAAAAAACAAAAAACCACCTTCAAAAGCGCAAAAAATTACTTCTTTAAAATTGTAGGCACCTAATAGGTTAGTCCAACTGAAGTCGGCGACCACAACATTTTCAACAAAAAGCCGACACCAGTTGGACTAACCTATTAGGTGCCTACAATTTTAAAGAAGTAATTTTTTGCGCTTTTGAAGGCGGTTTTTTGTTTTTTATGTTAGTTGTATAGTCCATACCAATTGACTTGTCACAACAACCTCAAAATGCATCATTTTTGGCTAAAACGGCCGTTTTCTGCTGAATAAAGCAACTAGAGACCACATTTTGCACACCATTTTCCTGACTTTACATCATGGATGTTCTTTTTATTAACCGACTTCAAAAAAGGAGGAGGTTATACGTTCCACAGTATGTATTTTTTTTTATGTTTGTTCACCGATTACTCCGTCAATTGTCGACCGATTTCAAATATTTTTTTTTGGTTTGATAGAGTATACTTCCGAGGTGGTCCCATTGTCACCAAATCTGTACCTAATGAGGGGATCAGTGAGGAATTAAGGGAACTCCTCAAATATTGTAGGCAAACATATAGCGATTTTAGTATTTTTTGTAACAAATCCAGCATTTGCATTCAGAAAGTATCATTTGGTGTCGTGGAACTGATGATGAAGACCACAGATGGCCACCGGAACTCCTCAATGGTACCGATTTCAAGGGTGGCGATAAGATATCTCGATTAAGATAGTTGAGCGACTACCTGCAACGAATAATATTTACTTGTTGAAATATGACTATGACTTTCCCGCGGCGTTGCTTGCGGCGCGCTTGATATAAGTTAAAGTTTCATTTCAACTAAGAAGTGGGACTACGTAACAGCGTATTATGATCACTAAAAATTATAAAATAAAATAAATGTTTTAAAAAACAAAAAACCACCTTCAAAAACGCAAAAAATTACTTCTTTAAAATTGTAGGCACCTAATAGGTTAGTCCAACTGAAGTCGGCGACAACAACATTTTCAACAAAAAGCCGACACCAGTTGGAATAACCTATTAGGTGCCTACAATTTTAAAGAAGTAATTTTTTGCGTTTTTGAAGGCGGTTTTTTGTTTTTTATTTTAGTTGTATAGTCCATACCAATTGACTTGTCACAACAACCTCAAAATGCATCATTGTTTTTTAAAACATTTATTTTATGGATAATTATGACGAACGCCGAATGCATCTTGTCTAGTGCCTTTGTGTGTAACGAATGAATCGATTTGGACTAAGACTTCCAATCCCGCAGTCTATCTTCAATCTCGGTATCTGGGGACTGAACATTTTCAATCCCACGGGATCCCGGTATTTGCGGGATCCCGCAGAGGAATTGATACTATTGATATAAGGTGAATGAAACAAAAGAAATAAAGAACAAAAATCTAGAAAAAAAAATGAAATCATATATAAAATAAACAAAAGCTAAGAAAATTTTCACAAAATAAAAACTTTAATTCGTTTGGTGAGCATTCACATGAATTTTTCTGTCTGCCAAACTATTGCGGATCCCGCGTTCGTAATCCCGCAAAAAGCGGGACTGGAAAATAGCGCGGGATCTCGGAATACCCGGATCCCGGTATACCGGGATATGAAGCCCTAATTTCGACGCCATGATTTTTTAAAGGCGAGCTAGTATAATCAGGATGGTTCTTAGCTATAGGTAGTTAGTAGTAGAATTAACATACGACATCGTTATTTGTAGCAAAACCACAGAATACGAGAAAGTAATCGACAATCGTACTAAAGTAGCAAAAGTTCATATTTATCTTGCTCTCTTAATCAGGGCCTATATATAACTAATTAATTTATCTCTAAATAACACGCATAATTAAATGAAGAGATAGTCATGAAAACCAACAATTCGTTTTTTCCATCGTATACCTATGTAGCTTGACGTCATACGCCTGTCATCGGCATGAAATGCACGCTCCCTGCCCAGTAGAATAGATGCCATAAGAACAAAAAAGTGTCACGCAATAAGAATAAAAAACAAATGAACAGGGTAAGTAATTTAATATATTTAAGTACTTATGAGTAGTAGGCACAAATAAATTGATAAAGCTTAATTTGGTCTGTACTATTTAAATGACAATCAATACGTATACGATATGTACCTACAGTTAAACAATAAAATATTTTGATTTTGATTTTGAATACTATATTATAATAATATAAAAAGAGGAAGCGGATATTGTATTTTTTTTTTTGTAATCTCCGTTACCGGTATACATTATTGGAATAATGTAGCTACAGTTGGTTCCGGAGATTGCCGGAGTGGGATCTGTGACCCATAGACATTCATATTCTCAAGATTACAATCACAAGACTGCGGATGAAATGCCAACCCTGAGAACAAAAGTAGAATGTTTCTATGCTAGAAATGTTATCAGTTGTCTTATCCGCATAGCGGAACACGACAATACGAACACTGCTGAATTGGTAAGTTAAAAGATAAGATGTGGAAGCGATCTGGACGAACTCTACACACCACCACTTAAATAACGTTACACAGCGAGAACAACGATATAAAGTAGGAAGGGGCAAGTGCGTCAAACCAAAAAATATCTCCTACAAATATACGAGTATGGCTTGTCGCACTTACCCCGTTGACGCACTTGCCCTTGTTAATTATGACGTTATTATAAACAAGCGCGATTTAAAGGTCTGCCGTGTTTAACGAAATATCTTGTGCATTTTTCGTGTACGTCTGTGGTGTACGTAACTGCGTCATATTAGTCGTCCGTGCGGCGGTCGGCGCAGATGCGTAGACGCACGCCGCCTCGCCCTCGGCCGCGTTGTTCACGAACTGCATCTCCCCACTCTGATTCCGTAGCTTTTTTTCCTCGCTACGAATCATTAGCATCACGTACACATGTACAACTGAAAAAATATATCGGAAACAGGTTAATAATTTTAATGAAAGGTTTTTGTAATTTTTTAACCAAAACCTTAAATTTAATAAAACAGGGAGTAATTATAATATCTTTTTGGAAATTTAAACCAGCTTAAGACATACTTATTTCAAAACTAAGTATCAGGAGAAAAAGGTAGTTCATTTTGCAAAAAAGGGTATCATAATAATTAATGGAGGTAACACATCATTTATTAACTTTCACTGCATCGATTGTACGAACGGACGGACGAACGAGTGATAGTCCAAGCGGCGTGTTAAAGCAGTCCCGTCAGAGTGAATAAAACACATTTTAGCGCGTGTATTCAATTCGGCAGCATGACTTCTCGAAAGTATAAGGCTGCCTGATTGACAATGCACGCGCTAAAATGTGTTTTGTTCTCTCGGACGGGACTACTTAAACTTGCCGCTTCTATTCGCTCGTCCGTCCGACCGACCGCCGTTTTTTGAGAGAATAACACCCCTGGATTTTGTAAACATTAATTACTCAGGTTAGGTTACGTTAGACTCGTAACTAACAAAAAAATAACTCATGCGGCTAGAAATGCCTTTGAATGAAATAAAAATTCTGCATTATGGTTCGGTCGTCGAAAGGTATTTTGATAAAAAAATAAGTACTACTGCTTAATGGGTCAATGAAATATATAGGTACCTGGCATATTCAGTTATAAAACCCATTTAATCTTTGTCATTATCAAAGACTAAGAACTATTGTATACTCGGGAATCAAATAACTGAGTTAGGAATCAAAATAAATTATTAAGTCATAAAAACATTTAAGCATTGTACGAGTATTTTGTCTATTAGGGGACAAGGTTTCTATTGGAGAACGTAACGAAACTTTATTTAATGTAGTTTTCTTGCACCGCCCATAGATAAGTATACATATTTTTATTATTTATTTGCTCTTGTGATAATTCTGTGTTTTCCTGCTCAACTACGCATGATATTTTCATTTATATAATGCCATTGCCGTGTTGTTGTTTTATACAGGGTGGCCGGAACATAGAAAAAAAAAATTTGGTCCCTCGTGTCGTGGAGTATCCGAATCACCCCCATTGTATGTTACGATTTTTAGCATTTTCGGAGATATGGATCATTTTAATCAGAATTTTGGTAAGTTTTCTTTATGTCCTGGTTATGAAAAACCCTTAAGTTCATGTATTATTATAATATTTTTTCAGTGGTTTCTTACATTTATTATGAACTTAGGATGTTTTTAAAACTACATGCCAGTTTTTTTTTCATGTCAATTTTTTGTGTAATCACACAGTTTGTTTGTCCATACTAGGTGAAAACAAACATGGGGTACAATTAGTATGGAGAAAGTAACTTTGTGTGATTACACAAAAAGTCATCATGAAAAAAAAGCTGGCATGTAGTTTTAAAAACATCCTAAGTTCATAATTATTCTATCAATGTAAGAAACCAATGAAAAAATATTATAATAATACATGAACTTAAGGGTTTTTCATAACCAGGACATAAAGAAAAATTTCAAAAATTCTGATCAAAATGATCAAAATCTCTGAAAATACTAAAGATCGCGGAACATATGGCGGTGTTTTTTTTTTAATTAAAGATCCAAATAAAACATTTATCGCAGGGTTTCTAATTTGAAAGACTACAAAAGTCACAGAGGCTTATGAGTAGTCAGTGAGTTCGGAGTAAAGAGCTACTATTGAATGAAGGTCTATAAAGAACCGCTAGGTCAAGTTTTGATCAAGTGTCAAATAATGCCATTTGGGCTGACATGTTACCAGCGGGTCTTTACAAAACCGGGTCTTATATTATTTCGTAATAACTTAATTCCAATTATTTACAACCATGACAATCAAAAAATGTAATCCAAGTTAATACATGATAATTATAAAGAACTTTTTTACACGTCTTATTGATTCGGATACCCCACGACACGAGGGACCTAAATTTTTTTTTTGGACGTCAGTGTTCCGGCCACCCTGTATAATGCTTGGTTAAGTATTATAATTGACATAAGCAATATTTAAAAAAAATACTGACTGATGAGTTTCTTGCTGCGTGTCTTCTCAGCAGTGGTCTCCACTTAGGAAGTGCTAGTAAGTGCCGTTGTTTTATACTACAGCTGGATGGCCAACGGAAGTGTCAAAATTATATGTTTATTTCATCTTTGACGACGCGAAGCTAGCCTAGTTGGTTGTAACTCTGCCTACGAAGCTAGAGGCCCCCGGTTCGATTCCCAGCCAGGGCAATTATTTGTGTGATTAACGCGAGTATCCGTTTCTGAGTCTTGGATGTTTTCGATATATAAAAAGTCTATTAAACTCGAAAGTATATAAACTCGGATTTTGTTCTTAGCAAATTCTAAATTGTCAGAACTGGTAATAAACTAATAGAATAAGAAAGAAAGAAAGCAAAGCACCTCCATAACTTAACTAACTATAGTTAGTTACTTATTAATTACTTATTATTCTAATTATAATTGTATAGTGTAATTATATAGTGTTTTTTTTTTCATTTCTTAATCTGTGATTTTGTTGTGAATACCTAAACAAATGTTACTAACTTAAACATAAGAAACCTAACATAAAATAAGCATTGGTGGTGCTGCACCCTGATGCATGTGTTGCAGCGTTGCAGCTGGATCCCTAGTTTGCGTGCGACGGTAAACAACATGTTAAGAAAAAGTAATAATTTGCTGTATTGTTGAATGCCCTCGCATTGTCTTAAAAGCTGATTGTGTGTGTGTAATGTGTGAAAATAAATAGGCAAACAAATAAAATGTACTTACAACTAATAACAAAAGTGAAGGACATGGTCACTAGCGGGCTATATAACATGTATCGGTAATAGTGATAGTAATACCAATAGTCGATCATGCGTCTTATATCCGAGTACAGAAGGTATACGCCACATGCTAGAAACATGACGATCCACGCCAAACCTAATATGAAGGAAACTTTCAGCAGTTTAGCACTTTTCTGTAACAAAAAACATTATTAGAAAAATTACGAACTTTTTTATAAGTACTAGGTATAATCACGCGAGTGACGCGAGTGAGGCCGTAGGCATAAGTTAGTCTATAGCGCACACACACGTAACTCGAGTGTTACCCTAGTTTTAGTGGACACGTAAGCCTAGATGGTAGCAACAGTAACCTAACGCCGTTTCAAAAAAAATGGTCCGCTGTTTAATTTGTCCGAAAATCATTTTTCTCAGAACCCATTAGGTGTTTAAAGAGACCTACAAAACATGTTGGTTAAGGTTAGTTTTATAAATATCCAAGAAAGGTAAATGGTTTCAGAGAAAAATGATTTTCGGACAAACGAAACAGCGGACAAAAGTAACCTTGCCTTCGAAAGTATATAGATATTTGTGTGATGAGCGCGAGTATCTCTTCCTGAGCCTTACTCGTAGATGTTTTCTATACTAATATTTAATTATGTATTTTTCTATACAGGGTGTTCCAGTATATAGTGGACTACATTACAAGGCTGGATAGCTCAGCACAAGAGTGTTGAAAATATGATATATCATGTTTAGTAAAAGTCTTCCGGAAAACGAGATATCTCAACTTTTCAAAATTTTGGATATGCGGTACCCTGGTTAACCATCTTCAATGCCACGACAACAGTTATTACAATTTTTCGGTTTCGTTTGCTGTGTAAGAAAGCTGATTAAATTTGCTTTAAGACCCTAATAAAGTGATTAGTAAATAATTTGCATTTTTTTAAATTTTCAAGTTAAATTTAAAGTTTAGAAATCTGAGGTTTTTTTCCGGCAGGTTTTACATCGTGGAAAAAATCTCCTCCTTCTCCAATAACTGTGGTCGTGGCTTTGAAAATGGTGAACCAGGGTACCGAACTTTCAATTTTTTTTAAAGTTGATATATCTCGTTTACCGTACTAGACTCAGCGGTTTGCACTGTGCGTCGATATGTCAGTCAATCTGTCTATTTCTTCTTTTATGTATTTAGATTTATTTATTACAATGTTATATCTATAAATACCTTGTGGCCAGCGACGATCAGGATCAAGTTAAACGCGATATCCCACAACCAAGCGAAACTTAAACATATTACCATTATGATATTATGTGTGTCGCGAGGTCGCTCTGTGAGTACCCAAACACTAAAAGAAATAAAATTAGCGAGACCTAAAATACCCAGAGCCTGAAACAAAAAACATCACGAAAAGTTAATTTATGTATACATAAAACACACACCTACACACACGCACGCACGCACGCACACACACACACACACACACACACACACACACACACACACACACACACACACACACACACACACACACACACACACACACGCACACACACGCACGCACGCACGCACGCACGCACACACACCAAGCGCCTTGACATTGCAATTGTCTATTTGGATTTCGAAAATAAGGACCTAGTGCTTTGAAAATTAAAACTAAAGTAATTATAGTGCGCAATTAATGAACTAATACAAATTATTGTATTAGTCCTATAAATATTACTAATATTATAAAGAAGGATAAGAAATATTAGAAATAAAGAAAGGATTTTTTTTAATTGCTCAGTTCTAGCACGAGCATGTTAATTTAAATTTTTATGTTTTTACCCGTCTTGAACATAAAGCCAGATTAAAAATCGGGCCTCGGATCGCCTGCGAAGCAGAGCAAAAATTCCATTTCTTTTTAACTTTACGGCTCTGTGTCTTAAATTGAGAATGCACGCCCTGAAATTTTGTTTGTTCGCTCTGATACCTTAACTGGCCGATTAAAACTCGTCCTTTGGTTGTAGAGCGAGTTGCAAAAATCACCAAGAAAAATACTACTGTTTAATAAATGTTATTATTGCAGTAAATTTACTGATTACATTTCTAAATATTTACACCATTGCTCAGGAAACTGGGTAGAGAGTTGTGCTAGACAAACAAGTCTAAGTAATTTCTGTCACTGAGTTAGTAAATATAATTATTATAAAGTTGTGTACTTACCAGTCTGAAATAACCCCACCCGATGAGACCTCGCCGTAGAGGCATACAGAGGCAACATCTTTTGAGTGCTGGTGACTCTAAATGCATTTTTAAATAATTATAACTATTGTCACTACTTCGAAACTTTTATATTTATTATTTAACTCCTAATTATTTTATATTTTATACAGGCTCACAGCTTAGCAAAACAGTTTTGAAAATAATTAAATTAAATTAAATTAAAAGTCGAACGAGCTGAAATTACTTTTGAAACGTCGTAATTGTCGGCGGCGGAGATGAACAATAAACATTTACGGTTATATTTATATGCGATAACTCACATAAACATAAACATAATATATAACTGATAATCATTTCCTCGGAAACAGACATGTCACCGAAAAACAATAATCAAATTAGTCATCTTTGTTAACGTCCACTCTTTTAAAAAATCACTGAATATATCTTTTTTTAGGGGCTTATTATTGGTGTTCAATATATATGTTTTAGAGCTTCTTATTTTACCTACTACGGGAAGATCGAGCATCACTCGTGTTAAAAAGGAATTGTGCCGAAGATAACTACTTATTGACAGAGCGATTTTTCGCCCCCCGTTATCCCCTATATTTTCGAGCCGTTTACGAGATTCTGATACAAATATAGGATATATTAGTAAAAGCTGCAGACCACTCTGCTAAACACCATCATCATCATCATCATCATCATCATCATCATCATCATCATCATCATCATCATCATCATCATCATCATCATCATCACGTCAGCCGAAAGACGTCCACTGCCGGACATAGGCCTCCCCCAAGGCTCTCCACTCAGACCGGTCTTGTGCTTTTCGCATCCACCGCGTTCCCGCGATCTTTACTAGGTCGTCACCCCATATTGTAAACATCAATGAAACATAATCTTTTTTGACACATTTTCATCGTCCTTGAATAAGTAAATTGATGTAAGTTAAGGTGGGGCAGTAAGTGCGTCTACGGGGCAACTGCGTCCAATCAACAATATCTCCTAAAAAATATATGATTTGTCGCACTTACCCCGTTGACGCACTTTTCATTCTTAAATTGCGTTTTATTAAATAATTAATTGAATTCATATGTCGCACCTTTAAAACAATAGTGACGTAATTCAGAAATTTTAAATTTCGAATTAGGTCTCTATCATAATAAATTTATGACTTGAAGTTTGAAAGCAGAAATTTTGAATTAGGTCACTATTGTTCTGAAGGTGCGATGTTTTAAAATTTTGGTATTCATTAATTTACGATAAGTATGTAATAAGTAAATAAAATAAATATACAATAAATAAAATGTCTCAAATAGAATCGTAATATACCTTGTCATTACTATTATAATTCGATCATCCAGGATTAACCAAACAGTAATCTTGGCAAACCTTGTATTTATGTAAAAAAAAAACCTTCTTGGGAGTCGGGTATACAAAGAGTAAAACCCTGTAGTTTTCCTTTTGGCCCCCTCAAATCCAGGGGACCAACGGGAGACATCTTTTTAGGTACGAGTGGAAGCGTTAATTAATTACCCAAGCATGTTTAATAATTATTCAGACATTGCAACAAATACCCTTATGTGACTAAACCAGTAACATTTATCATCATCGTGTTGTTTGGTCACTTGGGAATTATTGGAATAACCGAACGCGTAAATGAAGTCCTTGATAAAAGTGTTAAAAAAAAATAAGGAATAATAAATAATAAATATCGGGGCACAATCTCACACAAATTGACATAGTTCCAAACTAAGCTCTAGGACTAATACTCTTTTACTATGGGTACTAGACAACAATATAAATACTTATAGAGAGAAATATATACTAATGTAGAAAAGACCCAAGACTTAGAAACAGACACTCGCGCTCATCCGCGGGACCGCTATTCCGCTATTCTATTATTCCACTCGAAACAGTGGTATCGTAACTATTCCCGAATAGGTTGTCTATTCTTAGAATTATTGTTGGTAAAACGTTAAATGATTTAGCCTCGACTAACTGGCGATTTATTCTAGGGAATAAGATTTACTCTCATTTTTAGTTGAATCCGTCTGGGGGTGAGAAACGTTATCGCCCGGAGATAAATATGTATGGATTTTTTTGTCAGGTACACGATTTAAGTGTTGGTTCACAATCCTCTTAGAACCATTTTTTTGTATCATATTTAAATTGGACATTATAATAAAACAATCAAATTAACTTGCTCCAAAACAACAATATTTTTATTCTACGCACTAATAACTGAAAATGACTCATCAAAACATGTTTATTTTTCAATTTCGCAAACATCATTCGTATTCCCCCCGACTTCCTCGCTTATCACTGTAAGTAAAAAACCACCGCACATCCAAAGCTAAGCGAAAACGAACCTTATTCCAACATCGTTAAACGTCGGCGTGTTCTGTCTGTGTGATTGAAAAGTTTAAATTTGTATTGTGTTTCCCCGATAAAGCTTTGCGCATAAAGAGTAGGTTTGTACGGAAGTGCACAATCTGTGGACAGTCTCCATTAGATAAGTGGACCATTGAGTCCAGTGCAAGCGGCCAGTTGTGACGAACCGCCGCCAAGACCAGACTATTGTTCCGTGATTGACTCAAAGTAACCATGTATTGTGACTTTCCTGAATTTGGGAGGTGCTGCTTTTGCATGCCACTGAGGAGAGGAGTTTTGACTTTCGGATATTTGAATTTCGTAAGTACTGTAGCTGTTTCTATTACAATTGGGCGTACCATTAAAGACGTTGTGTTGATTGATTATCATACATTGGACACTACACACGTGGATCAATCATAAATTTGCGAAACACAAGTTTTGAAGGATTGGTTCTAGGTCCTGTATGTTTTGTTTTGTTTTCTCTTTTTTATAAACCTTCTTATTTATTTATTTATCTTATTCGATGTTTATTGCTTATGATATTCTCTACCAGTTGACCTTCTTCAGTTTGTTTATAGTTTTCTGTATACGAATATTATAATCGTGTTTTAACACTAGGGAAATATTTTCATTTATTTATATTCAACAAAGCATTGTAAAGTTTATTTAGAGCTGCCATTTTCATTTCTTGATGTTAGATTTTCCATAACGAGCGTTAATTTGCGACCCATATCAAGAAAAAATATTCTTGCAGTCGTCAATGTCATTAGAGATGTCAAGTCCTTTGTAACTTTTAGGAAACTCAACCTTAGTGTTGTAGAGTGTCAGATTGACTTTGGACGTAAGTTGGGTCACAAATTTAAGTCTTTGACTGTATATTATTATTATTTGTATGTTTATGGCGTTCCGCAGTGATTTCGCCAATGTCAAGTTTGTTGAGGGAGACTCGGGACCCATTTCAAGAAAAATATGCTTGAAGTCGTCAATGTCATTAGAGATGTCAAGCCATTTGTAACTTTTAGGAAACTCGACCTTAGTGTTGTAGAATGTCAGATTGACTTTGAACCTAAGGTGAGTCACTTTAAGTCTTTGACTGTATATTATTAATATTTGTATGTTCATGGCGTTCCGCAGTGATTTCGCCAATGTCAGGTTTGTTGAGGGAGACTCGGGGCCCATTTCAAGAAAAATATGCTTGAAGTCTTCAATGTCATTAGAGATGTCAAGTCATTTGTAACTTTTAGGAAACTTAACCTTATTGTTGTAGAATGTCAGATTGACTTTGGACCTAAGGTGAGTCACTTTAAGTCTTTGACTGTATATTATTAATATTTGTATGTTCATGGCGTTCCGCAGTGATTTCGCCAATGTCAGGTTTGTTGAGGGAGACTCGGGGCCCATTTCAAGAAAAATATGCTTGAAGTCTTCAATGTCATTAGAGATGTCAAGTCATTTGTAACTTTTAGGAAAATCAACCTTATTGTTGTTGGTAGAATGTCAGATTGACTTTGGACTTATGGTGGGTACCAAATTGAATCTCGTGACTGTACAAAAATTAGTTCGGCCGAATCTGTTTAGCTAAATTTTCTGTCAATGAACGATCGAAGGTGGGCAAAACTTATAGCTGATATTAAAAGGCCTAAACAACTTTAATCAAACGGATAAAATATATTTAGTCGGACGGTTTTTGTGTAACAATCCGATCATTCACAGACAGACATACTGACAGACAGACAATGGAGCCAAGCTTTAACACCCCTCTCTCTATTATCGGGAATTCAAAACCAACTATGTATTATACAAAATACTTGTCTTTTCTAGAAGGCTTTGTTTTGCATGCAGCTTGGGCTTGGGATTTTGCAGAAAAAATGACTTAACTAAATACCCGTAAGGTTATTTTAAAGCAAAACAAAAAATGCATTTATCTTATCTTATCTTAGAATACCGAGTTATAGTTGCAGAAATGGTGGCAATTTCGGCTGCAAAATTGTCATTGTGCCAATTGAGTCAATTCTCGTGTTCCGTCGGTTGACATTAAAAACAGTTTAACGCGTCTAGTGTCCATGTCGCAGAGTTATCAGTAATCTTGACCTCAAACTTGATCTTGTTTACTTGGTCAGTGTCGTTTCTTTACAATTCTGCCAGTGCAGAAATATGACTGGAGATCTACTTTGTAACAGCTCATTCCATAATACAACAATGAAGCACCTGTTTTGTTAACATAAGCTAATTTTGAAAATTTACTTTCATAAGAATCTAATTGTTGTTTTGATGTTACAGATGGGTATATTATAAATGCCCGAGGACGAAAGGACAAATACAGGGTGACATCAAATTCGTAATACAAAATGTTATTTTCTGGATCTACTCATGATTACGATCAACTTTTAATATTGGACCAACTTCGAAAACGGAAACACAAAATCGTCATCTCCATTCAAATTGTGAAACCAGCTGATTGCTTTTAGTATGGGGGGTTCAATTTTTTTCTACCGATTTCGATTTTAGTCCTATAGTAAAATTTGATCGTAATCATGAGTAGATCAATTCGAGGTCACCTGTATATCGTTATCTAATTTTACAAATTACAAAATTTGGAAAATTATTAAATAAAAAAAAAATACTATTAAATTTTGTTTTAAGTTTGTAAGTTTGTCTGTATTTATCCTCTGCGCACGTACTGTGTAAACTAAATGCTTATTTAGGCGTTAGATCTGCCATTTGTAAACGTTTTAATGCAGCAAAAAATCATATTTTATTGCAGTAAAACATTACTAAATCGATTTAGAAGAAGCTTGGAGAGGTTATCATCATTCTTCTTCTTCTTCTTAAAGTTCCTCTCCAACTTAGTGAAGGTTGGCTATGAGCTGCTGGCATCTGTCCCTATCTTTTGCGAGGCTGAATCGCTCAGACGCGCTCGTAATTCCAGTCCACTCCCGGATGTTGCGAAGCCACGACTTCTTTCATCGCCCAACTCTTCTTTTACCCGCAACTTTGCCCATCATAATTAGTTGCAAAAGTTGATATCTGTCATGCCTGAGGACGTGCCCGTGATACGAGGTTTTTCGCTTCTTGATGATAGACCAAAGTTTTTTTTCTGCCGGGCCCGACGCAAAACCTCTAGTTACCCTTTGCATCCAACTTATCCTCAACATACGCCTATAAATCCACATCTTGAAAGTTTCAATACCTACATTTCTCGAGATTATTTTTCATAGTCCAAGACCCACATCCGTATTGAACTATGGGCCATTTGTAGCAGTGTAGAAGACGAGTTCGCAAATCGATCTTGAGGTTACGATTGCATAGAACCGTTTTCATTGCATTAACACCACCCATCAAACCAAAAACCAAAAAAAATTATAAAGAAGACAAGTTCCAACCCAATAAAATGATGTTAGAGATCTAAATCCAACAAACAAATACAAATACAAATATGTTTATTTCGCATAAAATGTGGTACATAAAGATGGCAATAAAGTTGTACAAGTTTCGCACATTTAACCAGAAACTGGCATGCAAAATTTATATGTCCAATAAGATAATAATATACAAAATGGACTTGAGATCGCATAATTAAAAGTAAACAATCAATTGAGTAGTACATAATTCACGTATCATAATTTTTATTTAAAATAGTCAAAATATTCTTCGACTGAGTAAAAACATTCCTTTATTAACCATTTCTTAAGTCTACTCTTAAATAAGTTCTGCGCTAATTTCTTCATGTCATCATGCAAACAGTTATAAATTTTAATTGACATGCTATACGTGTTCCGACCATACAACTTTGTCTGTTTGACAGGAATCATGAGTTTGCTAGGGTGACGTGTATTGAATTTACAAATGTCTTTTTTTGTTTTAAAAATCGAGTTGTGTACTCTTACAAATAAACATACCTCGTATATATACATGCATGGCACTGTAAGCAGTTCTAGTTTCCTGTATAGTGGCCTGCACGAGGTAAAAGTATCGACGTCGCAAATAGCTCTGATGCACTGCTTTTGTGTTATCAACACTCGTTTTGCTTGGTACGAATTTCCCCCTAGGAGAATGCCGTACCGAAGTTGGAAACAAACAAAACCATGGTACGCCTGAATTGCGATTTCCTTGGATGCGACTTTTGGAAGTCGCCACAGAGCATACGCAAAAGAATTAATTTTATTGCACAATTTGGTTACGTGTTCATTCCATGAGAATTTATCATCCAAACTTATACCCAAAAACTTTATCTGTTTCGATTCTAAAATAACATACATAGTTAGTTCTTGTTTCAATAACTATTATAATGATAAGAACCCCTGTTTGGCACCAGAACTGGTGACAAACAAAATCGGCCCAGAAAAAACGTATACGTGGAGTAAGATAGAAAGTAAAGATGCCGTCTTCTATATTTATAATGTCTTTCCGTATAAATGCTTCTCTTTTACTCATCGTAGTTATTCTTTTTTCGTCTCCCGTCTATAGTACGATCGGCCTTAAAAGTAGCTACACACTTTAGTGCTTTGTCACGTTAACGTTATGTTTGAACTGCTGTACTTGTCTGTCAAAGGCGTTAAAACGACAAGGCACCAAAGTGTGTAGCTACTTATAGGGCTGACTGTACGTGTATAGACGACACAGAAATAAGGCTGTTATAAGTTTAACGTGTGTATGTGTGTATCTGCCTGTGGCGTCGTAGCTCCTTAATAGACAGAACAATTCGAACGAGATATTTATAATTAGAAATTTAGATTAAGTTGGATATTTTTCGCATGATTTGATGAAAAACTGTTGGAACGTTTAAGAGTCATCACATTCTCAGCGCTAAAAACTATATCGTCTTTGATCTGTTATGGTATTGTTATTAGCGGCCTTTACACGTAAAGTTCGGACCGCGGGAAACGCCACGCGCCATTCCACGCGCCAGTCTGAACCGTACGATTTTTACTATTTTACTATTACAGTTGCATTTACACGTACGGTTTGGAGCGAAGATTGGAATGGCGTGTGGCGTTTCCCGCGGTCCGAACTGTACGTGTGAAGACCGCTATTAACTTTACCGCCATTTAGTAAATATATGTATGAATAAGAGCTATCAAAACGCTGACAATAGGATAATATAACAGGTCAAAGACGATATGGTTTTTACCGCCTAAAATCTCGGCCTAATCAATTTTGAAAGTTGAGTCTAGAGTCTAGGGGTCACCATTAATTATATTAGGGGTTTTAATTCATTGTTTTTTTTCAGTTCTTCGCACTGTTTATGCTGGGTGTGTACAGCTACTGCACGCACGAGAGCATAACACAGCCGCAGCTGGTGTACCATGGAGCTATTTCGGTCGTGGGTGCCGAGGCCTGTCTCTTCGTCTACTGCCTCGAGATCGTCTTTAATGCCGTGCTACTATACGGTGCCCATACGGTTAGTATGTTCTGGATGCTGGACATACATTGTTGTGATTCTTCGTTAAAGTACAAAATGCACTAATACCATCACTCTCATTCAGTAGGGATTGCCTTTACCGATGACAAGGACAAATATTCTTTGATCAGGGATGATCAGCGAATTTCCATATAATTGGTTGATGTTGTCCGAGAGAGAGAGATTATTTAGTATATCTATTATTTGTAATTGTTATGCGCCGGAGATTTACCAGCCCACACTATGACCCGCGATAAGCGAATATCTATAATAATGTATCCAAACATGTTTTTGCATTATTTAAACCAGTTTATTATTTTTAACCGACTTCCAAAAAGGAGGAGGTTATACGTTCCACTGTATGTATCTTTTTAGTAATAACAGTTAATTAATCTCATTATGTGTCTCCGCCCTCTACAGGGCGTAGTCCTCCCCTTTTTTCGCTATTCCACCCTACTAATTGCACACTCCCGCCAGTGGCTTTGAAACACCTCCAAATCATCCCGCCACCTGCTATTTGGTCTGCTTCTGCTCCGGTAGCCATCCCCCCCACACCTACCCCCCACAGGGTCCAATCGGTGACAATAATTTATTTTTTAATCTGACTTATTGAATATTACCGATTGTCAAATATATGGAATGACTCTTAGTTCATGCAACGTCAACTTAGTATACCAACATTCAACACAAACTTTAAACATTAATCCTCTTATTCATAAACGTGCAATAGCTAAAATATGCTTATATTATGCTTTGGCCTTATCTCTCACTGCAACATTTGAATATGACAAAAAGTTACAAAAAATAAGTAGAAGATCTATTGTACATTTATGAACAAGAAAGTATAATGTAAAGAGAGATCAACAAGATTCCAGTGGTCTCACTGAATTGAAACTTGTCCTTTTCAATTGATAAATAAAAATATCTGTTGACAAATTGTCTTCAGTCATCAGCTTACCCTACCCTAATAATTTTACCTACTTATGTTTGTTTTTATTCACAGAAAAATCTGTTGTTCGTGAAGATATACTACTACTTCGCCATCGTGTCGACGGTCGCGTCTGTGATGATACAGCTGCTAGACTCTTCTGAGATGTGGATGCGAATAGCTTTCGAGACCGCTGCGTTGACCTTTGCTGGGTTATGTAAGTTAACTCATCCATTCATCATGTCATGTTATACCAACCACCTGAACCACCTACCAATTTACCTTGCTTGCTTGGGTCAATTTTAAGGATCCAATTTTGATAAATCATTTCGCGTGCATCCTTCACAGACCGGGAGGGGAATTAGGGATGTCTGTTTAAAAAATACTGTCTATAAAAAATAAGAAAATTCTGGAAAAGCCCACACACCACAGATTCATTGTCACGTTAGAGTTACCAATCACCAAGCAGTGTTCGCATTGCTGTGTTCCGGTGCGAGGACAGGAAAACCGGTAAAATTACCAGCATACAGGCATTCCATCTTAATCCTCAGGGTTAGCTACGCATTTGCTGTCTTAAGTTTGTAGTCTTGGGAATGCAAATTATATCTATGGGTCTTAGATCCCACTTACCATCAGGTGGCCTGTGTGCTCGTTTGCCTTCTCTGTAGCATAAAAAAACGACTAAAGACGTTTCAATTAATCTACTCCAACTTTACAGGCTTGCAGCTGTACCTAATCATCCTGGTCAGGAGTCTGATTAAGAAGCTGATGGTGGACGGACCCCACGTGTATGAGAACCAGCTCCACCAGATCGTGACTGGGGAGAGGAAGATCGCCAGCAACGGCATCTACGACTCCAACACGGTCGTGCCCAATGACGTCTGAAGACCAGACCATTATTTAGTATTAAGTGGACAGAATAGTGTCGTGTCTGAATGGCAGATTGAACATTTTGGAAGTAATGATTACAATTACTCTAAAGCAAAAGGCCTTAGCGCATAAAATCATACTCTTATACTGCCCTTTTGTTTTTGGACGACAGAACAAGCGTTCCTTTTGTTTAATTAAATGTTAAACACTTTATTTACATCCAACTAAGTACAGAATTCAACATTAATACAATTAAAAATTAAAACAAAACGTATTCAAATCAAAATTAAACTAAGCTACTCAAATATTAAAGATATAAATAATAATCACCACTATAAAAAGAACACCCCCTCTAGCAGGTCCGCTCGCGGCATGGGCCCCATGACACTGGCTGCATTACCTCTCTGGATAGCTAGCCCAATCCTTTGGGAGAGGTAAGCACCACCTCTAGGATCTCCGGAGGATTCTATGAGCCTAGAGGACAGGGCCTTAATAAAGCTTTTCATATCAGCTGACCAAGGTCCCATGGTTTCCACTGCAAGCGCCACAAATTCGTAATTATTTAATAATGACGAATATTTGATTCGATTCGATTCGTTTTTAAACCAATCGCGTCACTGGGAGATGACGTGATACGAAAAGTCACGTGGTCTACCAGTGACGCGATTGGTTTAAAAACGAATCGAATAGAAACGTTAGTTAGCGTAGTGCATCTTTGCAGGGCCCTCTGTATGTACGTTTAGATCTGTCAAACTACGCAACGGATTTTAATGCGGTTTTCGTCAACGGATAGAGTGAGTCAGGAGAACAGTTTCATCTATAATAAATTCTGGTTCATGAATGGGTGTTTCACATAAACCGAAGCGAAGCGAGGGCGGGGCGCTAGTATTTTATAAAGGTTTTGTACACCTATGTGCTTATGACATGATCGCGTTTTGACTTAAATGCCAAGTCCACACGTAATTTTCTCTGTACATAAATTGGCTGGTCCAAAAAGTCAAATCTCAAGGGTGTTAATTATTTTTGTATCAGCAGTGATATTTGGATATTGTATTTTTTTTATTGGCTTGTAAAACGTGTTAGGGCTCGTTACTTACTGCGGTCTTTTAACAAATGTCACCTAAATCATTATTTTGTATAAATTTTCAGGGGTAACACCAAAACTCCTATAGTACTAATGTCGTACTTTAAGTAGGTTTTAAATATTTATTGATTTTTAAGGTTTTTTTTCATACTTATCATTTGACTTGTAAGAGAATTATTATGACCATATTAAATAATTAAGGTGAGAACATGTGTTTTCTCTGGTCCCAAATGTCGTAACTTCCTAATTACCTAATGAAATGTAGCACTAACCAAGTTAAATTCTACCGTATATGTATATATATTATGTCAGAATGTATGGCTTGTCCGGTAACACACACAAAAGCTTACGACAGTTCTACACATCATGTCTGGAATAGCAAATAGGCTACTTTTTATCCTGGAAAATTTGACAATTTCTGAGTTAATAAACGACTTCTACGCGGACGGAGTCGCTGGCAACAGCTAGTAAAAATATAAAGCCCAATGTAAGGGCTTTCTCGTTTCAACCCCTAATACCGCTAGCTACAAAAGGGGCTATTATTAGAAACTCTTAGAAACCCTGTACCCTGAACAGAACACACCGCTATGCCTTAAGGTGTGTGTGTGTGTGTGGTTAAGTATGTGCCAACCGAAAGCAGGCGGAATTCCCACTAAAAACCTAACGATAAAAAATCTGCGTCTTTTATGTGATGTGGCAGCTCGACGCCAACAACTCCGGGAGGGTGCCTTTTTTACTGAGGCACTCTCAGATCTCCAGTGCGCCACGGTGGATGACGGTGGGAAGGAGGGGGGATTTAAGTTCTAAATGGACTTAGGTAATATCGGTGTACAGTTTCCTAACCAGTGGGTCACACACCACTAAAATTATCGAAAAAACATCAATCTAACGCGTAAATTGTGTTAAACTAGACTGAGTGCGGAAAGGGGCAGACTGAAAACCAGCGCTGAGAAGACTCGAGCACTCGCTCGCGCTCGCAGCACATGCTGAGTCTGTGCCTTTTGTCACACCTTCTTTTTATAAAATTTTGTTTGTATGTTTACTGGTTTTGGGTGACAATAAATACTTCTTATTTCTTATTTTTTTTAAATGCGTTTAACATTATAAATAATGATTGGTCCCTGTTTTACAAGGCGACGTCATCGGTCGATTTTGTTAATTTAATGAGCGATTTTTTTGTCATCAAAAAAATCGAAGGGTGGGATAATATTTTTTTATCCGGGGAGGCTTAAAAAAAGGTTGGGAAACCTGATAGAGGATGATTCCGTGACAGCAGCAGTCATTCATTATAAACGCACACGTTCCTACATTATTCTTATTGTTGGCATCCTGATTTTTAATTACACTAACTATAAAATGCGAAAGTTTGTGAGCGTGTGTGTGAGACGGTTGGACGGATTT
Source organism: Acleris literana (assembly GCA_946894065.1). NCBI lineage: Eukaryota > Metazoa > Arthropoda > Insecta > Lepidoptera > Tortricidae > Acleris > Acleris literana. The sequence continues at coordinate 15,962,072 of OX335683.1, read as the reverse complement.
GTATGATTTCGGATATGGATCTCCATATCCAGGTCCTGCCCACGTAGAAGTCGTATATCGCTATTCCCTCGTTAACTGTCCTTTTTTCCAGGATGAAAAGCATTTAATTCCCCGAGACTCAAGCTATCTCCATACCAAAATTCATTAAATTAGCTTAGCGGTGAAGCTGTGCAAGCGTGACAAATAGACATTACTCTCATATCTATCTTCTAAACTAAATCTGTCTATCTAATCTAATACCTTTAAACGAGCAATTCTTGTATATATACATATTATATACTAGAGGACGCCCGCAACTTCGTACTTGTAGAATTAGTGTCCCGCTACTCCCCCAATTTCTTCCCGTTGGGGGTCGATTTTCGGAAAATCCTTTCTTAGTGCTCACTTACATCATGAAAGGAACCCCTGTACCAAATTTCAAGTTTCTAGGTACAGTAGTTTCGGCTGTGCGTTGATATCTAAGTCAGTCAGGTTTACGGGGGCGAAAAATCGATCTGTCAGTTTTCATCTTCGGGAAATTTCGTTTTCAACCCGAGCGACGCTCGGTCTTCCAGAGGGCCCTGCTAAGATGCACTACGCTAACTAACGTTTCTATTCGTTACGTTTTTAACCAATCGCGTCACTGGTAGATCACGTGACTTTTCGTATCACGTCATCTACCAGTGACGCGATTGGTTTAAAACAAAACGAATAGAAACGATAGTTAGCGTAGTGCATCTTGGCAGGGCCCTCAGTTACTAATTATATTAAAAGAAGAAACTGACTGACATCACACACACACACACACACACAAACAGCCTAAACCACTGGACCCAGGGACTTGGAATTTGGAGGGAGTATTCCTTAGGTACCCTAAGAAGGGATTTTCCGAAAATCGGCCTCCAACGGGAAGAAGCCGGAAACTAATTCTACTAGTTAATTTATCCGCTAGTTAATTTATAATATTAGTATGGATTCCGGGAAAATATAAATTTGAGATTATTTATGTATAAATGAACGACAACTTGACCTAACATCCTCATTAAGAGGGAAATTCTCTTATCACTTACTCGTATCAGGAGAATGTAAGTAAATATTTATCACATAACGGTTCGAGGAAATCGGATATTATTTTGTATATAAATAAATCGACTTACTCATGAGGAAAAACTGTATTTTTTAATTTATTTTTAAACATTTTTGTACAGTAAACCATACTAAAGTGGCACTGGGCTGGACATGTCTGCTGTATGCATCCGGCCGATGAAGCAAGATCACGACAGATTTTTTTTTAAATAAGTACAAATGGCGGAAAAAATATGGCATTCCTTACCAGTCGAGTCGACCAAACAACTAATCAGAAATTTACATAGTGGGTGCACAGAAAACCAAAGACAGACAGAGGTAAAAACTAAATACAGATCTAATGAATAATCCTTTCACATCGTGAAAACTCGGAACTCACGTCTACTTCCATATGATGCCGACGTGTCTATGAATTAATGAATTATTAAGTGACATGTTTAATGATGTTTGTATTAAATAAATAGAGTACTTTAGTTATCAGTGTCAAATGTCAAACCACGAGTTTGAAGTATATCACACCGAGATGTTAAAACCACCATTATCAAATTATATAGACTAGGTAAACAAGAAAAAATATCTCGTCGATCTAAACGTTTCTCAGTTCTTAATGCTTTCGGCATGACTATTAAAAAGAACTGAAAACAAACTTAATCATAATTAACAAAAAAAATACTCTGGTATTCACCACTCTATATCGATTATCACTCTCGCGATGCGACATTCTAAGCGTTGTCTTGATGGGTACTGAGTCAGACTGAAGTAGCAAGACAAATACGAACATTTCCGAGAAAATACGATGTGAAAGGATATTTCACTACATCTGTACCTACTTAAAACATAATTATCTTATTTATTGCTAATACTGACTGCAATTACTATATACGTCACATATAATACTCACATGTATAATAGTTATATTATTATTATCTATAATAAGTACTAAAATTACAAAGAGGAAAGATTTCTAGTTTTGTATGTTTGTAACGAATAAAGTCAAAAACTACTGTACCGATTTTAAATATTCTTTCATTATTAGAATGCTACATTATCCCTGAGTAACAAAAGGCTATGTTTTATTTTTCTTCGCGATCGGAGTCGCAGGCAACAGACAGTAATACATAATTTAATTTAATTTGTATTCTCAAGACTACATTCTTAGGACTGCAATCCTAAGACTGCAAATGCGTTGAGGACTGAGTTGGATTTTTTTTTATGGCAAGGAGAAGGCTCGCGAGCACTCCGGCCACCTGATGGTAAGTGGGATCTGAGACCCATAGACATTTGAAACCTCAAGACAACAATCTCAAAACTGTAATCCTAAAACTTCAAATACGTTGCCAACCCGAGGACTAAGATGGAATGCCTCTATGCTAGTAATGTCACCGGTTATTTTATCCCCACACCGGAACACAGCAATGCGAACACTACTGCTTGGAGGTGGGTTAATAGATAAGATGGTGGTAGCTATCCGAACGGACCCTGCACAAGGTCCTACCACCACTAAAATGCCTCTATGCTAGTAATTTCACCAATTGTCTTATCCCCCACACCGAAACACAACAATGACACCACTGTTGTTTGTGCTGATTATTATAAACGTTACGTTTTAGTTTGTTTCCTCAATGCCAGTTTATTCCAGGAACGATCTGTTCCCGGTACTTGTTTATTCCCGCCCACATCCTTGCGAATTATCGTCCTTATCACGGAACTGTAGATGCGTCAGCTTCCCTCGGGTAAACGATTATCTGTACTTGTTAACAATAAACATGTCTATGGTCAACATAATAATTATAACCATCCGTCGCTGAACATGATATTCTCAAAATATGATATTCTCAAAATATGATATTCTCAAAACATGATATTCTCAAAATATGATATTTGCAAATAGTGGAGTTAGGTTATAGAAACGTAGGTAGGTTTAGGTTATGTTAGTTTTACAGCAGGCCCGGAGGGCCAAACTACCCAGAAACAGGAGCTCCGCGGAAGCGGAGCTCCGACGACACTGTCTAATTTATGTCTCGCTAATAATGATGTTTTGCGAATATCATGTTTTGCGAATATCATGTTTTGCGAATATCATATTTTGAGAATATCATATTTTGAGAATATCATATTTTGAGAATATCATGTTTTGAGAATATCATGTTCAGCGACGGAAGGAATTATAACCATCTACCATACATACATACATAAACTCACGCCTTCGTTCCCAGAGTGGGGTAGGCAGAGCCACAAAATTACCTACAACTCTAAAACCTTGTTGATAATTCTGTAGCCACATTTTGCACAATTAGGCTAAGATGTTTACTAGCGTATTAGTGACAGGTTGCAAACCTAACAGTACTACAAGCCTTTATTCTCTTAGTCGCCTCTTACGACATCCAGAGAAAGACATGGAGTAGCATAATTCTAACCCGGCAAGAGGGGCAATTACAATACCAAAGATTTATCGTCGGTGATATTGCAAATACCGCGTAAGTAACAAATTCAATGAGTTGCAAAGTGTACCTTACTGACTTGCTTGCTGAGGTGTATTTTGCATCTTATTTAATTTATTAGTTACGCGCTATTGCGTGTCACTGACGTTATGGTACTGATAAACGTCAGCAAATTCACTAGAATGCTCGAGTAAATGCTAAAGTCTATCAGCACCTTTTGGTTTTTAAATTTAAATATCAGGAGACAATGTCTCACCAATTGACCTAGTCCCAAACTAAACTCTAGGCTTGTACTATGGGTACTAGACAACGATATAAATACTTATATAGAGAAATATATACTTAAATACACTGAAAACATCCATGACTCAGGAAGAAATATTCGCGCTCATCACACAAATATCAGCCCTTACCGGGATTTGAACCCAGGACCACTAGCTTCGTAGGCAGGGACACTATCAACTAGGCCAGCGCGTCGTCAAAGGTGTGTTTAGACCAAACAAAATAAAGGTCACAGCTCTTTAGAACTACCCGGCACCCGACCAGCACCGCCTCGCCTCGAGCGGCTAGTATTCTTTATATGGATTTGTGTGGGCATGCGCTCACTACATCAACTACGTAGTGTAGAACCACCCGGCGTAGCGTAGTTGATGTAGTGAGCGCATGCACATACAAATCCATATAAAGAATACTAACCGCTCGAGGCGAGGCGGCGCTGGTCGGGTGCCGGGTGGTTCTAATGAGCTGTGGCCTTTATGTTTAAGAACATGTAGTGGTGTAGCGATGGTAGGGCCTTGTGTTGGGTAACCCTTTCTACGTGACTTTAACTCACCCTTGTTTTAACCCCCGACGCAAGAAGAGAGGTGTTATATGCTTAGCCGCTATGTGTGTATGTCTGTCCACTGTAGCTCTTAAACGCATGAACTGATTTGGATACGGTTTTTGAAAGCAGGTTTTCTAGCGGTGGTTCTTAGCTAGGTTTCATCAAAATCAGTTCGGCCGTTTAAAAGATATCAACTCTGAAAGAGGGGGACACCATTATACCGGGGATGTTTATTTATCTAATAGTTATAATTATTATCATAAACTATTTGTTCCTTCACTTTACAAATAGCTTTCCCAATAATACTTTGCGTGGTACTTTCGACGTCAATAAAATCATATACTTACACGCTTAATTACGTGAAAAAGGCTATGAACCAATTAAAGACTAAGCTCCAATTTTGAGGACATTTCACCGAACCCGACCGAATATTGACAAATTACTTTATAAATGTAGCGCAAACATTCTTACGGGAGTATTTATTCTTATAAACAATAAACATACTTGCAGGTTTACCTATCAACTAATAAAGGCGCTATTTCAAGCGCTGAAGGACAAAACGCTAATAAGAAAAATACGGGGGCCTATCTACTCGCATATTTTTTTACGCATAATAATCATTACGCATAAAAATGGATTGTCATAACAGCCTTTTAGGCTGTTATTGCAAAATTTAATAAACGTCTATTGTGTAGATTAGGTTAGGTTAGGTTAATTTTTAATAATATATAAATAAAACCCTTTCTATTGTAAAAACCGTTTTATGACAATCGTTTTTTATGCGTAGAAATATGTATGCGAGTAGACACCTACCCGAAAAATACACTCTAACTGCAAAATAAACTATAACATCAGGTTAAGACCAGAATTGGTCGTCAGCTTTGTTTTCTAAGGTCAAATCCAGTCGTCGCGTCAGGAAATAAGGTAATTACCAACAAGTGGCCAGTATTGTTGAGTTCTCGGGCATGGTCTCTCTCAGTCGGTGGCGCACGACCGTTTCAAACATTCGAATCGTTATATAAACGTTATATATGACATATAAGTCATCTAATTGTTACTTTTATGGCAATATTCAATTATTGTAACCGGCCAGTATATTATGACAAGTTGTAAAAAGTTTTATATGGTAAAACTAATAAGTTTGAATTAAAATTTAAAAATAACAATGCGTTTCGAAATTCCACAGTTTACTAGATGTTGCGGGTGTTTACCTTTACGCCATGGAATTATCGTTATAGGATACTTAAGTTTGGTAAGTTTTAACTTTTATTATTTGCTTATTTGTGCTGTTATCTATGAAAAGGGACCTTATTGTCGATGGCGCTTCCGCCATTATTAAAGATGCTCCGATATAAATACAACGTCGCGTGACGCAGTGCGGCGTAAGCGCCATCGACAATAAGGTCCCTTAACATAGATAATGCCACATTTACACACGTTTTTTAATCACTAGTGGAATAACTATTAGATAAAAAGCCCCGATATAATGGTGACCCCAATTTTCGTGAAACCTAGCTAAGAACCACGGCTAGAAAACGTGCTGTCAAATAAAAAAAAACTGCATCCAAACCGGTTCACCTGTTTAAGAGCTACGGTGCCACAGACAGACACAGACACATAGCGGTTAAGCTTAAAACACCCCTCTATTTGAGTTGGGGGCTAAATAGACAGGTGTTATAAGTTATTTTTGTATATGTTTGTCTATCTGTGGAATCTTAGTTTCCAAACAGATGAACCGTGTGACACTACACTACAACTTTGCCTAAGCCGTCTGTCCGTTTTACAAATATAAAATCCTAATGAAATATTACAGGTTTTTCTTGTTACTAGGATTTGAATGGAAGAGTTTTATTTTTAATAGCAATAAAAACCTTTGCAAATTTATGAGTTCATTTTACTTAAGAGCTAGGCTGTTGTTGGTGGAATAATTGCCACTTTTCTCTGTTCTCTACCAGCTTTTTCACCATGGCAGACATTGCCTTCTGTCTTATTTGGCTAAAGTAAGAGTAGGTCTTCCTCTTCCTCTTTTTCCCTCAACTTTGCCCTCCAAAATGTTCAAAAAGAAACTGTCGTGCCGTATCAGGTGACCCATCATCTTTCCTTTTCTACATTCTAAATCTAATTTATGAGTTAAGGTTCTTAAAATAAAGTTAGAAACAGTAGAATTATAAAGGTTTGGGTTTATTTGAAACTTGGAATGTTTCTGGGATATTCTCTGAAACAATCGAAGGGAGCGGGAGTCGGGAGCGCTTGATAGAGTAGTTTAGTATATTCACGCGCTGACTCATCCGCCGGCTATAGCAAACTCTTAGAATTGCCGTATTGTATGACGTAGTTATCTTAACGATGCTGATCACTTGGCTATATTAAAACTGTATTTACTAAAATTTGCATCAATTTTCCAAAGGTTTAAGGAATAGAGTTTCGGGTTAGTTTATTAGTACAGATCTAGTGAATAATCCTTCCACATCGTAAAAACTCGGAACTCACGTCTACTTCCGAATGATGCCGACGTGTCTATGAATTATTGAATTATTAAGTGACATGTTTGTATTAAATAAATAGAGTACTTTGTTATCAGTGTCAAATGTCAAATCACGAGTTTGAAGTATATCACACCGAGATGTTAAAACCACCACGATCAAATATATACAAATTAGGTGTAGGTAAACAAGAAGAAATATAAATAAATTTTGAAAATAATTTCACAGGCTTGTCGATCTAAACGTTTCCCATGTCTTCCGAAAACAAACTTATTCTTAATTAACAAAAAATACTCTGCGATGCGACGTTCCCCCACGTTGTCTTGATGGGTACTGAGTCAGACTGAAGTAGCATGAAAAATACGAACATTTCCGAGAAAATACGATGTGAAAGGATATTTCACTACATTTGTACTGGGAATGGTTTTAACAATTTGGTTTTTGTGACCAGCGGGCCTAGTATGATGGCCTTTATCGACTAGGTATCGAGAAAGATTCATGTTGTAAGTAGCAATATCATCAACGTACAACATAAATTAATTTAATCAATTTCTTAGTAATTAATCCTTAATTTAAGGTGACAGAGTTCAAATTAAATTAAGTATGGAATTGTTTAAACGTTTTTAAATTAACATTAAACTAAGCTACTTATTTATTGGATTATTGCCTGCATTTTTGTATTTCAATTTTTCTTCTTTTTGAGGTTATTTAGAAGATTAAGCGACAAGACCGCTTGTAGTCTCACTTTTTAAAATTTCTTTTGTATTTACTTTCCATGTATTTATTGCATTTGGTGTTCAATAAAGAGTGTTTGTATTGTATATTAATAATAAGTATAAAAATACACGTGGCCATGCGTGGCATTAATTTATTTGTAAACCCCTTTGCCAAGTAACCGGGTACTTACGATTATTGAGGGTAGTTTGAATAGTGTAATGAATAGTGTAATCATTTACACTCTTTTATGCTATAAAATGAAATGAATTTTATTTATTAACTATTATTATTATAACCGTTATTTTTCGGCGCACATAATACTTTTTTCATTTTGTAGCATAAATAGTACGTTATTGCCTAGGCCCGGAAAGTAGGCAATTGCCTGACGAGATGGTTGGGGGCCCGAGCCTTGGCGAGACAAATATCAAATAATAATTATAAGTATTTGTAAAATGATATTGAAAAATTCAGAGGGATCTTTTTTTGAAAACTACGAGTATAGTATAGAGTCATGCACTATAAACCACCGCCGCCCAGCACTGCACCCACCCAAAAGATGGGTGTATGGGACTTTCATGGTCCTTTCGATTTTATATTATGCAATAGAGAGCATTTTTAAATAAAATATCGCAGCGGACAGGAATGGGTTTCGTTCATTTTACTCTTGGGAAAAAATAAGGCTCTTTTCCGTCTTCCTTTTTCAAAATGCCGTCCATTTCGAGCATGTTTGAGAAATAGTACATTATTGCCTAGGCATGGAAGTAGGCAATTGCGGGCCGAGTATTGTTTTAAACGGACGAGCTTGCGAGTCCGTTTAAAAATACGAAGCCCGCAATTGCTGTTCCTGCCGAGGCAAATATAGTGCTTTTCTCAAAAATAGCAAGATTTTTTTTGTGTTGGAGTAAAATCTTCATCGCTTGAACTCATTTTTCAATTGCATACAAACAAACTTCATGTGAAAAAACTATCACTCTTTTCCGCCTTTTTGTTTATGACAAGGAGAACCGCAAGCTTTGTTTTTTTAAAAAGCATAAGCTATTCCAGACACAGATAATAAAGTTATGTTTCGAATAAAATTTGGATGTATAAGACTTGTGCCTTCATTTTATTATGGACTTTTTCACTTTTTAAAAAGTTACAAGCTAGATAGTAATGGAATTTGTATGCAACATTGCGGGCTTGTTTAGCGAGCACGCAATGTGTTTTTTTTTTAATTTGAGATCTGTCAGTAAACTATGTCCTTCGCGTCTCAATATGTAGATAGTAATGTTAACATTTCCAGACATTTTTGAGAAAAATATGTTCCTTACATCATAATAATGTTTGTTGAAAAATCTAAAGAGGCCGCTTTATTTACAAAGGGCTTTAAATAATTATCATAGAACTGTTATTACCATGACAACGCTTATTATAGAATTGTTTTCCCGCTTCCGTTACGCTGTAGGTGGTATTCTGATACTGTTAACGAAATCAATATTAGCGGTTTATAGTACGTGAGTAGAAAAACAAGTTTATTAACCAGAATAATTCTTTTAAACTGCTCATTTTCAGGCGTTTGCAATATTCTTCATCTGGTTGGAATTCCACTCCCCACATTACAACCTCGACCCTTCCCTGACGGGGCGCACTGCAGCCATATACCGAGGCGCTAACTTCTTCGCCCAGAAATGGCTGCCACTGCTCCTGTACAGCATAGAAATTGTTTTTATAATGCTTTTACTCATCGGGGCTCATACGGTACGTAAAAACTTTATAACAATTAACTCTGATCCATAGACAGGTTAGCTGGTCACACAGTCATAAATACAATACCCCATTAATCTAGTCGGTCTAGTGTTATCCCTTCTCTTACCTTTCCCTCCAACAAGACTCTTACTTACCTATGCTAAATCTTTCAACCGTACCCTCTGTTCAATTGTGGAATGAGCTTCCGCTGTGCTTAAGGCAATCTAGATGTGTCAATGAGGAACGATGTGTTGAACGGTGCCCTATTTTTTAATCGATTCAATTGTCAACCAACGTATCATTACATTAAAAAAAAATTTCATTTCATGGAAAGGCATTTCTCGCTCCATAAGTAAAATTTTTTGGTAGTCACAAGTAACCTCACCTACGTAATTAAATGTTAACATAATTCTGATCATCATGGTTCACCTTCATTTTATCGAACGCTATTATCTGCTGCAGAAAAATACCTTTGGCTGTACAGCAGCTGTATATTTACAGCAGTCTTAGCATTTTGTGGTGTTTTTATTTCAGAAACGTCGTAGGCTGCTCCGCGTGTACTATTACTACGGCATCACGACGTCCGCGGCAGCATTGGCGACGTACCTGCTGGTCTCTCTCAGGATAAATCACTTCCACTGGAGCTTCTATGTAATCGACGCCTCCACTATATTTACTGGAATTGGTGAGATGTTAATATTCATACAATTGTATGAAGGATATGGGGTATACCTGCCTTCCACTTCTCTGTCTGTCTCTGTGTGTGTGTACTTTGTTTTTGTATCTACTCGTTGCCACATTCTACTCTTCTTATTTTCCTCAATCACCCAAAAATTATGTTAGTTAGCTGGAAAAGATCACTTAAAAGGATAAGTTTACCTTTTTACATTCCTATTTTGTAAATATTGTATTTGAATTGCTGTGTTTTGTACAATAAAGGGTTTACATATACATACATACATAATGCCACCCAACCGGACATTCACATCGAGCCAGCCCGACTCAGTCGCCATCGCCATGCTCGGACAGCCTGTTTAGAGTTTAAATTAATAACTTAAGCCTAAGCGCCCTCCCTCATAATCAAGGTGAAGCTGTTAGGGTGATTACATCAACAGCGAAGACCAAAAAAAATATGTATAATGCCGAAAATGTCATTAGTATTTTTGTTCAGTTTAGCAGTGTGTTTGCATTGTTGTTTCGGTGTTAGGATACGACAACCAGTGAAATTACTAGCACAGAGACATTCTATCTCACAATCAGTTCTCAGGGTTTGCAACGCATTTGCAGTCTTAAGATTATAGTCTTGAGAATGTAAATGTCTAGTCACAGACCCCTCACTCATCATCATCTTGTCCTTATCCCAATCATTTGGTTCGACGCAGCGCGTCTTTTTCTTCCAATTATAGGTTAGGTTAGGTCAGTTTTTGTAGAATCCTGAAATATTTACGGTTACAGAAAACAAAGCGGGTTGGCAAATGAAAAAAGGTAACCCGTTGGCAAGATAACTTACACGATTAAAAAATAACTTTTCATTTTGTTTTCAGCTACGCAAGTGTACCTCCTGCTACTAATTCGCAGTTATCTAGAGAAGCCAAGCGAGAGTCTGTGCTACGTCAACCACCTGCGCGAGGTTTCTGTGCAACCTGCACGCAACGGGTTAAACCTCGTTTAATTATGGTTGACGTCAATTAAGAAGCTCCTCTTTCTGGATCGTGGCTGGTTCACCAGGCTACTGAATGCCGTGATTAAGCTCTGGTGATCGAAGGGTCTGACGTATAAGGCTGCCTAATTGAGAATACACGCGCTAAAATGTGTTTTGTTCGGTCTGTCGGGACTACTTAAACTCGCCGCTTGGACCTTCACTCGAGCGAAAGATCACCTATGCTTGTTGAGAGAATCACAACCCAGGTTTCCATTGCAATCCAGAGGGGTAACGCAGCCGGTGTAATTAGAACGTTTGAGCCAGCCATAATTCAGGGTGGGGTTAATTAGGATAAGTCTGTATTGTCAAATGTGGCGTTATCTATGAAAAGAGACCTTATTGTCGATGGCGCTTACGCCGTACCGCGTCACGTGACGTTGTATTTATATCGGCGCATCTTTAATAATGGCGGAAGCGCCATCGACAGTAAGGTCCCTTTTCATAAATAACGCCATAAATTAGTTTGGTTAGTGTTAAGGGATTTCGACGAAGCGTGTTGCGCTTATCCTTCCTATGTAAAACGTCTTGGCGAAGCCGCAGTTTGGAGATAATGCTTTAGTTACACTGCAATAATAGTTTTATATTTGTTATAAATACCTTTAAATAAAGTATCTAAGACCACTACTTTATTTTTCATACATTGACGCAACCATGCAACCTAAATTTGCCGCTTCAATTTGTGCTGTCGTTGGACTGTACATACTTACAAAGACGAATGATAAGCAAAAATATTCCATATACATTATATTTGTTTCTGTGTTTTTTTATTTTATTATTATTTATTTACGTATAATAAAAAAACACAAGACCGGTCTGAGTGGAAAACCTTGGGGGAGGCCTATGTATGTAGTGGACATCTTTCGGCTGACATGTACCAAACCATACAAGTTAAGCTACCATTGTGTTCACTCGTGATATACTAATGATATAAATTTACATACTTCCAAAAAAAAAAGTTCCCTATGCAGGATCGAAATGCCCTAGCATCAGTGCACCCTTCATCACCAGAGGTCGGAATAGGTAGTGCTTATTAACCTAAACTTGACGCATGTTCATTCATGCGTGAGTGAGGTGGGAATACATTACTGAATGAAGATGCATCAAGTTTAGGTTAATAAGCACTACCTATTCCGACCTCTGTTCATCACAGAAAAGCTGCTTTCATGTTATGTCATAGACGTCATAGTGTTAGAAAAAGAAAGAATTTTAACAAATACATACTTACTTTAATCCCTAGAGATTAATAAGGAGCTTTAGTCCCGATGTGCAGAGACTAAAGTAACGTTTTAAGAGCATGAGAAGTGAAAATGGCTTTATACGAACCGAGTGAGACTATAGTATAGTATAGTATAGTATAGACGCTACGTCAACCACTTAGTGCTAAATTCACCAACAATTTAAACAGGCATAAAACAGCTATTTATAGAGTCAAATATTATGTTAAACGATGGCTTAAACGTAAAATCTATTTAATTTTTACATAGGCCGCCCCCAAGGTTTGCCGCAAGGACCGGTCCTGCGCTTGCATCCATCGGTTTCCCGCAACCTTAGCCACGTCGTCAGTCCACCTTGTTGGAGGCCTACCTATGCTGCGTCTTCCTGTACGCGGAACCCACTAGAAAACTCTTAAACGCATAAACATTTGCAATCTATCGATGAAAATCTCGAGACCGCGAATGCGTTGCCAACCCTGAGGACTTAGATAGAAAGCTTCTACGCTAGTTACATGACCGGTTGTCTTACCACCGCGCCGGAAAACAATGGAACACTGCGGTTTGGTGGTAGGTTAAACGTACGGTGGTGGACCCTGCACAAAGGACTATATTCGAAGAAGAGAGCTCCAACTTCTGTGAAGGAGCTCCCTCGTACCGGTGTGGATAAGGAGGGATTCACATTGGTGTAGCACAGCAAACCACGTAGAAAGCCTAATAAGACTCGGTGTGGTACTGCAGTACCGGACTCAAATTCCGAGCTACGTGTCTCGCCTGCACCACTCCGCAACAGTAGACGATGTGGTGGAGTACGTCCGTCAGAAGGTTGGATGCAGCCTGACGGTGTTTCAGCTGCGGTCGCTTCGCTACGTGCACTTCAGTTCGTTTGTAGTGCGCGTGCCGCGGTTTAAGCTGGGGACCGTCGAGTGTCCTGACTTCTGGCCGAAAGGTGTCGTGTTCCGGCGGTTTCGGGGCAACCTACACGCCAATTTTGGCAAAACAGATACCCGCTGTTCTGTCACCTCGGTGTTAGTTTTAAGTTTCATATAGTTATGTATGTTAGTCTATAAGGTCTATAAGGTAACTATGGGCCTCGTTGCCTGAAATAAAATTTATTATTATTATTATTATTATTATATAAACAGTTTACTTGAAAACTTTTTTGATATTCTTCTGTAAAGCTTACTATAAGGTCGAGGACTATTTAATAGAAAAAAATGTTTGGCCAAAACAAGATACCCAAATAACTTAGTTAATTATAACTTAGTCATAAAAACATGTAAACATAGTATCTTGCCTAGGGGGTCACGTTTTTTGTAGGGGATCGTATCGAAACTTCATTTAATGTGGTTGTATTGCATCGTCATATAGGTAAGTATGTATTTTTACTTATTTATTTGCTCTTGCCATTCTGAGTTTTGACACGTTTTCCTGCTGCATGATTATTTTTATTTTATATCAAGCAATATTAAAAAAAAATACTGACTACTGAGTTTCTTGCGGCGTTTCTTCTCAGAAGTCTCCTCTTGGGAAGCGCTGGTAGATTAAACGTGTAAAAGTGCCCGTGCGGCCTACTTACTGAATAAGCATCTTTTATCTTGTAACACAAATATATTAAAAAACTGGGTAAATAGCCTACAGGAAGCATGTATTATGAGATTGCTGGTCCAAGGATTTTATCACTCGACATACATATATTTTAGACGTATGGATGTGATTTGATTACAATGAGTGGTAACAAATGTACCTATTTGTAATAAAAATGTCCATTAGTTTTATTTAAATTGTATCGTCAGTCGGAAGTGGTCTTGCCGCCTTTTGGTGTGATTTTTTATTGAATCATATTGTTTTGTTATAATCGTTTGACAATGCACGGTGAGGTGCCAGAGTTTAAGCGGTGTTGTTGCTGCGTACCTTTGAGGAGAGGTTTGGTTGGATTCGGTTATGTGAGAATGGTAATGTAACTTTTAATCTAAGCTACACTCATCAAAAATGTCCAGAGATAAAAATATACAGTGTGTGACATCCATACGAACATATATTTTGACAATAGTTAATATGCATCCTAATTAACATAAAAACATGTGTATTGTTAACAAAAGTTGTACTTTTTTTTTTCATACCTACCAACTAATTCGCCGCGCAATGTATCATAAATAGCTCAATTAACCCTAAATTAACTTGCAGTTAACTTAGACATAATGTTATACATTGCTGCTCAATGGACCCTTTAAATATGCATTACACTAAATTGATTGGCGCTATTAACTTAATTCGTTCTGTAAAGGGTTCACAGCACTTAAAGCTATCTTTACTTAAAAGGGGTTTGGGTAAAAGTGTTGTCATTTGTAAATTTCATACATTTTCAAGGTGAGCGGCCATTCGTAAAAGTGGTAAATTATGATAGAATTATTAAAAATAAACATATTTTGTTATGTAATGTAATACTCTTTAGTGCATCGGAGCCGAGATATTTAAATATTCATACTTGGGCGTACTTTTGTAGGTACTAAAAACTGAATACTTAAATCTTTAAAATCTCCGCCCCGATATTATTTAACGCCATAAATTATATATATCTATGTGTATTTAGAGGTCCTCTAAATAACTAAATAAAAATCACCCGTGGCCGATGAAAAAAAAAAGACAATATTCTTCAAACAAATTTACCCAATGCCCTTTATGTTCTTATGGATGGATAATTCACAGAAAATGACAAAGTCCCAAACTAAGCTGTAGGCTTGTACTATGAGTACCTACTAGACAACGATATAAATACTTATATAGATAAATACATAATTAAATACACTGAAAACATCCAAGAGTTAAGAAAAATACTTGTGCTTATCACATAATTATTTGCCCATACCGATCTTGGTATATGGGACCTGAAAAGAAAAAATGTTGATGTTAAATTTGAGATACATTTTAAAACTATTTTTTGGTGTAATTTAAATGTATAACTATGCCAAATTACAGCTTTGCGCTACCAAGAGTCTCTGAGTTAAACCGCGGACTGACAGACAGAAACTAAAACGAAACTACAAGGGTTCCTTGTTGACTACGGAACCATAAAAACCGACTTCACAAAATATAGATTCTCTTTAAAACTAGTTTTCCAACTTTTGTTGTATTTTATAAACTTTGTACCTAAACATTTTCAGGTTTTGGATATTTTCGCAGTGGCTTGGTCGATATTGATGATAACCTGGCTGTTCCCTCGCTACTTGGACCTGAGCGATCTGTGGGTCCCGCTGACCATCACAGTGCTCCTGTTTGTGGATATAGCGTTTAGTGTCCTTCTTGTGGTCGCCGGGCACTTGGTGAGTACTGCCATAGTATAAATCTGCCCTACGTAGCTAATAAGTACTACCACAAATTTAATAATCAAAGCAGTTTTAATTCTCTTCTGTTAGTAATAAGTTTGATATTGCTACAGGAGTTTTATGTGAGATACTGCGTATTGGATTAGCAGGGCAGAAATAGATAACTAAGTATTAGATAGATAAATCCCCAATATAATGGTGACCCCTTCTTTTGGAGCTGATATCCCGAAAACAGCCCAAATGATTTTCTTAAGCTAAGGCTGCGGCTCCACTGAGGCGGAGACGAGCGGAGCGGAGCTGTGCCAATATTAACCAATAGAAGCTGCATGCGGTTAAGTCGAGCGCGCCTTGCGCACGTTAGTTTAGATTCTATTGGTTAATATTGGCAATCTCCAATCCGCTCATCTCCGCCTCAGTAGAGCCTCTATCTTATAATTAGTTGTCATTTTAAAGCCTTTGACAGATTTTCAATCAATGAGTTGAAGACTTTTTTTTTCAGAAAAACACAAAGCTCTTTCGGGTAGTGTATATTTACTGCGTGGTCTACTTGATCTTCGACACTGCTTTCGGAGCGTACATCCTCTTGGAGCAGCTTTGGCATGCTCTGTGGGTCTGGCATCACCTGTCATGGAGTTACAGGATTCTAGACATTGTAGTCGGCCTGGCTATTAAATTTGCGGTCTTTTGTAAGTAGAACCTTATTAGTTATTATTTAAATAAATATTAGAAGATAATGTCATAAAATCAACCTAGGGTGATGGAACCTGTAATGGACAAGGCACCAATAATGGACACTTGATTCTTATTTTACAGAAGATAAGGGTTATTTATTTGTTTTGCAACAATCAATTTAGGACCGTATGAAATTTGAATTAAGAGTGAAGTGTCCATTACTGGTGCATGTCAGCTAAGTGTCCATCATTGGTGCCGTCACTCTAGTCCTTTACTGAGCTAACGCTGAGATAACGATAAACATGATTTTGTAGCAACAAAGTAAACTAAAACTCACTACTCGAATACTAACTCCTACGGAGAAAAGGCACAAGTGCAATTAATTCATAGAAGTATATTAAACTCGTATAGGTTTATAATAAGGTTGGAAGTGCAATACAATTCACATAGTAGATGAGCCTTCTTTCCGTAGGAGGGCAGAATAGGAACATAACGTGGGTACATCGGTTTGGTTCTTAGCTAGGTATCAAGAAAATCAGGTGAGCCGTTGAGGAGATATTGGCATTGAAAGAAGAGGTCAAATATTCAACATTCAAAATATTTATTCAGTAAATTGGCCACATGAGGGCTCTTTTACACGTCGGTAATAAGGAGTGAATCTACTAACGCTTCTGACAAGACCATCATTACGGAGAAACAAGAAACTCCAAAATTCAGATCGCCATTGTATCGAGGGTTTTTATTTATATCCTTGCTGAAAATCAGCGCTGTAGGTGTCTGAAACCTCAGCCTTTTACTGAGGTAGTGTCCGTTTCACTGCCACAGGAACTTTTTTCACTTTTTTTTGTAATATCTACATAAAATATTACTTATATATAAAGCAAGCTTTAAAAACCCAACTGCATTTTTTTATGATGTCGTCCATATACCTACGTTAATAATTGACATTTTGCCATTGTTGTCATTACAATTTTAACAGTTTAGGTATCCTATGTCACCCGAGATGGTGAAAGGATTCTAACGATAGCACACACATCTACATCGGCTCAGGCGTTTAGAAGTTATTGTGGAATAAAGAATCGTACATACATGATACATGAACCCTGAAAACATTTCACTACTTTATTTGGGTAGTCGTGTAAAAACAAAGTCCCCCGTCGCATCTGTCTGTCTGTATGTATGTTCGCGATGATCTCAAAACCTACTGAACGATTTTTCATGCGATTTCACCATCAGTTAGATAAATTTCTAGGAAGGGTATTATGTACAATAAATTCTGGTTTATGTAGGGGGTGTTACAGAGATCTCACATAAACCAAAGCGAAGCGAAGTTAAGTTAGTGAATCAAATGTCTTTTTTCTTCTTCTTTATAATAGTTACATTTTTTGTTTTCAGTCGTGCAAGTATACATTATACTTTTGATTCGAAGCGAAGAGAAGAAACTTCGTGGCCAAAGTATACCATTTCAGTTTGTGAACAACGCCGCCGAGAGCGAAGCGGTTTGCGTTTGCGCAGGCCTGAGTTCGGATAACGGTAACAACACGGTTCAACATACGGACGACGAAGATGACGTGGTGAAGAATATCGACGACGACCATGACGTCCTACAGTACATAGACATTGAAAAAAATAGTGAACTTTACAAGGAGAATACGAGCGTGCAACAGCATGCTATAAACCCAGTTGAATAGCGAATAAATAAACGGGGAGTTATTAATTTCTTTAAAATGTTGCTTTGTTATTTTTATTTATTCAACTAGCGCCCGCGACTTCGTCACCGTGGAATAGTTACTTTGGGCTAACGCTAACTTTAACCCGCGACTTTGTTAACGTAGAAGGTTGAAACATTCTTCGTCGGTGCTCCGCTCCTATTGGTTTTAGCCTTCCTTGATAAATGGGCTATCTACCATTGAAATAATTTTTCAAATCGGAACAGTAGTTCCTGAGATTAGCGCGTTCAAGCAAACAAACTCTTCAGCTTTATAATATTTGTATAGATTCTTCATACCAGGCTTCCAAACAAAAAAAAGGCCCCTATCATATAAATCATATATCATATCCCGACATATTGTTGAAAAGAAAACTAGTTAACCTGCAAATATTGGTTTGTAAATAGTAAAGTGGGCCATTCTACTTTTCAATGTACATTTTTGTTATCGTCCGATAAAAAGTATACCAAATTATAAATCTGCGTATAAATAAATATAAAGAACTTAGAATGTTTAAGTTTAGCGGTTTTCAAAAAAACCACTCTTAAATTAGTCAATTATCGTTGAAGAATCTTGGTAACTCAGTGGTAAATTGCACTTTTTCCATAGAGAAGGCGGAGACATCAACGTCCACTGCGTTACTGAACTTATAGTTATTACAAATAACTTTTTATGAATCAGGATAATTCTAAATATAAGCTTATTTATGTCCCTTTTCGAGTTTCAAGTTAGAAAACGCAGCACTTTACCGGTTTTTGAAATAAAAATAGTTTAGTGAGAACGTGGCTAAAACTTATGTACAACGAAAAGTAGAATGGCCCAAGTATCTCTTTTGTTACATAGGGCCCTGGGGGGTTACCATGCATGACAAAGATGTCATGATAAGAATCTTATCTTACAGATGGGCCCTTTCGGATACACTTCGACCCTTTAGGATCTTTTGTGCAATTACCCTCTTACACACTCAGCTGTTCGAATGTGCAGCTTTCCTCACGATGTTTTTCCTTCACCGTAAGAGCATCGGGTAATGCACTTAAGTTAGAAAAACTCATTGGTACATGGTGACCGCGGGGGTTCGAACTCGATACCTTACGATCACGAGTCGACCCCCTAAGCCACTAGGCCACCGACGCTCTTACCATGCATGACATAGTTATGCAGTTCAGTTTACGGCGAGAGAAAGAGGCAAACCCGTATAATTGGCTATAGCTCTGGGCCTCTATTCTTGGACGGTACGAACCATATCGTCTCTGACCAGATGCCCTAGCCAAGATGCAAACGCTACTAACGTTTTTCTTTTCTATCACTCACAATGTATGGGATGACATTCTCGTGCGTTGCGATAATCCACGTGGTCAACTGTCATCACATGTATTTTGAGTAATAGAAAAGAAAAAAGTTAGTAGCGTTTGCATCTTGGCTAGGGCATCTGTTTTTAAGAATGTCAAAACTGTAGCGTTTAAAATTAAAGTACTTGGCGCGGTCCGTGAGATTTCCAATTGGACGAAACGACGATCCGAATGAAACTATCGTGAATGTCGAAATTCAACGTTGGAACACGACTGACGACCACCTAGAACGTAGAGAAGCGGAAACTAAATGGCGCGGCGTGGCGCGCCCGTGAATGTGGTCAAAATAATCCCATCCAGTTGTATACTCTCCATCTGTCGCCGAGAGAAACGGTGCGTCCGTGAATGCCCTTAACTCGGTCACCATTACTGTCACGTAAATAAGAGCTATGGAAACGTTGACATTACGGTAACAGGTCAAAGACGATATGGTTTTTACTGCCTAGAATGTCGGCCCAGGATGGTGGTAAGAGCGGTTTTTATTATTTATATTTTATAGGAATACATAAGTGCATACGAACATTAATATAGAAGAATCGATCTCGACAAATTCATTGAATACCATATTTATTAAAGAGCATGTATCCTTAAGTAAAATAAAAACGCTTGATTTGTCTAAAGGACCTGGTGCCGATAATTTACCGCCGCTTTTTGTTCATAGATGTGCTGAAGTCTTGGCTCTACCCCTAACTTTTATATTTAACAGGTCTATTGAAACGGGTACTTTTCCATCTAATTGGAAGGATACCAAAGTAGTTCCGGTATTTAAAGATGGCTCAAAATCCGACATAAAAAATTACAGACCTATTTCAATCATATCCGTTATCCCGAAGATTTTCGAGTCATTAGTGTACCCTTATCTGTATTCCCATTGTGCCCAGCAGTTTACTGATAAACAGCATGGATTTATACAGTCTAGGTCCACCAGCCCTAATTTGGTAGCCTTTGTCGAGACGCTAACAGAGCATTTAGATAAACGTGTACAAGTCGATGCTGTGTACACCGATTTTAGCAAGGCGTTCGACACAGTTGACCATGGCATTTTACTAAGTAAATTGTCGGAATCTGGAGTTGGTCGGTCATTATTGTCCTGGTTCAAGTCTTATCTAAGTAACCGCAAACTGTATGTAGCCGTGAATGGGGAGCAATCTAGGCACTTTTTTGCTCCAATTGGAGTTCCACAAGGATCACATTTGGGGCCGTTGCTATTTTTAGTTTTTATTAATGATATAGTGGGCTGCTGTTTGAATTCAGATCCTTGCCTCTATGCAGATGATCTCAAAATTATAAGACCTATTAAAAATGATATCGATCGCCTTCTACTACAAAATGACATAGATAGGCTTAGCGGTTGGTGTTCACGAAATAAAATGAAGGTGAACCCGAGTTTTTTCTTTTACGCGTAATAAGAATAAAATAATCACTAAATACGCAATAGAAGGTGAGGTGTTACAGAAGGTGGACACAATCCGAGATTTAGGAGTAGTAATAGATAGTCAACTTAACTTTAATGCCCATTTTAACACGATTACTAATAAGGCTTCGAGAATGATGGGATTTTTATTACGGAACACAGGACAATTTAAATTTTTACGCACTAAGATCCTTCTTTATAATACTTTAGTAAGGAGCAATCTTGAGTACTGCTCTCAAGTTTGGACACCTTATTATGAGGTCCATAAAAATCGAATTGAGAAGGTCCAAAGGCGATTTCTGACTCATTTGGCGTTTGCGTCTCGCAATAGACATAAACTCCACTTATACCAGGGACGACTGAAGTTTTTTAAATTCAACTCTCTCAGTAGCAGAAGAAAAGTATTAGATCTAGTATTTCTTTTTAAATTGGTTAATTTTATTGGATTGGATAATTGGATTGGATTGTCCGGAACTACTAAGTAAGGTTAATATAGCAGTGCCTACAAGACTGCCTCGTCCCGGTGTTTACAAACTGTTCAGAGATAGATTAACTAAAACGAATTTAGGCCGTAACTCTGCTCTTGCGAGAATGATTAAGTTGTATAACTATCTCCCGGACACCGTGGGGGCTGATATATTCCACGACAGATTCATGGCATTCAAAAAAAAAAGTGTCGGCGTATTTGGCTCCCTGGATTTTGCGAGGTAGACTTTGTAACTGTAATCTCAGTGTAATCTCACTGTTATAGCACTTTATTCCTAGCTTAATTAATTGTAAAAATGTTGTGATTTATTTAATTTCATTCTTTTTCCAATAAATATAACTTTAAAAATTTTAAATTTTAAAATTTAAAATAAAATAATGAAAAATTAATATTTAATATTTACCTAATGTTTAATTTGAGAGCAAGGATTTAATGTATGCCGTTGTTCAATTTATATATTTACTGGCGTAAGATGTGGTTTCCTATAATTGGGTAAGCATAGAGTTAGATGTTTAAAATAGATATAAGCATAAGTTGGATGTATTATCTGTTGGAAATCCTGAATAAATAAATAAATAAAAGTATCCCACAAGTAGTCTGCAACGCAATTACAACTACGCAGGTGCTCTACGTAAAACCATATTGCTTTTCAAATGTCATTTTATTGTTTTTAACTTGGATGCCATTACTGTCAAGTAAATAAGAGCTGTTATAACGTTGATAATACGATAAAAGGTCAAAAACAATATGATTTTAACGAGTAGAATAGAGACCTAGGATATTTTTCCAGATGTAACCCTAAAGCGGTATTGAGTCGTCCGCCGCATTTTGCATACGGCGACCGCAGCAGTAGTGTAAAGAACACGGTAGTTGGCCGCATTTGGCGAACGACAGCTGCAACCGCCTAGTTACGTGATCGAAGTAGGCGGACAGACTAATAACGACGACGACGAAGACGGCGTTCGTTCGCCGCAGTAGTTTGAAACAAATTCGGCGACAGCATTAAGTGAACGAAGTAGTGTAATTGCCGCTTTAAGTTCGTGCCACTTAAATCAACACGGAAAATTATTATTTTATTCTGAGAAAACAACCGGTCACACAGGCCTAGCATTGTACCGAAAAGTAACTTCTCAAATTGTGAAAGTTTCTTATGAGAAATTCTCGGAAATTTCTAACATATTCTTAAATTGTGTACCTATGGAAAAAGAACATTCTCAATGCTCTCATTTTTTTCCGATAATATTCTCAGTAATTTCTTGAGAGTATTTCTTAACTTCTGAGAACTTGTACATTGCTACACAGGCCGATGGTAAAGCGGTATCTAAGACTCATAGACATGTGCAGAAAAGTTAAGTAGAAACATTAAAAATGCGCAAAATTATACTGAGTTACTTAACATATTCTAATCGCCAAATATGTCTAGTTGTTGATTGTTTTGAGACCGTTTAATACATGATCGGGTCATCCATATAAGAAGGCTGATATCAAAACATTATTTGGGGCCCGTGATACAGAAAACATCTGTTAAGTACGGCTAATTCTGTTGCTCAAAGTAAAACGTTCGTGCATGTCTAGCATAAAAGCCTCTATTTTCTAAATTTTTTTTTATTGATAATGGGGTTTCTCTTGACCAACTCTTGCCTTTAGAGAACGAAATACGAAAACGATTTTGTCGACGATCAAGTGAGTTCAGCCAGACGATGCCTATCACCCTAGCATTAACCTTTTCAACGCCACAGTCGCCTCTGGCCGTCAACTAAAAGTCGTGCCACTGACGCCACGTCGGCTACAGCTGACAAGAGTTCAAGATTAAAAGAGACTTTGTTTGGTAGCAATAAGGTGTAATTTGCATAGCATAGCAAACATGTTTGGCGTGTGGGTGGCACATTTTGTATTCGACGTATGGCGTTCAAAAGGTTAAAGAGCATCGGTGGCCTAGTGGCTTAGGGGGTCGACTAGTTATAGGAAGGTACCGAGTTCGAACCCCCGCGGTCACCATCAATCAGTTTTTCTAACTTAAGTACATTACCCGATGCTCTTACGGTGAAGGAAAAACATCGTGACGAAACCTGCACATTCGAACAGCTGAGTGTGTAAGAGGGTAATCTCACAAAAGATCCTAAAGAGTCGAAGTGTATAAGGTAAGATAAGATAAGATAAGTTAAACAGGTTCAGATTGTATGCACTTATTTTTTTACAGGTAAGTAAATTTAATACATATTATTAAGTATATTTGATAAAGTTCCTCAATACTTAAGGGCGAAATGGACTAGCAATAAAAATTACAGAAGTGAATACTGCCTTACTTCAACTTTAGTTATAGAGTAAGAAGCACAATTTAGCTGTCTTTTTTAACCGACTTCAAAAAAGGAGGAGGTTATACGTTCCACTGTGTTTTTTTTTTATGTATGTTCACCGATTACTCCGTCAATTGTCGACCGATTTCAATAATTTTTTTTTGGTGTGATAAAGTATACTTTCGATTTGGTGACAATGGAACCACATTGTCACCAAATCTGAATCTGATGAGAGGATCCGTAAGGAATTGAGGGAACTCCTCAAATATTGTAGGCAAACATATAGCGATTTTAGTATTTTTAGTAACAAGTCCAGCATTTGCATTCAGAAAGTATCATTTGGTGAAGTGGAACTGATGATGAAGACCACAGATGGCCACCGGAACTCCTTAACGGTACCGATGTCAAGGGTGGCGATAAGATATCTCGATTAAGATAGTTGAGCGACTACAACGAAGAATATTTACTTGTTAACCGACTTCAAAAAAGGAGGTTATTGAAATATGACTATGACTTTCCCGCGGCGTTGCTTGCGGCGCGCTTGAAATAACTTAAAGTTTCATTTCAACTAAGTGGGACTACGTAACAGCGTATCACTAAAAAGTATAAAATAAAATAAATGTTTTAAAAAACAAAAACCCGCCTTCAAAAACGCAAAAAATAACTTCTTTAAAATTGTAGGCACCTAATAGGTTATAGGTATGACAGCAGTCAACCTCTGCAATTATAATTTCTAGGTAGTTTACCCCACGCTTTACCGAAATTCCCAGAACCCTAGTAAAATTCTCAGACAACTGGAATAAGTAATACGAGTGTACTAGTTTATGTTGTAGCAATAATAAACGGTTATCTTGACACACATTTCTCAGAACGTCAGAACTCCTAATATTAATTATGTTAAAATACGTATAATTATTAATTATTATAATGTAGTAGCTGTATTTTATTTGAGCTGGAACCTAATGTAACTGATTGCTTAAAGGGGTTTGGGTAAAAGTGTTGTCATTTGTAAAATTCATATATTTTCAAGGTGAGCGGCCATTCATAAAAGTGGTAAATTATGATAGAATTATTAAAAATAAACATATTTTGTTATGTAATGTAATACTCTAAAGTGCATCGGAGCCGAGATATTTAAATATTCCTACTTGGGCGTACTTTTGTACTAAAAACTGAATAGGTACTTAAATCTTTAAAATCTCCGCTCCGATATTATTTACCGCCATAAATTATATATATCTAATCTGTATTTAGAGGTCCTCTAAATAACTATGCAAAAATCATCCGTGGCCTGTGAAAAAAAAAAAGACAATATTCTTCAAACAAATTTACCCAATGCCCTTTGTCAGAATCGACTTTACTGAAGCGCAGGTGAACCCCATGTGCTTCTGAGTTCACAACGGCAACTCTTTAACCGAACAATTGTCCATGATATCAATGGACTTGACCTCTAATATAGGGCCGATTTCACCAACGTAGTAATAAGTGTTATTTACGTTTCACCAACATTAAAGACAAAATCTCTATTACTAGAGTGAGTTTACCGCAGATTTTCGCCGAATAAATGAAAAAATGTTATTCGTAGATTGGTATTATGCCACGTGATGAAGCCCACGTGTCATCGACAAGTCAATTATAACCTAAGTTCAAATATTACCAGAACGAATCAAAAATACGCAGTGCCATTATCCAAGCACTAGACTAGCTCTCTATCTTCCTTGGGTGCGTAACACTTTCATTTAATTCGTTTATTCAACATCACAGAGTAACTACACGACAGTAAGATATGCATAGATTAGAGAGTTGAAACGAAATTGAAGTTAACTATCATGTAAATCATTAGAGCAAAGTTATACTGGGATAGCTAGTCTTGTATAAATTAAATGTTGGTGAAATCGACCCTAAGGGTATGGTGATTGTCTAAAATTCGACATTGGCGAAATACACCTTGTTATAACAAATGTGACAAATATACCGTCAGTTGCGATTGCAAGTGTGATAGCGATAACCTGCGCCTCTATTCTAGGCGGTAAAAACGATATCGTAGTTTGCCTGTTATGGTACCTATTGTTATGACGTCAGCCGCCATTACTGCCAAGAAAATAAGAGCTATCAAAACGTTGACAATACGATTACAGATCAAATACGATATTGTTTTTACTGTGTTGAATAGAGGCGCTGATGAAATGATTGCTATTAACCCCTCGCATGATTAGGCACAGAACCTTGCTTAAATTTTGGCACGAATTCGATGACCATTTTCCTCAAACATTAAGTTCGTCCCTGGCGACGCTGAGTACAATACTAGTAATTCTTGATAGGTAGCATCAAAACTATTTGTTAGTACAGTACACACAAAATTTCAGTGCTTTCAAAATAGGGGACTAGTTCAAAATCGATTGTAAGACTAAATCCACACAAGCCAACTAAAAAAAAACCTCCAGGAATAGTACCTTTGAAGAATGCCTCAGTTACTAATCTTTGCTAGTAGCATGGTCACTGGTCAAAAGTTTATCAGTCGCATATAGATAAAAAAATAATTTGCGTACAAATGCTGTTTGTCATTCAGTTATGCACAACCACTAGCCAATACAGACTAACAATCACTGCTAGTAAGTCTAGAACGGATTACTTACATTTTATTTAATTTTACATCGTTATTGTTGCTGTTGTTAAAGTGTCTCGGATTGATTAAAGTCACAGTTTTAGGTTAGAAATGCCTTTTGAATTACCAGAATTTAAAAGATGCTGCTTCTTTTTACCTCTAAGGAGAGGTCTGATTGGATGGGGTTATATTAGACTGGTAAGTAGTTTTCAATGTACCTACTCGAAGTTAGTTTTGCAACACGTCGGGCTTCGACAGAGTTTTTAAAATTCAAAAAAATGTGTCATGTTTTCAGTGCACAGCTTGATGACAGCTGTTGGTATCCCTGTTTAAAAAGCTGAACATTCTAGCACTGCCATGTATGTTTGTGCATTAGAAGCATAATGTATTTTTCACTTCTCATGCTCTTAAAATGTTACTTTAGTCTCTGCATATCGGAACTAAAGCTCCCTATTAATCTCTAGGGATTAAAGTTTTTTTTAAATTTACTTTTGAAACCCCTAAACATCCAATCACGGTGTTTGTGAATGGAGGATTATCGCCATTTTCTGTGATTTTGTATAGACAATTTTTAGGACGTAAAAATAACCTCAAATGACAACTATGCAAAAATATAAATAAAAATGATTTAATTTTGTGAAACACGATTCATGATTACGATTATGAATCTATTTAATTATATTAAGGATGAATTCAGTTTATTGTGCATAATCCAATTAGTTTTAAAATAGTTTTCAGGTTTAAACCTGTTGGCTAAATATGCAAGCATTTAAAGCGGCACTTCACAAAAAAAAAAGCCGCGGAACAAATTCGTAAAAAACTTTCTTTATAATCAATATTGTAATTTTGTATAGATAGAACGTCGTTATAGTGTCGGATTGAGCAAGCACTGGGTCCGTAGCAAATTCTATAAAAGACCCCTGGTTTGTTTTAGGTTACAGGTTATGGCGGGCTCTTTTCCGCAACTGGGCGACTTAGATATGCGCCTATTTTGCGTGGGGGTTCGTTTTAGGTTATTCTGCTGGAGAATATCGACTGGATTATTCATCCTATCGTCAACCCCGATGGATATGAGTACAAGCATACTGATGTTAGTACCAAAACAGGAGAATGTCCACCAGACTAGCATTTTAGAGGTTAGACGTGGGTGCGCGGGGCCACCTAATGCGCGAGACCCGTAGCTTTTGCTTCTCTTGCTACGTGGCAATCCGGCACTGAACGTCGTTTTTTTCCTCGCATTCAAAGTGAATAGAGTGTTTAACGCGAGACTAAACAACCATAATGACACTCGAACTATAGCCACCCGCACTTCGCTTGGGTGGCTAAACATATCGTGTCATTGTGGCTTGTTTTAGTCCCTTGTTGAACAATCTAATACTAGTTAACTTCCGCCAATCCTATTTCAAAAAATTCAGTGGGGTTTTTTAAAGTTCAACGAGGAAAATAGTTATGTGTCTCATGTACAAACCTTGTAACAGGGCGATGTATGGTCGGAATGTGTACAATAATATGTGTATATATAGAAATATACAGCTTATTACTAAAGTATGAAGTCGCTTACAGGAAACCCTTTTTATATACTGGCTTTAGGATAAATGTTTTAGAGAATAAGAAATTATTTAAATTTTAATGTAAAGGAGTAATGTATTATGGCATCTATTATTACTATAGTTAAATTCATTCAACTCTAAATTTGGCATAGATATATAAGTTGCTTGCCCGCATCTGTGGGTACTTGAAAAGGGATCTAGAATTGGGGTTAAAAAATAAATCAAAGTGATTTATAGTAAACGGGTATCATAATGAAAGGACTCAATCTGCACGTACTTTTTGATTTATAGTCAAAATATTTTCAGAAAATGACTGCTCCCCCCCTTTACCTCCGAAATTTATGAACCAAAACATAATCAATCAAAATCCAAATTCCTGATTGAAAGATAATTATTTGTAATTTAAAGCGAAAAATTTAAATAAGGATTCAAATTTTAGGAC
Organism: Acleris literana; assembly: GCA_946894065.1. Classification (NCBI taxonomy): domain Eukaryota; kingdom Metazoa; phylum Arthropoda; class Insecta; order Lepidoptera; family Tortricidae; genus Acleris; species Acleris literana. The sequence continues at coordinate 15,934,054 of OX335683.1, read as the reverse complement.
AGAAACTTGCTAATATAATTTGTCAGATATTTTTTATATCCTCAAAAAGGGTCCTTGGCTTTAAACATGTTTCTTTTTGGTTCCAGGTGCTTGATGTTCTGGCTACTGTTTTCTTTGGACTGGCCAGTTTATTTTTACTACTGTTTAGCCGCACTCCGCTGGTCGTTGTGTCAGTTGTGGTAATCATCAGTTTGCTACTTTTTGACATCGGGTTCACAATAGTACTGATTATTGCCGGACATATGGTACGAAACTTATATATTTTTTTACTAAATTTATTTTATTATTTAAATAAATAAAAGAAAGAAATAAGGAGTTTATTCAGACACAATAGATATAAATAAAAATTACAAAAAAACCGCGGCGAAAAGGCTGCTGGCTCCGCAACATGTCACAAACTTCGCGACGCTAATATTCTGCCAGGATCATCTGAGGGCCCTGCCAAGATGCATTGCCCTAACTGGCGTTTCTATTTGTTTCGTTTTTGAACCAATCGCGTCACTGGTAGACCACGTGACTTTTCGTATCACGTCATCTACCAGTGATGCGATTGGTTTAAAAACGAGTCGAATAGAAACGCGAGTTAGCGTAATGCGTCTTAGCAGGGCCCTCAGATCTTAAAGGTAATTTACCTAAAGAGACAGTGGAACGGGATGGAGGAAACGATAAGAGGCATGGTCGTATGTGTTGAGGTTAAGGGACATTGGTTACATATTTACTTTATTTATAAACTAAGGGCCTAGTTTGGTTACCAGGCGACAATATACTTTTTTATATACATAAATTAATACTTGAATACAAAGAAATCTTCCGTGACTCAGAAAAAAATATTGGTTTTTATCACACAAATAATTACATATTTGTCCACACGACGACCAACCAAAATAATGGTACCGGGTTCGAATCCCGGCCAGGGCAAAATTAAATATGTATTTGTGTGATACAATCTTTGTTGGTCGTTAGTAACCCAGCACGGGTAGCACAAGTTATATTTTCTCGCTTGTCGCTCAGTGCTTCTCTATCGTTACAGACAAGATAGAAAGGGAGACCCGAGCGACAAACAAGTCGCGGACAACATGACATGTGCTAGCCGTGCAGGCTAAAGTGGTCGTCTTTATGCAAATGATGTGTGATGTCTGTGATATGCAAGATCTATACGACAGTATTACGACTACCCTGTCCTTAAAATTATCACCTAAACAATGAGTTTCGCCTTTAAAATATTTAACAAACTATGTTTATCTGTTAGAAGCAAACGGACCGGTATTCACGGCCTTAATGTCAACAAAACAAGTTATGCATTATCCCTCAGGATACCAACCTTATAACTTTACTTAATTGGAGAAATAAACAGGAACAATTGTTCGAAAAATAATACAGAGATTTAAATACATATCATTTATATTTATTACATGCACTTACCCTCTTGACAGTTCTCATTAAAACACAAACTAAGTACGTATAAGCGGGGTAGTTACAGGGGGGAGCATACTAGTTATCAGTAGAGACATTAACACAAGCTATTTAAAAAAAATAGGTAATCAAGGTCAGTTGATAAAATATCTAAAACAATGTGTTGTTACAGAAAAGCGCCAAGTTAATGCAAATCTCATTTATATATAGTGTGGTGTGGCTTAACCTGGTTCTGGCTGTCGGTATGTGTGTCACAGCCGGCAGTTTCCGTTATATATTTGACGAATGGGCGTCCGGTATGTACGGACGAGAACTGTCCACGCTGCTAACGAGCTCCGTGATTCTGTTTTCTATTACATGTAAGTTCTAAGCATTTATAATACATATTTTATGACATAAATTATTTAAATCAGAACTTAGATTTAAATAGTCACATAAGTACTTATAGTAGGAGATCCGAATAGGAGAAGATTTGGACCGGGCTGTTTATTCGATGAAAAGTATTTTATATCAAATTTAATACACTAAATAATATGTGGCGAATAGGTAGGCTGAAAAATTTCAGTCCAGTATATAATTAATTAAAAATTTAAAAATTGACTTTGTTTTAAAAAAATACAATAGCTTGTTTAATGGACAAATTACATACCAATCGAAAGTATGAAGCCTATAGAATATGCAAACGTTAGTTTGACTATTTTTTTCCCGTCAAACTATTGGGTAGGCAGGTATAAACAGGTAAGTCGGTACTAGTAATTTGCACCAAACCTAACGTTCGCATATTCTATAGACTTTATACTTTCGATTAGTATGTAATTTGTCTATTAAACAAACATATTTTGCAATTTAAAAAAAAAGTTCTTTTTTTTTTAATGATATAAGTACTGGACTCAATTTTTTCAGCCATATTCGCCACATATTATTTAGCGTATTCAATTTGATATAAAATACTTTTCATCGAATAAACAGCCCGGTCCAAATCTTCACCTATTCGGATCTTAGACCATTAAAATAAAAACAAACGAACGAACTTACAAAATTCCTTAGAACTACACTAATCTAAAAAACTGCTACCGGTGGGCATTGGTCCCAAAATGCTGGCAGCATTGCCACGTTGACTGGCAATGCTTAATCATTGTGCCGCAAGTACAGGCCAGCATTTTGGTCACGAGTTGCGTCGACCTGGGGCTCTAATTTGGTTTAAAGCGTGATAAAATTTGGATAAAACATCCGTCACCTTCTGATACTTATATAAGTAAGTGTGTTAGTTTTAAGTTTTATATTGTTATTTATGTTAGTCTATAAGGTAACTATGGGCCTCGTTGCCTCAAATAAAATTTATTATTATTTATTATTATTAAATATGTATATATTTATTCAGTAAGTAGGGATACTTTTAAAGGTCAAAAATCTTCCAGCGTTTTCCTTGAAAACATAAAACAGCCGGTCAAATTACTAGCAGACCATCTTCCTTTTAGCATAGGCAACGCATTTTCTATCTTCTGAGAACACTTACCAAGACGCATAAGGCTAATAAGTTAGCAGTTTTCGAAAATCGACACAATGTATAGGATTGACAAACTGACGACAAATCGCGAGACCGCTTATGTTAACTCCATACATTTCAAGACGGTAGAAAACTGTAACCTTAGTAGCGCTTGCATCTTGGCTACGTCCTCAGGTTGCATGGGAGCTGGTTTGCCTTCTCCATGCCTAAATAAATCTAGACTTAATTTATAATTTAACTTTTTATTAGGTACATATTTTTAAACAAAAGTACCAAATGATGGCCAATTTTCATTTCGGGATCTACAATTTTCGGTTCATTAATTTTTGAAGTTATGCTGTTGTCAGTGAAGTATCACCGTCGTACTCAGAGACATTTTAGAAAGAACTAAAGTCGTCCCTTTTTTAATCTTGTTTGTCATTAATTAATTGTCTGACTGACTCTAAGGGCAGCTGTTAGTGTTTACTAAGGGGAGGCTGTCGAATGCAAATTACGTCAAAATAATGTCGAACGACATCCATAATATGGATCATCATCATCATCATCATCATCATCATCATCATCATCATCATCATCATCATTCTCCTGCCCTTTTTCCAACTTATTTGGGGTCGACGCAACATGTAGGTATTTTTCTCCATGGATAAGACTACAAAAATGATAACAATACCTACTACTGATTTATAACAAAATACATACGTACCATACCTAGTACTCGAAATTTCATAAAAGTCTTATCCATCCTATGCTTTCGTCATCATATTGCATCCGTCAGCCGCCCTTTAGTGGTAAAGTAAATTTCAAAAATTTGCATTTTCAGTTGTGAATGTGTACGTGATACTGCTGATACGCAGTGAGGTGAAAAAACTACGGAACCAAAGTCTGGAGGTGCAGTTTGTGAACAACGCGGTCGAGGGCAAGGCGGCCTGCATTCGCGCAGCGATTGATCAATACGACGTGTAACACGGACAACGAAAATGACGCTCATTGACAACGAATAACGAGCATGACGTGACGTAATGTAAATAAACAAAAATAACAGGGTATAGTTTTATTTGATAAAGATATCTTCACACTTGTCCAATGCATTTAAGCCCTAACCGGAATAGTAATTGTTAAAATATTGTCCAGTTCAAGTCATTAAAAGGAAAATAGCTTTATCGTTGTCCCTTTAAATATTACCAAAGGCTTTTATTGCTTAAGTTACTTACTTTTAATTAGAATTGTATTGGATAGTTAAAAAATGGTCTTCTGCTAGAGTTTGCTGCGTTGCAATTATTCTTTGCAATTATGGTCTTGTGAAAAGCGCTGATAGGTTCACTCGAAAGCGTAAGGTGAAGGTGCGATATTTTGTATGAGCGGATGATGCCGCTTGAAAACTTGCTCATACAAAATGTCGCCTTTGGCTGACGCCGCTTGTGTCTAATTTAGCACTAAGAGCCCAATGGCGGCCAATTGACTGAATAACTTTGGAAATTGACAAAATTTGGCAGCTTATAGTTTTCACCTTAGATTATCGGTAAACTCCTAAATATTGAAACATGCCAGCGCCTTATTTTAACATTTTATACTTTTTCATACAACAAATTGCTTATTTTATTGACTTGTATGATTGCAAGTTTTGTGGGATAAAGGCGAATAAAGAGCGTGTTGTCAGGCGGACTTGCTATGTTCTGGCAACAGAACAAATGGCATGATCATAAAGACCAATCATAACAGCCACCTAAAGAATTATCGAAACACCTTTCATCGAATTTATCATTACGCAAAATTTTCATTTCATCTAAACGCATTTCTCGCCGAGTGAGTTTTTTTTTTGGCTATCGTAAGTCTAACCTAACCTAACCTACATTATGATTTTTTAAGATATCCTGAAAATATCCTGGTCGCAGCAGAAAATAGTGTCCGTTAAAACAAGATTCGATTGCGATGAAGTAAAATTCGATAAAATGGTTTGCGTAAAGTTACGTTAAGTCTATGGCTGGACTTGCAATTACATAGGAGATATCCTGACGGGCAGACCATGATTTTTACTCACAGAACATTACATCTCACCGGCCTTAGAATATCGAACAAGACTCTTAGTCGAGAAGCTCGAAGCTATTCACTGTGCCAAGCCAGACTGACTCCGCACTTAAGGCGTGAAGCTACTAGTCTACGAGATTTAATAATTATCTTAATTTATTTAAAAAAAGAAATTAAAAAAAACTGTTGAAAATCTTCTTTACTTCTATTAAACCCGGGTACTCAATAGCGAAATGTAACTCTAACAGTTGCACGTAACACCGTCATGTGTAGGTACGCGGCTTGCGAGCTTGTTCCCCACTAGAAGCTCGTTACTGCAGCTGCTACGGTATCAGTTACAGCTCGCTAGTGAGTACCTGGCTTTAGAAGTACGTATTTAATAAAAAATATTTTAATCATTATTGCGACATTGCCTTTGTACCTATAAATAATGAAAAAAAATATAAAAATATCAAATATACTTATACATTCTTAATTCCCAACTGGTGTCTCAGCCTCTCGAGTTCCTCTACAGGGAACAGCGACTTCCTGCGATCAGGTGTGTGACCAGAGTAAACAAAATTATATATTTTGTCTTGCTCCATCGCGACAGGCTGATCAAGGACAACACGAGACCCTCCGCGTGATATCTTCAAGCGCTGCAACTCGCTCTTGATTATCACCATGAAGTAAATTGGCAACACTGGAAACAAAATAAAACACATTCACTTAACCTAACCACTAAATCGATACGGGTAACATAACAAGACATTAGTGTCTACGAATATAAAATATAATTTGAACAAATGACACTTAGAAGATCACCATAAAATAAATAATTATAAGGGGACAATCTCACATCAATTGAACTAGTTCCAATCTTAGCTCTAAGCTTTTACGGTCACATAAGTAAATATAAGACCCATTTCATAAGAAATGTGCTTGAAGTTGTCAATGTTATTAGAGATCCCAAGTGATTTGTAACTTATAGGAAACTCAGCCTTATTAGTGTAGAATGTCAGATTGACTTTGGACCTAAGGTGGGTCACAAGTTTAAGCCTTTGAGTGTACTATGGGAACAAGACAACGAGAAATATACTTATACAAGACTCAGGAACCAAATAGTTTGTCATATCGCTGCAGAAATGTAAAATTAACCTACGCCTAACTGCATGTTAAATTTGTATGCCTGACGGCGTAACATGGTGATACTTTACACTATTTAAGAACTTATGTAATTTACCTGTGTTATACAAATAAACGATTTTGATTTTATTTGATTTGATTCGATTAATAGGTCTTCTGTTAACCTTATTTTAAACTTTATATGAGAAATACCTATACTCCAATTTCAAGTCACGACGTTTTAACGCCCGACGCAAAAAGAGGGGAGGGGGGTTTTTGTATAAGTTTGACGTGTGAATCTGTGAATCTGCCTGTGGCACCGTAGCTCTTAAACGGGTAAACTGATTAGGATGCGGTTATTTTATTTGAAAGTAGGTTATCTGGCGGTAGTTTTTAGCTAGGTTTTATGAAAATCGGTTGAGCCTTTTAAGAGATATCAGCTCTGAAAGAAGGGGAAGTCATTATGTTGGGGGTATATCTAATAGTTCCGAGGATATATTAACAAATGTTAATCACAATCGGAAAGATCAACAGCAAGTAAAAAATTGGGTCATCTATATAGCTGTGCAGGATTCCATGATATATTTCAGCATAGTAGCGACGATAGTACAATAAATGGTCCACGAGTTCATACACTTCCCACCCGACTGCAACAACCCCTAATATTACCTCGAATATACTATATACTAGGAATACCAGCAGCAGTATAGAGTTTTCCTGCAATATAACAGACATTTTGTAAACACAACATTCTATTGGATCCGCTTCCGAGATCCGTTCAATCAAAGTGTCGTATTATGATACCTTCTTAATCTAAGGTACTCACAAGGTGTACTCCAATGATGAAGAGGATGTTCAACACTAGGTACAGCAGGCTTACGCCCAGAGGCAAAAGTATTTCAGGTATATAGATGACAGGGCTGCTGTATATGCTTTCTTTGTAAACGTTTAATTCAAAGTGTTCCAAATCATCCCAAATAATATATACATACAACCCCACACAGGGTAATGCGAGAACCTAAAAAAACATCTCTGTTTACCACTAATAAATCATGAAAAAGCTTTAAGGTGGCAAGGCCATGGCATTGCGTAAACGTTAGGTAGGTACAGTTCCAACTCAGAAGGTTATTTATTGCCGTTGAACAGAATTTCAATAACGTCAATAATGATGTTATGTGTGCCCTCTGAGGCAAGACAAGTAGCTTAACGCTAACGTAAATGATTTTCGAAAACTGACAAAATGTATGGAATTGACGTAAGAGCTTGACGCAACCGTCTGACAGCTTACGTTAATCCTATACATTTGGATAACGAACGCCGAATGCATCTTGTCTAAGACCTCAGATTCCTCATTTGGAGATTAATAAAAACCAGCCGACTGCGAGTTGGTCTCAAGCACCGAGAGTTCCGCACCTACGTCACATTAATATGAACTATTAAAAAAATAAGTTCTGCTTCTTACTTATATAACAGTAGGTGAAAGAAAGCATAAATTTTTCGGTGACTCAGTTTTTGAGGCAGCCAATATTTATGGTCATGATAAAATACGCTAAAATACGAGTCAGGAATCCTTGTGTCCGCCGAGGCATACATAATGCTTTTCTCAAACAATGCGAGGAAATTATACAGTTTATTATTAAAAACCTTTGACAAATTCGGAGAGTATGTTTGTTTGCGTCATAAGAGTATTAGTTAAGATAGTTTCACGCACAATGAGCCGCCGCCGCCCGCCGCCGCCGCCCCTCACTGCATCCCCACAAGTTGGGTGTAGGTACGGGATTTTTTTTCATGGTCCATTCGATTTTATACGCAATAGAGAGCACTTTTAAAAAACAATATGGACATGGACGGAAAGTGTTTTCATATGGTTTTTTTACTCCTAGGAGTAAAAAGAGGCATTTTCCGCCCATGTGTTTCAATCGGAAAACCGTTATTTCCGAGCATGTTTGAGAAAAATATAATTTAATGGTCAATTCATTAAATGATATTATAGATGATGCCTTTGCGAGTGAGGGTTTTCCGAAGAACCTGAGCAAAGATAATTTATGTATTTGGTAAAATGCTAGATACATTGTATCATGATCAAGTGTAACCCAGGCAGATTTGTATGAAAATTACACATGGAGAATCTGGATATGAAGTTAAACTATTTTTCAGTAGGAAATTTAAAATTCTCTTACCAGCTTGATGTACCTACGCCCAGGCCAGCAGGCCCGGCCTCAGCGGGACGCAGCTACAGCACTTAGGGGGCTGACCAGCCATGGCCGGGACTCCGAATAGTTTAAATGAAATACCGGACGGTGTACCAGCAAGAGGTAAAATAAAGAATGAACAATAATTTCTTTTTGACATAATGTTTGTGAGAAGTGCCAGGTAATTATTACATTTCACGTAACCTTTCTTAACTTAGTGATTAAATTATCAATGTTTTTGTATTGTGGCAGAGATTTTGTTTACAAATAAGAATAAAAAAGAGAAAAATGCTTTTTATTAAACAATGGAAATGGGTTACCCTTATCTGGTAGAATATTTCGACAGTGGAAAGGTAAAAATGCTTAAGCGCCACTTTGGCCGAAAATGAGTTATATATACAGTTTAATTTCTTTTTTTTTTCTGCTTCGATCTGTCTAGGACCCACGTCGATCGGAGCACTTTTTTAGCGCTTAAGCAGTCTAATTTTTCACGTTTTTATGAGAACGTGACAACTAAAGCGACGTTTATTTTGATGTTTTTCGTGTTGAAGCCTGTTAGTCATTTAACCTTAGGGAAAATTTTGGGATGCAAACGTATTAGTTTTTTTTTATTCTTATCTTTAGTCGAGTTATTACTGTTAGCAATTTCAAATTATTGTGATACATATTTTTTTTTCGTATTACAATTTTTATCTCCATGCAATAATTTACTATTTGGCGCTTAAGCAAAATGCTATTCCACGTTTTTAAAGAAAAATGTGTTTAAACACAATCTAGGTCATCTCAATCTGTAGAATTAGGATGTTAGTAGAATATAAAATCAAAAAAAAACTATTTACTTTGATTTAGTGAAAGTAGACATATTTCATTTTAGACTGTTACACTGCTTAAGTCTTATTTCGGATTCAGTTTCTTATAAAAATATGGGTGTTCATTACTAGTAAGAAAAATCTCGAAAAACATTTAAGAGAATACAAACTTCGCTCGAGTGTAAGCACCCGTTTATCGCATAAAACCTGTTGAATCGGGACACTCAGTCCATGGTGACGACGAGCGCGACAGTGATGATGTATATAATAAGTAAGTGCATATCTTGTGAACTTTGCGATGTCTAGCATCTTGTGTGATAATAATAATACGTCACGCCATAGCAGCAGCTAGTAGCGAGCTTTTGGTTCCGAGGGAAGGTCCTGTTCCTCACCTCACGCTTGCCTTCACCGGCCCGCAGGAGTGTACGATGACGAGGAATAGACTCTCACCTCTGGCTATCTTTTATAAGCCGGTCAGATTGGAGTCGCAAGAGCTATATATGCTCGAAGGGCGGATGTTGCATAAGTGGTGAGTGGGCAAATTATCGTCGTTTAAAGTCCAGATGCACCTTTTCGACCTTATCAACCCCTCTGGAACTATTGCCTGTCTGGTACTACGTATTAAGACTATTTTAGGAGACCTATTCCATTGACTTGGCGAGTCACTGTCTGTCATTTCAACCAAAGTAATTAGCATTGGCGTCATAGGTTTATCAATAGCCTAGTTCACCAGTCCATCTCATTTAGTCTTACACTAACCGGTTTCTGCCCGTGGGAGCATACATCTATAGTGTGAACTCAGGGACAAATGTCAGTCACTGTCCCATCAATTTACTAAATTAACGTTGACTAAAGGGCCTCTGCATGTTGGCTTCCGCTCCATGTACGCCTCGCAAAGTTTTCCTTCCAGTACATACCTACGTATGTAATTTTTAAATTTTATTATGTTAAATTAAAAAAACGGAATTCAGTTCCTATCTTTCGAAGTAAATACAAGTAGAATGTTGGCTAGTGGGTATAAAATCAACTTTTTTGTGAATGTATCCCCTTATTTGCTATAAAATCAAACACTACAATTACATTTCCTCTTAATTAATTTGCTGTAAATTCAAATGTTATAAAAGTTAATTTCTAAAATCTTCGCTTAGCATAAATTTTATATCAAAGTCATTTCGTCTACTAATCATCAGCCATAACATTTATTTAGTACCTATATTACCTTCAAATCTGGAATTTTTACTTGCTATAATGGAACCAACATAGCGAGTGGTTGTGGAAGGCGGAGGGCAATCCCCGCATTGAAACGGAGATAGGAGGGCAAGGCTCGCCATGAAAAATGAACCTTACCAAATTTTTTTGTGAGGTAGGTAGGTTTTTTAATATTATTTTGTTCTTCAGAGCACGAAATAGGAGCCGAAAGTTAAAAGGGCCTCGTCAAACACAAATATATAAAGAAAATAATAAATATATGAGTAAGGTTTCATATTATCACTTTTAACCGTATTCATTATAGTGTGAAAATTGGCATTTGTTTGAGTTTTAGGTTTAAACGATTAAAAATTGTGAATATTATAAAAAATAATGATAAAGGTTGTAATTGTATTGTATTATGAATATTAGACATATTAAAATTATAATTTCTAAAAGTTTTAGACCATGGCTTTTGTAACAATAATTATACCAAGTGATTTAAAAACATATGACTATTTAGAATATAATTCTATGTCATTTGACTTTTTAGCAAATATGTTAGATCCTATTTTGAATGGTTCCAGGTAGACTGGTAATTCAGGCTGTTGTAACTTAGATACCTAGTGTACTGTTAATAATTATTCTTATAGTAAGCAGAAGGAATTATATCGATTCAATAGATTTTTGATGATGTTTTAATTGCAATCTGCAAAAAAATAAAAATGAAAAGGTTATTTTTCAACCGACTCCAAAAATTCGACACGTATCTGGGTTAATCAACTATTCTTTCTCACTAAAATTTTGCAAGTATCTAAAACTTCTACCAATAATAATGGTTTTATTTATGCAGCTATAAACTTTTCAGGATTCTTTAAAAGGTCATTGTATAGAACTCATTATGTTAGGTTAGGTTTATGTTATAACAATCCCGAAAAGTTTACGATTTCAGATAAAACACCATTTTATATTATGAACCATTATGTATCCCATTATTATTGAACTTTATATATTATGGTACGTACCCGTTAAAAGACATTTTGATACTTCTCTTTCTTAAATGACGCCAAAGTCACTAAGTATTAATGTATTAGTTAGAATTTAAGCTTTTAGTAGTCCGTGTAGAAACAAAAATGCTTGCTTTAAACCATTTTATACTTGAATAATGAGTAAAATCAGGCAGTTAAGTGATATATAATTTATAAATAATAAATAATTAGTGACTTTAAGTAAATTCACCATCCAAGATAACAGTAATTATCATTCGTTAGATTTTTTACTTTACCAGTTTCTAGAAAGATGAAGTAATATAAGTAAATTTTGTATTTTCTAGACATAAAAAATATGTACCGTTAGTCATTTTGGTTTAAAGTTTGCAATTTAAGCATTTTTACCTGACTGACATTTTTGGAACTAGCTACACAATTATTGCTTAAGCGACATCTATCTCTGTAACTAGAAGGATTAGGTCAGAACTTGTTTCATAAATAAATAGCTGGCATATTCTAACTTATACATTTTGATTTTCATGGAAATAGTCCTAAAACTTTTTGAGATATGATTTTTTTTCTCAAAAAAAAAAACTTTAAACCTCATTTCTGTAAAGTTTCCAATATGGCGCTTAAGCGTTTTTACCTTTCCACTGTCGATTTATTGTTTGGAATACACTTCACGGAACATAACATGTATCGCAGAACCACGTTTAGTCGAATGATCATTTCGCAGAAATATATACCTATTTGGTATAACTATCAGTAGTCACTGTAGTCAGTATCCATACCATCCATATCCATATCCGTACCTTTTGCAGCATATAATTTGGCAGAAGATTACTTTTGCCAAATTTCGTTCAACATTATTGTATGTAACGTAACAATCCTATAACATAGGTACTAGCCGCGTTGTGAGACTTTAAAATTCATGAAAAAGTTTTGAGAATTGTAAAAGTTTCGAGAATTGTAAAAGTTTTGAGAATTGTTAAAGTTTTTAGAACTGTAAAAGTTTTTATTTCTGGTGTGCTTTAAAAAACCTTTTACGGCGGTACTTTAGGTACCTATTTAGTAATATTGCGTGTTACGTAATGTATAAAGCGTTAAAGTTTAAAATGTTAATTCAGAACTATTTTAGCGTCAGACATTTTGGATGTGTGTATTTAGAAGAAAGTAAACTGCATTCCCTGTTCAAAAGCTTATAAACTAACCCCATTATCCATAAATGCACAATTAACCTATTTTAGTCAAAGTATGCATTGTCACATTCTATCAAATTCGAATGTCACAGTGACACAGTGACGGATAACGACAAAGCACTGTTTGGGATCATAGCCTATTAAACCATCACCGAAGGAGGCGCCCTCTACGGGTAGATCCTGAACTAACCACCTACGTACCCGGAATTGTCATCCAATAAAAATGCGTACAAATGACGTGATATCGAGTACTGAGTGTCGTACTGTTCGCTAATTGGCTCATTGTTCCCTCACCCTTTTTCCTTTTTTTTGTATAATTTTTTGTCATTACATTCACTTTCGCTACTATCACTGGCTAACACCTCGTGTTTGATTTATACCAATCAACCCCTAAATCTCTGGCTCTCAACCATACAATCGCAGTAGCTGGACCTACGCCGCTACAGCACATTTTAACAATACTTTAGCTAAATGCGCGTTTATGAATTCGAGGGTGGATAAAGCTCACTCTCAAACTTACATACTGGGGGTTATTATGACATATCTATGCAGTTCAGTTTACGCTGACAGAAAAGGACAGAGCTATGTAACAGCTATAGCTCTGTCCTTTTCTCTCAGCGTAAACTGAACTGCAAAGCTATGTCATAATAACCCCCATGGTCAGAAAGTGACAGATGTTTTATCCACGTTTATCCACATCGATAAACACGTTCATATAATAGGCCCGCTGGTCATTTTTCTATAAAAACGCAGAATGATGAGCTAAAACAACATATATATATATTTTTTAATGATTTCTTCATCATTCTTTTTTCTGAAGAAGTTTTTAGCCGAGTCAGAAAACGTTTTAGATTTTTTTATACCAGCCGTCACATTATTAAGGGTTGTACTAAAACAACACTGAAGAGTCGAAAATTGTTTCAGAATACACGATCATTCGGACCACTGACTCATTAGGTGGCAACCAATAGTCCCCCTAGTAGTAAATGTTCCCTCGAATTTAATCCCCTATTAACAAATCGTAGAATAGGTTAAATCATGTCTAATCCGAATAAAGACATAAGATGCAGGCCTCGCGGGGCAGCGACTCCGCGCCCCCTTAGAATTAAATACATAAACATTTGGACAAACGTCACATAATATGAAAGGTACTGATGAATAACATTTTTAAATCTACATTTGTGACATAACACGCCCAGCTTGCGGAGATCTTTAAGACATAAGTTAATTGACACAATCCTGCGGGAACCGAACGATGTACACACTAATTAGGTAATTAACAATTTCTCAATCAATCAATCAATCAATAAATGAAGATAACATGACCAGCAAGCAAAGAAGAATAATTAGTCCGTATAAATTTCTTATGTGGGATTACCAGAGATTGTTTCGGGGTATTTTTGCGCATGTTTATATGTATAACGTAGTATAAAAATATTATCAGGAGTTGTGTTAGTGATGTGCCACGCAAATTTACGTTACTAAATATTTGGTAATTATACCCAGAAGTTACCTTTACTGCTTACCTACTTTAAATTATTTTATGATTTATTTTAATAATAAATATGCTTATGAGAAGGACAAGCTCAGCAATTACCTTGACTTGGCTCACGAGGTAACCGCCATGTGGGATGTTGACTCGACGATATATATATACAGACAAATAAATATCTGCGGGCCTAATATGGTTGGCACAGTTTTACCGTGTGGATGCATAAAATTTAATACAATACGTCCATTTTAATGAAAACCCTAACATAGTTGACAACGTTGGTAAAGATATCGCGTCGATAAGTCTCCGATAAACGCAGTGTAGCAAAAATTACTAAACTAAACTACTTTTTAACAAATAAGTTGCCAGTGTCATGAAATCAGTCGTTTCTTTGACATGTTTGATAACTTCATGCGGGCTTTATGTTGCTCCTGAAATAAATAATTTGCAATCGGTATTGAGGGACTGGACGGGACATACTTTTTAAAATATACGGGTTATCTTTACAACTTTCTATGATAATCTCAGGTATGGTGGTATAAATAGTCTATGGTTCGATAATCAAACTTCAAAATTTTCGTGCGACATTAACAGTAAGAGCGGTTTCAGGACCCCTTATGGGCCTTTGAAGTATATTTCAGCATATGGCAATTTTCCACTAAGAGTGAAAGAGATAGCATGATTAGAAAGAGACAGCGATACTGAGAACCTTCGAGAAGCGTGTGAAAGAGATAACACGATTGGAAATGGGACAGTTATACGCAGAACATTCCAGACCCGTGAGCCAAGGACGTCGCGATTGTAAAAAAAACAAGGTAGCAAGGCGTTGAACATTCCAGCAAGGAATAGTCCCGATCGTCCTCGGCAGGGCTAAGTACATCGAACATTCCGGAAAGCGTTCTAGAATGGTCAGACATGGGAACTGTAAAAAGGCAGACCGCAATTGTGGGTACATTCAGTCTTTACTTGGAAAACGAACAGTGCGAACAAGAGCAACCCGAGCGATCATCTGAGTCTTCGAAGTTTATTGTGTGATATTTGTTTGTAACGGTTTAAGTGAGTGCGTTATTAAACTCTACTTTTTATTATCGGTATATTCGTGCATTTCTATTACTTACCTACCCCCACGTACGTAACATTTGATGTCAGAAGTGGGATATAAAATGTCAGTAACTCCGCGAGTTCAAGAGCAGGAGGGGCCCAAAACCCGAAGCCACACTGTAGCTGAGGACTCTGCGGCTCTGCCGCCGGTACGTCTGCCGCTACTGCACCGGCTACTACAACAGAGTCACCTAAGCCGGAAATCGACCTCAACGCGACCCTGATCCTCATGAACGAAGAATCTAGAGCCCAAGAGGAACGCTTCAGAGCTCAAGAGGAACAATCCAGAATAATCCAGGAAGGTCAGAAAAAAAACCAGGAAAATCAATCCAGAGCCCAAAAAGAACAATTCAAAGCCCAAAAGAGGTATAGTCGACATTTCTCCTAAAAGAATGGAAGAAAGAGATGACTGAGTTGCAGGAGAAACTTGCTGAAATGGACCTTAAGTTTGAGAATCGTCTCCATAGAGTTAATGATAAAGTTTCGGACCATGAAAATTATCTACACGACTTCAAAGAAAAAGTTTAGGACCACGAAAATCTCCTCCAGACTATAAGAAACGAATTAAAAAAGCTAGAAATCAAAGTGGTCAACGGTACCCGTGGACCTGAGACCTCTATCCCGGTAGCTGGAAGATTGTGAAAAGGAAGTGGAAGACATGATTGAAGAGATGAAGACGAACAGAGTTTTTGAGCCATCAACAAGTTCATCGGTAGTTTTGGTAAAGAAGAAGGACGGTACCATGAGATTTTGTGTTGACTATCGACTTAATGATGTAACCAAAAATGATTCTTATCCTGTTATCCACTGCCACGAATCGACGATAAGTTAGGCACTTTAAATGGAATGAAATGCTTTTCCATGTTGGATTTAAAAAGTGGCTAGTGGCAAGTGGAAATCAAGAACCACGATAAGGAGAACACGGCCTTCTCGATCGGAAAGAGACTGCGGCAGTTCAATGTTATGTCGTTTGGAATGTATAATACACCAGCAACCTTTGATGATGATGGAACAGATACTTGCTGGTCTACTAGGAGATACTTGCCTGGTATATCTGGATGACATTATAATTGTTGGTAGAGACTTTGACGATCACCTTAGAAAATTGGAGCAAGTTTTGGATAAGCTGCGAGTTGCGAACCTGAAACTCAGCCCGGAAAAAATGCTCACTTTTCAAGCATAAGGTGAATTATGTAGGATACGTGGTGTCAACAGACGGTATCCAGACAGAACTTAGAAGATAAACGCCGTTACGGATTGGCCGACACCGAAGGACAAGACCGCAGTTCGTGCCTTTTTGTGACTTTGTTCGTACTATCGGCGTTTCGTGAAAAACTCTTCAGATATAGCGAACCTTGCACCAGCTTACAGAAGAACGAGAACGAGAAACTTCGATTTGATTGGAATGATCAGTGTGCAGTTTTCTCCGATCTTAAACAAAGGCTTTGTGAAAGTCCAATATTGGACCTGACCCTGGGAGACCCTGAGAATGATTTTATTGTTGACACAGACGCAAGTTATACTGGTGTAGGAGGAGTTTAGACACAAAAGAAAGGAGATCAAGAAGTTGTAATCGCCTACTTCAGTAAGTCACTATCGAAGACAGATCCCTCGGCTACGGCCCCTGAACATTTTAATCTGACGTTAGGTTTTCGAATCCCCTTCACTATTCGAAATCGTTTTCTCAAGCACAAACCCCTAAAATAGACTCACGTTTTCATACATTATTTAGGTACCTACCTATACTTTACCTTTACTACTCAAGACGATACGAAAAGTCAATACCAATGTCAACGTTCTATAAATTTTTAGTACCTACTAAACACGGTCTCGGGCTGCTGATCTGATGCCAATCTGTATACAAATTTTCTCGATAAAGATACGTTAACGTTAGGTACCTTACAAAGCAAAGTTTGTACTCGGGGTACTGGTAATCTCACATCACTAGCTCGCATTTGCCTCTTTATTTTACGTGTATGTGTTAATCAAGTACTTAGTAAAAAAAAAGTCGGTTTTACCTCCACAAAGAAAGTTCACGACCCGCGAGTGATATATATAGTGTCAGTGTTGTTGATAAGAGCATTCCCAGCACTTGTTCCCAGCTGTGAAGTAGCAACATGTTCGTGCCGGTGCTTCTTTTATCCATGAGTAAGTGAAAAAAAAAGGAATAATAGTTTCCGAGATTCCGATTATATATATACTATATATATATTTATTTATTTATGCAATAAGGTCCATTTTGACTAGCCTAAATTCTATAATATAGATTTTCAAAGTTTTTTTGTCATTTCTCAAAAACTGTAAATAATGAACACTTCATGTTATTTTTTCTATAAAATATAAATCATTATCTATACGTCAGGATTTCTTCACATTTTTTGATTTATAAACTTCGGAGATAAGGAAGAGCGGGGAGCAGTCATTTTTTGTAAATTTTAGGCTATAAATCAAAAAGTACATGACAAAATTATATATATATATATATATATATATATATATATATATATTTGAAATGAACAGATTAAGCCCTTTCATATGACACCCCATTTGCTATAATCAAACCACTTTAATTTTTTAACCCCTCATTCTAGACCCCTTTTCAACTATTTATAAAATTAATTTCATATTTTTATTACCAAAAACAGACGGCTTATTGTCTAACGCACTCGCAATCGCAATCGTTTTCATTTTGGTAGTCCGAAGGCTTGCCTGCATACAAAATGAAAACAATTGTTCCACTTTGAAATCGATGGGGATTGCGAGTGCGTTAGGCAATAGGGCCGCAGATCCGGGCACGCAAGTCGTAGAACTATGTCAAATTTCAAGTTGATAGTATTTTTAGTTGCTGAGAATACCTGCTGTGACATACAGACAACGAAGTCTCACGGGGTTCTCTCATAAGGGTTCCTTTTTTACCATTTTAGTACGGAACCCTAAAAAGGGCAAAGTGGCTCCTGTTTTTTTTTAGATCAAAGCTAGTTTAGTCGTGAGAGTTCTAAACCAGGCTTAACCCTGCGTTACTCGCTAGGTAGAAAGGAAAATAATAGAATAGATATATTTATTTTCTTGAAAACATGGTTACAAGGTTCTTAATACTAGCAAGTAGGTGAGTATCACATGTTTTGTCATACTGGGGTGTACTTACAAACAGTTTTACCCATAGCTAAATTAAATATGGCACTCGTTATGCTTAAATACCTATTAATTATTCGACATAAATATAGTATGTCAGTCCCTTGAATATTCCGCGGTAGGTATTTCACGGTATTTCGCTATAACTTATTTGTATGATTTAAACAAAAAATTATTTCAAATTTATGTACTAAATAGGTATAATGGTATTTTTTACCCAGTAGCGAGTGTCGCTGGGTTAAGAGTTATCAGCCTAAAAGTAGTTGTCACCATTATACGTATTGGATACGTACGTACGTATTATCTATATATTTCATGGGTTTTTTTATTAAAATACAATTTATCGACAAACTTTTGTTAAAATGTCAAAGTAATAATTGTGTACACATATTAATAGAGAGATCTCTCTCCAGGCGGGTGTTATACCGGAAAACCGAAATCCGTTCGGCAACTGACTGGGGAGACTTCGTTAGCGCGATGTGGCTTTCTCTCAGATTTAGTTGCGCTGTCTGACGCTGGTGGCGCTGTCGAGTTGGTTGTTAAAATTTGTAGCTAGATGTCGCTAGGTCGCCACAGAACTACATTGTATAGTTTTTGGGATAGTTATTTTAATTTGTAGTAACGTTGAGGAAACCCATGGCATGGTCCGAAATGCTCTTACCCAGTTTCTTGTCTTAGTTTTGCCGGACGCAGGATCTTTTCAGATTGCTGCAAGACTACCGCTGGTTGGTAACATTACTAGCGAAGATGCATTCCATCTTATTCCTTTAGGTTGCTATATATTTATTTTGAAAGCTTAAGATTGCGTTTGTCTATGTCTGCAATGTTTGTTAGGTTACTGTTCTCCATGCCATAAAAAGTATTTGTTTTGTATTTGATTGTACCAGTTATAAAAAGAAACGCTATATTTCCAGGCTTCACTCTCGTCGCAGCTGTTGAAGGCCCATTCTTCAGGCGGGACTACTCTTACATTAACCAGTTCGATGCGTTTTACAAGCTTCACTGGAACCGAAATGGCGCCAACTGGACATCTGCCTTCCTCGCATGCGAGGATGAAGAGTCCTGGCTGTTCTACCCGAAGGAGGAGGGCGAGTGGACCGTCGTCAACAACTTGCTGACACGGAAACCGACACCTAGTATAACGGACATTCTGGTCGGCGTCCGCGATGAGTCCGGTGTTGGAACGTTCACTACAGTCGAGGGTAAGTTAATATTATTTTAAACTTGCTTCTGTACGCGTTTGTATTTGCATAAAGATCATATAAGGCTCACGGTCGTGTGCGATTTTCATGTATGTAGATGCGTCGGTTATCCGTTTTCGTGATACACGTGTTGTTAATACCTAAGAATTATGAATAAATGGAGGTAGTTACGAATATATTGTGGATTTGAAATAGTGGCCCTTATTAACAACAGCCCGTGTCTGTATCAAACCGTCGCGGGTAATTAAGGCCAGCCCGCACGCGAATTTCCAAAGCCTATTAGAGTCAAAGTGCGAACTAAACTGGATTAGATTTTGTTAAGGCAAAAACTTAACAAAACCCTAAAGTGCAGAAATTTACCGAAATCGCGTAGATTTTAACTAAATAGCTAGTCTATTGCTATCTATAACCTTTAACTAACTTTCAGCCATAATTCCGATTGTATTAGATAAGCTTTCGTTAATGCAAATTCCTTGACAATATCTAAACTATTTCCGTAGTTAAAATGTTATCTATATTCATAAGAAATTAGTATATCATTGCAGAGGCTAGAAAATACGCAATTTATGGACGAGTCATGTAGACGGTCGAAACGAAGTCGAGGCTCTCTAGTTTACGAGTCCATTCACTGCCCTTTCTACTGAGGCAGATTTAGTGCTTTTCTTATCAACCACTGCAAGACAATAAAACAAAAACTATTTACATAGGTAAAGTTTACTTCATATTATGGGACATACATAATTATCACAAATTAATATCAAAACAATAAAGGCGCCATGTCGTAGAAGACTTAAGCTACTCTGAAATTATGTTAAAATACGCTAATAATATATTTTCCTGGAACGATTTTGCTTTTTACTTATTAGGTTTTTAATGGGATGAAGTATCATAATATTTTACATATTTTCCGGCGATTTCTATGTTGTGAATACTTGTTAGTGTGAGAATCCACTTTTAATCCATCTCTTTAAATTTAGCTCCCATTGTACTTTAGGTACTTTAGGTACTTTTCATTCCTGATAATAATTACAACTGCAAAAATAGTATGTTTTATCAAATCTCCTTTGTTATGTTACATCGAGTGGTTTGAAAATTTACACTAAGTGTGACTGACGTTTAAAAAAAGTTCTGTATTTTTTAGCAAAAGTACACCTAGTATTTTACGAAATAAAAAGTGTGTTCTGGTTATCTAGTTGATTTCATTATTTCATTATATAGCGCTATAACACAAACATTTTTTGGTTGATTTTAATTGGTTCTCAAGGTTGGACAACAATGTTGTCGATGTTGACCAATCGGCGACAAAAATAGCCAATAGCATTAATGCCTAGGCGCGGAAAATAAGGGATTTCCTGACGAGGTGGTGGTTGCTAAAATACGAGTCAGGAAATCCTCGTTTCTGCCGAGGCATATGCTGTTCTCAATCAACGCGAGGAAATGATTCAAAAACATGATTATAAGTATTTAAAAAAATGCTTTGACAAATTCGAAGAAAATGTTTTTTGAAAACTACCTATTAGTTAAGATAGTTTCACGCACAACGAGCCGCCGCCGCCACCGCAGGAGCCCGCCGCCGCCCCACAATGCACCCACAAGTTGGGTGTTCGGGATTTTTTCATGGTCCTTTCGATTTAATATTCAATAGAGAGCACTTATGGTGGTGACTGGATGGCGAAAACGGGAGATCGGGCCTTGTGGCGAACCCTGGGGGAGGCTTACGTCCAGCAGTGGACTGCAATAGGCTGAAATGATGATGATGATGATGAGAGAGCACTTTTAAAAAACAATATGGGCGTGGACGGAAAGTACTTTCATACGTTTATTTTACTCCTAGGAGGAAAATGAGGCACTTCGCGTCTTCGATTTTCAAAAAAAAGGCCGTCTTTTCCGATCATGTTTGAGAAAACATTCTTTGCCAGTCTATGAAGGTGATGTTTTGTGACACGACACCACACCATCTTTGGCAGTATTTCCGAGCAGTGTTAAGGAAAGAAAATATATTATTTTCTTCGCTGACCCAGTTTTTAAATAATATTTGTATAAGTATACTGGAATAAGTATTAATCGGTTTTCTACGAGAAAGATATTTTAATACTTTTTCATAGTGAAGTCATACGCGCGCGGGCTCGCTCGACAGGGAATGCACACCCTTAAATGTTGCTTTACGCTCTGACGGGACAACCTTAACTTCATCATCATCATCATCATATCAGCCGAAAGACGTCCACTGCTGGATATAGGCCTCCCCCAAGGCTCTCCACTCAGACCGATCTTGTGCTTTTCGCATCCACCGCGTTCCCGCGATCTTTACAAGGTCGTCACTCCATCTTGTTGGAGGCCTACCTACAGCTCGTCTCCCGGTCCGCGAGACCCGCGAGGTCCGCGGTGCGGTGCGGTACCTTAACTTGCCGGTTAATATTAGTTACTAATTTTTGTTCTTGGCATCCAATATTTTTTGAAATCTTTACATACGTATGTAAAGATTGTATATTACAAATTCGCTTCCCACCGTCTGTCCCTCTGTATGTACGCTGAAATCTTTCAAACTACGCAACCGATTTTGATGCGGTTTTCATCATTAGATAGAGTGATTTAGGAGAAAGGTTTATATGTATAATAAATTCTGGATTATATACGGGTGTTACAAAAAACTCACATAACCCGACGTGAAGCGAGGACGGGTCGCTAGTTAATCATAAATTAAATATTGTCAACCAATATTCAACCAGATCTTTTATATTAATAGATGTCATAATTGTACACTAGGCCTCTGTTGATGTGTCCGGTATTTTGCGCACCGTTACGTACTCGTAGATACAGGATTACAGTCAAAAACACTAATATCTATACAATACAATATGTGTATACCTACATAGATATATCAGTGGCATAGGGGCGTGTAGATATTTTTGACGCCGTGGGAACGTATAAATATTTATGACTCTGACTGTACATGAATGTTCTGGGCATCAATGTAATGTTACAATAAAAATTGCATTGCATGTCAAAAAATACGAAACTACATAATCCCTTATTACTGAATACCTGCAATGAAATAAAACTTATATAGTAATTTTTTTCATCAAATAAATAAAATAAACTAAACTAAACTAAATAAATACATAAATAAATATCGGGGGACAATCTCATACATACTGACCTTAGCTCTAGGCTTGTACTATGGGTACAAGGCAACGATAAACATACTTATAATAGAGAAATACTTATATAGAAAGAAAAAACTCAAGATTCAGAATCAAATACTCACGTTCATTCATCACACAAATATTTGCCCTGACCGGGAATTGAATGCGAGACCGCTGGCTTCGTAGGCGTCGTATTTCTTTTTAAATTTAAAAATAATATATTATTGATTTTAATTAAAAAATATATGTTTCAGGATCCCCTTTTTCATCGGAAATCGAGAATGACCAGCCAACCATAGATGGACCCGCTTGCGCCACTATGAACACAGGGTCGGGGTCCTACAAAAAAGTGCATTGTGATGATACAGCGCATCTGCCGTTTGTATGTAAGAAGCGTATGCCAGAGCAGTGCCCTACAGTAGACACAGGTAATCCATGCATTATAAATGTTACTGTTTATGAAGTAGATAAGAGTACCAAAGGTTAAGTTTCTTAAGTGACTTAAATAGTTGATGTTAAGAGACCGAAAAACCCCTTCAATTAATCAGAGAAACCCTATCATTTGGTTACCCAATCGTTATGGTTTCCCTCTGATTGTGATACCGTAACGTCGGAGAAACCTTATCGAATATCGGTTAACTAGAACCGCTTCTATTGCGCTTACCTCATGCATTAGGTTATCTTTATGATGACGATTGGTCCGACCGATCTCGGTCACGGCGACCATTTTAAAGAAGACCCTATTGTCGTTGGTGAGTTCGCATGTGGCTTATGTAGCCAATTTTCTTCAATTAAATTAAATTAAATTCATTTATTGGTAAACTAGCTTCTGCCCGCGACTTCGTCGGCGTAGATTTCGACAATCGTTATTCCAACGGGATTTTTTAATTTTCCGGGTATATAAGTAGCCTATGTGATAATACGGAATAATAAGCTATCTTCATTAATTCCGTAGCCAAAATGGCAAAAAAGGAACCCTTATAGTTTCGTCATGTCCGTCCGTCCATATATCACTCGAAAACTCCAAGAGGTAAATGAAAGCTGTTACTTAGTTTGGTAAATAAATAACAAAAAAAAATATTTCTAGGGGGGCAGTCCATACCCGTAATGTAAAAGAAGATGAAAAAAAATTTTGACCGTAAGTCATCGTCTAGCACAAATTTCGACAGTTCTTTTGAAAACACTAAGTTTTTTTTGATTAGAATTCGAATTGTACTATCCCCAAGGGGTAGGCCTTATAAAATTTAAAATATTTCAAATTTAATTTATTCTGACAGGCCGGTTGACAAAAGAGATTGTCAATTGAATAGGATCCTACGACGTGTTTTGTTTTTTATATTTTGGTAGTTCCAAGTTCCTAAGGAGAGACTGAGGGATAACAGATTCCACTGGTTAAAGAGATATTCAGGAATAAGGGGATTCAAATAGTTCTACTAATTGAAATAAAAGAAGAGATTAGAGAATCTTCAGTTAAAAGGTATTCGGTATGACAAGTGTATGATTTCTGGTAAAAGCAGAGCCCCTCCCCGCTCTTACTCATGTGCTCGACTCCAAACTGGTCACACTCTGCCAGCCTGCCTCTAGCTTGTCTGGGGAGCGTTTCCATTACGTCGCCAAGTCAGTATAGGTTGGTTCATGTAACCAAAAGTGAAGAGGGCCCAACAAATTATAGTCACTCCAAGAGACAGGATTTATTTTATCACCTAATAATTTGCATGGAGAGACTATTAAACCTAAACTACCCCTCTTGTATCCTCGGATATTTCAGGTCGCCGAAATGTGTGAGTTTTCTGCAATCCAGTGTGACAGATACCAAAGTAAACCCAGAATATGAGTGGTCTCCTCCCCTTCAAATCCGACAAGGCACTTGATATCACACGCTCAGCTTTCGCTTCGCTTAGTCGAGTCCCCAAGAACCGACATGATAGCCGGGAGTAGAAAGCAGTTGCCGAGCTAAACTCGCAGGCATCCTTGCCAACATGAGATCATAAAAACCCAGCCAGCAAGTCACCTCAACTAACTAACGTCTTTCGACCAGAGGTGAAATCAACTCTTGACGCGACTCAAATCTGACCCCCGTTTCCCCAAGCTGAATTTAGAAGTTATTAGCTTTGAATCTTCAACACTTTGAAGCAGTCTGTGAAGTCTGAATTGATACTGGTCATACGCTGTATAGTAACTCTGCTTGCTATCTTAGTCCAAGATGTTTAGTGACGGTAAGATGTCATCGACGTTTGTGACCCGCTGATAACTTTCACCAAGGCACTAAACCCTCTTCGACTCGGATAGGATATGACGGAAATATCCGTAGCTTAAATGGAAAAGATTGAAATAAATTGTAATTTAGATAGCTAGGACACAAGTATACTCGTAAACTGTAATCCCCAATATAAGAGCC
This sequence comes from Acleris literana, assembly GCA_946894065.1. NCBI lineage: Eukaryota > Metazoa > Arthropoda > Insecta > Lepidoptera > Tortricidae > Acleris > Acleris literana. The sequence continues at coordinate 15,909,157 of OX335683.1, read as the reverse complement.
GAAAGAAATAAAATAATCTTAACCAAACATCATGGGAAAATTTAGAAAATGTTTACCAAATAAACTGAATATTAAACAAAGAATCCTATAAATTGTACACAAGAAAACTACACGAAATAAAGCTGTCTTGAAATATTAATAATCCTTTGAATTCCCTTGATTCAGAAAATTAACAAAAACAATACCAATAAAACAAGATGTATGGCTTATAAAATAAATGAGATTAAAAAAAAAAATACCAATAAAATAATAATGTTATTCACCTTTTAATTATTTTAAAGCTCGTAATAGATTTAAAAATCCCGTGAAATAATTCAAAGAAATTTGTCACTAAAATGGATATCCAACGACTAACGTGTATCACTGATGTATTAATTATGTTTTGTTTCTAAGAAATTATTTTTTAAAAATTGTTCTGTTTTTTAAATAATTTGTTCCTTTCAAAAAAAATGAAATTTCGAATCTCATAAAATATTTTGAAAATAATTGTAAATCAAAAAATCAAAATCAAAAAAAAATATTCAAATAAACATGTTCTAACAAGGACAGCTCAGCTAAGAATGATATTATAATCTTGTCAAAAATTGCAATGACAACTTCAATAATTCAAAATATTTTGAATGTGATGACATCAAATGTCATTCGTAACCAACTGCATTACTACATAACTTGCAACGATGCACTTATCAAATAACCACTTAAAAGAAAACACTTAGCTTCGGTTCCAGTCGAGATGTCAAGGACGCGCAGCCGCAACCCGAACTCTCAGGACAACTTCACAAACCAAACTCTCCATAGAAGATGACAGGACTCATAGTTTGATGCACCCGAGCGAAGTGCATTAAAAATAAAGAAAGATTACATTAGTGCTAAAATTCCCTAAACTACGATGGTTTTCCCTACCCTGTTATCATACCCAGAATCACAACACTCATTCAATTATACAAATTATCACCATTTATAACTGTTTCTTGTCGAACTACATCACCCTTTCGTTCGTCTTTCAGTTCCTCGATCAGAACACTCTTCCCCAAGCTTCTTTATACTAATAAATAAGATTTAACTTAATAGTTAAAATACCTATGAGAAATCACTAATTCAATATTCATATTCTCAAATCATCAATCAAATTACTCGTGAACAAGATTTCTCATAGATAATTATTACCATCAACGATAGGATTACAATATTTACCTTTTTAGGTAGACTTTGGCTACATGAGAAAACTTACGAGAGCCTTCTAACGTCTCCTTGCAATATTCCTATAGATCACCTTTTTTTACACCGTACACAACTTTACACATCACTCTTCTAAATAATAAAAGGAAAATTATTGTGCTATAATCACTATTATTATAAAGAAAAAAAAAGCAATAAAAATATTAACAGATTCATTTTTCAAATCCCCGGACGGTAACCAAGTCAACACTTCACACCCTAGCAACCCCCACACTGACTAGCCCTTTTCTTTCTAACCAGTCAAATACCAAAGACAATTAAATTCTTGTTTGAAGGTTTGACTCGAGATGAGGTCAGTACAGTACCAATGTCTAAAAATAGGTTGTCCGTCTGGTCGCATAACAACTATTGTCATAACACTTTACGTGTCATAACACTTTATTTCCCTGAAAACGGATGCTATTTTTGAGTAAAAATAACAAACAATATCAAACCCTGATATGCAATGAAAGAATAGACACGCGTAAGGCAACATTAGCATATGAAAATCGATTTCTTTTTACTTTTGAATTTGTCATGACATAACATACCCTGACCATAGACCTGTAGACCTGTAGACCTGTAGACCTGTAATTAAAATGCGCAAATGGCACCAAGGCTCATTCATTCTATGACATAAGTATTCTAGAAAATAAATTAGTATTTTTTAGTAAAAAGTAGGACCCAATTGGGGTCTTAAGCCCACGATACTCGCACGTTCTTGCTATTAATCGGTTAAGCTAATCATTAATCGGTTCAATAGATAAGGAGCTAGATTGAAACATCTGAGTTTTTATCACATACATACGTAGGCTAGTAAACTCATTAACCCTCTTTCAGTCTGGCTCTTATAACATGTCGCCACTTTTAATTTGTAGGTTACACCTATTCAAAAGAAACGAAGAAATGCTACAAACTCCACGAGAACAAGAAAACATGGCCTCAAGCTATGGAGACATGTTTTCTGGAGGGTGGGTCGCTGCTGATATTGAAGAGTTTGGCTGAAGCAGACTTCTTCAGGGACCGGATAATCACAATGGAAAAGTCCTACTTTGTGGGGTTCCGGAAACTGCCCCTCAGTGGAAACCTCATTACCGTTGGAGGTAAGATCACAAGATGATACAGAAATCACATAGCCTTCACTCCATACTATTCCCCTGTGTTTCCGGCCTTTTCGCCGAACTTTTATTGTCCGAATTTAACTTGCCAACCAACTTTTCGCAGTGCCTTCACTTTGACAACTAACTATTAGCAACTTTTTGTATGACAACGTTTCATTTGGTCGAATTATTTTAAAGTCAATTATTATAATGACTTAAAACTTTTGGGATATCTGTTATTTTCCAAATTTTTCACTAGGCCAAAAAACTATTCACCGAATAATATTTCACCAGTGCAACAGTTCCCTTTCTCTGAATATCATTTCGCGGAACTGATTCATTTCCCAACCATCTTATAGAACGCTATAGGTTAGGTTTGGTTAGGTTAGTTTTACAAAAATCCAGAAATATCTACTGTTTGGGGAAAAAAAGCGGTATGCCAAATGGTATGACAGAGACCGTTAGTTGCGACAACGAGCGAACCGAGGAGCGTGTTAGGTTAACAGTGACCAAACAGCGCACGAAGCCGAGCGAGCGAAGCGAGCGTGCCGCCGCAGCGCAGCGGCCGGCAAGTGCTAGAATCGACTTTTTTAATATTTGGAAAAGATATCCCAGAAGTGAAAAAAATAAACTACTTAATAGTAGATTGTTCAACAAGGGACTAAAACAAGCTATAATGACTAGAGATATTTAGCCACGCGAGCGAGCGAGCAAGCGAGAGTGGCTATAGTTCGAGTGTCATTATGGTTGTTTAGTCTCGCGTTAAACACTCTACTTTTCACTTTGAATGCGAGAAAAAAAAACGACGTTCAGTGCCGGATTAGCCACGTCACGTAGCAAGAGTAGCAAATGTTACGGACCCCGCGCATTGGGTGGCTCCGCGCAGCCACATCTTACCTCTAAAAAAGCGGCCTGTACACGTAGAGTTCGGACCGCGGGAAACACCACGCGCCATTCCAATCTTCTTGCCGAACCGTAAATGCAACTATAATAGAAAATAGTAAAAATGTACGGTTCGGAGCGAAGATTGGAATGGCGCGTCGCGTTTCCCGCGGTCCGATCTTTACGTGTAAAGGCCGCTATTCTCCTGTTTTGGTACTTACATCAGTATGCGTGTACTCATATCCATCAGGGTTGACGATAGGATGAATAATCCAGTCGATATTCTCCAGCAGAATAACCTAAAACAAACCCCCACACAAAATAGGCGCATATCTAAGTCGCCCAGTTGCACAAAAGAGCCCGCCACAACCTGTAACCTAAAGTGAACCGGGGTCTCTTTATAGAATTTGCTACGGACCCCGTGCTTGCTCAATCCGGCATTGACGACGTTCTTTACAAAACTACAATATTGTTTATGAGAAAGTTTCTTACTAATTCGTTCCGCGGTTTTTTCTTTTCTTTTGTTATTTTTTTGTACAGTGCCACTTTAAATGCTTGCATATTTAGCCAACAGGTTCAAACTTGAAAACTATTTTAATACTAATTGCACCATGCATAATAAAATGAATTCATCCTTAATATAATTAAATAGATTCATATTCGTATACGTGTTTCATGAAATTAAATCGTTTTTTAAATATTTTTGCACAGTTGTCATTTTGAGGTTATTTCCATGGCCTAAAAATGGTCCATACACATTCACTGAAAATGGCAATAAAGGCAGTAATCCTCCATTCACAAACACTGTGATTGGCTGTTTAGGGGTTTCCAAAGTAAATTAAAACAAAATTACTTTAATCCCTAGAGATTATTAAGGAGCTTTAGACCCGATGTACAGAGACTAAAGTAATATTTTAAGAGCATGTGAAGTGAAAAAAATAAAAAATACCTGTATATGATTTGTTCGAATTCAAAATGTCATCCTTTTAAACTATTCTACTACTTGAAAGATGGTTTCTAAAGTGGCTTTATAAAAAAATACGAAATGTATAATTCTGCTAAGTACCTACAAGAAAAATGGCATTTTAAAAAGTAGCTTGATAAAAAACCCTAACACATTTGGTAACCGCGAAGTTGGGAAATAAAGCGAAATCATTTGATAATTAAGACATGATCTTTAAGAAATTCTGCGAATAATTGGTTGCGAAGTGAAAATTGGCTATTAAATTTTCTGCGATAAATAAGAGAACCATTCCGCTGTTCCTTTCTATGCATGCTACTTTCTTAGTTAAATAATAAAATGGATATCAGGGTTTAGTCAACAATACCAGGACATGTTTTTCACTTAAAATAGCTATTTGTTTTGGTATAAACATCATCTTTAAAACCTTGGACATCAATGATAACATTGATAACATTCATGTTAGTTTCCGAACTATGTTACTCAACGGATTATACTCTATAACGCGATCGTTTATGATAAGGCGTAGGGCTGTAGTATTCTCTGAGATATCTTGCAAATAATAGATTTCTAAACGATCATCAACTGATCCAGTTTTTAGCGTGTACGTTTTGTCTTGAACAATCACAAACAAATAGTGGAGCCTTTTCTCTAAATGTCTTCAAATCAAGCAACGGATCAACAATGCTAGCGTTGTAATAATGACTGACGTAAATTAGTATACATCTCATATCATACATATACTATACCAAATTTCAAGTTTAATGAATCATGAAAAATATTGTGAATTTAAAGATAATTTCACATTTGTCATTTCCTTGTAATAACAATGATCAAAGAAAGTTGAATTTTTTGTTTGGTTTAATTTTCTATTTATTTGTAATCCCTATTTAACAAATCTAGGTTTCTCCAACTGTAAAGCAGTTTTAACTGTCGATGAATTTTGGTTGGCTGGGCAGCGTTCGGGAAGCTTCGCAGCCCCTTTTCGTCCAAATTACCGCAGTGTTTGAAGTCAAAAGTCTTTGACCAGTGTGTGTTGCCAGGGATGACTTACGGATCTGAGACGTGGGCGCTAACAATGGGCCTTATAAGGAAGCTCAAAGTCACTTAGAGGGCTATGCTCGGTGTTTCTCTGCGTGATAGAATCAGAAATGATGATATCCGCAGTAGAACTAAGGTTACCGACATAGCCCGAAGAATAGCCAAACTTAAGTGGCAGTGGGCGGGGCACATTGCTCGCAGGACTGATGGCCGATGGAGTCAGAAGGTTCTTGTGTGGCGTCCGTGGACCGGGAGACGAGCTGTAGGTAGGCCTCCAACAAGATGTAGTGACGACCTTGTAAAGATCGCGGGAACGCGGTGGATGCGAAAAGCACAAGACCGGTCTGAGTGGAGAGCCTTGGGGGAGGCCTATGTCCAGCAGTGGACGTCTTTCGGCAGACATGATGATGATGATGATGAATGTTGGTTGTTTGAGTACTAATGAATATTCATATAAATTCCAATTTGTGAAGGCAACTTGCATAGCTCTATCTTTTTCCAAATGCTTTAGCAATAATAGCCTGTTGCGATCAGAAACTTTATTTTACGATACATGCCACTGAACCTTTTAGTGTCCGAAGCGCAGGTAAATTCACTTCATAATATTACCGACGTGTAAAAGAGCCCTCATGTACAGACCTTTGCTAACTCAGGGCACGTTTTAGAGATTTGATACGTATCGATAAATAATATGTCGATTAAAATGTACGAGTATAAATGTGTTCATTGAAAATCCTCTACTACTATAAAGAGGCTCGATATCATGTCTGATAACAAGCCTCTTTAACTAAGGTAAAGACGTAATTTTTACAGTAGTTTATTATTTGAGAGTACAAATAGGCTCAACGTACTACCTATTGTTTGGTCTATTTCGACTTGGCGCTTGTAGCCGCTGTATACGTAAACAAATTTATAACTTGTGATTGCTAAGGCCTATAATGCCACGTTGCCGCTCGATGGCTTTTGTTACCAAGAATACACCGATAATAATAGCTGGTCATCACAGGTGACTAATATGACGAAAATAGTTATAGATGTATATGGATGTCATTTCAAACAAAGCAAGATAATTTACTGTCAGTGCCAGTCATAATAATTATGCTATAGTCAATAATATTTGGGGTAATATTCCGCTACCTACGAGCCCATAATAATTTTAAGTGGATATTTTAATCTAGACTCTAAAATCTATAGTCTTTAAAATTCAAATGTAACTAATCATTATGGATTGTATGGTCCAAAATAAATCAGTTTTATTATTTATTTACTTAACAATGATTTATTTATTGTTGTTTCAGGTCAAAGATTTGATGACAGTATGTTTAATATTAAGTGGTACCATACTTATGAATGCGGCACTTTTCATAAACATCCGTTGAACGGCACAGACATCATAGAAATGGCTATACATACAACAGACTGCCTCGTACCAAAGCCATTTGTGTGTGAAATGGTACTAAACACTTTCAGCTGGAGGAATTGGGTGAATCAAGGGTCGGAGCCTCCAGCTTCGATGACCAATCGTGGAGCATTGGAAACCGAGCCCGCGTCACCTGTGCTGTATCCGTGGCAACGAGCTCGTAGTATGATTTTGCACTTGTCATGGTGAAACAGACACCTATTAATTATCGAAATAGCTTCACGTCACCGAGCGGTCCCAACGGAAGACCACCGCTGGCTTAACAGTCGGGACATGCTGAGTGGGGACCGTTTCACAACAACTGTCTAACTTTGTGTAGCTTTATTTATTTATATTTACTTAATTTGTACGATGGTGTGAATAAATGTTTTTTCTTCTTTCATCTTTCTTTCAATGAACGTATCTATACGTATATTTTTCATTTCATCGTAAGGTATTTCTCACCGCATGAGTTAATTTTATTTTAGTTACAAGTCTAACCTAACTTAACCTACGTAATTAATGTTTAAGATGTCCTGAAAATATCAAGGCTTCAGCAGAAAATTGCGTTCGACGAAATTAAATTCGATAAAGTTATAGTCGTACAGTCGATTAAGTGAAATACGATAAAATGATGGGTTACCCGGTGAAAGCACTGTTGTTGCGCCTAGACGTTACTATAACCAATAAACTTTAAAAATATGTGACCGTCTGACATAATAATAATAATACACTCTATTGGGATTGATCTGTTATCACGGACAGGACTATTTTCACCAATAAGCCTGATATCGTGTTGACAGATCGATCTCAACGCCGGGCAGTGCTTGGCGACGTCACCATCCCGCATGACGAGAACCACGTGAAGGCCGAGAAGAATCTCAGCAAGTACCTTGACTTGGCTCACTAGGTGACCGCCATGTGGAATGTTGACTCGACGATATCGTCCCGATAGTTGTGTCGGCAAACGGTCTTATAGTGAAGACTCTCGACCAACACCTCAAGAGACTCTCGCTAGATGGCTGCATCAAGGGCCAGATACAGAAGGCAGTATTCCTCGACCCGGCACGCATTGTAAGGAGGTTCCTCTAGATAGGCCAGGTAGGAATGAATACCAAGTGGACTGTAATTAAGGTTTTAATATGTAATTAATAGTACATTATTGCCTAGGCATGGAAGTAGGCAATTGCGGGCTGAGTATTGGATTAAACGGACGAGCTTGCGAGTCCGTTTAAAAATACGAAGCCCGCAATTGCTGTTCCTGCCGAGGCAAATATAGTGCTTTTCTCAAAAATCGCAAGAAAAAAATTGTGTTGGAGTCAAATCTTCATCGCTTGAACTCATTTTTTGAATTGCATACAAACAGAAACTTCATGTAAAAAAACACTCACACTTCACTCCTTACCGCCTTTTTTGTTTATGACAAGGAGAAACGCAATTCTTGTTTTAAAAAAAACATAAGCTATTCCAGGCACAAATAAAAAAGTTTTGTGTTTTGAGTAAAATTTGGATGTGTAAGACTTGTGCCCTCATTTTATTATGGCCCTTTTCACTTTTTAAAAAGTTACAAGGTAGATAGTAATGGAATTTGTATGCAACATTGCGGGCTTGTGTAGCGAGCACGCAATGTTTTTTTTTTTTTAATTTGAGTACTGTCAGTAAACTATGTACTTCGCGTCTCAATATGTAGATAGGAATGTCAACATTTCCGGACATTTTTGAGAAAAATAAATGATATGCGCGTTCGCGTCAAGGCGTAGAGAAGAAGTGTCGTAAGTCGCCGCAGCCCGGCGCCGCGCGCCCCGCTCTGCCGCCGCTCCATGTTACGCGTTAACATCCTCTCTTTGCACCTATAACCACCGGTAGCTTGAGAACTATTGGATAATTATAGACCAGTTACATTGATCCCAATATTCTCGAAAATATATGAAAAAGATCAGACTGAAGAAGAATTGAAGATTGCACTCAGGCCAGCTGATGGTAAGTGGGATCTGAGACCCATAGACATTTGAAATCTCAAGACTACAATCACAAAACTGCAATCCTCAGACTTCAAATGCGTTGCCAACTCTGATGACTAAAATGGAATGACTCTATGCTAGTAATTTCACCGGTTGACTTGTCCCCACACCGGACCACAGCAATGTGAACACTGCTGCTTGGCGGTGGGTTAATGGATATGATGGTGGTAGCGATCCGGACGGACCCTGCACAAGGTCCTACCACCACTATATCGTAGAATTAGTCACTTTGTTGAAAGCAATAATTTAATTAACAGTGAACAAAATGGTTTCCAAGTGTTTTAAGGATAATCTAGGATATTTCAACTTATAAAAACTGTAGCTGACTGCCTAAATAAGAAAATCCCTTTTTACCCGACTGCCGAAGAAGGAGGGTAATGTGTTTCACAGCCTAATATATGTATGTTTGTTCCTTTGTGGTACTATAAAAACTAAACCCGTTGTCCGATTTTGATGATTTTTATGTCAATCGATTAGTCTTAATCTGTTGAGTGTCACTGAAGATATGACAGTAATCAAAATTCAATATGGCGGCAACCAGCCGCTTAAAAAAAAGAGTCGACCAAGTATGACAAGTGGGGTATCATTGAATAGGGATTTAAAAATCATCTTTAGATTTCTTTCATTTTGAATGATCATTTAGGATTTATAACGATTAAAAGTTAGATAATAACAGACGGGTTTTGAAAGCTTGCTTTTTGTTAAAGTTATTCTGTTCTTTTCCTAGACATGAGTAAAGCGTTCGATTTCGTATGTCATACTCGGTAAATGGAAAAGTTATATCGGTGTGGCATTAGGGGACCAGCTTTTGACTCGATTAGGTCTTATTTGTCGGAAAGACTTAGACGTAATTGTATAGTGTCTGCGTACAGAAAATGGAGGGGTATGATTTTGGGCGTAACTTCCCTTAATTCTCTACACCACTACAAAGACTTTCGTTAAGTTTTTCACCTGCAGTAAGATTGATTTTAATTATAAGGAAGGGTTGGTGGCATCAGGGCCGTCATACTGACATTGACAGATGTTATAGTGGCTGTGATATTTCTTGGTAGATATGATGGAATCTAATTATGAATCCGGGTTTAGGCGGTAAAATCCAAATCGTATTTGACCTGTGGGGCTAGACAAAGTTGCCATCGAATACGAACGCTAGCGTTAGGTGATCACCTGTGATGACACTGACTCAGTTGACATTTTCTTCGCATAGTTACCGCCCTTGGATACCGACGTTTATATTGTGATAGTGATCGTGTTGAATTTTACCTGTCAAGGTAGTACCGCGTAACGTTGTCAAAACTATCACTATTTAATTAGCGCGAGTGATAGTGATCACTTTATAGCGTGTCAGTTGTAACGAGTGATACATCAGTTACATCACATGACTACCTTACATTAATTCCATATATTTTTCAAAGTGACGGGTGATCACCTAACCGCTAGCGTTTGTATTCGATGGCAACTTGTCTAGCCCCACTGTTATGGTTTTGTTTGTAACTCGGCCGCGAATACTGACAAGTAAATAAGAGCTATATAACCTCGAGGTATATATAATGTTTTTTTTTATACGACTAAGTCTCGTTTTATATTTATTACAGCTATAAAAAAGTTGACAATACCAGTATGATAACAGGTCAAAAATGATATAGTTTTTACCGAGTTTAAGAGGCCCTGAGTGGGTTTTAACCCTTTTATATGTAAATAACATCTCTGTCACAATATAAAAACATTGATTATTTTATCAGAAAGTTCAAAAAGGTTACGATTAATGCACAAAATTACCTAAAATTTTCAGCTTATGTAACAGAGTTGAGGATTCGGAACCGAAGCTACCACGTGGATGTCATTTTTTTCCATTTAAATTTAGCACCGGGCGATAACCTTTTCTCAACCCGTAAATCAAGTCCGATTGCCACGATTTTTGAATATGTTATAGTTATTAAGAAAAACTAGGTTTGTACGTTTCTGTTTTTGATAATCTCTCTCTCTCTCTCTTAATTTAAGAGCTTCGCTCTTGTAGGTGGAGTAATTTCCAATCTTCTCTCCTCTCTGCCAGCTCCTTGATCTCTTTTTACAAAACGACATGCGCCTTTCTTTTCGATTTGGTCCATGTAGCTTCTTCTTGGTCTTCCTCTGCCTTTCTTGCCTTCAGTATTTCCTTCTATAGTGTTTTTCATAATACAGATCAAGTTTTTCATAATATCGATAACTTTTAAAAAATCGGACTAACAGTCCAGTCTACAGGGCGTTAAAAAGGCCTTTGTTTTACAAAAGGTGGAGCATAGAATTTGATCTATCGCTAAGTGTTGGGATCCTAATAAAAATTCAAGTTTTCGATCTTGGGACTTACTTCATTTTTAAATAATTCCTCAACAATTGAATTTACGAAAAGTGTCTACGAGAAGTATACTTAAACAAGATAAAATTGCGCATACTTTGTGCATACCTACATGCTTATTTTGTGTGTCTTCCCGATAAAAAGTTACGAGCGGTAAATATTTTACAAAAAATTACAACTCATTCCTCATTTTCCGGCGCTGCGAAGAAAGAAAACAGCAGCATGATGAATTTAATGCTGTGACATAACATCTACAGTCCTATTTTTAAAAGTTTTTTTTTACTTCATTTGTATGTTAGTATGTATGTTTGGGTCTCAACTCGCAAGTCAACTTCGATCCAGTTACGGTTATTAGAATAGGCTAGTATTTGGAATACATATGTAAACCCGATTATAATGCAATATAATGGTGTCTTCGAGCTGATTTTATGATGGAGTCGGAAGGTGCAACAGGATCTCCGCTGTGCTTGACGTAGACCCACCGAGTTTGGTATAGTTAGTTTGGTCTCGATAAGCAGATGATGATTGTGTAGTAAAAAGTACAGTCAGCAAAAAAAGCTTGTACCTTTTCTTTTACAGAAACTTCAATTATCCTAAAAATTATACAACAATATTAGGGTTCCGTACCCAAAGGGTAAAAACGGGACCCTGTTACTAAGACTCCACCGTCCGTCCGTCTGACCGTCTGTCTGTCACCAGGCTGTATCTCATATACCGTGATAGCTAGACAGTTGAAATTTTCACAGATGATCTATTTCTGTTGCCGCTATAACAACAAATACTAAAAACAGAATAAAATAAACAATTAAGCGGGGCTCCCATACAACAACCGTGATTTTTTTGCCGTTTTTTGCTCGATATTAATAACGTCAACTGGTAGAAGCTTGAAATATTCACGTAATATTTACCTGTCATCTTATTATGGCATTGTGTATTATGGAGACTATTTCTAACTCATCTGGGGCCCTAGCCAAGATGCGTTACGATAACTAGCGTTTCTATTCGTTTCGATTTTAAACCAATCATGTCACTGGTAGATCACGTGTCACGTGATCTAACATGTGGCGCGATTGGTTTTAAAACAAAACGAATTGAAACGCTAGTTAGCGTAATGCATCCAAGATACAAAACACCATTTTCAGTTCAGATGTTTTTTCGTAGTCAAAATAAATTGCTTGCTCAAAAGTGTATGAAAAACTTTATTCAAATAAATATTGAAATAAAGTGGAAGATGATACAAAATCACAAACATATTTAGGTACGTGACATTCTTAACCTCCAACTGCTGCCTGAGCCTCTCCAGCTCTTCTACAGGAAACAGCGGCTTCCTGCGATCAGGCGTTAATGAATGTAACTTAAATTATGTCTCTTCTCTTGCTCTATCGCGACAGGCTGATCAAGGACGACACGAGTCCCTCCGCGTGATATCTTCAAGCGCTTCAACTCGCTCTTTATCAGCACCATCAAGTAAATTGGCAACACTGAAAACAAAATAAGACATGTACACTTAAACTAACCTCTTATTCGATACGGGTGACAAAACAAGTGCCTACGAGTGTATTGACTGGGGCTCAATTATTATTTAAAACGCATTTATTTTATTTAAGTGGCACAGCGGAGGTCAATGAATTCAAATGGCACTAGGCGGTAAGAGGGACCGTGAAATGCGTTGCCAACCCTTTAAGATATATTATATGAGTATACTTGTTATTGCATGCTCATCAATTGAAGTGATAATTCTAATAAGCAGACACTGAGAAAAAAAATTGGTTGCTTGTAACAAGATTGTGATTGTTGTGCATAAGCGTCTTGATCCGATACGAGCCTAACAAGACGATAGATACACCAACTAAGACGTTAGACACATCAACTAAGATGTTAGTTGAATCACTAAAGAAATTGCTGTTTGTTACTATCATTTTTGGTTTATATAACTAATATATTAACTATTGTATTCATTTTATATCAACTAAGTGAAAATCTCTCTTTGTTGGCTCTCATTTTTTTGAGTGCGTGTGCTAACTCGAGGCACGAATACTAAAGTGATGTAGACCAATGACGGACACTTGATTCTCATTTTACAGAAGATAAGGGTTATTCATTTGTTTTGCAACAATCAATTCAGGACCGTATGAAACTTGAATTAAGAGTGAAGTGCCCATTACTGGTGCTTGTCAGCTAAAAGTGTCCATCATTGGTGCCGTCACCCTAAATATTTTTGTGACAAAAAAAATTATCGATGTTAGGGTGATGGAACCATTAATGGACAAGGTACCAATGATGGACACTTGATTCTTATTTTAGAGAAGATAAGGGCTATTCATTTGTTTTGCTACAATCAATTTAGAGCCGTATGCAATTGTCCATTACTGGTGCCTGTCAGCTAAAAGTGTCCATCATTGCTGCCGTCACCCTACAGATCAAAATGTTATTGTATTCTACATTACCTAATGAATATTATTTATTATCTATACATTTTAAAATGAAAACAATACAGAAATTATTTTTCTCCTTGTTCTTGACTGGTACTGACGGTAAATTTTCTTGTCTTGTTTGAAACGACCTCCATATACTTCTATTATCTTAAGAGACATGATAATCGAACCTCTTTACTAGCAGCGGATTTTCAATGATCACATAAACAAAAATGTATCTTTTATTTATCGATATCAAATCCTTAGAGCGTGCCCCGAGTTAACACTTAAACAGTAATTATACTTACTGTTTGGAAATGCTGCCGACAATAGCCACGGGGCCCTCTCTTATAAGGTGCTTTCCACAGCCGAGGCAAGGTGAGGCAAGAAAAGGCGACGCGAGAATTTTACTTTACATTAAACAACATTTTTTCCGAAAATGCGCGTATCCTTTTTTTTAAATACAAATTTTAATTCTCGCGTCAAAATTTAATACGTTTTATACCAATTTACATTTTATACTTACGGATATTCAGCACAACTGGACCGATCAACCGCAGGTAAAAACTTGGGTCGGATATATAACGGTGCAGGACGTTTTCATAATTTCCATATTGGCGGTAATAGGACATCATATCCACGAAATTATACAGTTGCCACACGACCCCCACAACCCCTAATATTACCTCGAATATACTATACACTACGAATGCTAACAGCAGCTTAGAGTTTTCCTGCAATAGAGAAATATACTTTTTAACAACTACATTATAATGGATCCACTTCAGCGATCCGTTCAGTCAAAGTTATTTAAGAAATGGGGTAAGTTATAGCACTTATATAACAAAAAAAAATCTTATTAAAAATATATACCACGTGTTAATAAAATACCCAAAATAAAGAAATTATAAATATAATATCAACCATAGTAAGCGGTCATCTCAGTCATAAAACTTATATTTGTACATTATAAATATTATAATGTATGTATATACACATTAAAAGTCAAGTTCAAAGTTTAATGTCAAATAAAGGAATGCAGATCTTAGCATTGGCCTTATTTTTCATAGAAGAGAGCCCCGTAAGTGAGTTCCTACGGTAGGTATCAAGTAATGCTAAAAATCTTCAAATCTCAATTAAATTCCCTACCTTCTTAATCTAAGTAGGTACTCACGCGGCGCAATCCAATGATGAAGATGATGGTGAACAGTAGGTACACCAGGCATACAGGAAGAGGCGCAAGTTGATGTATTAAGGTGTAGGTCAAAACGTACGCCGGTTCTCCATGATAGTAGTTGTACTCAAGCCAAGACCAAGTGAAGTATAAATACAATCCAATAGAGGTTAATGCCAGGACCTAAAAAAACATATCTGATTACCTTATATTATCCATGAAAAATACTTTGGGTGGGCTACCAATGCAACTAGGGTGGAGGAACCAGTAATGGACAAGAACCCAATCATGGACACTTGATTCTTATTTTACAGAAGATGAGGGTTATTCATTTGTTTTGCAACAATCAATTTAGTACCGTATGAAATTTGAATTAAGAGTGAAGTGTCCATTTCTGGTGCCTGCCATCTAAAAGTGTCCATTGTTGGTGCCGTCACCCTATGACATTATAAAAAAACAAAAATCGTCAAAAAAAAAGGCATTACAAGTTTAGCTACACACATATCACTAGTCCTCTATAATATGTTCAGAACCCGTTGGCAATGACCAGTTTTACAACAATCAATTGTATCTGTGGTAGCAAGTAACAGCAGTAACGTAATTTTCTTACAATATCAAATATTATTATGATAATGTTATAATTTTCAGATTTGGAAGATCTTTCAAAACCAATACAATTTAAATCGGCCCCAATTCTAATCAATTGAAATATATTGCAGTCAATTTAGGAAACGGAAACTCGATTTGTTCTTTTGTTTTGTATTATATCGCATGACATTGATCTCGAAAGAGATGAGAATAAGGACTTTACTAGTTTATCTATGATTTAAAAATCCATTCATATTCGTAACACGGGTTTGTTTTACCACAATTTTTTGAATAAAACATGTTCTCCTTACACTTATTACACTAAAAATCTTACCAGCTTGATGTACGCCCAGGCCAGCAGGCCCGGCCTCAGCGGGACGCAACAGCAGCACTTAGGGTGCTGACGAGCCATGGCGGGGACTCCTATTGGTTTAAATGAACTACTTGTATCCGGACGACGTACCAGAAAGGGGACCATTAATGCAAAGAACAATCACATTAGTTGAAAGCATCACGTAATATCAATATTTTGCGTAACCTTTTTGAACTTTGTGATAAAATAATCAGTTTTTGTTATGTTTCAGAGAATCAGGTTTACATAATTACTATTTTTAAAGAAACTTAACATAGGTTATCTTAAAGACAACAATAAAATTAAGAGCGTTCATAATATACTTTATACCTAATTACAATCACAAAACTAGAGCTTAGAAAACACTTTTTAAAAATGAAGAAAAGTAAAACTTTTTTAAAAACAAAATCCTTGATAGTTTTTTTAGGGTTCCGTACCAAAATGGTAAAATAGGAACCCTTATGGTGAGACTTCGGTGTCTATCTTGGCTGGCTGTCTGTCTGTATTTCAAAGCAATTTTTCTCTGGGTCTATAGAAGCTATCAACTGGAACCTTGGCATAGCAGTATAACTTGCTTGCCCGCGTCTGTTATTATATTAGTAAAAACAATATGGAATTATTTTTCTGTATAATTGAAAATGGGGGGGGTTTAAAATATGAAAGTGATTTGATTACAGCTAAAGGGGTGTCATATGAAAGGGCTCAATCTTCAAATTTAAAAACTATTTTTTTTAATAATTTTCCGTCTTATACTTTTTGATTTATAGCCAAAAATGAAAAAAATGCCCATTCGAATGATATAGCGAATAGCGATAGCCATCCAACACTTTACAACAATAAGATAATATGTTATTAACATATAATATAGAATAATACCCAATTTGTTTAAGATCTTACCAGAATCATTACACAAATTTTTGCCCTTACCGAGAATCAAACCCGAGCGTCATCGCTAGCTTCGTAGGCAGGGTTATTACCAACTAGAACTAGGCATAGAAAAGTTTATTAAATATGGTATATAATGTAAACTACTGGACTTACAGCGATTTTTTAGCATTATAACCAGCGGGCCGATTATGGTCGTGTTTATCGACGTAGATAAGCGTAGATAAAACATCTGTCACTTTCTGACCAGTATGTAAGTGCGAGAGTGACGGAAGCTTTATCCACCGCGATAAAGGCGACCATAATACGGGCCCTGGGATCGTAAAATGCGAGAAAAATCCATTGAAATGACATATGACAACCAGTTAGGGTTGGCGATGATTCAAAGTTTATGAACTAAAATATTAGGAACTAAAATAATACAAATAAATATTTGTTTACTAAAGAAATTGAACACGATCCGAAACTCAGTTTAATGGCTGGTATATTATTTTATTATATTTACAATTTCAAATCAAATAATTCCCAATTTTAGACTTGGGATAGTAAGTAATAATTTTCACAAGTCTATGGCGAGACAATGCAAATAATACAATCAGATTGACAATCATGACTAGATGTTACTCGTAAATCTATAGACAATGTACTTATCAATTCTAATAACTTTTAGTTTAACATTATAGATTACCATAATGATAATAAGTATAAACACATTGCTCCATACATATTTAATTTATTCGATTATATTAAGTGACAACCCTAGCAATTCAATGAATTTTGCTCGCATTCTACGATCCCTGATTATAACATACTAGATCCATGCCAACGGACTACAGAATTAATAACTCCTTTCGTTAAACGAATTTATTTTTCTCTTAACTTACACGCCCCTATGCCACTAACAATAAGGTATATAAATATTTGACTCGATGGCTGTGAAGATATTATTTTTTCACAACGCTGCTCGGAAATATGGGCATAGATGGTCTTGTTTGGGGTCACAAAACGTCACTTATAAGGACAGACCAAGAATGTTTTTGTCGGCGTGTTTGCTGATTGGTCGAGAACATTGTTGTCCAACTTTAAGAACCAATGAAAATCAATCAATCAATTTTTGTGTCATAGCTCCATAAAATGAAAAATTGAAATCGAACAATCAGAACACACCATTTAGTGTCGTAAAATATTAGGTGTATTTTTGCTAAAAGATACACAGACTAAAAACTGTCACTCCTTTTTTTAAATGTAGGTAATTCAAACTTGGCCCCTAATCTCGAACCACTAGAGATGAAATTACATGGGAGATATGGCGAAACAAATACAATTTTATATGGAGTTGACATCTTCATCTCGCATGTTAGTTTATTAATGTCGAGAGCCATGAAAATAGGGGTCCAGATATTAAAAAAGTTATCTATGGTAAAATTGGCGGTAATGTCACATTAACATGAATTAAAATTTGAGTTTTGAATATTAATTTTTATTTTATTTCCTCTCAGTAGTTGTGAAAAGCACTATGTCTGCCTCGGTAGAAAGTGCAATTTATGTACTCGTACACTAGAGGGTCTCAACTACGTTTCGGCCCTCTATATGACTCGTCCAAAAATCGCGTACTTTCTATCCTCTACAACAATGTACTATTTCGAGAATACGATACAAGCATGTGGCGTGCCTTACCATTTAGCCGTCGTGCCGATGTCGTGAGGCCATCGCTGCCAGGGTGGTGATTCTCTCAACAAGCAAAGGTGATCGTTCGCTCGAGTGAAGGTCCAAACGGCGAGTTTAAGTAGTCCCAACAGAGCGAACAAAACACATTTTAGCGCGTGTATTCAATTTGGCAGCATGACTTCACCAACGTATAAGGCTCCCTAATTGATAATGCACGCGCTAAAATGTGTTTTGTTCGGTCGGACGGGACTACTTAAACTCGCCGCTTTTATTCGCTCGTCTGTTCGACCGCCCGCCGTTTTTTGAGAGAATAACACACCAGGAAATGGTAGCGCACGCTACAGTAGCGGCATCGAGTGATGGCACTTAGGATAGCTGACAATTAGTGTTGTGAAACACTCCATTTTACTATCGTAAAAATTTCAGTCAATTGCGGGAAGTACCTATATTTAAAAAAAGTTTATTGAAGAAATAACGCATACAAATAAAAGGCCATGAATTGTAGATCAAACTCTCGAAATAAACTGTGTGGCTTGAAGAAGGAAGACGACATTGTCAGAAATTTGAAATATTGAGTTAAAAGATACAAAATGTGAAATTATTGATAAATGAGTGAATAAATAATCATAAAACCATGTTAACTCAGTGCTAGGACGCGAGTTTGCCAGCGGCGGTGACGTGAAAGAGCAGTGACTTCATTGTCATACGTTGTTGTACCAGTCAGCGGTCCTTTGTTATCATCACGCGAATTGTTTTTTTGAGATGTTTTTTGTTAGTTATGATTAAAACGATGAACGCTAGAGTGCGAGCAAATAAAAACAACCTCAAAATGAAGCTAGTTGCGAAATGCGTTTCGGTAAATTACGGCCCCAGCAGTACATCACTATTCCGGTACCTGCAACAATGAAGTTTGACATCTGTTTCTTTATACTTGCTGTCAATATTTAGGGAACTTCATGAGCGAGCAAAATTTGTATGACTTATAAAATAAATGAGATTAAAAAAAAAAAAAAATGAGCGAGCAAACGTCAAAAGTGCCATCACTCGATGCCGCTACTGTATAAGCACGTTTATCTGTTCTGGGGTCATATCTAAGTTATCAAGCCGAAAAATCAGTAGCTATACTCATACCTAGTCGGTTCATAAGTTCTGTTGCTGAGATTTATTAGATTAAAAAATAAAATAAAGGAGTTTTTCATAAACCTTTACATTAATAAAAACATTGATTTATACATATTAAAAATAAGTATTCTAAACTATTGCAAATTATTTGATGTACGAGCTTGAAGTATTACCATTTGGGACTTGAAAATGATAGTTCAAATGACGCACGACGATGATACTGATAACGGCCTTAACTTTTGTAAGTGTTCTTGTAGAGTTCGTACTAAATAAAATGCCCAATATAAGTTTAACTAGAAATATTAGCCACAGGAAAACAAAAATGTATATGTTGTGTCGCAAACCCAAAGTTTGAAACCAATGGTAGGATAGAGAAGGTGGTAGTGAACTTTGCAGACTAGGTATTATCAAAATTGTTATGGGTGCTGCACAAAAGTTTTGGAAAACGAATGTGTTTCCTATCATTTTGAATAGTGTCACCACCTAGGGTTTTAAAATAAAATAGAACAGATCAATTATATCAAATATCATCCCGGCTCATAGACTCCTCCGGAGATCCTAGAGCTGGTGCTTACTATGGCTAGCCATCCAGAGAGGTAATGCAGCCAGTGTCATGGGGACCATGCCGCGAGCGGACCTGCTCGAGGGGGTGTTCTTTTTATAGTGGTGTTTATTATTTATATCTTTAATATTTGAGTAGCTCAGTTTAATTTTAATTTATAGCCTGGCCAAAAAGTCGAGCCAGTGGTGACAGCTGCAACTAAAAAAATTCCATACAAAATTGTTGCCATGTTTACGCATTTTACGTCAAAAATGTGACAGTTACGTAGAAAGTGGCGCCCTCATTTAATTTCTACTCTTTTTGGTCGCACTATAAATACTTACGTTTAGTTTTAATTTTTAATTGTATTAATGTAGAATTCTGTAAATATTATCTCGAATAAATGTTATATGTTAAATAAAGTTTGTAGCTGTATTGTTAAAACTCATATTAGTAAAGGTCATAGATAGACCTGTTGTGATGTTAAATAAAACATGTATTAAAACAAATATTTTTATTAAAAGATCCTGAAGATTACATGCTACATCCAATTGTTACAAATTTGTCCGAGTATTTCAAATGTTTTTATTCACTACGGAAATAAGTTTTAATATTTGAAACTTCCTTATAACCCCTTCAACATAGACTCTCAAGCACGCAATAAAGTCTGATTTTGATTGCCAATTTTTTTGTTAACTGTTTATTTTGTGGAAAGAGAAGATCTTAACAGTTTAATATTGTTTGAGCTCAATAAGGATTCTATTTCTTTGAACCCTGTCTGCCGCAGTGACAGCATTAGATGGAAAATTATCTATAAAGCCACTCTTATCTTTTATCGCTTTATCAGATATTCTTCCACCAAGACCCTCAGATATAAAGTATATAAATCCGGCGAGAGTGCAACCAATTAGGTTTAAAGAATTTATTTCTCATAAGAATATTTACAATTCACTTACATGAGAATTAAAAGTAAGTTTACAATAGTTTGGTGAGCGTATTTATGCGTGCGTATTTACAAGTTATTGATATTCATTATTTTTGTTTTTTTGTATAAAATGGTAGAAGGTGTAAAGTAATCATAATTAAAGAGAACTTTTATTAGCTTGTTTTGTGCTCGTTGAATAGCTTTTAAGTGTATAGCAGCGGTAGAGCCCCATATTTCGATAAGGTAGTCGATATGGGGCTTTACAAGTGTGTTGTAAATAGTATGACGAACTGTCATAGGAAGACAACGGGATATACCTCGTAAAGCGCCAGTAAGAGAAGTTATTTTAGATTTAATTTTGTCAATGTGTGTTTTCCATGTTAATTGTTTGTCCAGTACCAGGCCAAGGTATTTTTCGTGATTTACTCTGTTAATACATTGATTATTTATTTTTAAAGAGTCTGTTATATGAAGTTTTTTATTTTTAGGTGCAAATATTATATAATTAGTTTTAGTCACATTTATAGTAAGAAGGTTGCTCTGAAACCACTTGCTTAGTATGATTAAGTCTGTTTGAGCTTCAGATATTAGGCCCTGAATTGAATTGCCAAAGTAAAACAGGCTTGTGTCGTCAGCATACAGAGTTGGGTCCCCCTTTAGCCCGATCTCCTGTATGTTATTAATGTAAACAAGGAAAAGCAAAGGGCCCAGTATCGAACCTTGTGGTACTCCGCATGTGACTGTGAGTGGCTGCTTTTCTGTTCACCTAGTTTAACTATTTGCTTTCTGTTCGAAAGGTAAGACTCAAACATCTTAAACGCAGTTCCAGTGACACCCATGTATTTTAGTTTGTTTAATAGTATTTGGTGACTGACGGTATCAAAGGCCTTTTTTAAGTCGATAAAAACTCCAAGAGCTACTTTCTTTTGATCAATGGCTACTTTGATTTTAGTGACTAAATCTACTGTTGCAGTTAGTGTATTAGATTGTGGTCGGAAGCCATATTGTTTATTGTATAGAAAGTTGATTGATTGCAAGTATTTTTCAAAGCGATTTTTAATTAGTTTTTCCATGATTTTTGACAGAACTGGGAGCACAGAAATAGGGCGATAATTGCCTGGATCTGCTTTTTTACCGTTTTTATAGATGGGAGTTACTTTGGCAATTTTAAGGCTGTCCGGAAAATTGCCATCTTTAATACATTTATTGAAACAATCGGCTAGTTCATTCACTATTACATTTTGGATACATTTTAGTGATTTTGTCGTTATGCCATCTAGTCCAGAACTCGTATTTACACTTAAGTTATTAATTATTTTAGTAATTTCTTCAGCAGTGCATGGAGAAAACTCGAAAAGAACATTGGTAGCATTTGCACTTAGTGTTGGAGCGTAATGACCTAATTGAGAATTGTTAATCTTACTTGCTAGAATGGTCCCTATTTTTGAAAAATACTCGTTAAAACAGTCACATATGTCACTTAGAGTCGTCACGCTGCCAGCTTCAGTTTGTAGCATTTTTGGAGCTTGTACTTCCTTTGATTTGTTATTAGACAGGGAGTTTATTAAAGTCCACATTTTGGTCGGATTTTCTTTGCAGGCATCAAAGGATTTGTGGTAGTAACAGCTTTTTTCCTTTTGGATGATTCGAGTAACTTTTTATAAATTTCTCTTCCTTTTGTTTAACTTTTGGATTGTTTTTATATTCTTGCCAAAGTATGTTTCGCTGGTTGATTATGTATAGTATGTCCTTACTTATCCAGTCCTGTCTGGGTGGGTTGAGTACTTTAGTTTTGGTAATCCTACTACTGTTTATGCAAGTAAGGATTCGCTTTTCTAATGAAGAGTATATATGGTGGTCGTTTGTATGTGTATGTTCATTTATCTTTTTATACAGTTCATCATAATTTATTGTCTCATATTCTATGCGTCTAACAGGTTTTGGTTTATAGTTTTTGATTTCTAAGTACAACTGCTTATGGTCAGATATAGGTGATTCTATGATTGCCATATGAAAATCATTTCCCTTCAGGTTCGTACAGATGTGGTCGATTATGGATTTCGTCATACCTGCATCGCGTGTCGAGTGAGTATCTTCAATTTTATTCAACAAGGCGAAGCCATTTTCTTCTAACATATCTCGGTATTCATTTGTATATCGGTCTGGCTTGAGGAGGTTAAAGTTGAAATCTCCAAATATAAGAGTTCTTGATTTTTGCAGCTGCTGAGAAAAGACTTCGAAGAAAGATTGAATATTGACACATTCTGGCTTCCTGTATATGGCACCAATATTCAAAGCGTAATTTTCAATATGAATTTGTATAAAGTGGTTTCCCAGTATTTCTTTGTCTTCTATATGGCTATGTTTGAGATTATTGTAGACAAAAATAGATACACCCCCGCCTCTTCCATTACTTCTGTAGTTACAATAATGTGTATAATTCGGAATTTGTGTTACATTAACTTCATCCTCAGATTTTATCCAGGTTTCTGTAATTATGATAAGATGTATGATACATTTGAACGACTTGATGATACATTTGAATTCGTCAAGTTTACCTGGTTTCACTATGCTCCTAGCATTGGCCTATAGGCATTACAAAGATTTTTTACTAGTTATTACAGATTTGCAATCATCTACCACCTGATATGAGATGTTATCTTGAGTATCACAACTGGGGGTTTCTTCGTTTAAATCATTTAGTTTTTTGAGGGATCTTTGATGATTCTGGGAACTCCTTTGACGTATTTTATAATGAGGTTGCTTTCACCATTTGAGACTCTGTTCGATAGTTCTATTCTTAGGTTTTTATAGTGTTTTTGTTGCTGCGGTGTTTGATCAGAGTATATTTTTACTGCTTCATCATTTAAATTACCTTTATTACGTAGGGTGGCTAAAGCATCTTCTGTGGATGAGAAAGTCACTTTTATAGGACGAGTTTTGTCAGTCTTGTACTTGCCCAATCGCATCGTCTTACTTGGTTCAGGGCATTCCGAAGAAATCTTTCGGACAACTTTAAGAACTTCTTTCTTGTCCTCTGTCAGTCTTTCAGTTGGTGTGGCAGCCGCCGGCTCTGGTATACCTTCGATTATAACGTTATTTTTTCTTTGAGAGCGTTCTTGAACTTCTGCGATGACATCCTCGTAGGTGCTGTTGATGGATGAAGATGTTGCTTCAAGGATAGGCTGGCTCTGTTGCAGTTGTCTCAAGTTGTTTTCCAAGAAGTCAACCTTTTCTTTAGTGGTGTTGCATAACGATGAAAGACCAGTCAACTCAACTTTCATGCTATTTTGTTCTCTTGACAAGCTTTCGGTGGCTGATTGGTTATTTCTTAATTCTTCCTTAATTGATATTATGTCCAAAGATAATTTATCGATCGATTCAGTTTGTTTATCACTAGCTAATTTTGTACAACGCATCAGGTCCATCATTTCGTTCATTTGCTTTCGCATCTCCGACAACTCCCTCATTACGTCATCATCGTTATTCGCATATTTTCGTTTGGTGTTACGAAAGGTAATATTTGGTAACTCACCAGAGTCTGTTCCAGGATCTATTGAAGACAGGTTTGGTTGCGAGCCGCCCAGGCCACTTCCAGTTGGAGAACGTTTGGTGTACATCTTTGTTGTGTCGTCGAACACGAAGAGACGCTCAGGATACAATGGGTGTAACTGCAGCACTAGTTTTGCACTATTTTAAAGACTATTTCGATACGTATAGGGTTTAAGGTCAAATGTGTATGTTTTTAAATATTACGAATTATTTTTGCGACACGTCCGCTTCACACGCTCACCAATTAAATATTTAAAACTATTACAAGATTTATATTGTGACCAAGTCTGTGCTTGTCGCAATGGGATCACTAGGTTTTTGAATTTGAATCTCAAAATAATCAAATATGCATTGGTCATTAGAGTACCTTATTTTAAATACAAGTGGTAGCTTTATTTCTATTGGAACACCAATAGAAATAACCAACAGGTTAATTTAAATTTTAGAATATGTTGCTAGTACAATGATTAACTCTATTTAGGTCTATTAAATCGCACTGCTAGATCAAAACAGTATCAACTCAAAATCCTTGTTATATTTGTTTCAAGTTCATAGAAGTTGTATTAAAGTTGATTTTAAAATACAGTTCTATTTTGAGTTACGACTGTTTTGATCTAGCAGTGCGAAAGATTATGCCTCATAAACGGACACTGACAGTGTGGCTCTTGCAGCTTGACTACCGCGACACTGAATCACTCCTAACAGTGATGAAGTAGTACCATAAGAATGTAGTACCAGGTACGCACCAACTTGACCATAGATACTCAATTATAAACGTAGAAAACTTGTTTTTTTTTTTGTATCATTGCACGAAAGCCACGATTATATCTTTATAGTATATTACTTGCATGGTAGGCTTGTGTCGATCAGGAACTAAGAACTAAAAGGAATGAATTCCCATCACGGACCGAAAGGAACTAGTTCTTCGTAAACGATCTTAATCGTTCTTCGGTCCTTTAGGTCAGTGGCAATTGTTGTACGTATGAGCGGAACAGAGCGAACGAGTAAAGAGCGCACGGCACGGCGCTCGATGTGAACGAGACAAATAGTACCTATTTCAAAGCGTATCCTGCCCAGATCTCAAAATTTGCTCCGGAGCTAAAGGACCTAAAGGAACTAAAAGACCGAACTAGTTCCTTTGACCGATTGACCGAGATCGGAGCGCTCCCTTTAAAGACCGAGCGGGCGCAACTCTATTGCATGGATCCGCGTAATAGTGGCACACTGACACATTACATACACGATAAACACTCACACAATCATTTAATTATATTTAAGAATTAAGTCGTGCTCATTGATTGCTTATTTCTAAGATCAAGATTAATAAATCAGTACCTACAACCCAGATTCATTTTTAACACAGGGTATTAACACAGGGTATCTAGCTCGGGACCCAGCAAGAAACTAAGGTTTTGTAAAAAACAAGGAAATGAAGTTTTTAATTGTTTAATTTCTTCATAATAGAGTCTTTAAGTGACATTTCATTAACCAAGGCACAGATGAAGATAATAATTGACCGATTATCAAACGATTGAAAGTTGGATTATATCATTATTAGATTAAATATCGTTCCGAAGGGCCTCATAATTGAGTCTTAAGCGACATATCAATCATTAACAAACATCGGTAACTTTTGTGTGATTCGCTGCAGTTGTCAGGGTAAATACTGCTGCCTGAGCTGCTCAGCTGCTCCTCTACGGGAAACAGCGGCTTCCTGCGATCAGGTGTTAATGAATGAAACTTAAATTATATCTCTTGTCTTGCTCTATCGCGTCGGACTGATTCAGGACGACACGAGTCCCCCCGCGTGATATCTTCAAGCGCTGCAACTCGCTCTTGATTAGCACCATGAAGTAAATTGGCAACACTGGAAACAAAATAAGAAACATTCACTTAGTCTTAAACTAACCGCTTATTCGATACAGTCACTAAAGAAGGACAAGTTGAACAGCACGGCTAGCACAAGTTGCCCGCGACTTGTTTGTCGCTCGGATCTCCCTTTCTATCTAGTCAGTAACGATAGAGACGCGCTGAGCGACAAGCGAGAAAATACGACTTGTGCTACCCGTGCAGGTAGATTCATTTTAGTTAAATGACACAGGGGAGGTCATTGAATTCGAATGGCACTGGGCGGTAAGAGGGCCCGTGAAATGCGTTGCCAACCCTCTAGATTATGTATGTCATTTTATGCCCATCAATTGAAGTGATTATTCAAATCAAAAATTTAACACTGGGTTAAGACACTAGTTAATAAACGTCAGATTTATACGAAAACTTACATTTTATTTCGAGTTAGTGTCTTAACCCAGTGTTAAATTTTTGGTGCTAGTGGCCCTAAGCAGACTTGTGTTAACTCGGGGCACGAATACTTTAGTGTAGCAAAATAATTTGCGACAAACAATTATAGGTACCTATCGATGTTACTATCAAGATCAAAATGTTATTCAACATTAATGAATATTATTTATTCTCTCTACATTGTAAAATAATATCAGTAAACAAATGATTATTTTTCTATTTTTTGACTGGCACTGCGGGTAAATTGTCTTGTATTGTTTGAAATTATATCCATATACTTTTATTATCTTAATCGTAAAGAGGCTCGATATTGTGTCTGATATCAAGCCTCTTTAAAGTAGTAGAGGATTTTCAATGAGCACACGTGCTCTGTAAAAATAGCTTAATTTGGAGGCATAATAATATGAAGGTACATCAATTAAACTTTGTTTATAACTTTACCTTGGCACTAAAAATGAGGATCTGCCTAGTCCAACCGAAATTTAGGTTTCCGACCGCATTCCGTATGGGCAGGGAGGAAATTTTAAAAAGTGAGCGATGTGTCAATTAATCATTTTGTGCTGAATCGAATGAGACCATAACCAAACATATCCCGTTTGTTAGTCCTTTACCTCAAAAGCATAAATACCTTGTAGCGATTCACCGAATCGCCTTTCACCTCGAACGTATATTTAATTATCGCGTTGTGTCTCGATCGTTAACTTTTTTAGTCGCTATAAGTTTTAGTCGCATTTCGCCTCGATCGTGCATTTAACTATCGCGTTGTGTCTCAATCGTCTTTTTTTTTTGTCGATATTAGTTTTTGTCGCATTTCACCTCGATCGTGCGATAAATTTTCGCTTTGTATCCTAATCGTCTAATTCAGTATTAGACAATATCTTTAGTCGCGATGTACCTTTTTCGTTTTTTTGTCTTTTTTAGCCAGGTTCAAGCTCAAAAATTTTCTCACAAATATTGCAATATATAATTATCGTATCTGAAATCAATGTCACTGGACTTCAATGTCGCAATGACAGAGTATTATCTATTATTTATTAGTCACAAAGATAATATTTCAATGAGTTTGACAGCACTTAAGACATGAAACTACAGGTACAAAACACGTTTCAAAAAAAATGTTACAGAATTTTAGTGCGAACATCAATTAACGCGTCACATTAAATAGCGTCCCAAACAAACATCGATCGCGACGAAATGCGTCTAGGGTAAAATACTACACGAAAAAATGAAATGCTACAAATTAATTATACTAATGTAAAAAACCACGCGAAAAATTGCTTCAAGTAAAAGATTCTATTGAAATTTTGTTCATTCGAGGTGAAATGCGATTCGGTGAATCGCTTCAAGGAATTTATGCTTTTGAGGTAAAGGACTAACAAACGAACATATGTACCTATGCAATATTTTGCAAAATATTAATGGTTTTCGGTGGAAAAAATGGGAAAAACACGTTTGCATTCGAAGATTTTGTCCGCAGTCAGTAAAGCGAAACCCTTACCAGTCAAGGGCACTTGCAGACATTGTATTTGATGGGTTGTCGTGTTACGTGGTCTTCCGATAATTCGGAAGACCAGGTACCAGACGTTAATGAAAGATCAGAGAAAAAGAGAGGTAGATTAGAGAGAAAAGGACAGCAATAGTAAGTCAGGGTCTGGGTATTTAATTAACACTTAGGCTTTCTTCACACAGATAAAATAATTATGACACATAAATTAAAAAAATAAAATAAAATTAGTCCCTAATATCACCAGGGTAAAGTTAGAGATTTAGTGGTGAAGGTGAAGGTAGTTCCTCCGGGACTTCCTTTAGTACGCGTCCCGGAGTCGTCGGACCAGGAACACCGCTGGCGCTGTAATGAGGGGCGCTAGAGGCAGCGGCCCTGGTGGTACACGAAGGTAGGTGGGCCCGAGGTGGGACCCGTCAGAGTGAGTAGCGGTTCCCGAGGAAAGCAGGAACCTCGTAGATGAAGGACTCTTGAAGCGTAGGGCCCGACTTGGCCACACACAAAGTCGACTTTTGGTATGAGGGAGATAGAGGCTTCTAAGGGTCCGACTTGACCCTATCTTCAGAGTTTCTAGTCACCACTTAAGAGGCTGAGGGAGAACTGATCACTCTAGTCCGAGCCGCCGTTTATATACCCAGGTGATCTAGCTTTTTTAATTTACAAATTCTAAATTCATAAAATTTCAAAGTTATACATGCCAGATATTAATTCTATGGTAAAACTGTCGTTTTAACTCCATGGTCTAGTATAAACCTAAGATATCGTCTCTGCCCGTTGTCTAGACAACAAAGATAACAAACGCTGTCAGATGGAAAAATATAAACAAAAAGTGAATATTTTCGGCTACAAAACTAATATCGTTAAAAAGAATAGCAATTATTCAAAGGAAAAAGGTACGCAAGAGCCATGGAAAGCCAATACACCGTACAGCTTCAAAAAATCAAGAATTATACGTCTCTAAAGTTAGTCGGTCCAACCGACATGTGAACCGCGCCCGCGAGATAGTCAAGAGGAACGGGACAGGAAACCCAGGAACGCAGGTACAATATTACAGGGTATGGGGACAGTCAAGTGACACCACCAAACGCAGTGAACAAATTCGCCAGTACCGATATATTGCTCTTCAATTCAGAATGTATATAACTAACCTGTCCAGTTCCTGGAAACCAAGATCGATTCCTTGCAAATTACGAAAACAAGAAACAGTTGATAAATAGGTTGACCGATAATCCCAAGCAGAACAACTTCGAAGAGAGGCAATCCCAGGTGATGCTGATGTTCTTATTGTACAAACAGCAGTAGAACGATCTAACCATCACTTGCCAACAATAGTTTCTCAAGATGTGGATGTGATGGTTATCTCGATTGCTCTCAGTATTTCTGAGAAAAAAATATCCCCCTGCCTATGGGGATAGGACCCCTTCATTTTGTTAGGGCTCGGCAGATCCTCATTTTTAGTGGCAAGATATAGTGTTTTTTTAATAGCAAACTAGCAGGCGGACCACCTGATGGTAAGCAGTCACCGTTGCCAATAAGCATCAGCAATTCCAGGGGCACAGCGAAGTGGTTGTTTTTCAGTGAATACTCTTTTTAAGCCGCGTGTAAAGGAGGAAAAGTACATAATTTGCCGCCAATCTGCCATATTTAGTGTTACCTTACCTGTATTAATCTTATTTATCGATATAAAATCTGTAGAACGTGCCCCGAGTTAGCACACATCTGCTAAAAAGGAGTTAATAAACAGTCAGTCTTACTGATTGGAAACTGATTGCAACTGCCACGGGACCTCTCTCTTAACGTGCTTTTCCTCCGGCGAGCCAAGGTGAGGCGAGACGAGGCGGCGCGAGAATTTAAATTTGTATTAAACATGATTTTTACCAAAGATGCGCGATGCGAA
Source organism: Acleris literana (assembly GCA_946894065.1). Lineage (NCBI taxonomy): Eukaryota > Metazoa > Arthropoda > Insecta > Lepidoptera > Tortricidae > Acleris > Acleris literana. The sequence continues at coordinate 15,879,280 of OX335683.1, read as the reverse complement.
TTGTTTTTTCACGTCTGGCTTCGCTGAGGAAAAGTACCTTGATGTTCTTATTGAGTTTACTTTAATCTTTTTTTTTAATTTTTAGTTTTATAACAATTTTTATTTTATACTTACGAATATTCACCAAAACTGGACCAATCAATCGCAGGTAAAATGTTGGTTCGTATATTATACTTTCGTAAACGTCAGATTGGCGGTAATAGGAAATCGTACCCACGAAATAATACAGTTGCCACACGACTACAACAACCCCTAATATTACCTCGAATAAACTATACACCAGGAATGCTACCAGCAGCTTAGAGTTTTCCTGCAATAGAGAGAGATACTTTTTAACAACTACATTATACAGTGTGTTACCAGCACCCTGGCTTTTTTAAAGGAGGTTAAAATAACTTATATCTGTAACGTAACCATGACATGACATTAATTTAATTAATAAACTTTTCAGGCTTTGTTAACTTTCGAACAAAATTTTAATTGCCAGCAAGCACAGATATTTGGCAAGTGTTAAATGACAGTCGACGGATACTTTGATTATTACGATTTGCTCCCGTACCACGACATGCCTTGTACTAAGCAACAGCGATACTGATAACGACGAACACGCAGCACATGCACTACATTAAAAATGGACAGTATCTAAGAAAATTAATTGTGAAGTTATTTTAATTATTTTTTAATTGATAATACTTGCAAACAATTGTTAAAGCAACATACTATCGGCAGTTTCAATAAATGCCCGCATGCCAAATCCAATAGGAGTACAAATACAATCCAATAGAGATTAATGCCAGGACCTAAAAAAAACAAATTTTATTACCATATACCTACTTACTTTCTATGAAAAATACTTTGGGCGGGTTACCAATGCAACTATGATATTGTAAATAAAATAAATAAATGTATTCAAAAGCCGCGGTGCGATTTTTTGATTTACTGTGTTAAAATACAAATTGGCAAAATCGAGGAATTTAAACCGTCTTTATAAAGTTATTCTTGTTTTGTAACGATGTTGATTTCGTTGTGATGTAGCAAAACGTTATAAAAAAAAACTTGAGCGTCTCAGGACGCCCGACAGAAGTCATCTAATCTAGTGAACTAATCTAAGTTGAACTATTTAATATTTAAATTGTTTAACTGACTGCAAACTTACGCACACTAATGCAGTAACAAACCTAAAAAGTGGTACACTGTTGAAAGAGATAATTATATATAGACGTCTCTTTTTAACGAAGGGCATTTATAGCTGGTGCGAAGATTACTTATTAGCTGTTTATAATACTCCCTCTATGCTTTCCTACGTCTATGCTGGCGCCGTAACGCGTTACGTAACGAAGCGGTTTACCCTCCCATAAGAAGTTATCACTTCAAAATATCTATGAAATGTTTAACACTAATGGAATATAGCGTTACGATAAGGATATTTTTTATAACGTTATTAAACTGATTTTGACTCAGGTGCCCATCTCAAGATGCATCGGAAGTCACAGTTTTCTGTGGATTGACGTTTACTTTGACTTATGTTACTAAACCAGGGGCCAGCCTAATATCGATAAAATTCATGTTAAAAGTATTACGAGCCCAAAGTAGAGGAACATTAACTAAAATAATAGTTAGTAGTTTACGTGACGGTTGCGTAATGACAGGCATTACAACATGAGTGTGGTTTATGAAACGAGCCGCAAGGCGAGTAATGCTGGTCATTGCCCACGGGTTTTGAAGGCATAATAGAGGACTTATGATATGAGTGTAGATAAAGTTTAAAATGAAACTAATAGGTCCTTAAATAGGTACATATAGGTAGTAAAGATTAAATATCAGCGCAAATTTTACCGTTAATCCTTTCTTGGGCGGCTACTGTGAAAAGTTACAAGGATACACTCTATATAAAGCAGTTATTGATTTAGGGAAGTCACTATTAGCTAAGGGACGAGCTTATGTGGCCCTCAGTACACTCAGGACTTTAAATGGATTATTTATTTATTCCTTGGATCATAATGAATTGCTCAGAAATCCTCATGTCTCACGATCTCTTGAGGAATTGGCAAGGGTAAGAAGTCTTTCAAATTTCGAAACAAACTACCCGCATTTTTCCTATTGTTTTTCATGTAAGGTAAACAATAGGAACAAAGTAACCAAAAAAAAGTGGTTCTGCAAATTCTTTATCACGAAATTTTTAGCCTAAAATATTTTTCAGTTATCACAAAATTATAACTCCAAAGCATTTTAAGTTATCACAAAAATTATAACCACATGAAACAAGAATATATTCTCATATGAAATTGTTATGTACAAACTATTCAATGTTTTATCGTCTCAATCAATAACTTACATGTTTAATATTTTAATGTATTTAATACATATTCATGGTAATGTTTAGACGATAGCCGTGGTCAATATGATCCTTACCCTAACAAAATAATGCATTCTAACAGTAGTAAGCGATCATAAGCTTTAAGACAAAGTGGCATATGACCACGGCTCCGCTATCCTCTAAACATCACTATGAATATGTCTTAAATACATTAAAATATAAAACGTGTAAGTTATTGATTTATTAGACGATAAAACAATGAATAGTTGGTACCTACTACATAACAATTTCATATGGGAATATTTTCTTGTTTCATACTTAACAGTAGTCGGGTTTTAGTTTTTGAACTATTTTTTTTGAACAAAACATATTCTTCTTACAGTTGTTATCTTACCAGCTTGATGTACGCCCAGGCCAGCAGGCCCGGCCTCAGCGCGACGCAGCCGCAGCACTTAGGGGGCTGACGAGCCATGGCGGAGACTTCTAATTGTTTAAATGAACTATATCCAGATGACTTACCAGAAAGAAGACAATTAACGGAATGAACAATAGCTAGCCATCTTGGTATTGGCGGCGAGAAGGCAGCTGCTTACGTCACAGAACATCTCTCACCCCAGAACAGGGAGCTGCATAGAGCGGCTAGAATGGCAGCCAAGGAGAAAAAATATAAATTTGTTTGGGTAAGGAGCGGGAGAGTGTTTGTTCGCAAAGACGAAAATGCGCAGGCGATTCTTTTGAGGGACCTGGGTTCGATTAATAGGCTGGTATAATCTGCTTCTTTATTTAACTTAAATCTCCAATGCAGGATGTCAAAACTAATGTTTTAAAATTCGATAGTTTAACCTGTTACTATCGGAATACTAGAGGTCTGAACACTAAAACAATAAATTTCTTATGCAATGTATCCGCTAATCAATTTGATATCATCTGTATCACGGAAACGTGGCTACAAGATAACATAAGTGACAGTGAACTGTTTGATGATAGGTATAACGTTTACAGGCGAGCACGAAATCTCGAAAACCCATTTTCAAAGAAAACTGGTGGAGGTGTAATGATAGCTGTACACAAAAAATTCACGTCTTATAGAATGTATGAATTAGAAACTCAACTGGAGGACTTGTGGATTGTTATTGCAAACAAATCTAAAAATGTACTGTCTAAAATTTGTCTTTGTTGTGTGTACCTTCCACCGCCCGTAAAGTTGGCTGATCTTGAGCAGTTTGTGGACAGGGCGTCTGTGAATTTGGCCAATTTCACCGATGCTTTAATAGTAGGCGATTTTAACTTACCTTCTGTTGATTGGACCACCGGTCACTCCGACACTTCGTTGTTACCTTTTAGTAATTCTTGCTCCTTAAATTATACCCTTACCGAGTTTATGGCTCTTGGTGATCTCAAACAATACAATAATGTTAAAAATAGTAGCAATAAGCTGTTGGACCTTGTTTTCTCAACTAGTAAAATTTTACTTGAGCAAAGTAGCGATTCATTGAGTAATATTGACCCTTTTCATCCACCGCTGGAGATGTCTTTGGATCTGAGGTTTGAAAGTACTCTTTCGCCAAGTTCACAACCTAAATTTAACTTTTATAAAGCAAATTATGATAAAATAACAGAATACTTACAAAATTTTGACTGGCCACAAATGATGGAGGCCTGTCGGGATGTTGATGAAATGGTGCATAAGCTATACGAGATGTTGCAACTTGCTATTAAGAAGTTTGTTCCATTGACCAAACCAAAGGGAGCTAAATATCCGATCTGGTTTTCGAAGAGTCTAGTAAGAACATTAAAGGAAAAGTTTAAAATCCGGCGACGTTTTAAAAAATATCATAATCCAATGGACATGCTTAGCCTTGATTTAATCAAAAAGCGATGTTACGATCAAACACTAAACTGTTATAATCAATACTGTAAAAACCTAGAAAATAATATAGCTAAACACCCTAAATCATTTTGGAGATTTATAAAACATAAAAGAAATAATAAATCAACTATACCAACAAATATGAAACTTGGAAACGATCAGGCACGTGATTCCTCAAGCATCTGTGAATTGTTTGCAAAGAATTTCTCATCCATTTACGATTCTAACGAAAATAAATCTGATTACATAAACATTAATTTAGAAGAATCGATCTCAACAAATTCATTGAATACCATATTTATTAAAGAACATGTAACCTTAAGTAAAATAAAAACGCTTGATTTGTCTAAAGGACCTGGTGCCGATAATTTACCGCCGCTTTTTGTTCATAGATGTGCTGAAGTCTTGGCTCTACCCCTAACTTTTATATTTAACAGGTCTATTGAAACGGGTACTTTTCCATCTAATTGGAAGGATACCAAAGTAGTTCCGGTATTTAAAGATGGCTCAAAATCCGACATAAAAAATTACAGACCTATTTCAATCATATCCGTTATCCCGAAGATTTTCGAGTCATTAGTGTACCCTTATCTGTATTCCCATTGTGCCCAGCAGTTTACTGATAAACAGCATGGATTTATACAGTCTAGGTCCACCAGCTCTAATTTGGTAGCCTTTGTCGAGACGCTAACAGAGCATTTAGATAAACGTGTACAAGTCGATGCTGTGTACACCGATTTTAGCAAGGCGTTCGACACAGTTGGCCATGGCATTTTACTAAGTAAATTGTCGGAATCTGGAGTTGGTGGGTCATTATTGTCCTGGTTCAAGTCTTATCTAAGTAACCGCAAACTGTATGTAGCCGTAAATGGGGAGCAATCTAGGCACTTTTTTGCCCCAACTGGAGTTCCACAAGGATCACATTTGGGGCCGTAGCTGTTTTTAGTTTTTATTAATGATATAGTGGGCTGCTGTTTGAATTCAGATCCTTACCTCTATGCAGATGATCTCAAAATTATAAGACCTATTAAAAATGATATCGATTGCCTTCTACTACAAAATGACATAGATAGGCTTAGCGGTTGGTGTTCACGAAATAAAATGAAGGTGAACCCGAGTTTTTTCTTTTACGCGTAATAAGAATAAAATAATCACTAAATACGCAATAGAAGGTGAGGTGTTACAGAAGGTGGACACAATCCGAGATTTAGGAGTAGTTATAGATAGTCAACTTAACTTTAATGCCCATTTTAACACGATTACTAATAAGGCTTCGAGAATGATGGGATTTTTATTACGGAACACAGGACAATTTAAATTTTTACGCACTAAGATCCTTCTTTATAATACTTTAGTAAGGAGCAATCTTGAGTACTGCTCTCAAGTTTGGACACCTTATTATGAGGTCCATAAAAATCGAATTGAGAAGGTCCAAAGGTGATTCCTGACTCATTTGGCGTTTGCGTCTCGCAATAGACATAAACTCCACTCATACCAGGGACGACTGAAGTTTTTTAAATTCAACTCTCTCAGTAGCAGAAGAAAAGTATTAGATGTAGTATTTCTTTTTAAATTGGTTAATTTTAAGGGATTGGATTGTCCGGAACTACTAAGTAAGGTTAATATAGCCGTGCCTACAAGACTGCCTCGTCCCGGTGTTTACAAACTGTTCAGAGATAGATTAACTAAAACGAATTTAGGCCGTAACTCTGCTCTTGCCAGAATGATTAAGTTGTATAACTATCTCCCGGACACCGTGGGGGCTGATATATTCCACGACAGATTCATGGCATTCAAAAAAAAAGTGTCGGCGTATTTTGGCTCTCTGGATTTTGCGAGGTAGACTTTGTAACTGTAATCTCACTGTAATCTCACTGTTATAGCACTTTATGCCTAGCTTAATTAATTGTAACAATGTACTTATGATATATGTTGTGATGTATTTAATTTCATTCTTTTTCCAAAAATATAACTTCAAAAATTTAAAAAAATTAAATTAAAAAAATATATATATATCAAAAATTAATATTTAATGTTTACCTAATGTTTAATTTCCTATAATTGGGTAAGCATCGAGTTAGATGTTTAAAATAGATATAAGCATAAGTTGGATGTATTATCTGTTGGAAATCCTTAATAAATAAATAAATAAATAAACAATCACATTAGCTGAAAACATCACGTAATAGCAATCTTTTGCGTAACCTTTGCGAACTTTGTGATAACAAATCGAATCAATGTTTTTACATAAAGGCATAGTTGAATAACTTGCTTGCCCGCATTGGTTTTTAGTAAAGTTCAGGAAATAATGATTTGACCGTCTGTTATCTAGATACTTAGCGATCTTTTTTTCTGCGTTAAGAATAACCGGACCTAACGTTAACCTTAATCTTTACCATAACCTTTCAACCCACTGTTTGAAGAACGAGGGTGGTTTTACGATTAACTTTGGTTTGATATTAACAAAAAGATCTTAGCGAAGATTGCCTACAGACGGCCAATTTATATTACCTTAACTATAAAAAAAATGGAATTATTTTTTCACGCCACTGCTCGGAAATGTGGCGAAAGATAGTCTGTTCTTGGTCCCCAAAACAATCAATAGTAGTACATTGAATGAGCAGGCCTTCTATGAATTTAAACTGAACAAAAATCTTAACATTGTTGGTCTGTTCCATTGAGCCAGTCGACCAATCACATCGGTCCGCTGATCACTGATTCGACCAATCAGAACACGACTTGCTCCGCATATGAAATTAAATTACCGTCCCCCCCATTATCTCCGAAGATTATGCACCATAAAATCTGAAAAAATCCCGATTTAAAGATAAACAAGTATTTATACGATGGCGATGGGCTTGCAACCTGTCACTAACACTCTGGTAAACATCTTAGCCTAATTGTGCAAATTGTGGTTATAGAATTATCAACAAGTTTTTAGAGGTTTTTATAATTCTGTAGCTCTGCCTACCCCACTCTGGGAACGAAGGCGTGAGATTATGTATGTATGTATTTATATTTTACGCGAAAAATAAAATGTAGTGGTCAAACTATATGTATGTATAGTGTTGGAAAATGAAATGCATAAAAAATAAAGTTCATATAACAAAATGAGTATTTTATTTGCGTTTTCCAACCATATTAACTATCTAAAATACGGAAACTTTGGTGCGCGAGTCCGACTCGCACTAAACCGTTTTTTTAAATCAAATGTTACACAGTTTTCGTACGTTTTCCACTTTTATCTACTTTATTGGCTTTATAAATATTTCAATTTACAAATTATGTAGGAAGGAATAAATGTAAAAGTGACCATAAAAACAAAAACGAACGAACTTACAAACTTACTTAAAACTACACTAATCTAACAATCCGCTACCAGTGGCCATTGTTCCCCAAATTCTGGTAGCATTGCCACGTTGAATGGCACATAAACTATTTAGAAAAGTCCCGTAGAATTGATCCGGAAATCTGGCAGCTTTCCTTTTTGAGTAGCAGCTTATCTGCTGAGACAGAAAGCTGCCAGGCGCCTAATCAAAAATGCATACTTTAGTGCTAAGTTAGCGATTTTCGAAAATCGACAAATTGACGACTGGGTGATTGATCAATCAATTGATTGATTGGATTGACGTAAGCTGATGTCAGATCGCTCGACCGCTCGACTCGACGTAAACTCCATACATTTTGGGTCGGTAGAAAATAGATATATTAGCAGCGTTTGCATCTTGGCTAGGGCTACAGGCACTACCGTCCTAAGCTAATAGGCAGTAACTAAGAAAATACTACCGCAGCCATATCAACCTTATTACTAATAGAAGTGAATTAAATTTGCTTTGTATATTAAATTTGAGATACTGCTCATTGGCTTAAGAGGGCAGCATAGCTCTTCCATCTCCTGTGACATCGATAGGCACTTGCTGATTTTGGTGACTCAACCTTGTGCGCCAGGACCCCACGGAACGAGAGCCTTCAAGCTGAAAGCCACCAAGTTTTTTTTTGTAGCTGAGCCCGTGGTATTTACTCATTTTTCTTATCTCAGCCGCCTCCGCCTCCAATATTCCGAAATTAGCAATGTTAGCGGTAGAATTACCAAAATGGTGGTGACTTGTACCTTCAAGCTTAAATTTCCCTAATTGGCCGGCAACGCACCGGCAACTCTTCTTGAGTTGCTGGTGTTTATGGGCGGGGGTGATTACGTCCCATCAGCTAACCTACATGCTCGTTCGCCTCCCTTTCCAATGAAAAAAGCGTGCAAAGGGCCGGAGACGAACTACTTTTCTATTACTTTTCTATTTTCTTTTCTTTTCCTTAGTATTTTTTTTCTATTAATATGACATCACATTATGATTATGATATGATATTTTTCTTTTTTCAGCTATGGTTATCTGGTACAAGTTTTTTAAAAGGATAAGTTCGTCTTTGTATTTTTTTTTGTTATATTGCCTGTGTTTTGTATTTCTTTATTATTCTCGTACAATAAAGAGTAAACATACATACATCACTAACGTCGGCGTCACACGTACATGCTTACGTGTGCACATGTGTGTACACACGTAAGCATGTACTTATCTCATACAAGTTCCGGGCGGATTTTTTAGTAGAGTTCCGCAAACCCAATTTTTTCATGAAACTTTTTTAGGTGTCACATTTTCCTTTATTCGATCAATTTCCATGTAGCCTTTTTACTCGTGTCGGAATAGGCAGCGCTTATTAACATAAGGCGGCCTTTACACTGAAACTGACGACTTACGCAAGTAGGGACGCAGCTATTGGTTTGAAGTAGATAGAAATGTTTTTTTCTCATTGTAACAGATAGCTGCGTCCCTATTACGTTAGTCGTAAGTTTTAGTGTAAAGCCAGCCTAAACTGGATGCATTTTCATTCAATGTCGTATGCTCATCTCACTCACGTATGAATAAACATGCGTCGAGTTGAGGTTAAAATAAATAAGCACTACCTATTCCGACGTTAGCTCATAAATAGATTTTTTTCGCAATCGGTTAATTTAGTAGTCGCGTTTCTCCCATTCCAAAAACCATTTTTAACAAAGTCGACGGAATATTCGAGATGTGTTGGCCCTCCGGGTCTGATATAAAGACGAATCTAACTTAACCTACCTAAGATTCTGTCAAATAAGTTATCTGTAATTGAAAAAATGCGACTAATAATTTTATCAATACCGAAAAAATCAACTCGAGTAAAAAGGTATTTTGGAATAATTAGACATTAAGTAAATTAAGCTATGAGTATAAAGGCACAGAAAATGATCGATGGCGGAAAAATGCGACTCGGAAAACAGATTCATAAAAACATTGCGTTCACGGAACCCTGCTAAAAAAGTGTGCGTTAATTTGGTCCTTAGTAATAGTCGGTTTTACCGCTACGACCAAAGATCACGACCCGCGAGTGATATCCGACTCTTCCACTGAATATAAGAGGTCAGTGGTCGTTGATAAGATCAGTCCCTGCTCTTGTCCTCAGCAACGAGTAGCAACATGTTCTTCCCGGCGCTTCTCTTTACGTTTGGTAAGATCCTACACAGTAAAATTTGTAGTTAATTAGATACATACATACATACATTAAATCACGCCTGTTTCCCAGAGGGGTAGGCAGAGACCACTTCTTTCCACCTGCTACGATCCTGACAAATCTCTTTCGCTTCTTCCACATTCATACATCGAGTCATGCATGCACGTCGGTTTCGGGTACTTAAGATCCGGCCCTTTTCCAGTATTTCTCCGATTTGATTCGAAAAAGTACGCCTAGGGCGGCCCCTTCCGACCCTCCCACTCACTTTTGCTCTGTATATCTCTTTCGTCAATCTTCTTTCATCCATCCTTTCCAAATGACCGAACCATTGAAGCATGCCCTTTTCAATCTTAGGCACTACATCTTCTTTTAGTCCACATTTCTCTCTGACCTAGTTAATTAGATAATAGTCACTATTAAATAAACTTTAATTATTGTAAGTGAATTTGATTAACGGTAAGTGATTATTGCTAGTGATTGATGCATAGGTGTAGTGCGAGTAGTGTCCAATACTGTTTAGTGATCGATCAGTTAGTTTTACGGCTTAAGGCTAAACACTTAAGAGGATTGTGTAGCGACGGTTGTATCGCGTAGCTGTCGAAAAAAATCCCCGCAATATAATGAAAATAATGAATTAACGGCCGATAACTTAGGTATCTCACCTCTAAACCAAGTTCGATTTCCACGATTTTTGAATATGTTTTACTTACAATTAGTGGCTATGAAATACTAGGCATGCACGTTTTTTAGGGTTTCATAGTCAAACTAGGAACGCAGCTTTGCTGAAAGAGTCTTAGTTGTAGAAAGCAGTTATTTGGCATGAATATACATACATATAAGTCACGCCAACAATGTTATATAAAATAAAGACAAATAAAAAAAAATCTCTTTAATTGTTCACTTTGCCTCCCCTACACGTAACGCGGGGATGTTTTTTTTTCAACTGCCACATGGTGCGCCGGTTGTCGTTGGATATAGTCCTTTCAAAAATATTGCGGATATTTACAGACAATTTTTCGATTAAGGGATGTGTTTGTGAATTATGTATGCGTGTTTGGTTGTAGATTTATGTCGAATTTCACCAACCACTTAACAGTCGATTACCTAACTTTGTTTACCATTAAACAGCGTTTGGTGAACTTGGTACTAAAAGTGCTATTTTTAGGTTTCTGTACAAATAATGAAAATCGGAACCCTTATAGTATCACTCGTGCGTCTGTCTGTCTGTCCGTCTGTCTGTCACAGCCAATTTGCTCCGAATCTACTGGACCAAATCAGGTGAAATGTGGTAGGATGGTGTAATCCTCTGACCCAAACACAGATGTGCAAAGTAAATAAATATTTTCCTAAAATAAGGGTCATTTTCGGGGGACAAATTAGGAAATTGAAAAAAAAAATGCAATCCTAAACCTAAATGAAAGGGCTCGTTATGAGGATCTCAAATATATTTTTGTTATTATTGTAAAATAAATAGTTTCATTTTATTCATGAAATAAGATGAAAATTGACCATACGCCCCCCCAGATCTGTCAAACTAACTGAGCTTAAAAATTTGAAAAAAAATACAAAATATAGTTCATTGCTTGTAGATTACAGGAAAACCTATAAGAACACTATAAAAATAAAACGTATGTACGGAACCACGTGAGTTCAACTCGCACTTGGCCGGTTTTTGTTAAAGTCAAGTGTGTCCCCCCCACGTACAGCCAAAACTAAAAATCTGAAAAATGTCTTAAATGAAAACACATACTTACATATAATGAATTTAAAAAAAAAACTATCACGACTAAGAAGACTTATATGGTTCCTAGATGCAGGTGACTAAAATGTTTATACCTACTAAAATCATCTAGGACTGCACCAAATAACTTTAAAAAGACATTAATAAAATATGCAAAAAGTATAAAAAACATGTTTATATTCTGTTTTAATCAGAAAAATTCTCAATTCCTTCCATTTCACCATCTGTGCTCTTATTGAGGTCAACATCACTGTCACCAGCCGTATTTATTACTAGTCTATCAGTGTATCTACACCGTGTTGAATTCTTCGGTATTCATTTTCACATTTTATTGTATGATCGCAAACCTTTTTCCACTCTTCAGCCCCGATCATGTTTACTTTTTCAGTCAATATTTTTTTATTGAAGTTAAATTCATATCCACGTTTCTAGCAGCTACATAGCCTTTCAGTTGAGACCATATAATTTCAATTGGATTAAAATCCGGGTGGTATGGTGGCAATCGCAACACAGTGTGCCCATGTTCGGCAAGTACCTTGTCCACGGAAAACTCTGTAAACCTCTCCTTGTGCTGACATATAATATTGTATATCTGGGGTTTCGTCAATTTTGGATCAACTGGAATTTTGTGTCTTTCTAACCAGTTGGTCATTTCCTGTTTCTGGTGTTTGAATTCTTTCAACATATTTATTGTGATAGGGTGCGTTGTCGATAACCAGAACAGAATCACTGTGTATATTTGGGATTAATTAAAACCAGCCATTTCTCATAGTTATCATTATTCATTTCATTGTGATAACCGCCCGTAGTGTCTGTGGATTTATACGTTAAAAAGGCTCCGGGTACAAAGCGTTTTTCGTTCCCTGCATTAACAATTAGCAAAAGTTGACCTTTTGAAAACGGCTTTTTCACTCCTTTTTGCTTGTCATCACTCCAAGTTTTTCCTTTAGTGTGGGATGTATGTATGTAGGACTCATCCATATAGATTATATTTTTTCCTTCTTCGCGAAATTTGCGTATTCTATCTAGGTATTCAATTAGTTTGAGCCTTACATCGTGATTTCCCATAAGAATTTTTCGATTATCTTCCATTTTAGTAAACTTAAAACCCATCTCATGAAGTATTTTTCTCAACGTCTTTTTAGACCCATTATAATAAATAACCTCAGATAATTTAGCTTTTAATGATTTTACCGTCGGCAGTTCATTAAAACGCAAGTGAAAATCGTACACCATTCTTCGAACAACATCATAATCAAAATCGTCCATATCTAAACGAAATTGTTTTTATGGTCTCCCTTTTTTCGGAGAGCTGATCTTAATTGCACTGGAATGTGTTTCAGTACTGACTTCGTTTAATATATTGTTCAAAGTTCTTCTTGAAATTCCAGTGGCATTTGCAACTCTCTTTTGAACCTTCTTAAAATAATTACTTACATTATCATCTTTTTTTTTTAATCTGTCGGCTTCGGTTAGAAAATATTTATAAACATTGTAGATAATTTCGCGTGACTGGCCTCGTAAAGGTTTCCCTTTTTTTCCTATAGATGCCATCGTTCAAATTTATTTATTATATTTGTAAGCTTCTCCTCATCTTTAAGTAAAGGGAGCGTCACGATTGTCGAACTTAGGTGTAAGCGAGGATAGTCGGGCAAGCAGAACCAAACGCCTTTTCTGGATGTTTCACAATGTCTCGTTTAATTATCAAAATACAGTCATTTAATAAGAAATCCGCCTGACGACGTTCCAGGGGCACAGGGTGCCAAGGTCAGATGCAAAACTATCACGCTCGCGGCGTACCATGTTTCACGACCCAGTTTTACCAGCGAAGTCTAGAACAACAGTGTCAAACATGGCGACGCACGTCCGGGATCCTACTCCCAACACCACAGTAGTGCTAATGGATACTCCGTTCCTTTCACTCGCCCATCGTACTGAAGTCGAGGGAAAGTGACGGAGCAAGCGTAACGTTCGAACTATGAAAGTAGAGGCCCAGTGCCCGAGTTACGTCAGAGTGAGCAGGACCATAACATAACGCGTCGTCATATTTAATGTTTGGGGTTTTAACAACTCTATATATATTTTTTGGACTGGACGCGACCGCACTCTATCGCATCTGAACCACGACTAGCTAAACTTTATAAAAGTAGTGTGCGACAGAGATAACGCTCTACGAAGCCGAAATTACCCGATTCTCTCTTTCCAAAGGTCGATGTGCAATCTTTACCGCCGGGCACTGTATCTGAATTTTCGTTTCATTGAAAGCTATTTTCTGCTGAACCCGTGTCAATTTCAAGTTATCTTAAATATGATTCACTGAACTTCCGTACAGGATTGTAGCCAGGTCCAGGACTATAGTTAACAAACATATATTATACAATTTTAGATCCTTTTTTTAATTGTATACCCTCAATTATTGTTACTAATTTTTTTCAGTTAAACGTTTACTAACTGAATTATTTGTTTTATATGGAAACTTAATGGGATTAATCCTTTAAATAAATAAATGTTTTATTTATTTAAATAATTTATTTATTTATAGGGCTAACAGCCCCAGATCTCACTTACAATCAAGGGTGCCTCCATGGCCTTACAAAAGTATACATTTTTCTCTTCCACATTGATTTATTTATTTATTTGGGTTAACAAACAGTAACACAATCTAGGCTTATGATTAAGTCGTATACAGTGCAAACAAGTTATGTTATTGTGCCACCAACACCGTTAACCACAGATTACTAAAGAAAACAAAAGTTGTTAGAGGTCGTACTTCTAATTATGATATGGTGGGATATCGTAAGTTCTTAAATTTAATCTAAAACTAGTACAGTCAAAGGCACCAACATCCATACATCCATCGCTTCAAATATATGTATTCACGGACCTTATTATAAGCGGCATAAAGATGCGTAGATATTTATGACCTCGACCTTACATACATCACCAGATGAGTTCCTAAAATAGACTTTAAACTAGATGTGACATTGCTTCAGTATTTTCATAACTTATTTTTTAAATTTTCCTTTGCGTGTAGACATTATATCAACTGGCATAAAGTATTTATTGTATGTGTCTACTAGTCGATAAAGTGGTGACCGTTTACCAGCATTCGTGCGAGAGGTGGTAAATGCAAAAACGCGACTTTGCTTACGACAGTGCGTCCTATGTGGGACACTATATCATAGTTTATTAGTGAGGGCAGTACAGTCATATCCATTTTGACAAAGGTCATATAGCAACATTGTATCCAGATACATTCGTCTAGACTTAAGAGTGATTAGATCATATTTACGTAATAATTCATTATATGACAATTTACTTCGATTACATTTGTAATTTATAAAGCGTAAAAATTTTGACCTATTCCAACTGCTTTACTGTACTTATTATAAAAAGGATTCCATAAGGGTACAGCATACTCCAATTGAGAGCGAATAAGTGACTTATAAATATAAATAAAAGTTGAGGGTCGGGTGAACTCAGCACACGAGCGCACGGTGAATCCATATACTCTTAAAAACTTTGCTCACGACATTATCTATATGTGTATTTAGATGCAATTTAGTATCAAGGACTATTCCAAGGTCTTTTCACAGTATCTAAGGAGACTCCACACAACTTATAATCGTAATGCTTAACGTTTTGCTTTTTTGTAAAAGTCATCAATTTGCACTTGTTTAAGTCTATTTTTAAGTCATCTGCGTACAAAAGGAAATTACAAAAGTTAAAACAAGAGCAAATGTCATTAATACACATTATGAATAAAAGAGGACCTAGGATTGATCCCTGAGGGACTCCTGAGCTGACAGAAACAAACGGACTCGTGACCATTGATGACAACTTTCTGAGTACGATTGGTGATAAAAGCCAAACACCTATATTTTCAGGCGTCAGGCTCGTCGCAGCTGTTAATCTAACGTCTTACCTTACTAGCGTCATCGACAAAATGACAACAATACCCTGAATTATTTAAATTACTTTAGTAAAATAGTCTACTTTACCTACATAACCTAATTCTACTAAAATAAAGTAGTATACTTAACGTTTTGTTTTCTTACTTTCTTCGTACCCAGTTAGGGAAAAAATCTAGTATTTCACCAGTTATAAAAAGAAACGCTATATTTTCAGGCGTCAGTCTCGTCGCAGCTGTTGAAGACCCGTTCTTCAGGCGGGACTACTCCTACGTTAACCAGTTCGATGCCTTTTACAAGCTTCACTGGAGCCAAAATGGCACCAACTGGACATCTGCCTACCTCGCCTGCGAGGATGAAGAGTCCTCGCTGTTCTACCCGAAGGCGGAGGGCGAGTGGACCGTCGTCAAGAGCTCGCTGGCACGGAGACTGACAACCAATGTGTCGGACATTCTGGTCGGCATCCGCGATGAGTTTGGTTTTGGAATGTTCTCAACAGCCGAAGGTAAGTTAACATTATTTTAAACTCGCTTCTGTCCGCGATAGTGTTTGCGTAAATAGATACCATTTGTTGCAGGTCCTTCAAAAATTAACCTACAGTAAATATCATTTTTTTTTTTATTTCATTCCCACTGACTGCATTATGAAGATGCTTAGTAAAACTTAAAAAACAAAACGTCTTCACAAACCAACTTAAAAGCATAATATAGTGTTCCTTCTCTTTGGAATAGCGGGTATAGTATTGACAACGTTATGAATTATGATAACTCTTATTTACTTGATAGTAATAGCGGCCGAGTTAGAAACAAAACGATGGCATGTCAAACGCAATAATGTTTCACCGAGTAGTATAGAGCCCCTGTAAATCAATCAATCAATTAAATCATTTATTTCAGCCAAAGGCGTACATTATAACTGGTTAATTACACTATACTTTATAACACAGTGTAAAAAACGAATGTTAGTTGATACAAATACATATTATCAATTCATATAATAGATAATAATAAAGCGGTTGTATAGAGAAAAAACACTGCATTCTTACCTGTATATTTTATGTATATGTATATGACTATTCAGATTAAATACAAATGTGTTCAGTATGTTATGTACAACTCTGTTCTGAGTTGTCTCGTTAGACGCCTAACCCTTTACCTGCAATTTTATTTCAGTGTCCCTATTTTCGTCCGAAATCGAGAATGAAGAGCCAACCATAGATGGACCTACTTGCGTCATTATGAACATGGACTCAGGGTCCTTCAAAGCAGTGAAATGTGATAAAGCGAATCTGCCGTTTGTATGTAAGAAGCAATATACGGTTGAGCACTGCCCTACAGTAGATACAGGTACTAATCCACGCAATATACAGCTGCCCTCCTAAGCAAAAATGCAATAACTAAATTCAATACCCAAAGCAGATTCAACTCTCTTCTGTTTGTAACTAGGTTGCAATTTCTACAGATGTTTTGTTTGAGATAACGCCATTATGCTTAGTAGGGCAGAAAAGTAAAGGTAGGTTCTTCATAAGTTTATTTTCTCAACAAAGTGATATAAATCATATCGGACAGCTGCCAAGCGCGGCGGTTGAAAATTTTATTATAGTGCTAGCGGTACACCCCGAAATTCAGTAAAATGCTGCAAAGAGTGTTAAATGCATGAAACTCAGAACGATTGATCTTTAGGCCATATGAACCAATTTGACCCGTAGCACGAAAAAAAAAATGGAGACGAGTTATGACGTCATCTTTTTTTGTATGAGAAAAAGAAATTGTTCTGAAACCTATCGTGTGTGATATTTAATGAAAGGGCTTTCTAAGCCGATTCTAAAAATATATGATATCATTATATTTCAGTCACTTGTTTTAAATTAAAATAAAAATCATTTTAAAAACATACCAGGTTTGGGCTCCTCTAGAAAAGTATGATACGGTTGAATAATTATTTGTAAAATATACCAAATGATAAGTAATTAAGTAACGTAACATTTTACCTTACCGTGTTTATACATCTTCGAGGTGGCAAAATACGTAAGGCGTAATCTAAAACAGTTCCCAACTCTTGGCAACACGCGTGGTTTAAATACTAGAAGGCTCGGTGAACTTTATCCACCAAAGACGCGACTTGCCAAATCTAGAAAGTGTATGCATACGGTAGGATGTTTATAACAGGATCCCGCTAGGGATAAAACAAGCTACTAGTGACGGATACTTCAACAAAAAACTTAAATCAAAATTGGCATCTAACGCCTACTACTCAGTTGACGCATTTTTCGAGAGCTAACATCTGTAGGAGATGGGTAAGAGTTCCAAAATCCAAATGCGACTGGTTCGCTGACGCAGCCTTGCCTCACAAACATTAATACATATTACAAACAAGTAAACTATAACTAGCATTAAGTGACAGCTATATGTGTAATTTTAACGTAATATGACATGTAAAAAAATATTTTTTATTAATAAATGATTGAATTGAATTGAATTGAATAGGTAGCCTCATATCCAAGAAAGCAATTTTGAAAATATTTACATTTAGTATTTTTTTATAATTTTTAATATTACAAAATGTGATAAACATGTCACAAGTAGTTGAAATATGTATAAAAAGTTCGATTTTGCCTTGCAAGCCCAAACTTGGTATGTTTTGAAAATTATTTTAATTTTAATTTAAATCAAGTGACTGAAATATAATGATGGGATATATTTTTGGAGTCGGCTTAGTAAGCCCATTCATTAAATACCACTCACGATAGGTTTCAGAACAAAAAAAAACCCGTTCAAAAAAAAGATAACTTGTCTCCTTTTTTGTTTTTTTTCGTGCTTCGGGTCAAATTGATTCGTATGGCCTAAAGATCAATCGTTCCGAGTTTCATGCTTTTAACACCATTTGCAGCATTTTTGGCGTACCGTGGCGCACTATTAAGTTGAAATAAAATTATATTTGGGTTGTTTCGAGATTAAATTTGTAATAAAAAAGTAAAGTAGAGTTTTGTAGTGAACAGAGTAGAGGGTCCTGCGAATCACGCATTGATGAAGGCGAGATTTTGTCAGACACAGATTTCCAGTGCGGGTAGCGAGTAAAGAACTCTGCATCTAAAATTAGGTACGGTAATTCACAGGTTACGCCTATAATAAAATAACAAGAAAGTGCTACAAAGTCCATGAGAGACAGAAGAACTGGATAAACGCCATGCAGACGTGTTTTCTGGAGGGAGGGTCGCTGCTGGTGATCAAGAATTCTGCTGAAGCCGCCATCGTCAGCGGCCAGCTGAGCTCAACGTACAACTACTATATTGTGGGGTTTCGGAGACTTCTACTTGGTGGAGAATTTTATACCGTTGAAGGTAAGATCACAAATTAAAGTAGGTACCTACATTCTGTCCTCAGCATACCCCCTACCCTTGAGGATTTTTAGTATGTTCATCTGGATACCGCAAGGTATAACGGTACCAATTTACAAAACTACACGAATTATTTCCCCTGATTTTATTAATTTTCTTGAGGTATATACGATTTCACATCAATTTGCAGCAATACTCTCTTGCTTCATAAGCTGGAATTGAGTCTAGTTGAGAAATATAATGCTGGTTTCTAAACGTACACAGAGATATGAAGTTTTATAATATTAAACAAAAAAAGTTACGAGGCAAACAAATACTAATATTTAAAAGTTTACAAAAAGTGACATTTACAGAAAATACGTGGGTAGTTTTATCGATGCCGGCTGATAATGTTAAAAGATCGTTTCAGAAATTGAGGCGACTATTGAATGATTAATTGTTCTCCAAAATGTATATTAATTAAGGTTTTAATTTTTATACATATTGAAATCAAAAAATAAACAAAAGTTAGTTATAAGTATTTGATTTAACCTTCGTAAGGGCCTGTTGTTTGATCAGTAGTTAACTAAACTAATTGTTAAATTTCGAAAAAGGAATCGAAAATTTGACACATTTCCTTGAGATTTAACCATTAGTCACGATTTTTAACAAATAATTAGTTTAACTATGATCAAACAACATGCCCTATCAGAACTTATTGACCGACTAGGTAAACTCATCATATGACATCTTCGCCGAGTATAGGTAAATAAACTGCAATACACTAGATAAAACAGTTTCAATTTCGTTATCCTTAATTCATATTATTATGGTCAATCCCAATGAGCGAACAGTAAAAACTTATATTATTTTCACCGTATTGAATTATAGATCTTATTAATATAAAATCATTGTTTTCTACTACTTATCTGCCTAGTACTATAATGGGTTTTCTTTTGTTGTTTCAGGTTCAACATTCGACGACACGTTCTATAAAAACTGGTGGGGCTCGAACTCCATTACTTGTTGTCATTGCGGTGCTATTTATCGTGATTCCACGGCATTATATACGATAGTGATACCCTGTCTCAGACCAGAGGTATTTGTGTGTGAAATGGTACCAAAGACTTTTAAAAGTCTAAATAGCTGGAGGAGTTGGGTGAATCGAGGGACGGAGCCTCAAGCTTCGATGACCGATCGTGGGGCGTTAGGAGCCGAGCCCGCGTTATCCGAGTCTGTGTCTGTGGCACCGAGCAATGAGTAATTTTGTCTGGTGCTATGTAAAAAATGTTAAACAATAAATACATTTTATTTACGTTTGAATAAACTCTGGGGATTTTGTTATTACACCTTGCATTTTACATTGAATCGCTATTATTTAATCAATGAAGATAAACACTTTATTGTACAAAAGAGAAACCAAAACAATTATGTACAAAAGCGAACTTATATCTTTAAGAGATTTCGTCCAGCGAACTCTTGAGAGATTGAGAAAAATAAAAGGTTGTGCATCGAGTAAGCTAGTGTACAAACTTATTTAGAGGAACATGAATAAAACTGACCGTTAAAACCTACATACTCGTAAATAAAATATTACATTTAAATACGTACATAAATAGATACAGAGATATATAAAAACATAAAAATACATACACAAATATACAGAAACTACATATACATCTACATTTATGTACCCATACAACCATTTTAAGTTTGTAACATTCGGTAACTGTGTACACACTGCGTCGACACGCGTAACATTTTTAGTTTTTACCCGACTGCGTCAGAAGGAGGGTTATGTTTTTCGAGCGTATGTATGTATGTATGTATTTATGTATGTATGTATGTATGTCTATTTCTGGGCACGCTCTGCAGCCTAAACGGCTTGACGGATTTTAACATACGAGGTGTCATTCGATTCGTCTTAATTGCCGAAGTGACATAGGGTATATAATATTTCAATATGGCTTCAGCGGAAAAAAATAGGGAGGGGTTTTTTTTTTGTATTATAACCATATGGGTATCAAATGAAAGCTATTAAATAGCCCATACCAAATATATATATAACATTATTTTGTTATTAATAGCGAATTAAACGATGTGTTGCTCTGTAACCAAAGTTTTATTTCAATAACACGGAGAAAACGGGGCTTTAGCAAAGTACCATTTTGGCTTGGCTATTTTTTTTTCGGCTAAATATAACTAAGACTTATTAAAAACGTTCATTTAAGGGTTGTTAATATTGGACAAGCGAGTATTGCTAAATGTTATTGGTATTATTAACCAAGCACTTGTCTCTTGTCAAACAACTGACTTCGTAAATGTAACACTCATCAAATTCTGTTAAAAATAGACAAGCGTTCACTGGTGTTTACTGATAAATAAGTTGTTTAGTTTGTGGAATATCGTTCTTGGCAAATTTTAGACAAGTCACTATGATGCAAACAACCTGGCAACTTGTAAAAAACTAAACAATTTGCTCATCTGTGTTTAAACAAGTATACATTGGTTGAAATGTACAGACGCACACTGCTATTTACGGACAAGTATTTTATTTAATATTATACCAATTATACTTGGCTAAAGTTAGACGAGTTACTACAATTAAAATAACCATGTAACTTGTTTAAAAACAAACACTTTACTCTTCTACATTTAAATAATGAGAATTGGATAATATACATAAGTTGACGCTATTGTTTGCCGCCAAGTATCTTGATTAATATATGACCAATAACACATTGAACGCGTAATAAGTTACTTATTAGAATTGAAACAAGGAAAAAACTGTACAATAGACGAGCTTCCAATGTATTTACTGACAAGTATTTTATTTAATATTATACCAATTATACTTGGCTAAAGTTAGACGAGTTACTACAATGAAAATAACCATGTAACTTGTTTAAAAACAAACACTTTACTCTTCTACATTAAAATAATGAGAATTGGATAATATACATAAGTTGACGCTATTGTTTACCGCCAAGTATCTTGATTAATATATGACCAATAACACATTGAACGCGTAATAAGTTACTTATTAGAATTGAAACAAGGAAAAAACTGTACAATAGACGAGCTTCCAATGTATTTACTGACAAGTATTTTATTTAATGTTATACCAATTATACTTGGCTAAAGTTAGACGACTTACTACAATGAAAATAACCATGTAACTTGTTTAAAAACAAACACTTTACTCTTCTACATTAAAATAATGAGAATTGGATAATATACATAAGTTGACGCTATTGTTTACCGCCAAGTATCTTGATTAATATATGACCAATAACACATTGAACGCGTAATAAGTTACTTATTAGAATTGAAACAAGGAAAAAACTGTACAATAGACGAGCTTACAATGTATTTACTGACAAGTATTTTATTTAATATTATACCAATTATACTTGGCTAAAGTTAGACGAGTTACTACAATGAAAATAACCATGTAACTTGTTTAAAAACAAACACTTTACTCTTCTACATTAAAATAATGAGAATTGGATAATATACATAAGTTGACGCTATTGTTTACCGCCAAGTATCTTGATTAATATATGACCAATAACACATTGAACGCGTAATAAGTTACTTATTAGAATTGAAACAAGGAAAAAACTGTACAATAGACGAGCTTACAATGTATTTACTGACAAGTATTTTATTTAATATTATACCAATTATACTTGGCTAAAGTTAGACGAGTTACTACAATGAAAATAACCTTGTAACTTGTTTAAAAACAAACACTTTACTCTTCTACATTAAAATAATGAGAATTGGATAATATACTTAAGTTGACGCTATTGTTTACCGCCAAGTATCTTGATTAATATATGACCAATAACACATTGAACGCGTAATAAGTTACTTATTAGAATTGACACAAGTAAAAAACTGTACAATAGACGAGCTTCCAATGTATTTACTGACAAGTATTTTATTTAATATTATACCAATTATACTTGGCTAAAGTTAGACGAGTTACTACAATGAAAATAACCATGTAACTTGTTTAAAAACAAACACTTTACTCTTCTACATTTAAATAATGAGAATTGGATAATGTACATAAGTTGACGCTATTGTTTGCCGCCAAGTATCTTGATTAATATATGACCAATAACACATTGAACGCGTAATAAGTTACTTATTAGAATTGAAACAAGGAAAAAACTGTACAATAGACGAGCTTACAATGTATTTACTGACAGGCTTGTTAATAAATTTTAGACCAATATTAATTGGGAAACATTAGATAAGTCGCTACGATACTAATAACTGTTTTATTTTATCAAAGCAAACACGTTATTTGTCTAATATATGCCAATGCGTATTTACTGACAGGCTTGTTAATAAATTTTAGACCAATATTAATCGAGAAACATTAGATAAGTCGCTACGATACTAATAACTGTTTTATTTTATCAAAGCAAACACGTTATTTGTCTAATAGTTATATGCCAATGCGTATTTACTGACAGGCTTGTTAATAAATTTTAGACTAATAGTAATCGGGAAACATTAGATAAGTCGTTACGATACTAATAACTGTTTTATTTTATCAAAGCAAACACGTTATTTGTCTAATATATGCCAATGCGTGACCAGCAACTATACGCCTCAAGCCCGACTTTACGCTGGTGCGGAGGTAAAAGGTGGTGTTTTCTCTCTCGTGCGGGAGCTGTCGCCGTTTACTTACAAGGCGTATGATAAAGTCAAACATACATTTGTTATGTTGTTCAAACCCGGACTCGTAGGTACAGAATAAATTTTTGAGGTCTAAATAGACCCCAAACGCACTGGGTATAGGTATATTTTCTTCACTCAGTGCGGCTTGAGGTTTATTTACGTCTCAAGAAAGTTGCCTCAAAGCCGCACTGAGGGGGACGCAAACGATGCGGAAGTCGATCGCTTGACTTAAGTGCAGTCATAATTGTCGATAATAATAATAAAATAAAAATTATACTTAAGTACCTATGACGGTGCAAAACAACCACATAAAAAAAATCGATACATTCTCCTACAGAAACCGTGTCCCCTAGACAATATACAAATATACAACTACTAGATAAATAAATACTTACATAGATAAACAACAATAACCCAGGAACAAATAATCGTGATAGAACAATTAAATGCCCTTACCGGGACTCAAACTCTAAATAATAAATCTGATATATATGCATTAGATTGACTACAATAATTTCTGATGCTCTACAAGATGATGATTTTTTTATCGATAATTTAGCGATAAGTGCCATTCTCTGCACCATTCTCAGATAAAAATTAGAGCGTTTTGAGGTCTAAAAGATCTCAAAAATTATTTTGGTATTTTTTTATATCCAGAGGTCAGAACCAAGGGCGAAGCTAAGTATATAATATTGAACATTTACTGACAAATGAAAACCACATAAAAAAACGGGTGCGCTTCAATCAGTATAAAAACATTTTCTATAATTTCATTTAAATAACCACGAAAAGCATAATGAACGTTTAGCATAAAAACCAATTGTATAGTTTTATCTGGCATACGATCGAATAACATAACATTCATTAATTTAGTATAACTATCATTATCTTGTTATTGTTCATTTTAAGTCAATTTCTTCTAACTAGGTTAGGTTATTTTAGAACTGTGACCACATTAATAGTAATGAACAGGGGTCGGAATAGGTAGTGCTTATGAACCTAAACTTGACTCATGTTCATTCATGCGTGAGTGAGATGGGAATACGTTATTGAATGAAGATGCAACAAGTTTAGGTTAATAAGCACTACCTATTCCGACCTCTGGTAATGAAAGCAGTTAAAAATATTATTCTTTTAATTTATAAAAATTATAGTTTTTGAAATTATGCATTTCGTTTTATGCATCATCGATGGTTTATTATACAGATTGAAATTATGCAATTCGTGTTATGTAAAATGATCATTAGACCATTTCTTTTTATGCTAAACATTACACACCCAAAAAAAACATATGAGCCTAATATTGACAAAGTTATGAAGGATCTAAGTAAGTACTCAAATTTGAGGTCGATAACGCCTCAACCGCACTGTAAAAGAGCTTAGGTTTGGGCTGATTCGATCTCAACCTAACCAGTTAAAACTTCTTCAAGATTTGTCCCGCAGTGAACGTGTTAAAGGTGTCTGTTGGTACTGTTGGTAGCCGACTGCACCCAGTACCTGTAGACGACGTGTCATGTTATGTTTCTATGAAATAAGATATAAATAAGTTGGCATGACGCGACGACACGTCGTCTGCTGTTGCTGCGCAGTCACACCTTTACACTTGATCACTTGAAATATTCCTAACAAAAAAAAATACACCGATGCCGCTTAAGGGCGTTTTCACTGAAAAGTGTACCAAATTAAGGATTGAAATTAAGGAACTTTAACTTTGTCAGTTTTGAGACGAAAATTAGCCATACATTGCAGCCGTCAATATAATATAGCTAATTTTCGTCACAAAACTGACGGTAGTGATAGGTACCTTGCTTGCTTGTTTGAAAACCTTAAAATCTGTAATTGAAAATAAAC
The DNA here is from genome assembly GCA_946894065.1 of Acleris literana. Lineage (NCBI taxonomy): Eukaryota > Metazoa > Arthropoda > Insecta > Lepidoptera > Tortricidae > Acleris > Acleris literana. The sequence goes on along the minus strand of OX335683.1, from coordinate 15,854,047 downwards.
AAGTTACTTATCTATATTAAGGAACTTGAAAAAAAAACCATTTTTATTTACTGACAAGTTCATCATTTACTTTAAGATCTAAAAGCACGGATTTAAATAGGTACGTAACTTATTTGATATTTATAACGTGAGGTTGGTTACGTACTGTAAAACTGTGTTTGAAAATAAACAAGTTACTTATTTATATTGAGAAACTTGAAAAAAATACACTGTTATTTATTTACTGACAAGTTCATTATTTAATTTAAGATCTAAAAACAAATTTTTAAATGAGTAACTTATTTAATTTTGAACGTGCAGTCGGTTGCGTACTGCAAAACGGTCGTTTTCCTCGGCCATTTGCTTTTCGGCGTCTTGCTGTGTGGTCGCGTTACATCTTGCGCGCGGGGCGGGCTGGGCACTAATAGTTTCAATTTCATTTTCATTTAATTAATTAGGTATTTCAAATACCTTTCAACTTATTACTCATTTAACCTTTCTTATTTAGTACAAGTGTTACGTGGGCTTGGGGTCGTCAATATAGTAGGTACCTAGTAGGTAAAATTAAAAAGGACAAATTTTAAGAAAAAATGGACGAAGAAGTGAGAAATCTCCTAACAGCATGGAATTTGCAGGAATATATTGAAGTTTTTAAAGGTAAGTAGACTCGTAGTAAGATTTTTTTTTCTGTGTGTTATGCCTGCCTGTCTGCAACTCTCTTTGCCTTTCGTATTTTGCACCAAGTAGGTAGGTATTTTTCAAATAACGCTAACACATTATCCATGCAATGCATAGATTGAACACAAACCTAGTAATAATATATGAGTCCCTTGAAGTGAAGTGCGTTGCCGACAAATGTTTCATAATAATAATATTATTACAGACTTCAAAGGTTCTTTTGAGTACAGTACCTACTTACTTTTTATCTATTTATTTAACCATAGTTTAATAAGAAATGGGCAGACTTTGGTTTTTGACGACTGGCGTTGCCGGATATAAGATACGTATAAGTAAATAAATCGCGCGCGGTACCTAATGTACCTACGTACTTTTGGAATTTTTGCGATCGCGCCATCTCAAGCGCGCTTTGGACACAGGTTGTGACGTGCTTTGTTTAGATTAGGTTAGGTAAATGATTTTTTTTTACCTGCTTGTCTTGTCTTTTGTTTCGCGTGTGATTAAGATAAAACAAACAAACACTAAAAGAACTTGATGGCGAAAATGTCCACTAAAATATCGCGCGTGAGGTTGTTCTTCGATGAAATTGATGATAATCTAAAAAAAGTGAGCTGCATGTCGGTAGGTAATTTTCGTGAAAGGTTGTCCTCAATCGGAACCACCTTCCCCTGGCGCCCCAGCTTCATCATATTCAAGCTTAAGTGTTAGTCAATTAATTTATTAAATAAAATACAGGGTTAATACCTTTGACTATTCACTGTTGTTTTGTTTTATTGAGATAAATTTAAAATGGTCTACATAATTATAAAGCTTGTGTCAATGTCCTGTCCTAATACTAAAATCTGAAAGTCTGCCCATATCTCGTAGGTAATTTAACTTAACCCGTCTGTTCTTGTTTGATATTTATTTAGGTACTTTAACATTACAGAAAATTCCGTAACATCATTATCTCTCCCTTTACTAAACGAGGCCATGATAAAGGATCTGATCCCTCTCATCGGGCCCAGGGCAATATTTTCAAAAAACTTAGAAGTCTATAAAAGTAGTATTTGTCCTAGTGCAAATAATTCAATTGTAAGTTATTTAAAAAAAATACTAGTCTTTTTAAATTTTAATGCAATATTTTGTGATTTGTTTTTTAACCATAAAATTCCATTCTAAATTAGTGAGAAATTCAGAGTGCAGTGAACAAAGATTTAAGAAATATCAGCGTCAACTGCCTATTATTTGGTATTGTTAGTTTACTTTTATACTTATTTGAATATTGATTATGAAAAACCTAATGTACAAAAAATTCAATAAATAGGTATCTGAATATAATAATCAAAAGAAATTACAAAATTTTGCATTGCATCTTTTTGTTGTTTATCTATGTACTATAAAATGTGCAAGTATTTTAACAAACATCATTTTCTTTTTATGTAAATATGGGTTGCTTGCAGATTGGTGATGATTTTTCTATCGGCGACCTACTAACTTTCCCGCTTTATGACTCTCCCTCATGCTCCAAAGCAATAACCAGTCCTAGTTTGCATAATTCACCAGTCACTATTTCTATACCAGAAAAGTCAACGGCTACGATTTTGTTGCCAGAAGATACACCATCTTTAGAAATAAATGTATGTGATATTTTATGCACGCTTGCATTTTTTTGCAGTCTTTTGTGTACATTGCATATAAATAATTTGTGCCCATTTCACAGCATCTTATATGAAGTTTAATTTTAGGACTTGCGCTTGCTGTTGAACAGTACTCTAGAAGGAAAAGGCTTGTTGAATTTGGACAAAAACATTCCACTAAACAATGCGGCACGTCTGAGTTTAGTAAGGATTATTGGGACCTCAATACTACGGCAAGACCCTGAGAAAGTGATCAGATCTTCTGTTTATGCCAACTGGGCTCGCGCAATAACCAGCGTTTTTCCCCAAGAAAAGCCTTCAGTATATTTTCATACTAAAATCGTTGAATCTACACGTAGTATTATAACAAGAGTGGCTGGAAAATTGCCAGACCAGATACACAATCTTAAAAGGAAATATAGAGAGTCAGGTGTAGTCGACAAACGACGCAGACTTTCAAGATCTTCGGATTCTTCTCAATCTCCAAGTCCAAGCATACGTTTACCAGACGGAATAACTGATGATGAAGATTCAGAAGAAAACATTTTATGGCTCAGTAATTCTACAGAACCTTGGACGGCGGTAGAACTAAAATGGGAAGAGACTACTCAAGCAAGACTTAATAAATCGAAGGAATTGACAATAGCCCAATATTTTAACAATTACCCAGCTCTTAAGAAGCCCAAAGGATATCTTCTGGTGAGTTTAATTGTTACAATTATGTTTAGAATGTTATCCTAATTACTTTGGCCATAATAAATATCATGGGACAATCTTACACAAATTGACCTAGTCCCGAAGTAAGCTCTAGTAAGCTTGAGTTGTGGGTACTGGGAAACAATAAACATATAATTATACTTACATAGAGAAATAAATACTTAAATACATGGCTAATTTAAAAGTTAAGTTAAGTATAATTATATGTTTATTGTTTCCCAGTACCCATAACTAAAAATGTCTAATTAAGGAAAAAATGTCTGCTCATAAATAGAATTTTATTAGTGCTCTTTATTTGTCATGCTACAGTAGTGTTATTACAAAAACTTAAACAAGAGTCATCGGACATGTGTTTACCATCATAGAAATCTGTCATTTTAGATGTGTCTAAGAAATGGCATACTTTTTTGTAATAACACTGGAAGTGTTTAAGTACTTAATACTGCATTACCCCTAATGTTTTATACTTTAGTAGTGTCGACTTTACTTTGAATGAGGCAATCCATAACCTGGAGCTGTTTTTTGGAAATCATAAGTAGATACTTATATGTAATTGTATTCTTTGTTTTTTTACAGTTACAAAAAGATTTTGACCATCTCTATACGGGAACATATAGTGAGATAACTGAAACTTTCCCAGCATTAAAAGGAAAAATATTTAACTTGGCTAAGACACGCAAGACCAACAAGGATAGAAATTTAAATCTTCTTATAAATTTTGAGCAAGGTAAGTTTACTGGCATTTATTGGATTTTTGAAGGATGCAGCTATCCATTGATACTATCCAGTCACTCTGTATATTAGACACAGATAATAGATATATTAAGGTAACATTTCATATCAATTGTATGGTGTACCCTGAACTATTTGAGCAGTTTGAATGTTAACTGATATATGACGCTGACTGTATATAGTTATAGTTTATTGGTAATTTAATGTGTATATATAGCATTATTTACATTTCAGGATCAGAGGAGACGTCAAACATCGCTTGTTTGCTTTTGATACCATCTCTCTTGGCCGTCACAAGCGTTCGTCTGAAGAATACGACGAAAAAGTTTTGGCGTCCTTCAAAATCAGAGACAACGGCTGGTTTCATTCTCCATGTCAAAAATGACTCGGATATCAATATTGCAGTAACAAGTAAGAGAACAAAATTTCAAGAGTTGGGGCTCACTTTGCAACCTTTTATCATTATTGTTGGGGAATCCCTTGAGAATATTCATTCTTACTTCGTAGTGATCAATGATGTATTTTATGACGTCTCAAATATACTATCTGCTGTTAGTCTATGTTTCAAAATAATTTGGGTCATAAACGCTCGGTATCCAATAGAATGCCACAGCACATGGATGTTCATACAAAACGCTTTTTTTAAATTCAAGACCAAATTTGACAGTAGTTCAACTTCTGCTTTCACACTTTTAGGCGAATTAAACATTGATAATTTGTAACCTACCTATTATTACCTACCTATCATATCAAACATGCAAGATATCCTAAATGTCGACAAATTTTTAAATAAAAATGATTTCCAGTTGCTTCATAATAATAAGTCACAGTGGCCTTGGAAAAAAACACATTTTATTTTAACTAAAAAGTGCTTTGGATGTGGATTTTTCACTGTCTGTAATGACTTCCAGCCAGCGCATTTTGTAATAGAAAACGAAAATTATGTAAAATTGTTATTGCATTTTAATTTTGTTTGGTGCAAAAATTGTTTAAATTATAATATTTACGATCATTTTCCCGACGACGAATGTGAGATCTGTTCCAATTAGATATTACGAAATACATATAAATTATAATACGAAATAAATATCAGTAATGTATAAGTAGATAACAGTAATATATATGAAGGTACAAAATCAGAAGTCAAGTAACATAAGTACCTAAGCTTTATGCCCAAATTATTTTGACATATTCGAATAGGCTTTGTCTTTGAATCCAGGTTTGATGTCTCTGCACCTATTATTTTAAATGAAAGTGAAATTGAAACTATTAATTGTGTCGCGCGACCGTCCTGAAGTATTTATTTAATAAGTATGTTTAATTAAGAACATACATTAAAAAGTATACATACAACTTTCTTTAATTATACTTAGTAAAAATGGTTGTATGTTTTTTATGTAAGTGTTCTTTTGATATTAAAATGCTTATTAATCATTTCAAATTAAAACATAGTGATCATGAATTTATTGAATACCGTTGTTGCGAAGATCTATGTTCTAGATCTTTTCATTTATACAACTCTTATAGAAGACATTTAGAGAAATGTCATTCTCCTACAAGTGAATGTAACCCTAAGAATATTAATATTGAACCTTCAATTAAAATAAATTCAGGAAGTACTGCAGTAGCAAATGTAGTTTCATGTACTAGTTCTTCAAGTTCTACTCCTTTACGTCAAGATGATAAATTCATGTCTATTGATGATGTTTTGTCAACATACATAGCTTCACTTTATGCAAGTACGTTGTTGCCAAGAAGTATAGTACAAAATGTAGTGGATGGCTTAGGCACCTGCATGACTTCTCTAGTTCCCATACTTGAAAATCATTTGACTAATGTTTGCATTGAAAAATCGATTCCTAGTGATATTTCGAAAAGAGTAACAGAGGAAATAAGGTGTAAAATAAATTTGTCATTGAACCATTTTAGATCAGAACGTAAACGATTGAACTACTTTAAAAAGCGCGGATTTTATTTCGAACCTCAAGCAGTAGTTATTGGCGAACGATTTGATAAAGTAAAATATAAAGGGGTATCCCGCTTTATGCCTGTAGAATGCTACGCACAATTTATTCCGTTAAGAGAAATTTTAAAGACTTTTTTCTGTCTCGATAATATATTATCTGAAACATTACAATACATGGATAGTTTACATTTAAATCAAACCATTGAAAATTTTGTCCAGGGATCCTACTGGAAAAAAAGAACGAGTTTTCATTCTGACAAAACCTTAATTCCATTGTTTATGTACTTTGATGATTACGAAACCGGAAACGTCTTAGGTAGTCATGCTGGTATTCACAAATTGGGAGCAGTTTACATTTCAATTCCATGTTTACCGCCTTGGCGCTCTACTGCTCTTACAAACATATTCCTTACATTACTATTTCATTCATCAGACAGGATTGAATTTGGCAATCATATTACTTTTCGTCCTCTTATAAACGAATTTAATCATTTAAGTGAAACTGGCATAGATTTTGACACTCCAACTTATAAAGGAAAAATATACTTTGAACTCGGCGTCATTTTGGGAGATAACTTAGGGTTACATTCACTAATAGGATTTGTCGAAAGCTTTTCTGCCAACTTTTCGTGTCGCACTTGTAAAGTGTCAAAGAGCATATTAAAGAAACAGTGTTACGAAGATGAATCTCTTCTTCGCAATGCAGAAACGTATAACAGGGATTTGCTTTTGAATGATCCATCATTAACTGGCATTAAAGAAAGATGCGTATTTCTAGATATCAAACATTTTGACATATTTCAACAGGTTGGTGTTGACGTAATGCACGATATACTAGAGGGAGTAGCAAAATATCTTATTTGTTTCATGTTGTTGCAATACACACAAAATTTAAAATTTTTTTCATTGGCTGTTTTAAATGAAAAAATTAGAATATTTGATTTTGGACCTGATAACAAAAATAGACCATGTGGAATAGACAAAGAACACATTAACCGTGGTTCATTACGAATTTCTTCTGGAGAGATGATAACTGTGTTACGATTTTTTGGGGTAATTGTTGGAGATTTCATTCCTCGAGATGATGAAATATGGATACTATATGTGAAATTAAGAAAAATTCTCAACATTGCTTTCAGTTTAAAAATTTGTTCTGGGACACCAGATTTATTACAAGTACTAGTAGCCGAGTTTAACGAATGTTATGTCAAAGTAACAAAAGATTGTCTAAAACCTAAGTTTCATAACATGATACATTACCATTCAGCCCTTTTGAAATATGGTCCTATTTATTCACTATGGTCAATGCGATATGAAGCTAAACATAGACATTCAAAAAATGTAGCAAAAATATCCAGCAACCATATCAATGTCCCACGAACATTGGCTATAAAGCACCAGCTTCAACTAAATGATGTTTTTCATCGAGGTATTCTTAACAGTATTCTTAAATTGGGACCTACAAAGCAGATAACAGTATCAGAAATTGAGTGTATTCAAAGTCGTTTAATGTTGGATCATTCAAAGCCCTTGATTAAAGTGGCGTGGGCAATGATGTGCTCTATAAATTATTGCAAAGGCAATATTCTTGTTTATGATTTAAATAAAGATGGATATCTTTACATGTTTCTAGCTGTTGAAAACATATACGTCTATAATGGTGACCAGTTACTTTTTTCTGGAAATATGTTTGAAACAATAGAGTTTGACGAACATTACTTTGCATATCATGTGAAGCGATCAGATAAATACTGTACTATATTTAGCAAATCGTTGCTATCACCAAATCCAAATACTTTGTGTACGTTATTCAATGATAAACAATATGTAATTCTAAGAAGTTCATTGTGAAATGGTCTATTCCTACTTGTCCGAAAATGTAGTGTATCCAAAGTCGTTTAATCTTGGATCATTCAAAACCCTTAAAGTGTCTTGGATCCTTAACTAACAAGTCATAGTACCTGGCTCCGACAAAGTAAACTATATTTCAGCCTACCTATGCGCCATATATTACTTAACATATTAAATTTGATATAAAATACTTTTTATCAAATAAACAGCCTTGTGAAGGTCGTCTCCTATTCGAATCCCCTCCTACTATTTGTTCTTCAATTGTTTCTACATCTATTTTCTAATGAATGAATTAAAAGCATGTTCTCAAAACTGTAGAATCAAGATACGACTAGATAGTTTACTTACATTAATTATATACAGTGGTGGCTACATAATTAGGGACACTTGTTTTTTCCCCATACAATTGCCTACAAATATGACTTTTCAATTTTGACCACTAATCAAAAAGTTATCGACCAATTTTTTTGCTAAATACATTTTACTTTACATAATTAACTAAGGTTTAAACTGATATACAGTGAACTGATATTAAAAACGGACCTTATATTTTATAAGGATTTAAAAACTAAGTGCTGACGCGTCCATACAAAATTCTACAACTTTGTATGAGCGCCGAATATTTATTTTTTCAAATCCTTATAAAATGAAAGATCCGATCTCAACAGAGATAAATTGTACATACATTTAAACTTTACTTTATTTATTAGTTAACGATAAGTGTAACTTAAATATAATTGGTTAAGAACTTTTTGAATGGTTGTCATAATTGAAAAGCCATAATTGTATGGGAAAAAAACAAGTGTCCCTAATTATGTGACCACCACTGTATATTTTTAATTTAATTATATGAAAGGCATTCGTTATAGAGGTATGACATATTTTCTATAAACTGAGTTTTGTAACACATCAGGATGCTTAATTTTTGAGAAAATGCTTTATTTTCAATTAGAACCACTAGCACACTGCGCCGTAATTTTAAGTTTGATCATAGTGTCTGTTATCGTTTGTTTACTTTTGTATAAATGACGAGGAAATATAAAGAAATCAATAATAACACAAGCATACATAACAAAGCTGATTTATTAAGTATGATTACATTGTTTGTACACATTTAGCAATTTAATATGTTTAAGTATAATTGAGTCGCTTAACATCAAACTCAGATATCTCCTTGAAATTTGGTTACGAATTTAAACCCTAACTTGTTTGGAAGAAAAAACGTAAATTCCGATGTTCTTTTGCATGGATATATCCGAGTTTGAAGTTAAGCGACTCCATTAATAAACGTCAAGGTAGCATTCCGTAACTCGCGGCAGGCGGCAGACGGCACACGGCATTACTTAGCGGTATTTTGTACGGAACCCATTTCGACACTCGACTGCAACTCCCGCGCGACAGGTGTAGGCAGTTGCAGTCGTGTCGTGGAATGGGGGACCCTACAAATTCATACTGCTAAGTATTGCCGTTTGCGGTCGCGACACATTCCGCTTGCCGCGAGGAACGGAAAGCTACCTTTAATTCAAATTTGAATAATTCATGTCATTAGATATAATAATTATTTAGTGGTTTTATTTATTTTATTGCCGCACTCAGAGACGTCAATTAAATTTAATGCTTGTTTAGTGACGTGTTGCCTTATTCTATTGCTATAACTTTAATTGACGTCTCTGAGTGCCGCAGTTACTCACTTAAGTTATAATTAGTTAATTAATAAAGTGCATTGTATTTGAAATACATAAACATCTTTTAATGTGTTTAAAGGTTGGTTTGTCGGGATATACTTAAAGAATAAGATCGTTTGGTTCACATATTGTTACTATTGATAACTGTGTTTCATAACTGCTAGAGGAACGATATTCTTCTTAATTCCCGACAAGATAACCTTTTTTTCCCAAATGCGGGTAACCACAGCTATGTTCAGTCTATTATCAGTTTATTATCTTACATAAGTCAGGACTCCAGTCGAGGACCAAGTCGGGATGACACTTTTGAGATATACAATTTTTAGTACGTAACCTGATCTCTCATTGTAGGAAAATCCTTTAGGAAGTTGACTCATACTGAAAATGTGTTGCTTAATATGTTTATGTTGTCATGTGTACGTGTACAAAAATTTCGGCTTGCCACTTTGGAACTGTACGCACGACAACATATACATATAATATAAAACACGTTTTTAGTATGAGTCGACTTCTGCTAGGTTTTTCTAATTTGCGGGTCGGTTTACTAAAAGTGTATATCTAAAAGAGTCACCAGAATTTGTACTCGCAACAAAGTATTTTAGCTGTGGTTACCGAAATAACCCACTTAATAATACCAAGTAACATTGCTACGTATACCAATCTGAATTGGTTAAATGTTACAAAGCAGATTGGTTGTAGCTACCCAATAAACTAGGTTGACAGTACCGAGTAACTTGGCTACGAGTACCAAATTAACATGGCTAGGTAATGACAAGCAGATTGGTTGTAGCTACCCAGTAAACTAGGTTGACAGTACCGAGTAACTTGGCTACGAGTACCAAATTAACATGGCTAGATAATGACAAGCAGATTGGTTGTAGCTACCCAGTAAACTAGGTTGACAGTACCGAGTAACTTGGCTACGAGTACCAAATTAACATGGCTAGATAATGACAAGCAGATTGGTTGTAGCTACCCAGTAAACTAGGTTGACAGTACCGAGTAACTTGGCTACGAGTACCAAATTAACATGGCTAGATAATGACAAGCAGATTGGTTGTAGCTACCCAATAAACTAGGTTGACAGTACCGAGTAACTTGGCTACGAGTACCAAATTAACATGGCTAGATAATGACAAGCAGATTGGTTGTAGCTACCCAATAAACTAGGTTGACAGTACCGAGTAACTTGGCTACGAGTACCAAATTAACATGGCTAGATAATGACAAGCAGATTGGTTGTAGCTACCCAATAAACTAGGTTGACAGTACCGAGTAACTTGGCTACGAGTACCAAATTAACATGGCTAGATAATGACAAGCAGATTGGTTGTTGCTACCCAATAAACTAGGTTGACAGTACCGAGTAACTTGGCTACGAGTACCAAATTAACTTGGCTAGATAATGACAATCAGATTGGTTGTAGCTACCCAATAAACACGGTTGATTTTACCGAGTAACTTGGCTACGTGTACCAAATTAACTTGGCTTATATATGACAATCAGATTGGTTGTAACTACCAAATAAACACTGTTGACTTTAGCGAGTAACTTGGCTACGTGGACCAATCCTTTTAGTAGAAAATACAAAGTCAATTATTTGCGCCCACCGAGTTAGTTTTCTAAATGTAGCAAAGCTCGTTGGTTGTGACAGCAGTTGTTCATGTGTTGTTGATAAGTAATATACTTCGTAGAAGTAACCATTCTGGGAGAGTTACTTTTTTAATAATTTAAAGGGTTAATTTTACCAAAAAACTTTAGCAATGATGACGTATCTATTTTTAGCCACAAACTTTGCAGGCTCCCTCACAAATAACTCACTCGGCTGAAAATAGAAACTAGTTTACTATTTTTAACCTTTACGTTTTCTCAGTGAAGTTGTATTCTATCCGCCTTACTAATAAACGTTGAGTAACAGTGGTATAGCTATACAATGCTTTGTCCTTATCTGTCATTGTGACATTTGAATTTGACAGATAAGGACAAAACATTGTACACCTATACCACCGTTACTCAACGTTTATTAGTAAGGGGGTATGACAATATTATGCATCAACACTCTGAACCTAAGGAAACTTACCTGTAACCAAAGAAACGACATTTAACGTTTATTATTCACAGTGTTAATTCCTATCTCAATAATCTATCTATCTTCAATAATAAAACAAATTACACTATATTATCTTTCTTAGCCATCCACCATTGACATTGACAGCCTTGCTATATAATTCTGACAGATTGTTTACTGCCAGACCGAGTCGCAGCAACAATCAAAATAAAGAAAGGTTATAACCATTTCTTTACATCTCCCCCGCAAGGGAAGAAAATTTTCAGCTAAATTTTCTTGAGCACCACCCTATCCTTCGTCTTCTTGGTATTCAATTGCAGAGACTGGTATCAATTTAGTGATATGAAAAAGATTTGATTCAATTTTCCTATGACTCTTATCTATCCTGTATATTGAACTAGAAACTTTTTCTACCATTTTATATGGTCCAATTCTTAGTTCGTCCAACTTCTTCCTGTTTAACTTATTACCATTTTCCACGTATACCCTGTCTCCTACATTAAATTCATAGTACTTCTGGTTCTTATCAAACATTGTTTTGTTGTAACAATGAGATTTCATGGTGTTTTTAAGGGCAATCTTCCTGTCTGTAATCCAATCACTATGCGACTCTTTTTGTCTCAATTCTACTGGTAAAATTGTGACCTCTGTACCATATAAAAGGTAGGTAGGTGTAAACCCCGTGACTGAGTGACAAGTTTCATTATATTTCTTCACGCATTCATGAGCTATGGTTGTCCAGGAATTTTTATTTTCTTCTTCATTTATCTTGCATCTAATCTTATTTACCAATGTTTGGTTTAGCCGCTCATTTAGGCCATTTGAGAATGGAGCATTCACTGCTGTAAAAACTATGGGTATCTGCTTGTCCTTCAAAAAAGTCTTAAATTCTTTCGAATTTATTCCTGGATATTGGTCAGTTAGAACCATGCCGACGTCCTGTACATCTGTTACGCTCATTATTAGTTTAAAAAAATCATTTGCACTCTGAGTTTTCGATGTTAAGATGAATGCATACCGAGTAAAGTGATCCACTAAGAGATGCATATATTTCTTCGTTGATCTAGAGCCTCCGAAACCTCCAATTGTGTCTATAGACACTATTTCAAATGGCTTTGTAGCCGGACCTAGATGTGACATAAAGCCAAACTTGTCATGTCCCCTTGATTTGTTTTTTATGCATATTTCACAGGTTCTACATATCATTTTTATATTCTTTTCTAAGTTTTTGGTGGTAAATAGCGGGCTTATTGTCTTCTACATCTGTCCAATCCCAATATGACATAAATCCTTATGTATTGTTCTTAAAAGTTGTATGCTAAATTCTTCTGATATAATTATTTTCTCTTTTTTCTTAACCATCTTGAAGTAGATTTTGTCTTTTTCAATCAACTTGCTTTTATTTTTTTTAATTTCTTCATTTTTATATTGATCCGTTAGAATATCATCCAATTTCATAAAATTCACCACTTTGAGTTGCTCCTCCGTGTTTTCATTTGGTTCTAATACGGGATTCCTGCTAAGGCAGTCTGCTTCTAAATTCTGTCTTCCTGGTCTATATTTTATTTTAAAATCATATTGTGACAGATAGTATGTCAAGTTACCCAGTTCTTCATCAGTTCTTGACTTCAAATTCATGTTTTCTAACGGTTTATGATCCGAATAAACCGTGAATGATTTTCCTATTAACCAATATTGCCAGTACCTGACTGCCTCTTTTATAGCTAGGCATTCTAAATATATTGCTTTTTTTTTCTTCTGTGTTTCATTAAGCACCAACACCTTCTAAAGAAGCATCAGTGTAAATATTTATAGGCAATTCTTGGTCAAAAATCTCCAATACTGGTTGAGAACATAACAGATTCTTTATGATGTCGAATGCTTTTTGACACTCTTCTGACCAAAGGAATTTTTGATTCTTCCGTAATAAGTTGTGTCTAGTATTATTGCACTTTTAGGTATATATTCATGATAAAAATTAATCTTTCCTAAGAATTTTCTTATATTCTTTTGAGTTCTTGGAACCGGAAAACTCTTTATTGAAATCAAGTTATCCTTCACTGGTTTAACTGAATTGTTCTGTATAATATGACCTAGATATTTTACTGAGTCTGAGGCAAAGGTACATTTCGTAAATTTTAACCTAAAACCTTCTGTCTTGATGGCTTCAAGCAATTGCGAAAGATGATTCATATGCTCAGCAAAAGTTTTTGAAAATATGAGGATGTCATCAATATAATTTACGGCGAAATCAGTAAGCTTATACTTTCTGAGTATATTACTTAAAACCCTTTGAAATATCGCTGGTGAGGTCTTAAGTCCAAAAGGTAGGCAAGCCCACTGGAAATGTCCCTCTTGTGTTATAAATCCTGTCTTTTTCCTATCTTCAATTCGCAAAGGTATAGACCAAAATGCCGAGTTGATGTCTAATGTTGTAAAAAATTTACAATTTCTGGTCTTCATCATTAAGTCTTCAATTCGCGGAAACGGTTGTGCTTGAGGCATTACTATTTTATTTAAATCTCTGAAATCTATGCATAGTCTGGATTTTCTGTTTTCTTCTTTTTTGAATGCTAGAGTAACCGGTGCAGCAAATGGACTGTATGATTCTTCTATTAACTTGTTATCTAATAATTTTGCGATTTGCTCTTCTATCTCTTTTTTATCTTCTAACGTGCATCTGTACGGTCTCCTACTGCAGTATTTATCTTCTAACAGGTCTACTCTTGCTTCATATCCATTGACAGTGCCCACATCATATTTGTGTTTAGCAAAAACTGATTTATATGTGTTTACTAAATTCTTAATTTCTGATTGTCTATGTTCATCCAAATGGTTTATTTTAATTTCAAAGTCGTCTTCTTTTACGTGCTCATTGAAATTAATTATGTAGTTATCCGTAGTTTCTCTCTCAGCATTTAACTCATCTTTTGGAGTAATTTCTTCCATTTTGTTTGCATTTTCATATTTCAAGGGTATTTTCTGGGTTATTCTCAAGTCTTCATTTTGTATCAACCTGAACTTTTGTATTAGGTCGAGTCCTATTTTGTTCATCCATAATATACACATCCTCATTTTCCTCCACGTTTAAGATTTTTATTTTCAAATTTGTCAAACCACTTGTCTTTTGAACACCATTAATCGTTACTAAGTTTGCTTCATTCAAACTGTTTCCTTTTCCTTTTATTTTCAATAATCTAGAATTCATTAGGGAAACATTTGAGCCTGAATCATAAACTCCGTTTATTTCTAAAACTTCGTTTACTAGTAGTCTGACATTTATTAATGGTGTTACTGCTCGTTTTTTTGATCAGTTTCATTCAACTCCGTCTCGATTGTTGACATGTTTGATGAAATTTTTCTTTACTGTATCTACTTCTTTTGTTTTAAACCAGCATAAAGCTTCCGGGTGAAATCGACTGCCTTTATTCAATTTCTCACAAATTTTACATGGACTTTTTTCTTCATTTTTTTCATTTGTCCTTATGAAACTTCTGTCATCAAATTTTCTTTTAGGTAAGATTTTTTATTTATTTATCATATGTTCATACTTGCTTACTTCGTTAAACAAATCCACTGTATCTTTAAGTGCTTCTCGATCAATTCTATTCAGAATGAATTCTGGCAAACCAGCCGCTATGAGATCTACCAAAGTACCTGTATCGATTGTTCTTCTCATATCCAACAGCTATTTTTCTTTTCGTATGGCATAATCTAACAGTGATCCATCTTTATATTTAAACAACAGTGCATATGTTACCGGGCTCCATCCCTTGTTTGCAAATGACTCACAAAATTTGATTTTCCATGTTGACCACTCCGAATTAATAGTCAATTTTATAATCATGGAACTGTACCAATCCCCACAGCTCTTATCCATAAACAATCGAAGTAATTCAATTTTTTTCTCGTCTGTTGTGACATCAAAACGTAGGCACTCCTTTTCAAAAATATTGTTTGGCATTTGGGTTCTTACTAGTAAACTTTTCAATAACAAACTTTTCTGCAATATATTTCAAATTTTGCTGTTTTGTGTCCTGTGTGTTTTCCAATAACTTCTCAAACATCTTTTCCAATGAATCAATTCCTTTTCCACTTACAGCGGTAGCTTCCTTTAGGTTTATTTCTTCTAAAAACTGATCTCCGAATTGCAAATTACCATCTTCATCAATATAGGTTTTCTTCAGTTCTTCTGTCAATGTAATCCAAACTCTTCGAGTTTGATATCTTTTTGTTAAACTGTTTTTTACTTTACTGTAGGCTGATGTTTTTATTATCTCTCTATGAAGACCCGCTGGTTGTAATGCTTCTGGTATAGCATATATCTTCTCGTCGCTCGTTGTTACTGAGGTTATGGTCAGTATATTAGATTTGGCATCACTCCCCGGCGACACCGTAAATTCGAAACGTAACTTCTCCATTCTTGACCAACTCCAATAAACAGAAATGTCGTTTTATAACATTATTTTGTTATTAATAGCGAATTAAACGATGTGTTGCTCTGTAACCAAAGTTTTATTTCAATAAGTTGTATTCTATGACAATATTATGCATCAACACTCTGAACCTAAGGAAACTTACCTGTAACCAAAGAAACGACATTTAACGTTTATTATTCACAGTGTTAATTCCTATCTCAATAATCTATCTATCTTCAATAATTTAAACAAATTACACGATATTATCTTTCTTAGCCATCCACCATTGACATTGACAGCCTTGCTATATAATTCTGACAGATTATTTACTGCCAGACCGAGTCGCAGCAACAATCAAAATAAAGAAAGGTTATAACCATTTCTTTACATATATATATATATATATATATATATATATATATATATATATACATTATAACACTTTGATGCTACTATTTTGCAGGAAAGTCAAAAAAATACGTAAATGTTAAGTAATAAACTCCTTTCGCTAGAAAAAGAGAGTTTCGCTTGTAATTTGTCACTTGTAGCTTCGCGACATTAAAATTTTAAGCTCCAGTGCTCATATATTGCTTAGTAATCATTAATTAAACCACTATTTTTAACCGACTTCAAAAAAAGGAGGAGGTTCTCAATTCGTCGGGTTTTTTTTTTTTTTATGTATGTTCCCCGATTACTCGAAGACCACTGGACCGATTTGAAAATTTTTTTCGGTATTCGAATGGGTATACTTTCTAGTTGGTCCCATTGTCACCACGTCAGGATCTGATGATGGGATCATAGAGAAATCAAGAGAACTCCTCAAATATTATACCTATAGCGATTTTGGTATTTTTCACTGTAACTCATGCATTTGCTTTTGAAAAGTACTATATGGTGAAGTGGAACTGATGATGAAGACCACAGATGGCCACCGGAACTCCTTAACGGTACCTATTTCAAGGGTGGCGATAAGATATTTCGAAAAAGGAAGTTGAGCGACTATGACGAAGCACATTTAGGTTTAAATATGACTATGACATTCCCGCGGCGTTGTCTGCGGCGAGCTTGAAATGTTCTATAGTTTCTCATTAATATTTAGAAGTGGAGCTACGTAACAGCATAAATAGGATCACTAAAAAGTATAAAATAAAATACATGTTTAAAAAAACAAAAAACCGCCTTCAAAAAGCAAAAAATAACTTCTTTTTAAATGATAGGTAAATAGGTCAGTCCAACTGAAGTCGGCGTCCAACAATATTTTAACCAAAAGCAGACTTCAGTTGGACTGACCTATTTACCTATCATTTTAAAATAAGTTATTTTTTGCTTTTTGAAGGCGGTTTTATTAATAAATTTCAAAACCTATTTCTTAAAAAAATTGATATTTGGACTATCTTGTCCCCGCCTGGAACACCTTTTCCAATATTCAAGTTAAATTTAAATTGTTATAAATATGCATAAGTACATGCTTTAACAATTTTCTATAGATTATAGAGCTTGTTTTTCGCTTTTCAGTTGTTTTCTATTGCAGTCGGGTTTTTTGTTTATTTTTAATAATTTAATTGTTCGGTCGCAGTTCCGTCGCGACGACCAATAGTGGGGAACAATCGTAACATAATGCAACTCTTATGCAAATATGTAATTTACTGTTAAAAGCAAATTTTAACAGGACCACCACTTTAGTAGTCTTAGTGTGGATAAGTCTAGTAGTGTTGATAAATGAATGTCAACACTGAACACTATCGAAGAGAGCGGCATAGGTAAAATTATACTGTGTGCGATACCATATTCACAAAGAATGCCAGTTAGTTATAATAAAGCACTATTTCCACCAAACGGCCCGCAATGGATCGGATCGGAATAGTTATTTGTTATACAAGGGGGGAAAGTTGTATTTTACCTGCGAGTGTACATTTGAAATACGAGCTAGCGTTAGCGTTAGCGTTATACTGACGTCCTATGTAGTTCCTTCCCACTCCCAATCGCGTTCGTAAATATATGAAAATAAAGCGCACTCATTATGCCAGCAAAAAGGTTGCAAATATTAATTCT
This sequence comes from Acleris literana, assembly GCA_946894065.1. Taxonomy (NCBI): domain Eukaryota; kingdom Metazoa; phylum Arthropoda; class Insecta; order Lepidoptera; family Tortricidae; genus Acleris; species Acleris literana. Next base: position 15,836,281 of record OX335683.1, on the reverse strand, counting down.
AATTTTTTGATATTAGGTACATTTGATTGTAAATAGAATTACTTAGATATAATGTTACTTTATTAAAAACTTAATTTATATATTAATCATCTCTCGTTTGAGCTTAATCTGAATCAAATTATATTTGTGAATTTAACGGGCATGCCTAGACCGTTACAATCTCTAGTGCCAAGATAAAGGTTTTATTTATAGCTGTAAAGGGCAAACTAGCATTCGGGCCACCTGATAGCAAGCAGTCACCATCGCCCATAAACATCAGAGATGCCAGGGGTACAGTGAAGTTTTTGCCTTTCAGTGAATACTCTTTGAAAGCCGCGTTTAATGGAGGACATGTACATAATCTGCCGTCAATCTGTCATATTTAGTCTTACTTTGCCTGTATTAATCTTATTTATCTATCGATATCAAATCCCTAGAACGTGCCCCGAGTTAGGACACGTCTGCTAAAAAGTAGTTAATGGACAGTAAGCACTTACTGCTTGGAAATTCTGCTTGCAACTGTCACGGGGCCCTCTCTTTTAAGGTGCTTTTTCACCGGCGAGGCAAGGTAAGGCGAGACGAAGCGGCGCGAGAATTTAAATTTATATTAAACACAATTTTTACTGTAGTACGCGAGTATGGAATTGTTTTTTAAGGGAGCGCCAAAGTTCAACTAAAATTGCAACTCCTATTATCGGAACTCCGAAAATGAATTTTTTATACCGCTGGAACCGTAAACTTTTCAGAAGTTCTGAAATATTCAATGTGTAGATAAGACTAGGTTAGGTTAGGTTTGATTTATAAAAATCCTGAAAATGTAACAGTTGCTGAAATAAATACGTTAGGAGTTGCGATAATTAGGACTTATGAGTCGTTATGAGTAAAAATAATTAGGTGAGCCAATATGGACCCGTTTTTTAATCGTCTCGCCTCGCTGAGGAAAAGTACCTTGATGGTCTTATTTAGTATATATTATCGTTTTTTATTTTTTATTTTTAAACCAATATTCATTTTATACTATATTAATATATATACTAATATTCACCACAACTGGACAGATAAATCGCAGGTAAAAACTTGGGTCGACTATATAAGGGTGCAGGACATTTTCGTAATAATCAGAGTGGCGATGGCCGTAATAGGACGTCATATCCACGATATTATACAGTTGCCACACGACCACAACAACCCCTAATATCACCTCGAATATACTATACACTAGGAATGCTAGCAGCAGCTTAGAGTTTTCCTGCAACAGACAAAGATGGTTTTTAACAACGGGAATTAATTAAATGGTTAGCCGTTATTCAAATTGATTCGCAAAAAAAAAGAAGCAATTTACTCATTTGGGCAGCATACAAAGATTTGGCAGGCAATAAATAAAAATCGGGCTGCAACTCTTGTTCAGCAAACAATTTACAAACGGTTAACATTTTAAACAATATCAATCTGCTTCTTTGGTCATTTGTCTGCCTAATAAACAGTCGAGCTGCAAAATAATTACTTGGGCAGCAGGATTTTACAATTGGTCAGCAGAGAAAACATGTCTGTAAGCAGTTTAATTGAGAGGTGTGCATATTAAAATAATGGTTATCTATATAAATAAGTGGATTGCGTTTAGTTTGAAAAATCAGCAGTGTTCGTTATTTGCGGGCGGAGCGAACTCAGACCACGTGATGCGAGCACCCAAGCGTTGGTATTTTTGAGGCTAGTAGTAATTACAAGTTACGTTTTGTCACACAAATTTAGGAATCACAATCACACCCTAGATTAACCAAAATTTGTATCATAAATATGAGGTAGGTTAGGTTAGGTTCGTTTTTATATCAGGCCCGGAGGGCCAGAACAACCCAGAAACAGGAGCTCCGCGTCAGCGGAGCTCCGTCGACTCTGTTAAATTTGTAAATTTGATGGTGGGTTTGGCATATGTGCGTTGCCGGCACGGCAGTAAATTTGCCACCTTTTTTTTGATGGACAAAATGAAATATTTTGCTTACCTACTGATTGCTTACCAAAATTTGATCAACTGTGGATCGCTCAATGCAGCTCAAATATTTAATTTGCTGACCAAAACGATTTAGAGCAGTTCAGTATATTATTAATTGCAGACAGATTTATAAATGTTTGCTAACCATTAGTTGCTTACCAACTAGCTATTTTGGCTGACCAAATACATATTTCTGTTCACCAAAATAAGAATATTTTGCTGATCGATTAAATGATACCCTTTAACAACTACATTATATTGGATCAACTTCTCTTGGAGTATGACTACATCTCTACTTTCCGTTCGCAGCTCAAGTGGCTTCCAATTCGTCTTCGCCGGCACTATCACATTCTCAACGTTATTTACAGCATTCTTTTCATTCCGGCAACTCCCCACTATCTCAAGGAGCGTTTTAGTTTTTTTAATTCTGTGCGTTGCTCGGAAAAATGTATCTTAGCTGTTCCCTCTTCTTCTTCTAAAGTTTACAATAACTCCTTTACATTTCAGGCTGTTAGGTTGTGGAACTCTCTTCCTTTGGAACTGAGACAGGCTAAATCACTTCCTATTTTTAAGAATCTTTTAAAAGAACACCTATTGTCACTTCGTTAGTTTGTTTTTTCTCCTTACCTTTTATTTTGTATTTATGTATTTCTAATTTACGTACCTATATGTATTTATTTAAGGGATATTTATATTTATTTTTAAATTGTTTAATTCAGTTTGCACCGCCTGCCTATTTCTATTGTTTATATTTAACCATCTCTTCTTTGTAAGGTTGTCTGGAAGAGATCGCTATTTAGCGATAAGACCGCCTGTTGACTATGTAATCTATATTTTAGTTTCTTGTATATTCGTTACTTGGTGTATGTGGTGTTTCAATAAAGTGTTTTGTATTGTATTGTATTGTAACCTTTTTGAACTTTGTGATAAAATAATCAATGTTTTTGTACCGTTTCAGAGAATCAGTTTTACATAAAGGTATAGTTGTAATATCGTTGTTGTTGTCGTTTTCCTTCGTTTCTTAATAACTTGCTTGCCCGCATCTGTTTTTAGTAAAAACAATATGGAATATTTTTTACAAATATTTGAAAAAGTGATTTGATTACTAGCAAACGGGGTGTCATACTCATACGAGTTCATACGAAAGGACTGAATCTGCAAATTCAAAAATATTTTTTTTATAATGTTTCGTGTCCTGGTTTAAACACAAAAATGTACAAAAATGACTGTCTCCCCCCCTCCATTATCTCCCAAGTTTATGGACCAAAAAACTGAAGAATAAATATTTATATTGTACGCGAAAAATAAAGTGGTCAAATTATACAGTTTTGGAAAAAAAAACGAAGAACTTTAAGAAACCGTATTAACATTTTGGTTAGTCAATATGGTCCTTATTGCATAAAAAATAAAGTTCATATAACAGAATGAGTATTTTCTTTCGCGTTTTCCAACCATATTATCTTAAAATACGGAACCGCGCGGTCCGACTCGCATTTAATGTTTTCCACTTTAAATTTATTGGCTTTTAGGTATTTACATTTAGATACAAATTATCTAGGTACAAGTGAACCATAACAACAAACGAACGAACTTACAAACTTCACTAGGTACCTACCTAAAACTACACTAATCTAACAATCCGCTACCAATGGGCATTGTTCCCAAAATGCTGGCAGCATTGCCATATTGAATGGCAAATAAAACTATATATTTAAAACATTATTTAAAAAAGTCCCGCGTAGAATTGATCCGGAAATCTGGCAGCATTGCCTCTTTGAGTAGCAGCTTATCCGCTGAGAGAGAATGCTATCAGAAGCCTATCTTATCAAAATGCATAGTGCTAAGTTAACGATTTTCGAAAATTGACAAAATTGACAACTGTGTGATTGATTGATTGATTTAATTCACGTAAGCTGATGGCAGATCGCGTCGACCGATATGTCAACTCCATACATTTCGAGTCGATAGAAAATAGAAGCGTGCAGCGTTTCCTAAATAAAAAGGACGCATACGCAATTTGATGTCAATGTAAATTTTAACCCCTACCTATCTTAAGAAATAAAGTCACTAAATACATTTGCGTTTCTATGAGACATACAACCTTTTTTCCATGGTGTGCAGGTATAGCTCTTTAATCTCCATACAAAAGGTCACTTTAACGCATTCACTGCCAGGGGGTGTGGCCTAGGAACAAACTTGTATGACATTAAATGCATATATGCGTCGGTGGCAGTGAATGCGTTAAGACTAAAAAGTCATTGGTTTAGGCACAGCTTAAAATGTAAACTTGACTCAACTAGTTTTAAGCCAGACCAAACAGCAAATGTAAATGATAGAATGACTCAAAAAAAGGACAGCGGTCACTTTAAGATTTAAATCCATTCATAGAGCTACGTGCTTATACTAATGAAAATATACAAAATTTTCTTATATTATATCTTATATTTTGTTGTCTTACGTTCTATTACTTACTTACCCCTTTTAATCACTACTTATGTTGGCAAATGAGAACTTGGCCTTTTTAATACTAGGTTTTTAGTGGGATAATAACAATACCGAAGAGGCGGAACTTGTTTCAGAATACAAGAGAATTCAGACAACTGATGCATCAGGTGGCAACACTAGCCCACTGCTCCGGATGCATGCGGACTGCACGGACGACATTACCAAACAAGGAGGAATTAGTCCAGCGCCTCTATTCTAGGCGTTAAACTCCAAATCGTACTTGACTGTTATGGTATTGTTTTTAACTCGGCCGCCATTACGTCAAGCAAATAAGTAAGAGCTATCCACAGCATAAAGACTAAAGACATATAAACCGTACTAAATAAGTAGAAAATACATTATGGTTCACATCTTTTTACTTATGGTTTTCATAGTGAGTTGGAAAGAGATGAATCTATAGCTGTTCTTTCTTTATTTGGTACATCGTCACAAGTAAGGCGTGATTTAGAACCTATAGTATTTGAACCTATAGACAAGGAAAGACAAATCCTTCCTATAGGAAGGACAAAGAAGGCCCTGTGTAAAACCTTGTGACAATGACGGTTAAAGAAGAAAAAACAGCCTACTTTTTGTTTCATTTTTTCTCTTGTAATACGTAATCTAAAAAGTAGAGACAGATAGCTGACGCAAAGTATGTCTTATAGTCCGGTTTCTATGCTATATGTTCTTATTCTGTGGAGCTATCAGAACATTGGCAATACGATAACAGATCAAAAGCGATATGGTTTTTACCGTGTTGAATAAAGGCACAGTTCAATTATCCTAAAGCGCTCCGTTTTCTTAAAATGCTTTTAACGTACTTATATCATTTTTACATCAGATATTAGTTTATCTGATGTAAAATAATGTGCGTCATACGCAAACGCATCAACGCGGTTACTGTATCGTTTATCTCATAAAAAAACCGGGCCATGTATCCCATTAAATGTGGGAATACCCGAGAGTGTTCTGGGGTATTTTTGTACATGTTTATCTGTATTACGTAGTATAACAATATATCAGTAGTTATGATAGTGATGTGCCGTGGAGGTTTACTCGTTATTAGCAAAATACCATTTGGTAATATATTTACCCAGAAATTAGCAATGTTAGTAAAATTACCATGAAACTTTTTTCGGTGTCACATTTTCCTGTATTCGATCAATTTCCATGTAGCCTTTTTACTCGTGTCTCATTAGTAGGGTTCGGAATAGGTAGAGCTTATTAACTGGATGCATCTTCATTCAATATCGTATGCTCATCTCACTCACGCATGAATGAACATGCGTCAAGTTGAGGTTAATAAATAAGCACTACCTATTCCGACGTTAGCTCATAAACCGTTTTTTTTCGTGTTGTTTTTTTTCCGCAGTTGGTAAATTTAGTAGTTGCGTTTCTCCCATTCCGAAAACCAAATTTAAAAAAGTCGACGGAATATTCGGAATGTGTTGGCCCTCCGGCAGGCCTTTCGCGTAACAATACTCGCAATCACAATCGTTTTCATTTTGAAAATCGAAGGCTTGTCTGCATACAAAATGAAACCGATTGTTTTGTTTTGAAGCCGATCGCGATTGCGAGTGAGTTACGCGAAAGGCCTGCAGGTCTGATATAAAGACGAGTCTAACTTAACCTACCTACGACTCTGTCATATTAGTTTTCTGTAATTGGAAAAATGCGACTAATAATTTTACCGACACCAAAAACAACAACTCGAGCAAAAATCTATTTATGAATAATTAGACATTGAGTAAATTAAGCTATGAGTATACAGAAACTGATCACACAGATAATGATCGATCGCGTTCATCGCGATTAAAAACATTGCGTTCACGAAACCCTGCTAAAAAAGTGTGCGTTAATTAGGTCCTTAGTAATTTGGGGTTTTACCGCTACGACCAAAGTTCACGACCCGCGAGTGATATCCGACTCTTCCACTGAATATAAGAAGTCAGTGGTCATTGATAAGATCAGTCCCTGCTCTTGTGCTCAGCAACGAGTAGCAACATGTTCTTCCCGGTGCTTCTCTTTACGTTTGGTAAGATCCTACACAGTAAAATTTACACTTAATTAGATAATATAGTCACTATTACATACACCTTCAATAAGTGTTAGTGCATTTAATTGGTAAGTGATTACTGCTAATGATTAGTGCATTGGTGTAGTGTGAGTATCCACTATTGGTTAGCTGATCCGCTTGGAGATCAGTTAGTTTTACGGCTTAAGGTTAAACACGATCCGTCTGCTCGTTTGCCTCCTATACCATTTCCCTTACCATTTTCCTATGCCCTTTGTTTCCCATAATTTTATTGGTCATAATGTAATTGTTGACATAATTTATGATAGTCATAATTTTTTATATCGCTGAAACTGTAAACTTTTCAGAAGTTCTGAAATATCTTACGTGTAGACAAGGCTAGTTTAGGTTAGGTTTGATTTATAAAAATCCTGAAAAAGTAACAGTTTCTTTAAAAAACCACGTTATGACTTGCGATGATTATGACCAAAATTTTAAACTTTACAGTTACGGAAGTTATATTTCAGGATTTTTATAAAACTAATCTAACCTAACCTATAGGGTTCTACACGTTGGTACTGAAATAAATTCTGAAATATTTACAGTTACAGAAATAGAATTGATAGAAAAACAAAGCGGGTTGGCAAATGAAACAGTTGGGAAACGATTCATTCGGCCAAAGATATTTCTGCCAAATGGCAGGATACCCCAAAAAATTCTAAACATCATAGCCGGCAACTGTACTTACAAGAACAAAATCAAAATCAAAATAAGTATTCAGTAAATTGGCCACGTACGGGCTCTTTTACACGTCGCTAATATAGTGTGAATCTACTAGCGCTTCGGACAAGACCATCATTGCGGAGAAGTAGCGCCGCAAGACACTCCAGCAAAAGCTCATTTTTTCAAAAATAAAATACAATAATACTTAAAAGTAAGTTACATTATAAGGTAATAAAGCAACAAATAAAAATTATTAGAACTATCACAAATAAAAATATTTCAAATTCAAAAATTAAAAACATTACAAACAAATGTAAAAATTAAAAATATTACATGTCAAATACATTAAGCTAAAAATAATGACCAGGAGAACAGCACGACGAGGTCTCTACGTCAAAAGCCATAACTGGAATAATTACTTACGTAGGTACTAAACTTTCCTAAAAAAAAACTGCATACGCGAACTTCCGTACAGGAAGAAGAAGAAGAAGAAAATCGTTTTTTTCGTGGAAAACACAAAACAATAATAATAAAATGATATACAATGGGAAAACAATTCCAATAACAACTTAAAACTATTTTATAATACACCAAATTGTGTGCCACTCAGCATAGTGTCAGACATATAAGTGCCGCCGTGACGCTGATTTTCAGGGCAACCAGACGGGAAGAAAAACGACATTATTATTTATTTATTTATGAGGTACAGTCGAGTTTATAATATATGTACGCTCTAGTAACTTGTCTATTTAATGTCATGTTTAAACTGCCATATCCATATATGAATTGGCACAGCGATTAAAATGGCAAGGTACTAAAGTGTACACATATTTATGAACTTGACTGTGCAAGCTCCAGAACTCACTTACCTACATCAGGTGGCCGATGTGCCCACATGCCATACAAAAGTGTACATTTTTCTCTTCACCATTGAGAAAAACCGAACCTATATTTTCAGGCGTCACGTTCGTCGCAGCTGTTGAAGACCCGTTCTTCAGGCGGGACTACTCCTACGTTACCCAGTTCGATGCCTTTTACAAGCTTCACTGGAGCCAAAATGGCACCAACTGGACATCTGCCTTCCTCGCCTGCGAGGATGAAGAGTCCTCGCTGTTCTACCCGAAGGCGGAGGGCGAGTGGACCGTCGTCAAGAGCTCGCTGGCACGGAGACTGACACCCAATGTGTCAGACATTCTGGTCGGCATCCGCGATGAGTTTGGTTTTGGAATGTTCACAACAGTCGAAGGTAAGTTAACATTATTTTAAACTCGCTTCTGTCCGCGATAGTGTTTGCGTAAATACTGTAAATATGTAGATATCATTTGTTGCTGGGCTCTCGGTAGGTAATGAGGCATTAATTTTCAGCCATTTTTTTTTTTTAATTTAAGTCCCGCTGACTGGATTTTAAAGATAATAAAAATTAACAAAAAACGTTTCCCAAACCCATTTAAAAGCTTATTTAAAGTAGGTAACGAGGCTTCTCTTTGGAATAGCGGTTATAGTATTGTCAACGTAAATGATAACTCTCATGATAACTCTTATTTACTTGACAGTAATGGCGGCCAAGTTAAAATCAAAAAAATAGCAAGTCAAAAGTATACAATATACAATAGTAGTCTTTGGTCAAAAGCATCGGTATTATTTCACGGAGTAGAATAGAGCCCCTGTAATTAGTTGTGAGTTTATCCGAAAAAAAATAAAGGGGTTGTACCTATGGAGAAAAAACACGGCGTCTTACCCGCATATTTCATTTAGATTAAACATGTGTCCAGTATTTTATGTACGGCTTTGTTTTGGGTTGTCTCGTAAGATGCGTAACCACATACCTGCAATTTTTCAGGGTCCCTATTTTCGTCTGAAATCGAGAATGACCAGCCAACCATAAATGGACCCGCTTGTACCACTATGAACATAGACTCAGGGTCCTTCAAAGCAGTGAAATGTGATACAGCGAATCTGCCGTTTGTATGCAAGAAGAAATATACGATGGAGTTCTGCCCTACAGTAGACGCAGGTAATCCATGCATTATAAAACTTACGGTTTCAAGGTTTACTTTCTAAATAAGGAGGCTTATATAAGATAAGATAAGATAAGATTTCTTTATTTGTAATAATCATACATAGTCAGTTTTACATTAATATAGGCATAATAATATCAGATTCAATAGCATATAAACTAGTTCTCACTATAATTTTAATTGCATTATGAATTATGACATTGGATTAATTGATTAAGTTACAATTGTGAATGATAATTATTAAGTTATTATGTTTAGGTACTTGGATTATTCGACATATTTACTCAACCGCCAAAGAACTCTGTGATAGAGTAGAAAGCTTTTTGGCAGCAAAATGCCTTTAATTTACATTTAAAAATGCGGTCAGTTTTTGAGGCCTTGATCGACTCAGGTAAATGGTTATATATGCGGGCACCTACTATGGAGAGAGACTTTCCCGTTTTCTTTAGTCTGTGTGCGGGGACGGCCAGTCCTGGTTTCCCCCTCGCAGAGTAGCTTCTACTGGGCGGAAACTCATCAGGAAGATATAAACCTTTATGCAAAGAAAATGGGCAATTTTTCATATTTCAATTAGTTTTAGTATACTTAAAGGAACTTATGGTGCTCTCTGAACTTGGATGGTGCAGCGACTATGGTTTTTAAAAATGCCTGCTTGCCTTCAAGATGAGCAAATGAAAATGTAACTAAGTAGCTATTACGGTAGAAAATATGAGAACAGGGTGGCTGTGCAAACAAATTAGCGAGAGAAATTAAAAGGTATTTTGAGCGGGAACAGATTTATTTTGCTCTTTAACAAAAAATAATATCGATTCTGTTCGAGCGGAATCGAAATGAAAATGCTCATTTTGAAATATATGGGGTTTTTAACGAGCTGTTAAAAAAATGACCTTGTTTCCGAGCCCTACTTTAAAGACCGTTAATTCACAGGTTACACGTACAAAAAAGAAACAAACAAATGCTATAAATTCCATGAGAAAATGAAGATCTGGAGAGACGCCCTGCAGACGTGTTTTCTGGAGGGGGGGTCGTTGCTGCTGATCAAGACTTCTGCTGAAGCAGCCATCATTAGGGACCGGCTTAGCGCTTCGAACAAGGACTACTTCATGGGATTCCGAAAACTGCCCCCCGGTGGAGAACTCTACACCGTTGGAGGTAAGATTACAAAATAGTAGGTACTAAATAGAGGAGGGTGAAATGAAATTAATGCGGCCCTGTACTTCTTTGTGAGCAGAAGGGGCGTTTCACAAAAAGCGCGACTGGCTGTTCACAATGGAGGTTGACCACTACTCTGATGTATGGTAGTGAATGTTGGGTGTGGCAGGACAAACATGAAAGCAGTCGTATAAATGCAGTTGAAATGCGCTCTTTGCGTAGTATGTGTGGTGTGAAACTGATTGATAGAGTAAGGAATGAAAAGGTTAGAGAGAAATGTGGACTAAAAGAAGATGAAGTGACTAGGATTGCAAAGGGCATACTTCGATGGTTCGGTCATTTGGAAAGGATGGATGAAAGAAGATTTACGAAAGAGATATTCAGAGCAAAAGTGAGTGGGAGATTCGGAAGGGGCGGCCGTAGGCGTACTTTTTCGAATCAAATCGGAGAAATACTGGAAAAGGGCCGGATCTGAAGTACTTACCCGAAACCGAAGTGCATGCATGACTCGATGTATAAATGTGTTAGAAGCGAAAGAGATTTGTCAGAGTCGTAGCAGGTGGAAAGAAGTGGTCTCTGCCTACCCCTCTGGGAAACAGGCGTGATTTAATGCATGTATGTAAAAAAAAACTAAAGTGAACATAATGACTTCCTTGCTAAATTAATAAAAAACTAGATAAAACCGTTTCTAAATCGTTATTCTTGTCTTTCAATAAGAAACTTTTAGTGGCAATAAATTTGGTCAATCCCAATGAGCGTATTTATATAAAAACTTTTTTTTCTACTATGAATCTGCCAAGGAATATCATGGATTTTCTATTGATGTTTCAGGCCACAAATTCGATGACACATACTATAAGCGCTGGATCTCCAATAAAAAAGATTGCGGCAATATTTTTCGATCGCCGGATGACGCCACGGTATTATATACACAGACGATAGACTGTTTCGTACCAAAGGCATTTGTGTGTGAAATGGTACCAAAGAGTTTTAGCTGGAGGAATTGGGTGAATCGAGGGACGGAGCCTCAAGCTTCGATGACCAATCGTGGAGCATTAGAAGCCGAGCCTGCGTTATCCGTGTCTGTGACCGCCTCACCTAGCGAAGCGCCTCGTTCGACGTTCGGGAGCGGTAGTTCTCGCCCGCCGTGTGCAACGTCCACCCACCGCCCGCGACCGCCGCCTGATGCCGGCGGCGTCTTTAGTTATTTTGAACGACTGTGACTGGTGGACGCTCGCAAATATATTGCCATGCCTTGCACACATGATTGACGACATTTTAAAAATATTTATTAAACATAATGTTAGATTACTTTTTAACAAATAACAATTTTATAAACAACAAAAAATTAAGTGTATAGATTTAAGATTTTTAATAACTAGATTTTATTATTAGATTCACTAAAACATTATTTAGCATATTAAGCACCCGATAGATAATATATTAAGTTTGCACGGTATGAGGGACGGACTGAAAACCAGCGCTATGAGAGCGAGCGCGATCCTGCCGGAGTGCACCTACAGCACACACCGAGTCTGATCCTTTGCCACATATTTCCTTCTTTGTTATGTGTTTGCTTTATTCGTACTATACTTGTCTATAAGATAAGTTATAGACTATTCTTTTTTGTGTGGCAATAAATGGTTTTCTTTTTCTATTCTATTCTATTCAAGTATGTAGAAATAGCTTCTGCCCGCGACTTGGTCCCCGTGGAATAGTTACTCGGGGCTAACGATAACGTGATGATACAAGGGTTGCGTGGTCAAACCCGATAAATCGAAATAATTGTTTATTCAAATTTGAATTGTCTTGATGTATTCATTAATGTTCTTCTTGACCCAACAAGTTACATCGACTTATCGGGTTTGACCACACAACTAGGGCTTGCAAATATTCGAGAATAATTCGAATAATACCCGAAAAAAAGTCGAATATTCGAATATTATTCGAATAGTTAAAAACTGTTGTAATAATCAAGTCTTTTATTGCCAATGTCTTATTTAGAGTCTAAGTTTTCTGTATCCAAACAAAATATAGACAAACATTAAAGAACAATTAGTTTGATTTGATGTAAGGCACTAAACTATCAGTCTTACAAAAACTTGAAAAATAGTTGGTGGTTGGTTAACAACAAAATCAGTCTGATAAATCGAGGTCTTACTCAGACAACAATAATATTTATAATAAAATCAAACAATAAATCAAAACCAATATTAACAATCAACACTTTTTTAAAGTTACTAGAAATATGTAGTAAATTCTAACCGTTATTTTTGGTAGTTCGTAACAAAAAAGAAAGAAATTAAAATAATAAAAAGTAAAAATAATTAGTAGCTATCAGAATTATGAGATCAGAATCAAATATACATTGCACCAAAATAAAGATACTTTTCATTTTAATCTTATCATCTAACTTTGGCTCGTTCGTTAACGTTTTCTTTGGAAGTGGGACATTACTAAACTGAGTGCGTCAAGGGAATCGTCTTTTAACGAACATCTTAAATCGTTACAAATATATTTTGCAGATGAAAACACCCTTTCACACTCTACACTTGTAGGTGGTATACACAGGAGGAAGTCATATGCTTGGCTCAAATATAGTTGTCTAGGACCTCCTCTGTCAAATAGCGCCATTTGCATTCTCACTGAAGTTTCCAGTTCTTCTCTATCCGATAAATTAGCGGTAGATGTAGGAGTTGAAGAAATGGTGTCATCTATCTTTTTTTGTAGTTCTTCTTTGAAGCTCATTGCAGCCATTGCAGGTTCGTCTGTTTCTCGTTCTCGCCGCTGCTGAAGCTCGATAAGTGCTATGTCATCATTCATCATAGTCCTTTCTTTTAAAGAAGTATCTCTCGATGATCTCAATTATGACTTCAGTAATAGTGTTATTTCCTGGTGATGGGAAAATAGATGAAGGATGTTCTGCGTAATATATGCTGGGATTATGTAAATATTTTAAAGTGCAGACTAGGTTTTGTAGGCGTCTCTGAGCAATCCTATTCTTCAGAGCTTCGAGTAGCCGATCACTGATAAAATTGTTAGTTGCTTGAAGTTTCGTAACCATAAATTGTAGGGCTGTTTCCGCAGCTTCTTACTGCGGAAACAGCCCTACTTGCATTTTCCTGGCACAGTGCCTCTACTGTTGCCTTTAGAACATTAAGAGATGTGGACAATCCCTGCAATAAAGCCAGCTCAACCGACCTAAACGTGATATCGTTCTTTAAATCAATAAGAGTCTTCAAAATAGGGTCTTTTAGTGCCAAAAATCTTGTGATCATATCGGCCAAACTACTCCACCTGGTTTTACAATCTAGGATCAAACCCATTTTCTTCTGTTCTTCTTGAAGATAATTATCGAGAAACTCATTCCTGGTGGGTGATTTTCTAAAAAATGTAACAATTTTTCCCACTTTATCTATATTATTTTTTAGATTTACATCCCTGTATACATGTAGGTCTCGGTTTCTGTTTAGATGTTGCTCAACTACAAATCCACCTTCTTCTTCGCTATCACTGTCGGAATCAGTACCCTCACCTGTCTCCTCTGCATTTCCTGCAGATTCTTCATCTCCTTGTTGTTCTTCTTGATTCTTTTTGTATATAGCGTCTAGCACTACTAACTGGATACCATGCGCGAAACATAATTGATGGTACGAAGACATCTGTCGACCCATAGCGCACATCACGCTTGCTCCGTCAGTAACTATGCATGCTATGTCCTGTTCCAAAGACAAATCAAAGGACGCTAACTTGTCCTTTAAAATATTAGCACATCGTGCCACCGTTCCTGTGCCAGTTGTTCTCGCTAGTCCCAGATTCCTATATCCCTTGCCTTGAAAATTTGGACAATGAACGTTAATGTTCATGTAACGTCGGTTACGGGATGAAGTCCATTCGTCTAGAGAGGCGGAAAATTTTTGTCCTTGGGCCTTTAGTTTGTCCAATTCTTTCTTCAGATCGCCCTTTAATTGCGCACTCTTTTCTACAACTATCTTCTTAATTGTGTTTTGTGACTTCGGCAAGTCCTCGTAGCCACTTTTTTTAAAGAGATTTCGAATGGAATCAGTGGTGCAGAAAATGCTAAATGGAAGACCATCACAAGCAATCATTTTTGACACCATATTCGCCATATCATCTTCAGATTTATAGTATGCGTCAATTAGTTTAACTTTCTTCTTCTTTGGCTCATTTTTATCGACTATTTCTTGAAGGTTTGATTGTGTGCTCGATGTCGCGGATGTCGCCGTGGCCGAACGTTTATCGACATTAGACTCAGTAGGGTGGAGTTTTAAGTGGTTGTGTAGGCATGTCGTTGTGTTTTGACATTTAATAACCTTTTTGCACTTTTTACATTGGGCATGAATCCCGTCTGAAGTTCTCAAAAAATGGTTCCATACTGACTTCTTGTCTCGCATACCTTTGATGTACTCCTTAAACACAAGTTTCTGTTGCTCCATGTTGAATGTTTAATTCAATACCTGCAATATCAATAAAATAACATTAGGTCTGTGTGACACAAAGATGAGAATGGGACAGACAGAAATCCTAGGTTCCCGTAATCCCGTTGGCATAACTTGGATACGAAACGGACCTCTATAAGAACTAAAATACATATAAGACGTACAAGACGAACAAGCTATAGTTAGGTTATAAGTGTAATAAAGTCAAATTACAAGTCCAAAATATACTTACTTAACTTACATTAAAACACATTATTTCCTTCACAGGGTAGTAAATGGAAAGCCAAGTAAGCCGTAGGCAGGCACTCAAATCTCACTCAAAAAGACTAAAACTCTAAAACCTAGTTGACTACAAAAATTATAAACACGCTCCGCACCGCACGCATGCAAAACTACAAATGGCAGACAAATGCGCGAACAAAGGCGCCATGGCCAAGGCGCCAGCCAACCAGCGCCGTCGTCGCACTAGTTACCGATCGCTTCCAAGCTATGACGAATCATGTCGGGGCGAGCGGACCGCGGAAACATCGCGAGACTGGCGCGCGAACTTTGAAAGTTGTATTTTGTATGCATCAAATTATCGAATTTGGTCGAATATTCGAATATCGCAAGTTTTATATTCGAATATTCGAACCAGCTTATTATTCGAATTATTCGAATATTCGAATATTCGAATGCAAGGCCTACACACAACCCTCGAATATAGCCTATGGCCTTCCTATCTAACACTGAAAGAACTTTTCAAATCGGTCCAGTAGTTCCTGAGATTAGCTCGTTCAAGCAAGCAAACAAACCAACTTTTCAGCATTATAATAGGTATTAGTATAGATTTAGCAAAGAATAGGACGAACTTTTAAGCGCATTTATCAAATGTAACTCTATATTATACGAATCAAGTGACAAAAAGTGTAAAAATTATGTTTTTAAAACATAAAGTGTTATAATGTGTTGGTAATTCTGTAGCTCTGCCTACCCGACTCCGGGAATGAAGGCGTGAGTTTCTAGGTACCTATGTATGTATCCAATGATACCTCACTCGATGTTATAATGTCAGTACAGCCACATGCGAGCTCAACAGCGACAACAGAGGGCCCTGCAAAGATGCACTACGCTAACCAACGTTTCTATTCGATTCGTTTTTAAACCAATCGCGTCACTGGGAGATGACGTGATACGAAAAGTCACGTGGTCTACCAGTGACGCGACTGCTTTATAAACGAATCGAATAGAAACGTTAGTTAGCGTAGTTCAACTTTGCAGGGCCCTCTGGGTCTTCTTTAAAACGGTCGCCGTGACCGAGATCGGTCGGACCAATCATCATCATCATCATCATGTCAGTAAAACAAAAACTTATGATTTACATGAGTACATTAAGGGAAGCTAAAAGGGATACCTTTTTCGCTAATTTCACAATGTCAATAAGGTAATATTGCAGGTCACTAAAAGTATTAAATAAAAAATGTGTTTGAAAACAAAAACCACCAACCAATTCAAAAAAGCAAAAAAAAAACTTCATATATTTAAATAGGTCAGTCAAACTGAAGTCGGATTTTGGTTAAAAATATTGTGGGACGCCGACTTCAGTTTGACTGAAATATTACCATTTTAAATTTCAGTGGGCTTTTTTTTATCTCTTTTATTGTATACATTTTAGTGATCTTAATATTATTATGCTTTATGTAATCTCACATATAATCCCAAAAAACTATAGGACATTAATAAGAAATTAGCCGCAAGAAACTCCGCGGGAAAATCATAGCGCAATTATATTTACCGCACAGGCTTTATGTCCAACTCGTTCGCACTACAAGCAGCACGACTTGGAACGACGTTCCCCTTAATATCAAGCAAGCTCCGAACAAGTTTGCCTATAAAAAGAAAGTTCGCGAGTTTTTCTGTAGGTAGAATTGACATCATCTTGATTTTCCGATTGCGTTATGTGTAATGTTTTGTGCTTATCCTCATCTTTATATTATGTAGGTAGGTATGTAATTATTTAATAGTGACATTTATGTAAGTATTTATATTTATTTAATATATTAATATATTGATATAGACCCTATGTTGCACCGCCACCACAATCTCTGCTTTGCCCGCAGGTTAACTGGTAGAGAATGCCTTACGGCATTAAGTTCACCTTTTGTATATTAAGAGTACTTATTATTTTGTGCAATAAAGATTAAATAAATAAATATTTAAACCATTTCAATGTACTTCGTCATAGTTACTCAACTATAAGATAGTTATCGAGATATCTTATCGCCATCCTGAAAATGGGTACCGCTGAGGAGTTCCTGTGGCCATCTGTGGTCTTCATCGTCAGTTCCACTTCAACAAATAGTGCTTTCCAAGAGCAAATGCACAAGTTATAATGAAAAATACCCAAATCGCTATAGGGTGTGCCTACAATATTTAAATAATTTCCTCGATTTCTCCAAGATCCCATCATCAGATCTCGACGTGTTGACAACGGGATCGACTATAAAGTACACACTTTGAAACAAAAACATATTTTTTCTAATCGGTTCAGCGGTCTCTGAGTAATCGAGGAACATACATACAAAATACCCAACGATTTGAGAAACTCCTCCTTTTCTTGAATCCGGTTTAAAATAGTAATTATGTCAAACTGATTCTCTGAAAATATACAAAAACATTGATTATTTTATCACAAAGTTCAAGAAGGTTATGCAAAATATTGCTATTACTTGATGCTATCAGTTAATATAATGTGATAGTTCATTTCGTTAATAGTCCTCTTTCTGATACGTCGTCCGGATTAAGTTCATTTAAACCATTAGGAGTCCCCGCCATGGCCCGTCAGCCCACTAAGTGCTGCGGCTGCGTCCCGCTGAGGCCGGGCCTGCTGGCCTGGGCGTACATCAAGCTGGTAAGATTTTTTCTGTAAGAAATATAACGTCCGTGAAACTGCAAAACCGTGTAAGTAACATTTTTAATGACGAGCAAAATGCACCTTTTTTCTAAGGTGTTAAGGTTTATTTTGCTCTATAATAGATTTGTTGGTTACGCGGTTTTGCATTATCACCGACGAGAAAAAGAACATGTTTTGTGCATAGATTTCCCCCAACCCTATCCATGCTTGATTAGGTTACATCTTTGCAAACATTTTAAGTAAATAATGTTAGTTTTTTCTAAATACCTTTGAACCCTAAAGGAGCGTCCCCACTGAGAGCATTCGCGTGTAATGAGCATTCGGCGCGAACATCGAGTGCTGTGTAAGCTTTGTAACGCTCGGCTCAACGTCCACACCACTCGAATATTCACGCGAATGCTCTCACTGGGCACACTCCATTGAGCGCAAAGGCATACCTACCTTTATTTTTTGTACCTAGTTTTAACCCTTAATTTGGCAATTTATGACACAGTCAACATATCATAATGTTCACTTTTTATGTTGGGAATGTGTTTTTATTTTTTTGCTGATTCAAAATCAAAAAGGGTTTTAATTCCCGACTTTTTTTTATTTGTGCCAAATTAAGGGTTTAATAATGACTAGGTATATAACTAGAAAAACAAAAATATATGAACATTTTATTAACATACAAGCGAGTAAAACTACAATGAAATTGATAAAACCCCGTTTCTCCTCCTCTTGGGAAGAGCCGTAAGATTTTTGAAGTGTAAAAGTGCCCGTGCGGCCAACGTACTGAATAAACAATTTTGTATCGTTTTTATTTTTGTCCCCCGAAATCTAAACATCAATTTCAAAAATCTACAAATTACTTTTATTGGCTATGACTATCTATTGATATTGATACAGTTACTCCCAACGAAATATTAAAAGAAATAAAAAGTCTAAGAAACATATCATCTGCGGGCCGAATATGGTCGTGTTTATCGACGTAGATAAGCGTAGATAAAACATCTGTCACTTTCTGACCAGTATATAAGTGCGAGAGTGACGGAAGCTTTATCCACCGCGATAAAGGCCACCATAATAGGGGCGCTGATGAGATATCAACGAGAATATTGAAAGAAACTGCGTCCGTTGAGCACCTCCACTCATTCACAAAATATCATTAATTTGACATAATAAAATGGCATCTTTCCAGAAACTCTTAAATTCTCAATAAAATAACCAGTTTAAAAAAACGAATAGAGATAAACTAAATATATTATATTACAAACAAAATGGGTTTCGTTAAAATAGGTCTACAAACTATGCAATTTTTCAATTACTTCGAACTATAATATGATTGTATTGATAAAAAGGTTCATGTATCTACGTTATTTACAGACATGTCAAAGGCTTTTGACTGTGTAAACCGTAACATTTTAATTCACAATCTTGAATTATATTGTGTGAGGGGTGAAGCTATAGAGTGGTTGAAACCGTATTTGGTAGGCAGATATCAATATACAGATTTAAGTAACATTCGTAGTAATCATCATTCATCGGCATTTCAGCCATATTGCCTCTTCATTTTTACGCGTAACGTTTGCAAGGTTAGTAATATTAAAGAATTAAAATTATATAGATCAGAATTTAGAACTAATGATAGAGGAGTACCACAAGGTAGTACCTTATGTCCACTTTTATTTTACATAAAAATGATCATCCTTAATATAATAAAGAGAAAATGGTTTTGTATGCAGATCATAGTGCCGCAATAGTTAAATGTAAATCTGGTGATCAATTTAAAAGTAATATTAGCAGTAAACTTGATAATATTATAGATTGGCTTGATAGCAACGATTTGAACATCAATTTGTCAAAGACGAACATCATGCAATTTCATACTTTTCAAAGAACTCCATTGTCCTAGGCCACTTTTTTATTTATATTTTTACATAAAAATCATCTCCCTGAATATAATGAAGAGAAAATAAATGTTACAGAGTAGTCTAAAATAACAGACATGTTACTGGCCAGTTAAAAAAAAACCAACCTGTTGAGAGAAATTGTCCTCCACAGTACTGAAAAGTGAAAAGTGACAATAGAAGTTAGAGGGTTAAGTCACTTTTCTTTAGGTACTTTGGAGGCAATTTCTCCATACACGTTGGCATTACGCAACCGTTCGCAATCTAATTAGTGATTAGGCATAGAAACTTGAACAAGTAAGGGTAGAAGTACCGGTTATAGCCACTTTTACACCGTTTGGCCACTCTAAATTTTATCTAATATGTCAAGCATTATGAAATTACAAAAATATTTTTATATTTTATCTTTATATTAATCTTCAGTCTTAACTATTTACGAACATTATTTTTTATTTTACAGTATTTTTGATACTCGTTTCAACCTTAAATGGCCAAGAAGGATACATTGGCCACAAATGGTACTTCTACCCTACAATAGTCCTGGACCAGGATACAAGTGACAGTTTTATTACATTTCTATACAATTTAAAATTAGTAATTAAACAAAATAAATTAAATTTCATGCAAAAATATCGAGTATGAAGATAAGTCACGAAGATATTAAGTCAAACCAAGTCAAGTTCAGAGTTCGAGCGGCTGCCACCTTTGATGACGTCATAACTGAAAAATAAACCAGAGGGGCTATTATTGCCTAACGCACTCGCAATCGCAATCGCTATCATTTTGAAAATCGAAGGCTTGCCTGCATACAAAATGAAAACAATTCTTCCACTTTGAAGTCGATGGCGATTGCAATAGGCCAGCAGGTGGCGGACCCAAGTTTCAAATACTTACTAGGACACCTGCTAAACATTCCTGAAGAAAATCCATAAATTTAACCACTCGACTGCACAAATAGTGTTTTATAAAGAACTTACTTACTCTTTTTGAAACCGTTTGTGTTTATTATGCATTCATATTTTTAGAAATATTTTCATTTGGTACTTTTAGATATGAGGATATAATGAGTCATGCGGCGTATATTTTCATTAAGCCGTTTCCTGTCTGGAAGAGCCCAAACTTAGGGAGTTTTGAATAAGGTTTTTATTTTTTATGGTGTGGTGTATTTCTGGAATCAGCTGATGAAGCCCGTTCATATGATACCCCTATGGTAATGGTTTAACGAAGAGTAATCTGAAAATAAAAATGTCCGAATATGACGGCCGTAGATAAGGATGGCCATAGCAATAGTGCACATGTTATTAGGGATGGAAGTTGTAAAGGAGGGTTGTATGCAAGTTCATAAAGTGCCTTAATTAAATAATATAAAAATACAAAACCCAACCCTATAATCCTATCAAAGGCAATTAATTAATAACTAAATTAAAAGCAAGCTATAAGAACCCTACTGCATTTTTTGATATAAGTATGTTAAAAACTTTAAAACACATAAAATCCGTTTAAAAATTGTATGTACCTAGTGACACTAATGCCATCAACACGAATCAAATAACGTATCATGTATCAAAATCGGTTTACCCGCTGAGTAGTTACGAGGGGACATACATACATACAGATCGAACACATAACCGCAGTCGGGCAAAAACCTATCTAAGTTGTCCTCAACCGTTTTCTCTTCTCAAAACTCTATCGTTGTAAAATAGCGGTTGCTTATGACTCCGTCCACGTAGAAGTCGTTTTTCGCTATTCCGAAGATAACTGTCCTATTTTCCAGGATAAAAAGTATCATTTGTCCTTCCCCGGGACTCAAGCTATCTCCAAACTACATTTCATTGAAATCAGTAAAGCCGTGAAAGTTTAACAAACAGTCAGACAGACAGAAATACTTTCACATTTATAATATCAGTATGGTTCCAGATTATGTTGTAATCAGAGATATTTTTTTAGGTTGTCGCATTAACCTCTATAGGAGTGTGGGTCTACGGAACGAGGTACGAAATGCGCCTTTTTGTAGATAACGTTAACTTCATAAGCAGATACCGCAGCCCTGCCGACTACATATTTGAACAACTTTGGCCCCTGGGCGTATGCCTGCTGTACCTAGTCTTCTCCATCATCTTCATCATCGGAGTGCACCGCGTGAGTACCTACCTTAAGAAAGGCGGTATCCTTTTGCTATCCAACCTGGCGTCTCGAATTTTAGGGTCAGAAATAAATGTTACCATTTGTTTTGCAGCAAAACTCCAAGCTGCTGCTGGTATTCTTAGTGTATAGTATATTCGAGGTTATATTAGGGGCCGCCTTGATCGGGTTGCAACTGTATAAACTCGTGGACTATATAACGCACCATCACAACCTGGAAACACTTCTACACGAGCCTGTTTTTTACTTGCAGTTTATCATTCCGTTTGTGGTATACATGCGTAAGTATATCATTAAAATGTCTATTCTAGCTTTATTTCATGTTGAATATTCCAGCAGAGGCAACGAGGGTCGTTATGGTTAAACAAGATGTGTATATTCAGAATAAACGACAAGAAAACGTAAATTGATTAGAATAGCTATACCTACATAATAAAGCTCGTACGAGTTCGGTGTCGTGTGCCTATTTTTGTTCTCCGGTGAGCTAGGTATTTGCAGCCATAGTAAAAAATGATTTTTAACCAATTACATTTTCAATATATAGGTTTCAATTCCGTTAGTGCCAAACCCAATTTACAAAAGTTGCCTTCCCTTGTTAATATGGCTTGAACCTTGGAAAACGACATAATGGTACTTCTTCTCCCGGAAAATAGGGCGGTTCTCTAAAGAATAGCAATAAACGACTTCTACGCGAACGCAATCGCGGGCAACAGCAAGTCAAGCAATTGTTTTAAATCCCATCCCATGTATTGTTCTCTTTTTTTAACCTAGACTTTGTAATAGTAGTTTATGCAACAGTTGTATAAGAGAGGTCAAAAAAGACGAGTGGTGTGGTTACGATGTGAGCCGCAGGCGAACATCGTAAAGCAAGACGCCACGAGTATTTTTTGACTTTGTTATACACCGTTGCATACAATACTTTTTCTACGAGTTCTACGACTAGGTTTCAAATAAAATGCAAAATTAAATTAACAAAATTTATTAATATACCTAGGTTAGAATAAGAACGAACGAAGCACAGAACAACAAACGAGCGAGAAACATTCGAAAACAATAAAATATGTGTCTATGGTTAACTTTGTTTTTAAATTGATGTGCACTTGCCAGGTTTCATATTTTTTAAAAAAGTTGCACAATCGATTTAACTTGTGAAATAGGGACTAAAAAACACCTAATGATTTGAGAAATGAATTCTTTTACCTGATTGGTCGATTTTAATATAGCTGCGTTCTGGTTGGTTGATACCAAATAAAATGTTTTTTTAAAGAGTTAAATTAGTAAAAGAGTTTACATACCAAAAAGAACCTAACGTTCCGATTGACAGTCAATGTGTATTGTGATTGGTGGTTTAATTTGGTGAAGTATTTTGATTGGTCAAATTAACCTAGGTGTAAGCTTTGGCAGCTAGGCATATCGTTTTGGCTCAAAAAAGCACAAGTGCTGTTAAGGGGAATAGACTAGATAGACTTTTCTACGGAATGTTCTGCGGACATATTATCTATATTCTTATATTAGTGTTCGTGACTATATAAATGACAGATAAAAGTACAGGAGTAGGAAAAATTAATAACTTGATCCCGATTTATAAGGAGAAAACAAAAAGGTAATTGCTCATTATAACTATGAGAAATCGGGGAAGTGTCATTCCGTAGCTACTTTTTGCAATTGTTATCCCTATTAGCGGCCTTTACACGTAAAGTTCGGACCGCGGGCAACGCCACGCGCCATTCCAATCTTCGCTCCGAAACGTACATTTTGTACTACTATTACAGGTGCATTTAAGTACACATACGGTTCGGAGCGAAGATTGGAATGGCGCGTGGCGTTTCCCGCGGTCCGAACTTTACATGTGCAGGCCGCTACTGCATAGATAGATACGATCCTACACTACTACAGTAGTTAAAGTAACTAATTGTTAAAATTCGAAAAAGGAATGGAAAATTTAACACATTTCCTTGAGATTTTAACCAATAGTAACGTTTTTTGACCATTAGTTAGTTTAACTACCGATCAAACAACAGGTCATTAAGCTTTGTTGGCTGTAATTATAAAGAGAACATGGTTTTTTAAGTATGCATGCATAAAAATGATGTTTTTGTTTTCAGTTTTGCCAATTTACTTAATTGTGCTAATCAAGAGCGAGGTGCAGCGCTTGAAGAGGGCACGCGGAGAGACTCGTGTCGTCCTTGATACACCCGTAACGCAAGAGCAAGACAAATCATATAATTTTGTTTACTCTAACGAGACACCTGTACGTGGGAAGCCGCTGTTCCCTGTGGAGGAGCTCGAAAGGCTGAGGCAGCAAATGGGAGTTAAAAATGTGTAATTCATTGTCTTTTTTTAATGATATCTTTTTATGTTACTCTGCCAATTATATTTGCAGCAATAATTATTTAAATAAAGATTAAAGAAAGTACATTTGGGATTTTTTTTTATTACAAGGCTTCCTAATTTGAAATGAAGTTTCTG
This sequence comes from Acleris literana, assembly GCA_946894065.1. Taxonomy (NCBI): domain Eukaryota; kingdom Metazoa; phylum Arthropoda; class Insecta; order Lepidoptera; family Tortricidae; genus Acleris; species Acleris literana. The sequence continues at coordinate 15,812,071 of OX335683.1, read as the reverse complement.
TCTCCAATATAAAGCGGAAATTCTGACATATTTAATTACAAGTCTCGCGATGTGAAATAAAAGTTGTTTTAAACAAAATAATCTTCATTTATTTATTTATTTATTCATTTATTCATTAATTCTCTTCATCGCGGTAACAATTTGCTTCAAATTAAAATCTTTTTAAGTAAAGTGCCAATGACTTTAGTGACCTTTAAATAAATAACTTGTGGCATTTCCTGCCCTCGTATATTGAATTACACCACAATTCCAAAATTTTAACGCATTCAAAATAAATTTACTTTTTATGCCACTACCTAAAGTGTTTCTCGATTTTCACTCAACAAATTTGAGTAACCGTAGGTACTGAAAAAAACATGCCTTAGACCAAGATCGACCTAGATTTGGAAATCTTGCAACAAGTACCTACTTAATATAGCCAAACATAAATTAAAAGGTGATTTTCTTCCCTGTGCCCTAGTTTCGGTTAATTTTCTCACCCATCCCATAATGTTCAGAGTGTGAAGTTAAACCTTCATTTTTATATACCTAATTTATTCATTGTTAGAGAATATTAAAACTTAAACTGCAGAGATCGATTATGAAACTTTTTCTTTGAGTCGGTTTTCGAATTTTCACACAATGTTAAAAACAGTATATTTCCTACCAACATTTTTGGTTAGTTCAGACAATGTTGCCTTTAGGCCAGACCAAGCTGATCTTGAGTTCAAGTTAGCGTAGAAAATTAAGAAACAAATATTTAGGAGGAAGGAAAATTGTAATAAATTAACTCCATTCTATGCGATCTTTCATAACAACCTATTCCTCAAACGTAATCGTTGCAAAAATACAAAAACATTGATAATTTTATCCCCAAGTTCATAAGGTTACGCTAAACAATACTAATAATGTAGCAGTCTGACAGTTTATTTAGTTACGTACTTCGCCTCTGGCTGGTACACCGATCGGAAGTTCATTAAAGCTATACGGAGTCCGTCGCCATGGCTCGTCAGCCCACTAAGTGCTGCGGCTGCGCCCCGCTGAGGCCGGGCCTGCTGGCCTGGGCGTACATCAAGCTGGTAAGAGTATTCAAAATTTTATCAATATTAATATTTTTTACGTTAAAGATATACTTCGAACTGTCGCGATGTGACTTATCCCGAGCGCATAAACGTCTACTTTTACCGTTACAAATTCTGTAGATTTGGCACGCAGTCCGATCTGGAAGAGCCCTATAGTGCGAATCCATCTTTTAGTTAGGTTAGGTTAGAACTGTGACCATAACGACCGGACCGCGGTAGCGGCATTTATCTTAATTTTAGTCCCTAATTTTAGTACAAGTATAAGTAGGTAATATTAGGGCGTTTCCTTAAAAGTTTAAGGACTAAAATTAAGAAACGTTAATTTTTCTGCTCAATTACGAAAATTAGTCGTACATTTATATACCTACTCTACTCTCAACGCTAATTAGCAGAATTTCAAATTCGATAAGGCTGGGTTTTATAAAGGTCAGGAATCTCGAAACTTGTATGATGTTACTAAAATTTGATCTTACATATTTACTAACGGGCCTAAAACCGGGCCTAAATGAAGCAGATTCATTCCTCTCCCGTTAGTAATATGCTTGCACTTGCTACAGGAGTTTTGTCTCAGATACCACCAATTAATTGTCTTATAACAGTATAAGTAAGTAGTTAATTTTCGTAACTCAGTGGAAAAGTTAACGTTTCTTAATTTTAGTCCTTAAGTATGTACAAACTTTTAAGGAAACCCCTTATAGGTTACGGGGCCGTTTCCGCAATGTCAAGGCAAACCCACCATAAAGCTTTTTTATGGTTTACTTACTAGCTAATACTAAATTACACCTAAATCGATAAAAAGGTTTAACCAAATAATAAGACAAATAAAAAAAAAATGGTTATGGATATGAATTATGTAATAAATTAATTAATAGACAAGACACCCTAGCCTGGTCACACCTCTGAGGAACAGTAAATAAACCAGGCGCGGCGGCTGAGGCGGCCGAAACCATGAAAAAAAATAAGTACAAGGGTCTCGGCACAGAATAGCGGCCTGCATACGTAAAGTTCGGACTGCGGGAAACGCCACGTGCCATTCCAATATTCGCTCCGAACCGCACGTGTAAATGTAACTGTAATAGTAAAATAGTAAAAAACCTACGGTGCGGACTGGCGCGTGGAATGGCGCGTGGCGTTTCCCGCGGTCTGAACTGTGCCGTGTAAAGGCCGCTAATATCACTTCGTTCCTTTCGTCTTGTCGAGACCCTTGGTCCGTGGGGATCCGGTGCTATTAGCCTTTTTAAGGACATTTCAAGAAGGCTAATAGAAACAACGGAAGTCCATAGAGCTGGCAGATTCCTCTGGCAACGCATAAGCATTGCTATACAACGAGGAAATATTGTCATCATCTTTGGTATCATCTTTTAGATTTTATTTATTTGTAATTTAATCGTCTTTAGCTTAGCTATAATTAGGTTTATTTTTGCTTTAATTTATTTTTTAATTTGCCATTGTTTTAGTTTTAATTTTGAATTGTTACTTTGTATTATGTTTAAAGTGTATTAAGTTTGTAATTTGTATTTGTGCCTAGTAAATAAATAAAATATTAACAATTACTATGTTGTAATCAGAGTTTTTTTTAGGTAATCGCATTAACGTCAATAGGGGCGTATTTATCGAGTTATGAAATGCGTAATTTTATAGATCATTATAACTACATACTCTTAACGAGATACATCAGCCCTGCCTACTTCGTATTTGAACGACTTTGGCCCCTGGGCGTATGTCTGTTGTACCTAGTCTTCTCCATCATCTTCATCGTTGGAATGCACCGGGTGAGTACCTACCTTAGTAAAATTGAGGGGACTCTTCCAAAAACTTATTGAACTGAATTTTTATAGGTCCAACGCTTAACTGAGTGTGTTCCGTTCTGTATGGGAGCGGCACAGGAGGGGTGTGGTTTACGGAACGTCAAACGACGCATAACTTCAGTCGGACGTCAGCCTTGCTGTCTTCAATACGTGTTAATTGAACAGGCAGCTTTAAGTAAAACACACACAAGATTTGCAACCAAAGATGAGTCTGAACAGACTCACTTATGCGTTAGACCTATAGTCAGAAATTGATTACTATATTTTTTGCGCTCCGTAGTATCAATAGTCATTAAGAGTGGAAAAATAATGATAAAGTTAAAGTAAAGTTTTTTTAGGGTTCCGTAATAAAATGGTAAAAAAGGAACCCATATGGTAAGACACCTCGGTGCCTGTGTGTCTGTCTGTATGTCACAGCAGTATTTCTCTAAAACTATACAAGCTATCAACTTGTAATTTGGCGTAGTTGTATAACTTGCTTGCCCGCATTTGTTTTTAGTAAAATAATATGATTTATTTTTTAATTTTAAAAGGGTTATAGAATAGGGGTTGAAAAATGAAAGTAATTTGTTTTGTTATTGCAATTTCTTTTTATAATTTTCCGTTACGTACTTTTTGATTTAGGTATAGCCAAAAATGTACAAAAATGAAACGTCCCCCCTCCTTTTCTGGGCATTTCTCCACTAATTGGACAAGGGCAAGTGCGAGTCGGACTCGCGCACCGAGGGTTCCGTATTTGAGATAATATGTTTGGAAAATGCATACGAAATACGCTTTTTGTTATAAACTTTATTATCTATTGTAGCATTACCGCTACAAATCGCGTTGGTTCGCGTTAATTATCGCTAAATTATTTCGCCTTTTTCGTTTCTCAGCCTTTTTGGTATTATGGACTTGTTCATTGACCGGTTAGAGATAGTCATTTCTACTGCCAGTTTTGAATTTTGAATTCGTTTTTGTTAAATCCGATCCTTGTAGTAATACTGTCATTCAATCTCGTACTCTCGCCTTGATACTTCGGAGAATTTGATCAAATCTTTTCGCATTCAATGATATCTTTTCTGCATTAAATTATTTTATTAATAAGCCTTATTCGAGTGCCGCGTCCGGTAATGTTCAGTTACGCGAACGCCTTTCTTCCAACGCCATGGAGTCGATTATAGACGGATCGATATAGTGCTGTTGTCCTCTGTGTGTCCGGATAGCGGGTGAGTTGGCTTTTGATGCCATTCTGCCATATCACACGACTCTTCACCACCCAGCGGAAGATCTGGACGGGTGGCTTTGCAGTTCACCGTGTGGTTCGCCAACGAATTCGCTGGGCGATGGTTCGTCGACTGCGGTAGTTTTACCTTAATAAAATTTTATACAAGTTTTGGCCTGACCGTGTTCTGAGGTGGACGTCTACTTTTATAAGGCGCTGTACTTTAATTTAAATAGCTTCAATTGTGTGACAATCCGCAGACCTTGTTATATTATTCGTTTTGGTTACCAAAAGTTAAGATCTGTGTCAGCCTGCTAATCTAGTTTTATAATTGCATTGTATTTTATTTTAATCTAATCTTTAATTGTTCCCTAATTATAATAATCTCGTTAAAAATTCGTTCGGTTTTATTTTACTTTTACAGGTCTAAATTAACGTGCTTGTGGTTTTATCGCAACCATCCCGTGTAGTGTTCCGTACCCCTATTTTTTTATGGAGCGCTACACTATGCATTAAGGTCCATTTTGACTAGCCTAAATTTTAATACAGATTTGTAAAGTTTTGTGATATATTTTTTTTACGTAAAATATAATTTATTATCTTTAAATAACGGTTTTTTCAGATTATTTGGTCGATAAACTTCGGAGATAGGGGGGAAAAGGTCATTTTTTGTAATATTTTGGCTATAAATCAAAAAGTACGTTACGGAAAATTATAAAAAAAAATTAGTTTAAAAACGTGCAGACTGAGCCCTTTCATATGACTCCCCGTTTGCTATAATCAAGTCACTTTCATTTTTAAACCCCCTATTCTAGACCCCTTTTTAAATATTAAGAAAAATAGATTCATTTTTTTTTAAATGAAAACAGATGCGGGCAAGCCAAGTTATACAACGATGCCAAAATTTCTATAGTTTCTGAGAAAAACTGCTGTGACATACAGACAGACAGACAGACAGATACCGAAGCTTCACCATAAGGGTTCCTTTTTTACCATTTTGGTACGGAACCCTAATAATATGATAGCAATATGCACAAACGATGTAAAATAGGTCGCGATATGTACTGATTATATTTCTTCACTTTTAAATTTATAACCCTCGCTTCGGATTTCGTTTAAAAAAGATAAAGAAATATTTGCTTTAATTTAGAAATTATTTGCAAATAATTATTATTAAAATCATTTTTTCTCTTGCAGGAAAACATCAAGCTGCTACAAGTTTTCCGGGTGTATAGTATGTTCGAGGTTATGGTGGGGGCCGTCGCCGTGGTCGAGTTGCAACTTTTTCACGTGGCGCGTGATTTATTCTCCCGATTATGGCACGTCCATTTTATTTACAACTATTTCAATGGAAACTATGAAATATTCGCAAGCAGCCTGTACGACATAGTTTTTTACTTGACGCTGATCCTCCCGGTCGTAATTAACATTCGTAAGTATATAATTAAAATGTCTATAGCACTAGCTTTATTAGATACTAGCTAATGCCCGCGATTCCGGTCGTGTAGAAATAATTTATCGCAACTCGTAGTAGAAAGGACCCTATGGCCTTTTTCGGGCTCAAAGCTACCTTAGTACAAATTTTCATTGTACCTAATCCGTCCAGCAGTTTACCAGTGAAAGGGTCACACAGAAACAAAGGTACTTTCACATTTATAATACTTATTTGTAGGGATTCAACAAAACATAGATAACTTTAACAAAAAGCAAGCTTTCAAAACCCGACTGTTGCTAACCAAATTTAAATCGTTATAAATCCTAAATGATCGTTCAAAATGAAAAATGATGAAAGAAACCTAAAGATGACTTTTAAATCCCTATTCAATGATACCCCACTTGTCATACTTAGTCGACTTTTTTTTTTGCACGATATGGCGTCTGGTTGCCGCCCACAGACCTTAATCTAACTAGATGCCGCGAGTGTACGTACTTCGCGTGTCAAAAAGCAGTCTAAATGTCTGCTTTCTACGCGGCTTCATTTAGTACGCGTTCGAACGTTACCGCCTCCAGACGTCACCGATATCTAGAAAAATGACTGGTTGTTCCGTATTAAGTTATAAAAACTGTACAGGAAAAGCTGACCCAAATAATGGACATGTTTCCTTCCATAAGTACGTAAATTTCTTCTAAAATTACGTTTATTTATTTAAAGATAATTTATTTTAGGTTTGTCGTCGTTTTACTATGAAAAATAATACTGTGTGGGATTACTTCATGTTCATAATACATTGCCTGCTTTACTTGCAAAGTTGTAGGCCCTGTCTATATTAACGCGCAATGGAAATTTAACGGTCGATCTTTAGCTTGTGTCGCTTGGCTTCTTGGTACGAGTACTATTATAATTTTTCTGTCAAATTAAGCAAATAGTGATGTACACCTTCCGATTGTTTACGATTCTAACCGATTCTTGAAACAGGAATGATAATACGCTTAGGTATTTTGTGACACGTAGGTAAATTTTGCTGTTCTATAACGCTTTTCATCCTTATATCCGTCACCCGCTTATTTTTCTTTTTCTTTAAGTAATTTTCCTTATCTTTTTCTTTTCTAAGTTGACTGAGTTCTGGATCTGATTTTATTTTATCATAACGTAATTTACTAGCTTTTCTTTTCGCAGATAAAATTTCTTCTCTGGTTTTTTTATTTGGCTAGACATAATTTACCTACAACAAAGTAACGAGAATCATTACAAACCATAAGAAAGCATTTTGATTAAATCCAACTGAAAATGACTGCCATTACCTAAGAGTAAGATAAGATTTATCATTTTTCTGTCCTTTTATCATTCCTCTGGCAAATCGATAGAAAAATCGATATGTGAAATTCACGGACACATAAATTCGCGCTTGTAATTGCTTCGATCGCTTGCGACAATTTTGTAAGTGTTCTAGTAAATATTTCTATGGCAATAGTGTGTATATCTATCTATCTCTTTGTTGTCAAACAATTACGTACTTACGGTCACTTTCTTGTAATCGAAAAGATCTAGTAACTATACACATCTTTTTTTACGTATATGTGACATCATAACTTACCTGAAGAGCGGTGAAATTATCAACTTCCAAGCCACGCAGACACGGCGACAAGGCGCAACACGCGCGCGACCTCTTACTACAAAGATTGACCTCACACTGACTGATTGATACGAGCCGCATGGCGCGGGCGGCGGCGCCTTTGTATCGATTTCGCGCGGACAACGGGGAATTCACATCACTAATTCGTTCTTGTGACGTCACAGCAGGTAGAAAAAAAGTGACAGGGTTGGTTTTCATACAAATTGAGGTGTTTACGTTATCTAGTTAGATTAAGGTCTGTGTTGCCGCCATATTGAATTTTGATTACTGTCATATCTTCAGTGACACGTACCAGATAAAGACAAATCGATTGACATAAGAATCATCAAAATCGGATAACGGGATTAGTTTTTATAGTGCCACAAAGGAACAAACATACATATATAGGCTGTGAAACACATTACCCTCCTCCTTCGGCAGTCGGGTAAAAAGACCAAAGACTAAGAAACGACAATACTCGCGCTCATCACACAAATTGACGACGCGGTAGATTTTTTTAGTTCCATTTTATTTAATTTCTACTCTTTTGTGTCGCACTGTACAAGCCTAGAGCTTAGTTTAGGAATAGGTCAAATTGTGTGAGATCTTCCATTTATATTTTAAAAAAACCGTGGCCGGGAATCGAACCCGCCATTTTGATTTTAATTTTTTTACCAAGGCGAAGTAACACCATTATAAAAATATCACAATATTTTTAGAAAAACTAAAAGGGTAATTCCTAATTAAGTACGAGATATTTAAGAAAAATTAGCATGTTACAAAATCGTAAGCCTTCGGGGAAGTGTCCTTCCGTAGCGATTGTTTTTTAATGGTAATCCCTATTACATACAGAGGCGATCTTCTACGAGTCATCGCCTTAAATTAAATTCCTAACGTTATGAAACAGTAAATGGTTAACCAAGGCATAAAAGGCCTATGCCTAGGCATAGGCAATTGCGGGCCGAGTATTATTTTAAACGGACGAGCTTGCGAGTTTCCCGAAGTCCGAACTTTAACAGTTCAGACCGCGGGAAACGCCACGCGCCATTCCACGCGCCAGTCCGCACCGTAGGTTTTTTACTATTTTACTATTACAGTTACATTTACACGTGCGGTTCGGAGCGAATATTGGAATGGCACGTGGCGTTTCCCGCAGTCCGAACTTTACGTATGCAGGCGGCTATTCTGTGCCGAGACCCTTGTACTTATTCTTTTTCATGGTTTCGGCCGCCTCAGCCGCCGCGCCTGGTTTATTTACTGTTCCTCGGAGGTGTGACCAGGCTAGGGTGTCTTGTCTATTAATTAATTTATTACATCATTCATATCCATAACCATTTTTTTTTTTGTTTGTCTTACACGGTTAAACCTTTTTATCGATTTAGGTGTAATTTAGTATTAGCTAGTAAGTAAACCATAAAAAAGCTTAATGGTGGGTTTGCCTTGACATTGCGGAAACGGCCCCGTAACCTATAAGGGGTTTCCTTAAAAGTTTGTACATACTTAAGGACTAAAATTAAGAAACGTTAACTTTTCCACTGAGTTACGAAAATTAGCTACTTACTTATATTGTTATAAGACAATTGGTGGTATCTGAGACAAAACTCCTGTAGCTAGTGCAAGCATATTACTAACGGGAGACGAATTAATCTGCTTCATTTAGGCCCGGTTTTAGGCCCGTTAGTAAATATGTAAGATCAAATTTTAGTAACATCATACAAGTTCTTAACGAGATACATCAGCCCTGCCTACTTCGTATTTGAACGACTTTGGCCCCTGGGCGTATGTCTGTTGTACCTAGTCTTCTCCATCATCTTCATCGTTGGAATGCACCGGGTGAGTACCTACCTTAGTAAAATTGAGGGGACTCTTTGTCATCCAAAAACTTATTGTACTGAATTTTTATAGGCCCAACGCTTAACTGAGTCTGTTCCGTTCTGTATGGGAGCGGCACAGGAGGGGTGTGTTTACGGAACGTCAAACGACGCATAACTTCAGTCGGATGTCAGCCTTGCTGCGGTCAATACGTGTTAATTGAACAGGCAGCTTCAAGTAAAACACACACAAGATTTGCAACCAAAGATGGGCTTGTGTAGCGAGCACGCAATGTTTTTTTTTTTAATTTGAGATCTGTCAGTAAACTATGTCCTTCGCTTCTCAATATGTAGATAGTAATGTCAACATTTCCAGACATTTTTGAGAAAAATAAATTTAATGGTGATTGTTACACTCTACTTTTCATGTAGACTATGAGGAACCTGGGTAGTAAAACTTATAAAACTAAGAGTCAGCATAGTTTTAACAAAGAGAGGCTGTATACCAGTTTAGCGTGACTCAGTACAGTTAGGTTTATTTAATAAGCTTACTAAAGAGAGGCTGTAAGTATAGGTTTTGCTACTAGACAGGTCCATCCATTTTTTTTGTAATCTTACTAAAGAGAGGCATGTATAGTTTCTGCTACTGCGTAGGTACACTGACGTAGTTCTTTTTCAAATTACTTTTTATAATAATCTTACTACTGAAAAACTGTATAGGTTTCCGCTACTGCAAAGGTCCATTGACATACTCGTGGTTCTTTATTTTAATTACTTTTCTTTCCTAGTGATGACACGCATTACTTTCAACACGTTTCTAAGATAAACAATGGACTTTTTTTTCAAAGTGTAAGACACGAAAAATATATTTATCATATAGCCAATTCATTGCATCAATAGCTTAAGTGTTAAAAAAATTGTTTAAATATTTCGATGTTTTTTCATAACGTAATGCTACATGACAACGAAATCAACATCGTAACAAAACCAGAATAACGTTATGAATGGCGTGCAGCACCTCTATTCTAGGCGGTAAAAACGATATCGTAGTTTGCCTGTTACGATATTGTTATGAAGTCAGCCGCCATTACTGTCAAGAAAATAAGAGCTATCAAAACGTTGACAATACGATAACTGATCAAATGCGATATTGTTTTTATATACCGTGTTGAATAGAGGCGCTGTTACTTTGAGTAGTTAAGTAGTAGTTTTAATGCCCTTAATCAAAGAGTCGTAACACAGTATATAAAAAAGGTACTCTGTGGTCGTAACGCTGTCGACTCTTAAGCGGCCTTTACACGTAAAGTTCGGACCGCGGGAATTCCACGCTCCATTCCGAGCCGTACATTTTTTGCTATTTTACTATTACAGTTGCATTTACACGTCCGGTTCGGAGCGAAGATTAGAATGGCGCGTGGCGTTTCCCGCGGTCCAAACTTTACGTGTGCAGGCCGCTTTGGATGCACTATTAGATCGGCGGCAATGACGGTAACCGTGGCATTGTACGAACTAACGAATTAAGCGCAGTAAAACCCGTGTCTTATAACGTTATTGCCTACATCGTTGTAGAAAATCTCGTTAATATATATCGATATGAAGTTTATTCATTATGATGTCTAGGTACCGCTATGGATCGGAGTTTTATAACGTTATAATAACGTTATAGCGCGATTATAACGATATAATTAAAACGTTATCGTAAAATAGCGCTTTTTGAAGGTCAGCTCGCGCTCTCGTAGACATCTAAGTCTTATTGGCCGTATTAATAAAGTGCTCGTGGTTATGTAAACATGCATATAAGGTGGTGTTTTTGTTTTCAGTGTTGCCAATTTACTTCATAGTGCTAATCAAGAGCGAGGTGCAACGCTTGAAGAGGGCACGCGGAGAGACTCGTGCTGTCGTGTGTGGTATATCCGTAATAAACGAGCAAGACAAAAAATATAGTTTTGTTTAGTCTAATGACACCTGTACGCGGGAAGCCGCTGTTCCCTGAGGAGGAGGCAGCTGTCGGGAGTTAACAATGTGTTAATTAAAACAACAAAATTATTCAAGCTTTTATGTTATTTTGCCAAAAATATTGCAATAAAAATATATCCAAGCTTCCTAACTCGAGGTTACTTTCTTCGATATTACTTGGAAAGTGTTAAAACTATTTACAAGTCTTTTGCAATCTGAAATAAATATTGATTTTAAACAAAATTTGTTAATTTTTTTATTTTCTTTTTCTTTTTATTTATAGTCACTTTAATAATTAGCACAGCGCAATGACCTAGCAATCAGAACGGTAACCTATTTTTATACGAGACTTAAGAATAAAGAGATATCAGATAAAAGTGCATTACTCGTACTCTAAAAACCATATTATTTAAAAAACAAAACACCCGACTGCAAAGAATGGGATTCCTCCTAATTAAATATTAAATAAACTATTGCTGACGGGGACAAGTTTGTGAACTTTGGTTTGCTTGCCTGTTTTTTTTATTCAATATTAAGTCAAGCGTAATTCTACAATAAACCTTGTTTATACCTCAATTCCGTTTTTTTAAAGTGATAATATAAACATGTTTTTGCAGTAAAGTTTTTTTATTTTTTTAATACCTAATTTAGCTTATTTTAAACTTTAATGTTTTGAATTTTTATTGTGTGGTTTATTTAACTACTATTGAAGGTGAAGGTTTGCTTTGTTTTTACAGACTGCAGAAAAAAGCTCTTCTTTTTTAATAGCGCTGCAAAATGCGACGGTAGCGGGTTTTTAACTTTTGTTGTTGGCTATGGTTCTGTTTATAATTATCTCTTTTCTACATTTGATTGAACTATCCAAGCTTACGAGTATGTTTAGTTTCTGGTTTATCATCTTGTCGTGAATTAGGCACATTGCCAATTTCTAATTCAGAAGATTAAGACTTACGCTCCAGCATTTCAATTTTATCTTCAAGTTGCTTGATAAGCGCAGTTTTTTTTTCAAATAAAATAGTTGTTCAAGTAGAGAGCCATACTCTAGACTTGTTCGCATATCGGAACTTTGATATTTTATTATATCGACACCTTTTTCGATAATTTGTGCCAGGGACGTAAATAATGTAGGCATTTCGGCTTTGACGCTGCGCAGCTCGGTTTTACAGCGTTGCTTCACGGCTTCCCGTTTCCTTTTGAGGCGCATAATAATACTCTGTTAACTGTTCTTCCTCTGAACTTCCACTGAGTCCAGAGATGGAATCAGAATACGCGATGGATTGTGAGGCTGGGCGGGAAAAACGTTTGTGTCTGAGGTTGATGACTGGGGTGTTATTCTCTCAAAAAACTGCGGTCTGTCGGACGGACGAGCGATTCGAATCGGCGAGTTTAAGTAGTCCCGTCCGAGAGAACAAAACACATTTTAACGTTCGGGAAGTCATGCTGCCAAATTGAATAAACGCGCTAAATTGTGTTTTGTTCACTCTGACGGGACTGCTTAAACTCAAGGGCCGCCCCTTCTGGCGAGGTAGGTCACTTTCTTGGGATGTCAATTTAGAAGAACGACATGTTCGTTTTAAGTCCATTTCGATAGACGACATATTCTGACTTAGTCAACTTCTTAATAGGTCCAGTAAGAGGGTCGTCATTTTCTGACTTAGTCATCTTCTCAGTAGGTCTATTTCGAGGGACGTCGATTTCGGAGTTAGTCATCTTCTGAGCAGGTCTGTTACGAGGGACGTCAATTTCTGAGTTAGTCATCTTCTGAGTAGGTCTGTTACGAGGGACGTCGCTTTCGGAGTTAGTCATCTTCTCAGTAGGTCTATTTCGAGGGACGTCATATTCTGGGTTAGTCATCTTCTGAGTTGGTCTGTTTCGAGGGACGTCATTTTCTGACTTAGTCATCTTCTCAGTTGGTCTATTTCGAGGGACGTCATATTCTGGGTTAGTCATCTTCTGAGTTGGTCTGTGTCGAGGGACGTTATTTTCTAACTTAGTCAGCTTCTGAGCTGATGATACTCATTTTGTTATAAACAATTCTATGCAATAAGGTCCTAAATTTCAATACAGTTTTTCAATAAAAAAAATTATGTTATTTCTCAAAAACTGGTACTTTTGAACACTCCATTTAATATTTCCAATAAAATATAAATGATTAGCTATACGTCAGGATTTTTTTAATTTTCATCTGTTACACTGCAATCTTTTTTCTTAACGTATAATTCTCAGCTAGTAAGTTTTTTATCTCCGTTTCGTTTTGGCAATGATAGTCAAATTACCGATTTTTTCTTTCATTTCATCCAATACATGGCTATTATTTTTATTTAATTTAGAGTAGCTCCTATTTCAATCTACCTTAGGTGTTGAATTAAATGTCCAAATCGAAATGAGCGTCTTACCAAAAAAACGCCTTGGCTGTTTCAGAACAAGAATGTGTTCTGAAACTATAAGATATATTTGACAGAAAAACGTTAGCGGTGTTTGCATATTGTCTAGGCCACCTGGCCCCTATTTCACAATCCTGACAATGACAGGTGACAGGTGACATTTCACTGCGCATGGCGCAGCTTATATTAATCCCAGTGATGTAAAAACGTATTAACTCGGCAATGTATATCGAAGTATCACCTGTCACCTGTCATTGTCAGGATGGTGAAATAGGAGGCAGGCATCGAAATATAATAAGTATGGAAGAGTAACACCGAACAAACTTGACGTTGAAATATGTCCCATTTCCTCTACGCTTGAAACGTTTGAGTAGACGCCATTACTGTAGAGGTTGTATATATTTTCACCCATAAGAAAACTTTGATTAGTTAAACTGCTATGACAAGAGATTTGATTGGTCTATATTTTTCTCGTTATGGCTAATCAAACACGTTAGAAAATGACACATCTGACATTTTGCTGAACTTGGATGGTTTAATGCAGAAGTGATCCGTACTTTAAATAAGTTAAGGTGTATACTTTATTTATACAGCAATAATGTTTTAGTAAATATTTATTCTTAAAAATATAATATTTAGTAGGCAATAAATAACGATATTATACGGATATAATTATCTACATAGAAAATCGACAAAACTCACATTATTATACCTAATAGGTAAATCAAGATTTGTTATGATGAGGCGTGGCGGTATTTGATCGTACCTAATTTAAATAAAACAAGTTGCAGTACCTAAGTATTACCTACTAAAACACATATAATTATTTTTTTTATAAAATTTCGTAAAATGAATGATGAGGTGTGTGAGGCTATTCAACATAGTAAAACTGCACTTTCGGAATATAATATTAATATAGTCGTTTATTCTTAATATCATCTTGTCCAAACGCTAAAAAAACATCACTAAATATATACAAAATACTATCAGAGTATGTCTCCTTAAAGTAAAATGAGCCAACTTAAGGATTTAAGGTAGTTTCCCTCCAGGGCCCGACTTATTTTCCACACAGTACATGAAAAAACGAAATCATTATCTACAACCTTGATCAAACCTTAACTCGGCAGATTCAGGTAAGTTACATACAAAATTACAGATTAGCTATCAAAATCTCGATACGATGCAGCGTATCCAGCCAAGTTCAAAGAAAAAGAAACTGGCGACGTAGCAGCCGTGTGTTGTTACACGAAACATTTCTATCTATTTTTGACCCCATCACAACTCAAAACTTATTTAACCTACTTACATACAAAATATAGCTGAAAATTTAGAAAAAAATATATGAAAACCTATGTACCGCGAAATATGGTTAATTTGTTTAATTTTTGACGACTGGAATTTAATAAAGAATCTTGTTTTGCGATGTAATGAAGCCTCACTCTTAAAAATTCTTCTATGACCGTTTTCAATAACAGCATGGTATGGTTGCTGTCGAACGGATGGCTGTTTGACAATGCCCTTAAAATATCACCGTTTTCTATTATTAACCTTTGACACTGATTCACAATAACTTGAAGGTTTTTGGCTCTGTACAAAATCTTCTCGTGACTATTGCGTTTTATCATTTCTCTTAGTATTCGCTCTGATTGGGCACATATTTTAAATACTATTACTGACGAATAAACCAAACTGCCAAAATCTTTCAAAGATATGAGCTTATGAAAGTACAATTTCTCATTTGCAAATAGCAATTTGACGCAATCTGGGCAATGTAATTTTGAATGAACTTTATTTGCTACAAATCCTGCAATGTATCCGACAATTTGCTCAATAGTTTCTGGCAGTGGTCGTTCACTATCCAGCATATTGGAAAATATTGAGCAATTTTGCATTTCCGTGTCGACCGTACTAGTTGCAAAAACATCTTCACACTCTTGATCGTTATGTCGATACCCAAGAGTGGACTTATTAATTGTCGATGAGCAGTTCAGGATTGGAAAATCTTGCAAAGGGATGCAATTACCGGTGAATTTGGATCGTAGTTCTAAATGTAAGAGTGTTTTTGTATAAATACCCATAAACTGTTTTGCGTTTGGGTTGTTATTGCAACGGCCGTGGTTCCGAATGACTCCAAAAAATAGCTCAAGGTGATCTTGACTGAATTTATATGGCAGTATGAATTTCAGTTTCTGTCGGTTTTCAACGAGATCTGTAAATAGCGTTTTTAGACTTTCAATGCATACAAGTAGTCCTAAAAAGCCAGTTTTAGATTGGGTTTTTGTTATACATTTTTGGGTTGTACTGTTTACCGTTATTTTTTGACCTTGTATTATTCGCGTTGATTTTGATTGAACGTCAATCTTAAGACCTTTTATATAAGCTTTAGCTTTATCGAGAAATTTAAAATAATAATCTTTTTCTGTAATGGAAAAAGGATGTTTAAAACCATGACTATCTAGTGATCTAGTGTTCAAAATATCAAATAAATCGTTGATTATTTCTATGAAATTAATTGTTCCGTCCGCATTCTTAAAATCGGGAATGTTTAATTCATGAGCACACAACTTAAGAGCGGAAGCAACACTATGACTGAGTGTTTGTGTGGCTAATTTGACATTCATTATGTTGTTTCGAAACTGTAAATGACGTTCCGTCAATTTATTTCCAAAGTGCAGTCCAATATTATCTTGTAGAAGTTTCAAATTTTGCAAGTATTTCCATTCAACTTTTTCCCCGTTTTGATCGATTATGGTTTTTTGCGCTTCAAATGTATTTCTTACAAGTTTGAACATATGGCATGGGTCTAATATAAGAACAACCGGCCTTCCAGTCGAAGGATGATTGAAATGAGTTTTTAAATTGTTTGGATCGTCAAAATTACATCCTAGAAGCTTAGCGGTTCCAATATTAGATGGACACCCATCGAAAGTTAGACTGACGACTTCGGCACCAGCGTCATGACATGTTTTTAAGCACATTTTAATGATATTGGATCTCTGTTCTGCAGCCAACCCATTTACAAAAAAATATCCCAAAGGCAACTTAAATGAATCGTTTAGGGATACAATCATCAACACGTAGGCTTGGCTGGCAATATCTCCTTTAGGACTGAAAGTGACATTACCCACGAAATCATTGCCATTTAAAATCCTTTGCTGTCGTATAGCCATTTCATCTACCATTAAGCAGGCAAGGTTTTTGTCACTTTGCTTATATTTTGATTTAAGTGCCCTGAAACTTTCCTTTGTAAAACCTGGCCCGCCCTCGATAGATTGGTACCATTTTGTTAATGTGGAAGGATGCGGCAGACATAAGTTTAATTGCGTTCTTACATATTTGTAACCAGCTGGGGAGTAATAATTTAATGTCAAAGCAAATTTTTTTATGGCTGGTGTGAACTTAAAACTAGCCCTACTTTTTTGAGATTGTTTTTTTTGTAAGTTAGTAACTAAATCGCCAGAAAATCCCCCTAATGCGGTATGGATGTTTGACTGCCCGTGGCCTTTTTTCTTTAATTCTGTAAGAACATCCTTTAAACTTATGTTTGTTTTCAAGATGGTTCGGTTTCTCCGTTGTAATTTTTTAATTTTCGTAAGTCGCTTTTCTGCTAGATGTGTTTTACGCCTGAGTTGTTCTTTGATTCGAAATGTTTTTGGAGAATTTAAAGTAGATTCTATTTCAGATGAAATTGAATCGAGGTTATCTTGTCTTTTCATGACTTTGGAAGGACTTTCGTTGTCATCGTCTAAGTTACCTTGCACATTAAACTTGCACTGACAGTGCGGGCATTGAATCGTTGAGCTTGGCTGCAATGAAGAAACTAATTTATATCTAGTCATTTAAGATAGGAAAAAAAATCATCGGCTTAACATTTTTTTTGATTCTCACCAGTTTATGCTTACGTGACCTTACGTGAGGTGGTGTCTTGTTCTTGGTTTCTGCGATAACACCAAGTTCGCGATTTCCGTTTGAGTGAATTTTTCGTGAATTAACCATCTGTAATATTTAAAAGCCGGTTAAGTGGCCCTAAAAGTATTGTTTAGTCCGTATTTCAAAAGTTAGAAGAGAAAAAAGCGAATACGTAAGACCTTTGTGGTTTTACATTACATTTATCTAATAAGCCCTATATAGATGCCCCACCTCCACGCTTGTATTGAATTAGTTTTTTCTTACTTCACTCAGCTTGTTGACATTATATAAGTATCGTAGGATACCTATATGTTGCGGTTTCACATTTAATCTAGTTAGACTGAATAGGTATTTTAGTCTCAGAGAAATAAGCTGTGACATACTGAATGGTTATTATAAATAGAATCGAATAAATAGAATAGAGTGCACGAATGTCCTTCGGCTAAAATGATGATGATGATGATGATGAATGATGATGCATGAATCTAATGTATCCATTGTAAATATATATTTTTAACGTACTGTGCAATTTGGAACCGCTGAGCATTTCAAAAAATGTCTCCCAGTTTTTGAA
This sequence comes from Acleris literana, assembly GCA_946894065.1. Lineage (NCBI taxonomy): Eukaryota > Metazoa > Arthropoda > Insecta > Lepidoptera > Tortricidae > Acleris > Acleris literana. The sequence goes on along the minus strand of OX335683.1, from coordinate 15,794,311 downwards.
ACTAAAAAGTCAGTTTCTTCAAAATGGATACTGCATATCCTACAATGTTTGCTGGGAAGCCACGTTTCATCGCGTTTTTCTAAACGAACTGCAGCTATCCAAGCAAAACGTTTTTCTTCATTTCTAGGAAAACTAAAAAAAAACATTAATCTTTAATATTATAATTATTTCAGAACTTATATTGCATAACATCGGCCATGTCCATTTTGTAAGGAAATTATTTAATTGTAATTACTTACTAATGGAATGAAATTACATCCTTTTTAGGGTCCGTGCGACTCCTACACCAATTTACGGTGCACGTCGGCATCGTTGTTGCTATAGTTTCTTCTTCTTATCAGTTTTTTATAATTATTTTACAAAACTATGATGACAACCATTTGACATAACAACTCAAAGCCTACTGCAAGCCAGTTGAGCACCAAGTATTAGCTCCGCCCATTTTAGCACTAAGTATGTGGAACACTTTTTGAATGACAATTACTCTTCCATACTTATTATATTTCGATGATTGCCTACTAAATATTATATTTTTAAGAATAAATATTTACTAAAACATTATTGCTGTATAAATAAAGTATACACCTTAACTTATTTAAAGTACGGATCACTTCTGCATTAAACCATCCAAGTTCAGCAAAATGTCAGATGTGTCATTTTCTAACGTGTTTGATTAGCCATAACGAGAAAAATATAGACCAATCAAATCTCTTGTCATAGCAGTTTAACTAATCAAAGTTTTCTTATGGGTGAAAATATATACAACCTCTACAGTAATGGCGTCTACTCAAACGTTTCAAGCGTAGAGGAAATGGGACATATTTCAACGTCAAGTTTGTTCGGTGTTACTCTTCCATACTTATTATATTTCGATGCCTGCCTCCTATTTCACCATCCTGACAATGACAGGTGACAGGTGATACTTCGATATACATTGCCGAGTTAATACGTTTTTACATCACTGGGATTAATATAAGCTGCGCCATGCGCAGTGAAATGTCACCTGTCACCTGTCATTGTCAGGATTGTGAAATAGGGGCCAGGTGGCCTAGACAATATGCAAACACCGCTAACGTTTTTCTGTCAAATATATCTTATAGTTTCAGAACACATTCTTGTTCTGAAACAGCCAAGGCGTTTTTTTGGTAAGACGCTCATTTCGATTTGGACATTTAATTCAACACCTAAGGTAGATTGAAATAGGAGCTACTCTAAATTAAATAAAAATAATAGCCATGTATTGGATGAAATGAAAGAAAAAATCGGTAATTTGACTATCATTGCCAAAACGAAACGGAGATAAAAAACTTACTAGCTGAGAATTATACGTTAAGAAAAAAGATTGCAGTGTAACAGATGAAAATTAAAAAAATCCTGACGTATAGCTAATCATTTATATTTTATTGGAAATATTAAATGGAGTGTTCAAAAGTACCAGTTTTTGAGAAATAACATAATTTTTTTTATTGAAAAACTGTATTGAAATTTAGGACCTTATTGCATAGAATTGTTTATAACAAAATGAGTATCATCAGCTCAGAAGCTGACTAAGTTAGAAAATAACGTCCCTCGACACAGACCAACTCAGAAGATGACTAACCCAGAATATGACGTCCCTCGAAATAGACCAACTGAGAAGATGACTAAGTCAGAAAATGACGTCCCTCGAAACAGACCAACTCAGAAGATGACTAACCCAGAATATGACGTCCCTCGAAATAGACCTACTGAGAAGATGACTAACTCCGAAAGCGACGTCCCTCGTAACAGACCTACTCAGAAGATGACTAACTCAGAAATTGACGTCCCTCGTAACAGACCTGCTCAGAAGATGACTAACTCCGAAATCGACGTCCCTCGAAATAGAGCTACTGAGAAGATGACTAAGTCAGAAAATGACGACCCTCTTACTGGACCTATTAAGAAGTTGACTAAGTCAGAATATGTCGTCTATCGAAATGGACTTAAAACGAACATGTCGTTCTTCTAAATTGACATCCCAAGAAAGTGACCTACCTCGCCAGAAGGGCTTGGACAATCACTCGTTCGTCCGTCCGTCCGTCGTTGTTGAGAGAATCACACCCCTGGACTGAGATTGTACACGGTAAAACTTTGACGTTTGACGTGTTGCCGTATTCTTTTTACGAGTAACTTGACCGCTAATACTGTCAAGAAAATAAGAGTTATCAAAACGTTGACAATACGATAACATATCAAAAACCATATGGTTTTACCCAGAAGAATTGAGGCATTGATTACAGCGGGAAGTATGGGGTGACGGTCGCGGTGGAGTATGATTAAGAGGCATTTCTGTACGAGTTTTCAGTGTGTGCTACCAGGCGAACAGAAACCCAAGTAGATATGACGAAGCTTACTTCGCAATCGTAGCCTTGATTTCCTCCTACGCTGACATCGGTCGCTGACGTCGGTCCAGCGTACGAATATATGGCAAATCTGCCGCGAACGCGGTGTCCCATAGAACATGGTGTATATTCGTACGCTCGACCGACGTCAGCGACAGACAATAGCGTAGGAGCAAATCAAACCGTAAGGTCACGTAAAGAATGTTGCGATCGTCAATTTCTTGCAATACAGCTTTCCGTCAAGTACAACTGGACTTTTGGCAAACGAGATTAGTCCATGTGTACGTGTAGTCATAAACGGTGAGTTGTCTATTACCGATCGGTTGCGCGTGCGCTATCTGCTAGTGATAACTGACAACTATACACTATTCTAGTGTCTTTTTTGTTCAAACAATGTTAGTTTTGACTTGAGTTACTGTCGCTAAGTACCAGGGGAACATCACCGCTGCTAGTATCCTCGCGCGTTGCAAGTTAGCAGATAATCGACTCCTGGTGAGCTATGCACTCCTGGTGCACTATGTATTCTATTTATTAACTTTAACACGTACTGCAGGGACCTCCACCACTTCCTTCCACTGTATTAAAAGCTACAATCTTTTATAAAACATCCCCAGGGATCTTGCAGGTATCGATTTGAGAAGTGTATTCCTCGAAATAGTTTTCAAAATTTTATACATTGCTAGTATATGTATGTCAAAAATCTTTTGAAGATCAAGAAGGATTATTTTAATAAAAAAATGAAAAGATACGATAAAACATGGTAATCTGACTAGCTCTTAGTTAAAGCAGAAAATATTAAAACGTCATTTAAACCTTTTTATCAAACAAAGTCTCCGTCACAATACAAAAACATTGATTATTTTTATCATAAAGTTCAAAAGAGTTACGCAAAAAATATGCCAATTATCTGATAATATCAGTTTATGTAACAGAATTTGACAGTACACTATGTTACTCTACCTCTTGCTGGTACACCGTCTGGAATTTCATTCGAACTGTTCGGAGTCCGCCGCCATGGCTCGTCAGCCCCCTAAGTGCTGCGGCTGCGCCCCGCTGAGGCCGAGCCTGCTGGCCTGGGCGTACATCAAACTGGTGAGAGTATTATTATTTTCCATTGTGTGTGTGTGTGTGTGTGTGTGTGTGTGTGTGTGTGTGTGTGTGTGTGTGTGTGTGTGTGTGTGTGTGTGTGTGTGTGTGTGTGTGTGTGTGTGTTTGTGTGTGTGTGTGTGTGTGTCTGTGGCACCGTAGTCTTAAACGGGTGAACCGATTTGGATGCAGTTTTTATTTTATTTGAAAGTACAAGTGTTCAACAAACATTTTAGCAAGTTGAGCTAGACACACGGAAGTGTGTTCGGACAAGATCAAAGTGTTAGATAAACCGTATCTTATGTCCTTCCCCGGCACTCAAGCTATCTTCAAACTAAATTTCATTGAAATCGGTGAAATGCTTAAGCGATGAAAGCCAAACAGATAGACAGACATCGAGAGTTACTTTCATATTTATAATAATATTTTATAGATTATGGCGTAATCAGAGTTTGTTTTAGGTTTTATCATTAACATCTATAGGAGTGTGGGTCTTCTTAACGAGATACGCGATGAGTCATCATGTAGATTACGTTAACTACATAATTAATTATCTGGAATTGAGCGTTTGCTATGCGTTCCTAATCTTCGTCATCATTTTCATCATTGGAGTGCACCTCGTGAGTACCTACTTACTACCTTAAAAAAGAGGGGATCCTTTGTCACACATTTTATTGTATGGAATTTTTAACGTCAGAAATATTATACACATTAATATTAACAAAAATTCATATATTTTGTTACATTTTTTTTGCAGCAAAACTCCAAGCTGCTGCTGGTGTTCCTAGTGTTTAGTATATTCGAAGTTATACTAGGGAGCGCTGCGGTCGGGTGGCAACTGTATGAACTCGTGGAAAATATATCGTTATATCGCAACTTATATATTGACGACTCCGATGTGTACTTCGAAAGTCATCTATACGACCCCGTTTTTTACTTACGGTTGATCTTTCCGTTGGTGGTAAACATGCGTAAGTATATAATTAAAATGTAGTTACCTGAAAATAAAGAAACAAAGAAAAACTTTTTTACGCTGTTTGTCCGAATTTTCATTTGTCTCAAAATCCCTTTTCTCTGAAACCGTTTAACTTTCCTGAATTGTTATAAAATTCACTTAAACTCACCTACAGGTTCTGTAGGTATATTTCATTAAACATTTTTAAAAGTAGGTAGTTTTGGGGTTCAGAGAAAACTGAATTTTCGGACAAATGAAACAACGGACAAAAGTTTTTCTAAACAACTATTAGTTACCGGCTTGAACCTTGGGAAAACACATATTATGCTACTTTATATCCCATAAAATAGGGCAGAAGCCTTAGACAAGATGCTTAACGCTGTCGAAAACGATTTTCGAAAACTGTCAAAGTGTAAGGAACTGACATAAGCGCTTGATACGACCATCTGGCAGCTTACGTCAGTCCTATATAATACATTTTTGATACCGATTACTTTTCTACCAGATATAAAGTCAAATGAAATTTTAAACTCGTAGACAATTAAGTTTCGTATGTCGTATTAATAAATTGCTCATTGTCAAGCAAATATCCATTAAGTGCTGTTTTTGTTTTCAGTTTTGCCAATTTACTTGATTTTGCTAATCAAGAGCGAGGCACAGCGCTTGAAGAGGGCACGCGGAGAGACTCGTGTCGTATTTGATGTACCCGTAACGCAGGTGCAAGACAAATCATATAATTTGGTTTGCTCTAACGAGACACCTGATCGTAGGAAGGCGCTGTTCCCTGTGGAGGAGCTCGAGAGGCTGAGGCAGCAGTTGGAAGTTACGGATGTGTAAATCATTGGTTACTCATTTCATTTAAATTTTTATAATCCACTATGTGTTACTTTGCTAATTCAATTATATCTGTTGCAGTAATGATTGAAATAAAGGTTTCAAAAAGAACGTTTGAGTAAAAATACATTTTATTTACAAGGCTCATAACTGGAAATGAGCTTCTATGCTTTTTCCTATTCTGAAATAATCACAAGTTTTGCGATGTGAAATATTATATGCTTTATTTAATTATTTTCAGATAAGTTTTTTTTTAAAGTGCTAATGATTTTAGTAACCGAGGGTCCTTTAAATAATCAATCATTTTATCGATGAACCTTAAATTTACTTTTTTATAATAAATAATGTATCAAATAATGTATCATGTTAAATTACCCGCTGGATTCCGAATATAAAATGGTTGTTGACACAATGAATATAAAATAACTTAAATAAAACTGACAGTTTTTGGTTCAGTATAAATTATAGTCTTTTTACCAAGTATCTAATTGGAATTGGATGGGCACAGACGAGGGCCAAAATGAACGTTCTTAGAAAATCAAAAACTGAGCAAACTAGGAGGTATTAGTTTTATTATATCTTTTCAAAATAGTGTACAATAACATCAATACATCGTTGCATCCGATGGAAACACTGAGAAAAGCACTTTGCCCACTCGTCCTTAGGGGTCTGTTCGACGGCATTTTGAAACGCAGCCATTGCTTTCTCGGCGTCCATAAAACGTTATCCTCGAAGTTTTACTTTTGTTTTCGGGAATAAATAAAAATCGCAAGGTGGCAGGTCGGGGCTATACGTTGGGTCGGCTGACGTCGCCAAATAGTCGATCGTTAGCCTGACAGTGTGCGATGACATTCCATACATGTAACAGAAGATGAAAAAAAAGATTCAGCTTCAGCTCGTGTGGCACATATCGACATTTCTTTTAAAAACACTTTTAAGTTCCAAAGCAGTTTTTTTGATCGGGCGAATATTATCGAATTTTTTTTTGCTTATCGAAATTTGCATCAGGGTTTCGTACCTCAAAAGGAAAAAAGGAACCCTTATAGGATCACTCGTGCGTCTATCTGTCACAGCTGATTTGCTCCAAAACTACTGGACCGATCGAGTTGAAATTTGGTACACATATGTAAATCAGTGACCCAAAGACGGACGCGTAACGTAAATAAATGAATTTTGGACAAGGGGGCCACTTTTGGGCACACAAATATATTTTTTTTATAATTTTAATATGAACAGTTTTTAAGTTATTTAAGAAAATAGGCGAAAATTTACCATTGCCCTCTTATTCCAAAACTGTTGGGCCTAAAATTTTGAAAAAAATATGGAAAATAGTTCTACACCTATATATATATATTACAGGAATACCTATAAGAAGTTTGAGTGTTCAAAGTTACATAGGCATCCGTCTTTGAGTCACCGACTTACATATTTGTACTAAATTTCAATTCGATCGGTCCAGTAGTTTTTGAGCAAATCTCTTCCATCTGTCACAGATGGAAAGATAGACAGACAAGACTAACAGACAGGCATATGGTGTGGAGACGGAACCCTCTCCACGCGAGTCGAACTCGCACTTAGCCAGTTTTTTAATTTTATTTCATTGTTTATTTTAAATACACTGTAATGTCTGTATCGCCTTTCGTGTTTTCACCGAACGGCCCCAACGAAAGACCAGCGTTGGCTTCACAGCTAGCACATGCTGAGTTGGGACGGTTTCGCAACACTAGAACTACACGTCGTCTCTTTTCCTTTATTATTATTGTTAGTATTTCTTGTTCATGTGTTTTTGTTGTGAATAAATGATTTACTTACCTACTTACTTACTTTGCATAAACTGTGTCCCCCCCTTTTAAACCATACGTCCAAAAAATATGAAAAAAATCACAAAGGTAACGCATAATAAATAGTTTCAAAAAAAAATATTTTCACCACGATCGGGTATACCATTTTTGAGTTATTGCCGGAAAATCTGCGCTTCTCAACAAAAGGACGTAAGTGCCATGAAGATTACCCGCGCTCTTTTGCTGGTGCATATTTTCTTTCAATTTTACATTTCGAGACTGTTACGTAAGTTTAAGTTATTCGAGATAGTTTTTGTGTATGTAGTAACGGCTTCGATATGTAATGTATGTGGGCGGCAATCCATGATGTTTGTAAATACATGACTTGATTTTTAATATAAGTTATTTTTAATTATAATATTTAAATAATGTAGCAGTTATTACAATAGTCTTACCCCCTTACTAATAAACGTTGAGTAACGGTGGTATAGCTATACAATGTTTTGTCCTTATCTAACAAATTCAAATGTCACAATGACAGATAAGGACAAAACATTGTATAGTTATACCACCGTTACTCAACGTTTATTAGTAAGGGGGTTAATATTTAATCTATTGTTATTTATTTTACACGGTAGTAGGATGTGATTTTTAAGAGTATTTCATTTGAGCCATAATGTCGACAAACTTAATATAAATACGCTGTGATTTACATTACCATTTAAATATTAAGTATGTAAACAAATATAAATTGCTATTAATTTCTTATTAAAGTGATTATTGAGCTTTGAATAGTTAAATAAGGAAGTGTGTTGTGAATCGTACTGCAACACGTCACGACCCGACAGTGTGACGCGATGGGGTGGAATAAAGTTTATTTATGGCGGTGTAACCCACTTTTTCGTACCATTTATATTCTGAATTTCTTCGTGTAAACAACTGTAACAGTTACTCGGCCAGTTTGAAAATAAAATAAAGTTTTATTGTGAAACATAAGTATTTTATTAAACACATTATCTCCGAACTCTGCTTCATCATGGATGGTGATGAACCGTTTAACGATCGTGTTGATCCGGCGAGTAGCGGGAAAGCGCCGACATATACGTATACGTATATAGGTAAGCATGGTTAGACATATATTATGCTCTTGCTCAGTTTTAATTCTTGCAATTATTTAAAATTTTGAAAGGTTTTCGTGTCAAAATAGGTAACTATTAATTGAATTTAAATTCATAGTTTTATGTACCTAATACCTACTAGATTTAGTATTATCCTTGTATTCCTACAGTCGTCTCATCTAAAGACGCGCTAATATATTTTTGACGTGTAAAAGTATCTTTTTTTTTCGTAAGTGAAGTAAAACTATATTCTTTCTTGATATAGTGCAATTCAGATCGCTTTCAGAGGTCACCCGTCAAACCTTCATATTAATATACCTACCTAATTTAATCATTTTTACAGAACAATGAATTTGAATTTTTGGTTTGTTCCGACAGTGTTGCCTTAGGCCGTTATAAAGTTGATTTTACTGAATTGAAGGTAACGTAGAAATTCAATAAATAATATTCGGTAGGTATTATTTTGCAATGAAATAAATCCATTCTATACGATCATTCATAACAACCTATTCCTTAAACGTAATCGTTGCAAAAATACAAAAACGATGATAATTTTATCCTCCAGTTCACAAGGTTACGGTAAATATTAATAACTACGTGATACTGCTGGTTGTTGTAGCAGTCTGACAGTTTATTCCGTTACTTCTCCTCTTGCTGGTACACCGATCTTAAGACCTATCTTGAACTGTTCGGAGTTCCCGCCATGGCTCGTCAGCCCCCTAAGTGTTGCTGCTGCGTCCCGCTGAGGCCGGGCCTGCTAGCCTGGGCGTTCATCAAACTGGTAAGATCATTTAGAAAAAAAACATTTCTGCATATTTTAACTACCTAAAATTTTAATTTCTTAAGTTTTTGTAATTCTGCACGCGCAAAGGCGCAAATATTTATTATTTAACCGATTCAGTGCGGATGACACGCCAGGCGTGTCATCAAATGTTTTTAACATGTGGCGGATATTCTATGGAATCGTCCTAATAGAACGCGATTGCGCGATCATCGCAAGTTCGCGCGACTGTTTATATGACTGTTTACATACAAACAACCGCGTTCTATTAGGACGATGCCTATGACGTATGGCACGCCTGGCGTGTTATGAAATAATTGTTCGCCGCCACAGCCAAAAGTTTTCGAAAATGGAAGACGCAACGAATCGGTTAATGTGTACTTAGTTATGATGGTTTTTAAAACCATATGAAAAGAAAATCAGATAAAACTCTTGTTTAAGATGGTATCATCAAGGAACTTAAATGTTTAGCAGTATGACATAGTACGTAAATTAGCCGTGTTATACAGGTAAAATACCATAAACCTCCTTAATCAGGAAAATTTAGGTAAGTACCCATTATGTTAAAGTGCTAAGCATTCATATTCTGCGATAGTAAATGGACATTAATCGTCTCCAGGGACTTTAATATCAGGGACATAAAGTGAAATACTTAGCTAACAGTGTTCACTAGAGAGGCGCTTGTTTGAGCATTTTGATCATTCCAATTTTAACCTAGCGTTATGTAAAGGTTACTAGGTTACTTTATCAAACGCGATCATATTATTATCAGAAACTCTATCTCTTTCTATTTTTTCATGTTCCAATTAACTGTAATTAAAAAATTATCTAAGTAGGAATGATATCTTTTTCGTAATATCGTGGTAACCCACCTTTTAAGGCTTTTTTATGGTTTACTAGCTTTGCTCGCGACTCAATCCGCGTAGAAGCCTTTTATGGCTATTCCTTCGGGAACGGTCCCATTTTCTGGTTAAGAAAGTATTACTTGTAATTCCTCGGTACTCAAGCTATCTCCATTCAAAATTTTATCGGAACTGGTAAAGCGGTTTACCCGTAACAACCTAACGAATAGTTAGACGGACAGACAGAGTCACATTATTATTATTATTATTTATTAACCAAAAATTACATAATGTTCTTAAACAAATAGTCTGCAAAACTGTCGAACAATTTGATTGCAGCTGACTTTCATATTCAAAATATTAGTATGGATATGGATTATGTTGTAATCACAGATATTTTTTAGGTTCTCGCATTAACCTCTATAGGAGTGTTTGTCTACTCAATGAGGCACAAAAATTTTGATCGCATTGACTACATGAGCAGAAACCGCAGCCCTGTCGTCTACGTATTTGAACAACTTTGGCCCCTGGGTGTATGCCTGCTGCTAGTCTTCACCATCATCTTCGCAATAGGAGTGCACCGCGTGAGTACCTATTGGAATTCATTTGGAGATGGCAGTTTTGGAGTGTAAGGTTTGGTTCTGGGACCGGGGACGCATTATGCACAATTGAGACAGTAGTTCGTCTTCAAACAAAGGTATATAAGCCGCGCAAGCTCGATCGTGCGCGCCGAGTTAAAAAATAATACAAAAGCTGTAGGTAAAATAATTATGAAGAATTAACAAAGAACAACAATTCATATCTGCTAAACTAGTAAAATAAAATACCGTTTGTAGATTTTATACTGCTGATTACAGTAAAAATATTTTTGGATTTTTTTATGCAGTAGTTTTTTTTTATATTTGGGAAAAACAGAGAAAAACTTGGATTGTGAATGTTAGGAATACACTTTTAGTGCCCTTAGTCCATTTATTACCATAGGAATTGAAAAAAATATACAACTGTCATGTCAATTTTTCATCTGTCTGACACGCTTTCAATTCTCGTAATACTATTGTTTTGATATACGCTATTAAAAATGAAAGTGACTAACGGATTTGTAAAAGCGGATAGCCGCAATCTGCCCAAAGTCGACGAATTCATGTTGTTACAGTTGTTATGGTTGACAAGTGACATGACATGACAGTCAGTTCTGTTTCTGTTGAAAGTTACCTTTTTAATTTTATATCATGCTAAGATCACGACATCAGTATTCCTAACTTTGTATATACGGTCTTTTTAATGACTATTTCTTTAATAAATTATTAACGACGAATTTAAGTTAAATAAAGAATAACCGAGAAACACGGGTAGTCTAATTTTTAACCAGCTATAATAAACGCGAAAAAACCAAAATGCTTTTTTTTTGAAATGTTGTCAATTAGGCCCCAGATGTACTGTATGTTGCTTCACTTTTAATTTATAACTCTTGCTTCGAATTCCGTTATTAATTACTTTTTATCAATTGATCATACCTCTACAAGCATCTTATAAGACTTTATTTACATCCAACTAAGTACAGAATTCAACATTAATACAATTAAAAATTTAAACTAATCGTATTTAAATTAAAATTAAACTAAGCTACTCAAATATTAAAGATATAAATAATAATCACCACTATAAAAATAACACCCCCTCTAGCAGGTCCGCTCGCGGCATGGTCCCCATGACACTGGCTGCATTACCTCTCTGGATAGCTAGCCCAATCCTTTGGGAGAGGTAAGCACCAGCTCTAGGATCTCCGGAGGATTCTATGAGCCGAGAGGACAGGGCCTTAATAAAGCTTTTCATAACAGCTGACCAAGGCCCCATGGTTTCCACTGCAAGCGCCACAAATTCGTAATTATTTAATAATGACGAATATTTGCGGCGCTTGAGTGTTTGGGCCTGATCAGCTGCTGCACCGGCCCGATTACGGGTTGACTGGACGTGGGAACGGGCGAATGTGTCAACGCACGTCGCGTCCCACACCAGTGCCCTACCTAGTTTCCACGGAACCAATCCAGCTCCGTCTGGTCGCTTGCCATCGTCTCTATGCAATCCTGCAGGTTCAAGGACAGCTGGTACAGAGGCAGTGGCAAGCGAACGACGGATCAGATCATTAATTGTGCCATGACGGTACAAACGGCCGGCACTTCTGAAGTATGAAAGGCCATGTCGTCGCAGCTCATTCTCTTCCTTCCCGTACGCGCAAGTATGAGGTTCACAGAGTTTAGCCCCAAGCCGCAAGTTTATTGCTATGCGCAAGCTGCTTGGGTCCAAGACTGTGCCTATATTGCGGGAAGGAAGAGCGTGGAGCCAGTGACCTGATCCGCCTGCTGAGACAGCGAGAAGACGGGCGCGATCTGAATCGTCCGGACTATTTTCTATGAGTGATGCATGAATTGATATGAGGCGAGGTGTATCCCATGCTCTCTGGATATGCCTCTTGACTGGCATATCCACTCCCGGACACGACTCACACCAAGCATCCCTAGCCTCCACCAGGTTCGCAATCTCAACGTCAAGTATCTGTGGGTGATTTAAGATAATACTGACGAGAGGCAACGAACCATAGGCGGAGGACAGGAAACCCGGTAGTGCCATGCTAGAAGAGCATCGAATACCAAGTCCACCGAAACGAATTGGGAGAACCGCTTGAGTCCAAGGCCTTAAACTAAAATTAATGTTTAATAATTTTGACAGAGTTGATTGAAGGGTAATATTTATAGAAGCCAAAATGTCTGGAAATTTCCAAATTTGACAACTCCGTAGCAAATACATGAACTTTGGAGTGAAAAGACAAAACAGAATAATAAAAAGGGCCATGTCGGGGTTTATTTCGTACAAAAGGTTAGAAGTATTTTTAAATAGATTTAATTTACAATTTATAATGCGATGGGTCCTACGTAAGTTATCGTAACCCACAAAATGGCAAAATTCGGTTTATAGCAAAAATGCATAGTATTATTCCATTACTATTAGTATCTAAAACAAAAAAAAAAAAAATCGTAGTTTAAACCAGTTTTTAGAAACGTAAACCGTGGTATGTTTCAAACGGCTCCGACGTTTTCTATCGTAAGTACCTTGGCGACAAAGTACGCGGGACGGCGCGGGGAGCGCCGCGCGCGCTTACGCATCGCATGTGTCAGTTGCGACCGGCTACGCGGGGCGCCGGGTGTGTTCATGTTTTAGTTGGGTATTAACAAAATTTGTGGTTTAGATGCTCCATACAAAACGTAATATTAACAAAAAGTCTATTTATGCTAATAAAGTACCAAACGTTTCGTCGAGAACGAAATTATTATGCGAAAAATCCATAGCCCATAAACGAAAAACAGTTGTAATTCAAACGATGACGCGGTAGGAAGAGAAAGTCCCATTAAAAAAAGACGTAGAAATGACACTGCATCGGATACATCTACAAAATCAGGTAAGTGCATTTAGATTTCTATTTTTTTATTCTATATTTATTTAATTGTAGGTTCCAGCGTACAATATGGTAACTATTACTAACGGTTATTTACGTTGGAGCCTAGCATCTAAAAGCTATTGTATGTATGACTTACGATTATTTACGACGGGTTTTTTGTAAAAAAAACATGTGGTACAATTACTTACAATAGTATACTTCGGATTGTGATTAAATTTGTTTGTTGTAAGTCTTACTTGCTATAGTTTACTCCGGATGAGAAATAAACATACGATATTATACCTATTACCAGTTACAAATTTTTCCTTCATTTTTATTTTTCTTACAGAATCCCTACTTCCATCTGGACCTGATAACCGGTCAATGCATAGCTACCTACTTGGAAAAGTGTATTCAGCGAAATTGACAAGGAAATCAGTGACGATCCTCAAGACAAGGATGATGAGGCTTTGCTTTACAACGCACCGCATGCGCAAGAGCATGTTATTATGTTCTAATGATACTAACTTGCAGCAGAGTCTGTAAACTTATTGGTTTTATTAGCATCGCTGATTTGGGTATGATTTTGGGTTTTTAGAGGCACGATTTTTTCTTTAAGTACACCTCTATATTGAAACCCCCTTACTAATGAACGTTGAGAGTAACAGTGGTATAGCTTTACAATGTTTTGTCCTTATCTGTCATTGTGACATTAGAATTTGTCAGATAAGGACAAAATATTGTATAGCTATACCACCGTTACTCAACGTTTACTAGTAAGGGGGTAAGTGTTTAGCCTTTTATCACATTGCGCTACGATACCTCTAATAGTGGCATGCTCGTAACCAGGCCGTTACTAGTAACAATTTGCTACTCAATGCTAAGAAAATTAATTATATTAGGTTTGCCTAATGTTAGACCGGTAGAATTTAGAGGTATAGGTCGGAATATTTCTAAATGGTTGGAAATAGTAGATAAGGCGCTTTTCTTAGGGATAACTATAGACAAAAACTTGCAATGAAGTGGAGTATTGCAGTACCACCAGGTAAATTAAGTTTGGCAGCTTATGCTGTTAGGAAAATCAGGCAACTCACCAATGTTAATGTTGTTATTTTCATAGTGTTATGTCGTACGGTATTCTGGTTTGGGGAAAAGCTGTTGAAATACAGACTATATTGAAAATAAATCAGATCCATCATCTCGCACTCCGTTTTATTCAAATCGGTTGTCTATTTCGAAAGCAAACATTGATGATTTCTAATTTTTATTTATGGCCTTCACTCCTGTTAGAATATATTTTGCCAATGTCACGTTATTTATAGACACTCCCAAGGACTTATTAGAGAAAAAAGTCCATGGATATCACATATTTTCTCTAGTGAATTAGACAGAAGCACATGGGGTTAGCTCCACGCACTTCTCTCAAGTCCAAATGATGATTTATTAAGTTTATGCAGTAACAGGATTAATCTTAAGGTCTCAAGTGATTTTTTTTAAGACTTTTAATGCAGTATACATCGAGAAACCGATGTTCCACGATAACTCGGATTAATTAAACATAAATTAGTACAAATACATAAGTCCTAACGTTTACCAGTGTTTATCGACATATTAGATTAATGTACAAATTAAGACTCATTTATTTTGTCTAGAATTGTTTAGAAGATTTGTTTTTCTTATGATTATTGTTGTTTTATTATTGTTCTTATATTCGTGTGACCTCAAAATAAGTGCGGATTTTGTTTTGGTATTAAACTGATCTCATTAAATTTATGATGATATGATTTAAGAACTGGGGGTTTCCATGACATACTAAAGCAGTTCAGTTTAGGTTGAGAGAAAGGGACAGAGCTGTATAACTGCTATAGCTTTGTCACTTTCTTTCATCCTAATTTGAACTGCTTTAGTACGTCACGGTAACTCCTCTGGATATAAAGTCGGGGTCAATATAAATGATAAAACAAAATAAAACCAAACAGGTCTGTTTACCATTATTACACCATAATCACGTACTTTTGAACGTCGCGTGAGGTATATTCAATGATGTGCACGCTTGATGGTTACTTTTACATTCTGTTTAAGAATAAATAACTATTAACTATACGTTTTTTTAAATCATAACGTGTTTGCAGAAATATTGAGGTTATGTGTCAAACAATACTGATATGATTACATGTTTTATCATCCAACCCCGACTTGACTTGACTTGATGTCCTATTCGTGTGGCATCAAAATAAGTGAGGATTTTGTTAAACTGATCTCATTAAAACTTAGGTTAAGCGCATTTAGTGCATAATTCGGTGCTTATTAACATTTAAAACCATCTCCAAAATACTATTAGTAGGTACTTTAGCAAAAAGAGATAATCTATTCACCGAAGAATACAAAATATTTTGTCATTATAAATAAACGTTTATAACTGAAGTAATGTGTTTTAATACTTATCAATCTTAAAATAACAATTATAGTTTTTTTTTTAAGATTCTATTCATTTTTGGTTTAACTCCCCGTAGTAAATTGTAGTATGTCTTACATTTCTATAGCATTATTCCCACGTAAGTCATGGTTTGTTGTACTTACGATATTTTATGCGCAAGCTATTCCGACGTACAACATGGTTAGTATCACAAACAATACTTATCGAAACCTTTAATCCACTTAAAAGTATCGTAAGAACAATTGCAGCCAAACCAAGGGCTTTTTTAAAATATTAGTAAGATAAGTTTAAGCACTAAATTATTATCGACATTCGTACCAAATTTTAACAGGATCCATTAAAAAATGGATCTACGGCATCAATTTTCAACTTTAAACTGCTCTGCTGTAAAGTTGCGTATTTCAAGTTACCATAACTTACGTAGGACCCATCGAATGGGATTGATTGCTTCATCAAAAATCGGTGAACCTAAAAGTGTTAAAGAAGAATTTGAATTTACCGAAATGTTGGATGAAGCTGCATTAAAATTAGTGACTATATCAATTTTTTTTTCTATAGAAATGTGATCAGGAATATAAATTTCGCATTTAGTAAAGTTTAATGAGAGGCCAATATTAGAAAATTTACTGATGATCGTTTCCAGATCTTTACATATTTTTATTATTTAAGAAACATTTTAAAAATGCACGCGTCCTTATAATTATTAATGTTGTGTTTACCTCTTTTTTGCAGCAAAGCTACAAGCTGCTTCTGGTATTCCTAGTGTACAGTTTATTGGAGGTTATATTAGCGAGTGCTGTTGTCGCGTGGCAAGTGTATGACTTAGTAAGCTCTTTATGGTACTCGTACTATAGCCGCGTCGACTCTGAAATGTATGTTACAATCCTGTGGAACCGTATACACGACCCCGTTTTCTACTTGCCGTTGATCGTCCCGGTTGTGATTAACATGCGTAAGTATATACCTAATTAAGATGTCTATAAAACTAGCTTTAAATGATATTACATATTCCCAATCATAAGGGCAAATATTTACACCGGTCACATGGTTGAACCAGATGTATCTACAAATAAACGGATTGGAATTATGTTAAGGACTTGTACTTGGATAGTCAGGCGTACCTGGTAAATGTGGTGGAAGCTCCTCGACGCCTGGGGCCCCTCGTCTTCGTACTCCACAGGTCCTATTATCCTGGATTCTCGTAGGTCTCGTGTTCGCTGGTCTGCTTTGTGAGTTTCTCGGGAAATGGGTTTCGCGACAGGCTCAAGCAAGATGCGAGGCGGTTCGTGGCGGCGGTTAGAAGATTAGTGTGTATGAAAAATGGGGTGGCAGTACTGTCGCTGCGTTTTGAAATTGCTTTTCGAAGCGTTTTGTTTACCGGCGTGACCCAGCTATCGAATAGTTTGTGCTAGATTGAAAGTACGGAACAGAATAGTTATTACATAAAACGTTTAGGTGCTGATAGAAACATTTATTAGAGCATTCACTAAAAAGCTTTCAATTGGTCGCCCGCTTATATTCACGTTATCACAGCTACACGGCTTAACTGAGTTTAATGAAACTTGGTATGGAGATGGCTTGAACCCTGGGAAATTACATACCTATGCTTTTATTGCGGAAAATAGAGCCGTTTTCTAGGGAATAGCAACAATTGACTTCTACGCAGACGAAATCGCGAGCAAGAGCAAGTCGAGGAATAAAAAAATACTATAAAAATACTAAGTAATTCACACTATTTCGAAGTTAAGTTCTTGAAATTTACTTTTGATTATATTTTTTTAATGAGACAAAGTAAGATTATTAAGAGGATTGTGGAGCTAAAAATCTCCATACAAAATGCGAAAACGTTTCTCTACCCTTAAACTTCGCCCGATTTTTACGATTTTTAAATATGTACGTTTTCTTTTCCAAGAAAATATTTCTTGGAACGAACCAAATTTAAAAAACAAAAAACAGAAACGTATAGACCTAGGTCTTTATAATAACTACAACATATTCAAAAATGGTGAAAATCGGACTTGATTTAGGGGGTGAGACACGTTTTCGCCCGGAGCTAGTTTTGTATGGTTTTTTTTTGACAGCTACGCGATTTTAGCGGCGTTTCACAATCCTCTTAAGGTTTACAATTTATTTAAAGAAACCAAGGGGGTAATTATTACCTATAACTATGACAAATCAGCAAGCTTCAAAATTGTAAGACCATAGCCTTCAGGGAAGTGCCCTTCCGTAGCGACTGTATTGTAATTGGTATCCCTATGGCATTGATAGAGGCGATTTTCTACGAGTCCCTATTAAAAAAGTGCTCATGGATAAGCAAATATGCATATAGGTGCTTTTTGTTTTCAGTGTTGCCAATGTACTTGATTGTGCTAATCAAGAGCGAGGTGCATCGCTTGCAGACGGCACGCGCAGAGACTCGTGTTGTCCTTGATATACCCGTAACGAAGGAGCAAGACAAAATATAATTTGGTTTACTCAAACGAGATACCTGTACGTGGGAAGCCGCTGTTCCCTGGCGCGGAGCTTGAGAGGCTGAGGCAGCAGTTGGGAGTTAAGAATGTGTAAATCATTGGCTGTTTTTATTTTCTTTTTGTGTTACTATGACAATTACATTCATTATTGTGTTACTTTGCCAATTATATTCATTTAACAATCAAAATTATTTTCTTTTAAATTAATTTATCTTTTTATTATAGATCTACGCTTTTGTGTTACTTTGCCAATTATACAGGGTGTTACATTCAAATCGGTCAGTATGGGAAAGTCTGAAACTATAAGACACACGAAGATCTGTTCATTGGAACCATGTCATCGACTTCATGTTTCATATTAAAAATTACTGCTTAAGACCTACACAGTCGATATCTAAATATAAATAGTGTTATGTAGTTTTATTTTTCAAAACGTCCGGGTTCGATTTCCGAGCTGAGTAAGAGTTTTTTTTTTAATTTATGAATGCAGTTTTCCTTGTTACTAAAATCGATGACGTGGTTCCTATGAACAGATCTTCGTATGTCTTATAGTTTCAGACTTTCCCATGCCGGCAAACTTAAATTTTACACCCTGTATTTATTGCAATAATTATTGAAATAAAGGTTTAAGAAAGGACGTTTGAGTAATTGTTTTAAATTACTAGGCCTCCTAATTTGAAATGAAGTTCCTTTCTCCAACATTAGTAGGAATTCTGAAATAATTACAAGCCTTGCGATGTGAAATAAAGGTAGTTTTTAACAAAATTATCTTCATTTAATTCACTTCAACGTAGTAACAATTTTCTTTAAATAAAAATATTTTTAAAGTGTCGATCTTAGTCGAAGTTACCTTTAAAAAAAAATTGGGGTATTTCCTGCCCTCGTAGATTTTAGTTCGTAATAAAGATAAATAGGTATTGTGTTACCAATGAATTCTAAATTGGCGGGATCCTTACGGATACACTTCGACCCTATGGGATCTTTTGTGTAATTACCCCTCATTTAGCGCTTGATCCACCCCTTCCAGAAAGCGGATATTGGAGTGCAATGGCAGTGCCAGTGCCTTGAAATTGTTTGATTCTGGGTAGCTGAGGATTTTCATTCTTACTCCGGCGAGGGCACCACTCACACAATAAGTTCTTCCCCTATTCGGATTGTCGTTTGTCCGCATACTCCTCCCAAACTCTTAATATTAGAGATATCAGGAACAAATTTAGCCCAATTTTTTGAAAATCGAACATACCACGGAGGAATAATCACCGAAAATCTGTTCCCATAGACTTTCAATGGGAAAAACGAGAAAAGTGTCGAAACTTCGATATTAAGCGGCGCTCTTCGCTCGTAACCTTTTTGAAGCTTTAACTTTAACATGATGGCAGCAAACCGCTTCGCTCCGTTTAGACTTGCCCGGGGACGGCAAGTGCTACTAGTTTATCGGAGTAGTTGTCTTCTGCTGAGTTTCCAAAGTTTTTCGGCCCAGCTCTGGTCAATTCTTTCTACGAAGAACTTTGCATGCCCTAAGCCTACCGTGGTTTTCCACTCTTTCTGGTGATTTTCTAGGGCGTTATTATTCAGGGCTGCTTTAATAGTGCCCGTTGCCACAAATCATTCAGGTCCGACGTATGCGTCCTCGACATCATTTCCGGGAAAGCCTCCGGGCATCCAATCCTCAATAACGTAGCAATGTATTGAAGTACACCATTTTTCAAAATAAATTTACTTTCTTTGCCACTAAAGTATTTCTCGATTTTCATTCAACAAATTTGACTATCCGTACTGAAAAAAAAAGCTTTAGACCAAGATGGACCTAGATTTGGAAATCTTGCAGAAAGAACTAGGTACTCAATATGGCTTAAAAAGTAACAGCTGATTTGCTTCCATGTTAAGGTTAATTTTCTTATCCATCCCATAATGCTCAGAGTTTGAATAAAAAGTGTTGTGTCCAACCTTCATTTTAATATACCTAATTTAGTAATACAGGCTGTTTTTTTGGTCAGCAACTTCCATAATAGGGGTTACTATATTCGTGATTCTGAGCTCAAAAAAATATAATTCAAAAAAAAAAACTCGACCAAAAAAATACCCTGTATGTTAGAGAATATTAAAACTTTAACTGCAGACCGATTATAATAATAATAATATATGTATAATAATAGATCTTTATTTCAGACACTTCACGTCCATAAAATATTACATAAATGTCAAACACTAAATTAAATTACAATTAAAATCAAAAATTAAAATTAAAACTAAATATTTACCCAAATTAAATTAAAACAAACACAATTACACAAAAAATAACCTGTGTAAAAAGTGAGCCATAGAACAATGGTTCACATATAGACAGTCGATCCTACCGGCTTATGCTCATGATGCTGTTGGCGCTGCTTCACATCCTGCGCACCAGGGACGTGCCGCGCTTGCGCATAGTGGCGTGGAAGCAATCCACCCGTGCTTCAGCGAACATCCCTGATGCGCTGCAGTATCGGGGCAGCCCCATCGGCAACCTGAATGCATTATTAAATTGCACCCGCAGAGCACTGTGCTGCTTCTGAGTGAAATCCGCCCACAGGGCTGCTTGTGTAGAGCTGTGTGCAGCATGCTCTAAACAGAGTAACCTTGACTTCAATGGAACATTTAGTGAACCTGCGGGCGATCATGTTGGCTCTTACCGACAACGCTCTGCGTTCACGCTCGATATCTGCATCGTCCCTAAGATCAGACGTCACCACATGTCCAAGATATTTAAACTGCGTCACTATCTCCAGTTGTGCACCATTTAATCTGATAGGAGGTCCATCCGGTTTATTTCTATCCTTAAAGACCATGCACTGACTTTTAATGGCATTATATTTTAGGCCGTGACTCGCTGCGTACTTTTCCCAGATACTTAGCAGCTTGACAAGGCCGCATGGAGAGGCACTCAGCAGCACCATGTCGTCTGCATAGCTTATATTATTGACACATATTCCGTCAATATAGCAGACGACATGGATGCTGCTGAGCTCCTCAATCAGCGCGTTCACGTACAGGTTGAAAAGATTAGGTGAGGTCAACCCCGTTGGCCAGGGCGGGGTGAGGTAGGGGCTTCACTCCGCCCTGCAACCTGTATGGATCAGAGTACGACCCAGCCCATCTGACTACATTTATTTGGTTTTGATACCAGTACTTAAAAACATTATGTAAGACTTTTGGCACATTCATGTCTACAAGTTTCTGCCACGAAATTTCATAACACACCAGATCAAATGCCTTAGATAGGTTCACATATCATGCGTAGGTAAACATTTGTGTATCGATCTGTATAGTATTTAACAGTCTGCTTCAAGGCCAAGTAGTGTACCTATTGATCTAATTGGCAGTTCAGCAGACTGTCAAAAACTTTAGCGATAATGGGAATCAGTGAAATCGGCCTATAGTTATTCTTATCGCTAATATCACCAGTTTTGTTTTTTACTACCTATATGGGCACCACCACAGTTCTTAACATATCAGCTGGCATGTACGAATGACCGACACAAAATGTGTAGAACATTGCGAGCACTCGTGGAAAGTGTGGCCCCGCATGCTGAAGGTGCTCGATACTGAGACATTGATTTAATAGCATTACTCACTTCTTTAGATGTAAATCTGGTAAACCCCTGACCACGCGGCCCCTCACCGCATGCACCTGATGACACTGATGACCCCAGTAATGATTCCACAAGAAAATTATATTCTATAATATAATTATACAGGGTGTCTGGAAAACCTTTGGAGATATTTGGCGCGGTAATAGTTCGCACGATTCTGATCACGGGGGTATGGTTCATTTTTGTTTCTGTTAATGTAAAAAAAAAAGAAGGTTTAATTATATTCATTTTGTTACTTGATGTATCGCAGCCGATATCTTGACCTTGACATTTTGATGTTGATACTATAATACTCCAAACGTTCGTAGTAACTAACGTCAAAATTCCAAGTTCAAGGACAATGACCTGAGACCATACGTTGTTTACATGGTATGTAAACAAACAGTTCGCCCCATGTAAACAAAAATCAAGTTAACGTTATAAAAAATGATTACTTTTAATGCAACTTACTGTATTTTCGTTTTGCAATTGAACATTTTAGCGCGTTTTGAAATATTTACCAGATTTCTTGGAACACGCACTGCCGAGACCCGATCATACCGTCCGTTTTATTATTAATGTCGAGATCTAAACATTTACCATTGTTTTCTGCTCTAAAATAGCCCATAAAAGTTGTTTTCTAGTAAAAATTAAATTCATATTTGAAAATCTGAAATTTAATTTAACATGACATTTAATGACAACCATAATTCATAGACTTCTAAAAGTTCGGATGAATATGAAATAGACGATCCGTTTATTGCTGTCCGTATTGGTCTGTATGGTATTGTATTCGTGGCGGTTTAGCTAATAAAGGCCGTCGCATAATTGATTATAATTTGTATGATGATATCGCACTTGTCATAGAGAAATAAATAAATGACCGACCTTTCCGGCATTGGAATCGATATACGTACGTAGTACATATTCATTTCATGTTCGAGGCTTAGAGCATTTAATGACCGTTACTGGAGTCGTCTAGGCTTCTTACAGACGAGCGTCATTTTGCCAACGGCAGAGGCTACTGCAGCCGTCGCCACCTGACGGCCAAAATGCCGCTCGTCTGTAAGAAGCCTTACAGAAACTTTCCCCTGTACCGGAGTATAAGATCAAAATTAAATTATTCTACACGATAACAAATAAAATCCTCATAAGTCAATAAAATAACCTGACATTATTCTTACTCATATTCGTAACATAAGAAGCTTCAAGAAACTGCCCTACTATAGCAATAGTCGTGTGAGAGTGTAATTTTTAATTGTATTAATGTTGAATTCTGTACTTAGAAAAAAAAACGACAAAAAATCACGTTTGTTGTACGGGAGCCCCCCTTAAATATTTATTTTATTTTAATTAAATTATTTCTTTTTAAAGTGAATATACAACTAAATATTCTGTGAATATTTCAAGTGGCTTCCTGTTGCCGTTATATCGAGCAAAAAACGCCAAACAAATCACGTTTGTTGTATGGGAGCCCCCCTTAAGTAATTAATTTAATATGTTTGTAGTATTTGTTGTTATAGCGGCAACAGAAATACATCTTCTGTGAAAATTTCACATGTCTAGCTATCACGGTTCATCAGATACAGCCTGCTGACAGACAGACGGACAGACAGACAGACAGCTGGACAGACAGACAGACAGACAGACAGGCAGACGGACAGCGGAGTCTTAGTAATAAGATCCCGTTTCTACCCTTTGGGTACGGGACCCTAAAAATGAATTTGATGTGTTGTGTTTATGATATCCAAGACTTCCATTGACAAATGTTACTTTTCTGATAGACCTTAATCAACGTGGTACATAGAATTAGTACTGACATAGAACCCGGACTATAAGTTGAACTTCGCAACAGGTATACTTCTCTAACCGCCTGTTTAACAGCAGTAATAATAGACAAGGAGGGAGCCAACTTTAAATGGCAGATAAATTTACTTGTCGATTGTGAAACAGAGGGCTCAGACAAAATGCATTACGCTAACTAACGTTTCTATTCGATTCGTTTTTAAACCAATCGCGTCACTGGAAGATGACGTGATACGAAAAGCCACGTGGTCTACCAGTGACGCGATTGGTTTAAAAACGAATCGAATAGAAACGTTAGCGTAGTGCATCTTGTCTGAGCCCTCAGGCCCTTTGTTTTAGATTACGTATTTCTTAAAAGGAAATGAAACAAAAACTAGGCGGTTTTCTCTCCTTCGTCGTCGAATTCAACGTGTACTGTGAGAATGGACCTCTTGTACGTCTTCGGGCTTTACAGACAGACCAGACAGATAAGGATCTATTCAAACCTTGTGACGTCTTACGTGACGTAATAACGAAAGCATGTATGGACAAGGACATCTCTTTCTAACTAATTATGAATGCCATAAATAAAAAGGTCAAACATACGTCTAACAGTGTTATAGCCTGGTTTCTATGCTAGTACCTACTTATTCTGTTGCACCTTGTCTTCTGATCTGCGGACTGGATACTCACAAAAAATATGCCTTAAGCACACCTCTTGCACATGCGATTGAAAGAGAAGTTTTCTCGTGATCCTGCCATATTTGTCCTATTGCACAAAAAGTACCTACACCTAGATTTGATCACCAAATACTAATTGTGTTTGTAAAAGTAGGTAGGTTAGGTTTGTTAGTTACCTTCAGATGCCCGAAGGGCAAACCACCCAGAAACAGGACGGCAGCAGAATTGAGTAGGACAAATATAGTAGGACCACAAGAAAACGGCCATTGAAAGTAATAAATAAATAAACAAGTAAATCATTTATTTGAAAAAAACCGGTATAAGGACCATGACAATGCTCCGCCAAATTCCACAAACAGTTTGAAAATTGTACGCAGTCCCTTGGCAAACCAGAGTTTACATGGTGAATTGACTGACGGAACAAAAATATTCTCATGTAGCAACCACCATATCAAGCATCAGATTTTGGTTAAAAATAGCTCAACTGTTTACTTGACAGTATAATGGCGGCAGAGTTAAAACAGCCACAGCAACAGCGTTGGGATAAACTACCCCGAAATTATTTTCCCTCAAAATTTGTATTGCCATGCCATTCGCTATAATTTTTTTCCCAGTCTATCGTTATTCTTCTCCTTTTCCATTCGCGGATTTCCCCATTTGTTAATTTAACTAGAGGCGTAGGTAGGTTTAGGTTAATTATGTTCGTTTTGCAGCAGCGCTTACAAATAGGAAATCCGCGTCGACTTTGTGGAATTGATATTTGAAACATGCCAATCGGAAAAAGCTACAATGTAAATGAAATGTGTGTGGTTAAATTATTAATTAGGAAAAATGCGAATGGACAAAGAAGGAAAAGAATAAACGACCGGGAAGTAAAAAATATGGGGAAATACGCGAATGGAAATACAAATATTGGGGATAAATAATACAGTCGTTTTATCCACATCGATAAACACGACTATACCTATCAAGGTCCTTCACGGTAAAACCATATCGACTTTGGCATGTTATCGTTTTGTCAACGTTACTATACTTAGCTCTTTTTTACTTGACAGTAATAGCGGCCGAGTATACAGAGTAGTTGAATAGAGTAAAAATTTGTAGGAGCGAGACGCCGAATGGACTCGTTTGTCAATGTCGATAGAAATTTATGAACAACTAGCTTATGTTCACTAGTTTGCGACTCCCTCCGCATACAAGTCGTTTATCGCTATTCCCTATACTAACTATCTATCTGGGTACCTACCGAAGAATTTTACGTCGCGTGATCACCAGCCAAAGACCGGCCGCTTATGCGCGTTCGCTGCGTGTTCAGACGTCGAATTAACTTGGTACGTAGTTACTATTATTTAATCTGTGGTACGTAGAACTCACAGATAACCTTACTTTTGTGCGACCTCGTAAAGCCCGACGTCCTAAAATTAGGACATTTGTCAAAGTGACTTTTGTCTTTAGATGACCGACACAAGATCCTTTTTCGAACTAACGGAATTTGACGTGGGCCTTACGAGGCTAAAGGGGCTTGACATCATGCTATTTACAGCATGCAATTTGAAACGTACGAGAAAAAATGCATAAAGGCAACTGATTTATGCAGAAAGACGGATTGTGAACATGTATACATTTCCAATGGTAGAGTCCGTTTGTTACATACACTGACGAAGCTGGCTGGAACAGAAACAATATAAATAAGGATCAAACTAGGAAACAAATTATAAACCTATCTGCTTGCTTATTAGTACTTAGGCTAAGCTTATAGAAGTTATGATGGATTAAAGCAACAGACGAACATACATACAGGAATACTTAAAAGAAGTTCAAACTACTTCAAACTCTGTGAGACTATACATTAGGTACACTGGATATTCTGCACCCACCTTCCGACTCCATCATCAGATTAACCTCAATAATTATTAATAATTATTGTATTGTAAACAGGTTAATATAAAATACATGAACACTGCCCTCGTCCCTACTCATCATCAGCATCATCATCATCATCACATTATACCACTGACTTAACGTTTGCCTATTACGATTTATGAGAAACATCCGCTGACAGACATATGGACGGACGTAGTAGGTAAATAGGATCTAATCTAACTGAAAAAACATGACCGCATTGTGAATTAGAGTGAAGTTCTAATAATGAAAACCCAGAGTCATATTCCTAACAGGTTTCTGATTTCCTAGTACTTAAATTGAACGTAGCAACCCATCCGATACTTTTTATTTTGCATATTGCATATTTTCCTCGCGGGCTGGGTAAAAAACCCTTTCGTATCCCTTACTTGTTTATGATCTCCTGGTACTTGGCTAGTTTTATTACTGACCTAAGTAATCTGTAAAAAAAACAGGTTCCTAGCTGTACTAGGAAAAAGTTACGAGGGTGGGAAAAAGGGCTGAATGAGTTCGTGTAAATATTAGACACTGCAGTAGGTACCGCTCGGTTTTTTTCTTCGAACTTGGCCGGACATACTGCCGTTTGTCTTAATCATTCTTGAGGCAAGCTTTTGTTGTTGACTGTACTTTTTCTTTTGCAAAATCGTTATCTGCTTATCAAGACCAAACTAAGGAGTCTCTACTCGTTAGGTCTACGTTAAATATAGCGGAGATCCTGTCGCCGTCGCCACCTTCCGACTCCATCATCAGGTCAGCTCTTAGATATCATCGGGTTTACGTATGTGGTCCAAATTTCAGCCCATTCCATTAAGGGAACTGGTTCAAAATATACTTGCTTGTTTTAACGGACAACTTACATACATACGAACAATGCATGTGAAATAAAAGCTTAAAAAAAAGCAATCTTTCGCATTTTGACCTACGTATTTATAATAATAGTACTTATTAAAAATTTAAGGTTACTATTCATCGGTCTTCTCTTGAACTTTCATTTTTAGCTCCGTTTTCCTTTAATAATTGTTTTCTTTCTTCTGTTTCTTTTTAAAAATGTAAAAGTCATAGTGTTGCTCGCCTTTATTAACCTAAAATCAGACTCTATTATTAGTATCTACATCTGTATTTATTTATTTATAAAATGCCACAACGTACGTAATATTGGCCACGTTTCGAGTTCATCATCAGATCAGCTCTTAAACGTCAATAAAAATACATTGAGAATATTAGATATCATTTATTAGTGTTTACGCTAGGTATTTTATTCGTGCTTTTATGAATTTCTTCATTTATACACACAAACTTTGTTAAACCGTTCTCAAGTATGATACATGAGGCAAGTGATTTTTATCTAATAGAAGATTAATTTGTTTTTCACTATTCCCTTGAAAACTACGATTTTTGGGGCATAATAAAAACAACATCAGTACTAAATACCTAAGACCGTTTTTTTTCGATTCGTTAAGATCTTCGTTCGTAATGACAAAACGAATAAGGAAAATTCTACGACCGGTACACAGTCATTATACGCTTATCGAACCCAAACTAACAAATCCAAACTTGGTGAGCCTGTAATGTAATCGCTATATGTATGCCTATAATATTTGAGGAGTTCCCTCAATTCCTCATGGATCCCCTCATCAGATTCTGATTTGGTGACAATGGGACCACCTCGGAAGTATATTCTATCAAACTAAAAAATATTTTTTGAAATCGGTCCATAATAGAGGGATAAATCGGTGAACATACATAAAATATTAATACAGTGGAACAAAGAACCTCCTCCTTTTTTGAAGTCGGTCAAAAAGAAACCTTTACGTACCAAATTTTCAAAATCTTGTACAGCTATTGCTATGACTTCTGATGTATTGACACGATAATACTGGCGTTCTGTTTTTAGTATTTGCTGTTATAGCGGCAGTAAAAATACAAATAAAATCAACAGTCTAGCTATCACGGTTCATGAGACCGGACAGACAGACAGACAGACAGACAGACAGACAGACAGACAGACAGAGAGACAGACAGACAGACAGACAGACAGACGGACAGACGGACAGACGGACAGACGGACAGACGGACAGACAGACAGACAGACAGACAGACAGACGGACGGACGGACGGGCGGGCGGGCGGGCGGGCGGGCGGGCGGACGGACGGACGGACGGACGGACGGACGGACGGACGGACGGACGGACGGACGGACGGACGGACTGACAGACAGATAGACAGACAGATAGATGGACAGAGGAATCTTAGTGATAGGGTCCCGTTTTTACCCTTTGGGTAACATACCCTAATAAGGCTGCGGCTCCACTGAAGCGGAGACGAGCGGAGCGGCGCGGAGCTGTGCCAATATTAACCAATAGAATCTAAACCAACGTGCGCAAGGCGCGCTTGACGTGACCGCATGTGCCGTCTATTGGTTAATATTGGCACCCTAAAAAACCGCCTTCAAAAACGCAAAAGATTACTTTATTTTAAAAGTGTAGGTACTGTACTGACCCCATCTCGAGTCAAACCTTCAAGCAAGAATTAAATTGTCTTTGGTATTTGACTGGTTAGAAAACGGCGAGAGAGTGTGTGGGGGGTTGCTAGGAAACGGTTGGGGGTTGACGGGAGTGATCGACGGGCTGGAAAAAAATGTTTTTCTTAAGATTTTTATTTGCTTTTCTTTAAAATAATAGTGTCGTATCTACAAAATTTCCCTTTTAAAATTAATAATGTGCCGAGTGTTTAATGGAAAATCTTATGGAAAGCTGATCTAAAGGATTATTGCGAGGAAACGTTAGAAGGTTCTCGTAAGTTCATGTAGACAAAGTCTACTTAAAAAGGTAAATATTGTAGTCCTACTGTTGTTGGAAACACTTATCTATAAGAAATCATGTTCACGAATAGTTTGGGTTATGGTTTGAGAACAAGAAAATCGAATTAGTGATTTCTCATAGGTATTTTAATCTTTCGTAAATGTCCTATTATTTAGAATAGGGAAGCTTGGGAATGAGTGTTCTAGTTGAGGATCTGAAAGACGAATGGAAGGGGATGGTCGTTGTTTAGAAGGGGTTCCGTATGGTGTTTAATTTATTGTGAATGTTTGTTGTGTTTCAAGGTATGGTAATAGAGTAAGGAAAACTTTCGTAGTACAGGGAAACCTTAGTTGCATATTTAACCTTTCATTTTAATACATTTCACGCGGGAGCATGATCCTGAGAGCTCCGTCGCTTACTACGAGGGCTTCTAAGCGGTTTGGTGTCGCTGTCGTGAGAGTTCGGTTTGCGGCTGCGCGGCCTTGACAACTCGTCGGGACCCGAAGCTAAGTGTTGTCTTTTAGTGGTTACTCGATGGGTGCATCGTTGCACGTGGGGTAGTAATGCAGCTGGTTACGAATGACATTTGATGTCGTCATTTTCAAAATATTTTGAATTATAGAAGATGTCATTGCAATTTTGACAACAAGGCTATTAGATCATTCGTAGCAAAGTTGTCCTTGTTAGAACATGTTTATTTGAATATTTTTCTTTGATTTTGATTTTTTTTATTTACGAATATTTTCAAAATGTTTTGAGTTTCGAAATTTTATTTTTTTGGAAGGAACAATTTATTTAAAAAAACAGAACAATTTTTAAAAAATAAATCCTTAGAAGCAAATCATATTGAATTTAAAAGTGATATACGCTGGTCGTCGGAAAACCAACCTAGTGATAAATTTCTTTGAATTATTTCACGGGATTTTAATTCTATTGCGAAACTAATAATTATTTAAAGGTAAATAATTTTATTGTTCATTTGATATTCTTTTATAAATGTTTTTAATCAAGGGAATTCAAAGGTTTATTAATAATTCAGGACTGATCTAATTCTTTTGGATCTTGTGTACCTTTTAGGACTCCATGTCTAATCTTCAGTTTATTGGAAGAACTTTTCTAAATTTTCCCGTGCTGTTTGGCTAAGATTATTTAGTTCTCTTCCGGCTCTTATATTGGGGTTTACAGTTTTGCTTGTGTCCTAGCAATTTAAATTACAATTTATCTTTTCCTTTCTCGTTTAATGCATCGGATATTATACATGTTTCTATTCGAGTCGAAGAGGGTTTAGTGTCTTGGTGAAAGTTATCAGCGGGTCACAGACGTCGATGACATCTTACCGCCACTAAACATCTTGGATTAAAATAGCAAGCAGAGACACTTCACACTGTACGCTCAGTTTCCATACAGACTGCACAGACTGCTTCAGTGTGTTAAAGGTTCAAGGTTAATAGCTTCAAAATTTATCTTGGGGAACCGGGGGTCGGATTTGAGTTGCGTCAAGAGTCGATCTCACCTCTGGTCGAAAGACGTTAGTTAGTTGAGGTGACTTGCTGGCTTGGTTTTTATGATCTCATGTCAGCAAGGATGCCTGCGAGTTTAGCTCGGCAACTGCTTTCTACTCCCGGCTCTCATGTCGGTTCGTGGGGACTCGACTAAGCGAAGCGAAAGCTGAGCGTGTGATATCGGGTGCCTTGATGGATTCGAAGGGGAGGAGACCTCCAACATTCTGGGTTTACTTTGATACCTGTCACACTGGATTGCAGAAAACACACACATTCCGTCGTCCTAAATATCCGAGGACACAAGAGGGGTAGTTTAGGTCAATAGTCTCTCCATCTAAATTATTAGGAAAAGAATTAAATCCTGTCTCTTGGAGTGACTATAATTTGTCGGGCCCTCTGCTCTCTTGGTTACGAGGACTTACTCAGACTGACTTGGCGACGTAATGGAAGCTCTCCCCAGACAAGTTCGGGACAGGCTGGCGGAGTGTGTCCAGCCTGGAGTCGAGCACACGAGCAAGAGCGGGGAGGGGCTCTGCTTTTACCAGACCACAAAACTTGTCGAATTTCCATAAACTGAAGTTCTCTAGACGTTTCTTTTCTTCAACTAATACAATTATTTGAATTCCCTTATTCTTGAATATCTCTTTAATCAGAAGAATCTGTTATCCCTCATTCTCGCCTTAGGAACCATGGGTTACTAAAACATTTAAAAAAAAACCACACAACGTTACTACCACTATTTCGATTGGCAAATATCTTTTGTCTACCGGTCCGCCAAACAGATTAAATAAATTAATCTTTCCCTTATATTTTATAAGGCCTGCCCCTTGGGGTCAGCACAATTGGTGCCGCGTGACCAGGATTCTAGGGTATTAAGCAGATTGAGGGGAAGAGATTTTGTGAATTAAGGGAGAGGCATTACTTTCGTTTCTCGAGAATTATGAATAGTGCAATTTGAAAGGTTGAGGTAGCTTTTACTATTGCGATTGAGGGAATAGGGTTAGGGAAAGATGGGCATGGAAATTTATATCCCATATCGGCTAATAAGACTTGGTCAGATTTTGGTAGATGTGGTTTTGGGGATGAGAATAGAGTTCAGAATAAGGAAGTTAAGTTGAATTTAGATGCTTTTCCAAATCTTTCCCCAAGTTTATTAGATCGGCCACGTGTTTCTGAATTTTTACAAACTTTTGTTGCGGCATCCCTGTTTGATGAAGAGGTATGTTTTGATGAGGGTTCTCGCAAGGTTAGAGCGGAGATTGTTATTGAGATATTAGGGAATACAATAAATGGGTTGATAGATACTGGGAGTGAAGTGAGTTGTATTTCAGAAGAGCTTTATGAATCTTTACAAATTACTAAAGATACAAGGTTTCCATCATTACCAGTGAAACCTATACAGATTAGAGGAGCAGTAGGGCAGAAAAGTTTGAAAATACAGCAGCTAACATCTGTTGAGTTAAAAATTCAGGGGATAAGTTTCGATACTGGATTGTTGGTAGTTCCAAAATTGACAGTACCGGTGATATTAGGCTTTGACTGGTTACTTTCCCATGATGCTGTCATTAATTTGCGAGATCCTAAGTCTTTAATTCTGTCGGGTAATGGGGAAGAAGTTAGTGTACCGTTTATTGATGAAGGTCAAGAGAGTGTAAACGTTAGAACTCTACGAGTCGGTCAGGATGATAAAAGGGATTCCACTGTGAAGAGTGAGGATTTTCTGGATAGACTTAATGTGGGAGTAAAATTGACTGATAGTATGAGGATGGATTTAAAGCAAGTTTTAGAGAGTCATAAGATAGTATTCACGAAGCAAATTGGTAGGGCAAATTGTTATGTTCATCATATAGAAATGTCTGAACACACTCCGCGAATAAATAGATCCTATCCGATTCCGTATGCTTATCGTAATAAGATTGATGAAAAATTAAATGAGATGGTAGAGTTGGGGATTATTTCTAGAGGGGCAACTCCTTATAGTAGTCCTTTAACATATACAAGCAAACCTGATGGGTCTATCCGTATTTTACTTGATGCTAGAGAAATTAACAAGTACATGGTGGCAGAGTCAGAGGCCCCACCAATGCAGATAGATGTTTTAAATGCATTTCATGGTGTAAAATTTATAACTATCGTAGATTTAAACAATGCGTATTTTCAAATTCCTATATCAAAAGAGAGTAGGCAGTATACCGGGTTTACTGTGAATGGGAGGTCCTATATGTATAATGTTTTGCCACAAGGTCTGAAGACGTCTGTGGGAAGTTTTAGTCGGGCGATGGATGTAGTGTTGGGGCCAGGAGTTAGAAGTTTTTGTGTAAATTATTTAGATGATTTGGCAATATTAACGAAAGGGAGTTGGGAAGAGCATTTGGAGCAATTAGACAAGGTCCTAGAACGATTAGAGAATGCGGGTTTGACTTGTAATTTAGAGAAGTGTAAGTTTGCTTGTCGGGAAGTGAAAATGCTAGGACATATAGTTTCTACAGAAGGGATTCAGACTGATCCAAATAAAGTCAAGTCGATTCAAGAGTTTCCAACTCTGAAAAAGGTGAAGCATGTGCGAGCATTTTTAGGGTTATGTAATTACTACCGGAAATTTATTCCAAATTATAGTACTTTGATTATACCTTTGACAAGATTGTTAAAAAAGGAACAAGTTTGGTATTGGGATGAGGAGTTAGATACGGCATTTAAGAAATTGAAACAGGAGTTTTCTACAACTATTATGTTGTCACATCCAGATGTGAATAAAGTTTATTATTTGCAGACGGATAGTTCAGGGGTAGGAATTGCGGGAGAGTTATATCAATATGACGATGAGGGTAATAAACGGATTTTGAGTTTTTGTGGAAGGTCGTTGAGAGGATCAGAATTGAGGTGGACAGTTACAGAACAAGAATTTTGGGCAGTAATTTATGGGGTTAAGAAGTTTGAGACTTATTTAAGGGGGGCGGAATTAATTATTAGGACTGATCATAAGGCTTTAGTGTTTGTAAAGAACATTAAATTATTTAACAGTCGGATTACAAGATGGATATTGTATTTAGAACAGTTTAATTACACAATAGAACATGTTAGGGGGGTCGAAAATGGGGGAGTGGACGTTTTGTCTAGATTTCCAAGGGATAGGGACATTCAAGAAGGGAAAACTTGGTGTCCATCGATAATGTATATGGGGGTGCAGAATAATACTGAATTAGAATCTAAATTAGAACAGATGGTTCAGTTTCAGGATATGGATAATGTAGCAAAAGGCATTAAGGAACGCGTGCTAGGGCAAGTGGAAGGAGGAAGTCGATTGTCCAGAATAGCGATGCGTTGTTCAGTTGTCGATGGTGTGCTTTATTTTAGAAAACATGTCAATGATGTTGAAGTTTTATATTTACCAGAAGCTTTGCAAGCTGAGGTGTGTAGACAAGTTCATTTGGAGTTAGGGCATTTGGGGATTTATAAAATGATGAAATATCTAAAACAAAGATTTTATTGGCTTGGAATGAAGAGAATGGTAGAGAAGTTTGTTAGGTGTTGTCATATTTGCCAATTATCCAAAGTGGATAATGTTAAGTATGTGGGGGCGTGTAATTCTATTGTAACGGAGAATCCAGGGGATTTAGTTATGGCAGACCTTTATGGACCCTTACCAGCGTCTAGGGGGGGAATAACATACATATTCGTAATACAAGATTCTTTTACTAAATACATTAAATTATATGGGTTGAGGGTGGCAACAGCGAAAGCGGTTGTGGTTAGGATGCAAAATTTTGCATTAACAATAAAGCCGAAAACTGTAATGACTGATAATGGAAAACAATTTATAGGGAATACATGGAAATTAGGACTACGGAATATGGGAGTTAGGGCTATATATACAACTATTAGGAACCCTAGGCCAAATACGACGGAACGTGTTAATAAAGAGTTGGGAAAATTCTTTAGGATTTATAGTCATGAAAGGCATAGAAATTGGGGTTTATGGTTAGAGAAGATTGAGGAGTTGTATAACAATACATTTCATTTAAGTACGGGGTTTACACCTAATGAAGTTCTTTTTGGTAGTGTGACTCATTTATCAATAGATACCCATTTGCCTTATCTTGTACGTAATAGGGATATAGGAGAGATTCGGGAGCAAGCTAGGGTTAATTTACAATTGGCTAGTCAACAGAGAAAGGCTAGGTTTGATTTAACTCATAAATTAATTCAGTATCAGGTTGGAGATTTGGTTAAGTTGCGAAGATTGAATAAGTCTGACTCTATGAGTGGAGTTACTCGGAAGTTTGATTTAACTTATGAAGGTCCATACAGGGTAGCAGCAAGACAGTTTGATAATGTTTATGTTTTGGTACACCCCGAAACTTTGCAAGAGAAGGGGATGTTCAATGCAATACATTTAGCACGATATTATGTTTAATCAGGAAAATGAAGTTAGAAGTTGGGGAATTAGAAATTTTATAGGGACGTTGATGTCGGTTATGAATTTCCATGCAGAAGCATTAGTGAGTGTTATGTGGGATAGGATTAATTCGGAGTAATTTTGCTTTGGAATATATTTGAGTATTAGATTATATGATATTTGGTGTTTAGTTCAATATTATAAGGCTTTGGAAATATTAATAAAGTATTTGCTTACTGGCTAGTGGTTTTGAATTCATATTTGGTAATGGAGGTTTAATTTAGGAGAGGGGGGGGGGGAAAGATGTAGCATAGGGGAAAAGGATTGGGGGGGGGGGAGAAAGATAAAATAAGTTAGGGGACTCCTTAAATAGTTTTTCGGGGTTCGTTTGGTGAATTGGTTTTGAAATTTAACTCTTGTTTGGGATTGATTGGAGACAAGGAGTTGGAATAAGAAGGTTAAATCTTGGCTCCGTTGAATATCGTCAAGATTTAGGGGGGGATTGTACTGACCCCATCTCGAGTCAAACCTTCAAGCAAGAATTAAATTGTCTTTGGTATTTGACTGGTTAGAAAACGGCGAGAGAGTGTGTGGGGGGTTGCTAGGAAACGGTTGGGGGTTGACGGGAGTGATCGACGGGCTGGAAAAAAATGTTTTTCTTAAGATTTTTATTTGCTTTTCTTTAAAATAATAGTGTCGTATCTACAAAATTTCCCTTTTAAAATTAATAATGTGCCGAGTGTTTAATGGAAAATCTTATGGAAAGCTGATCTAAAGGATTATTGCGAGGAAACGTTAGAAGGTTCTCGTAAGTTCATGTAGACAAAGTCTACTTAAAAAGGTAAATATTGTAGTCCTACTGTTGTTGGAAACACTTATCTATAAGAAATCATGTTCACGAATAGTTTGGGTTATGGTTTGAGAACAAGAAAATCGAATTAGTGATTTCTCATAGGTATTTTAATCTTTCGTAAATGTCCTATTATTTAGAATAGGGAAGCTTGGGAATGAGTGTTCTAGTTGAGGATCTGAAAGACGAATGGAAGGGGATGGTCGTTGTTTAGAAGGGGTTCCGTATGGTGTTTAATTTATTGTGAATGTTTGTTGTGTTTCAAGGTATGGTAATAGAGTAAGGAAAACTTTCGTAGTACAGGGAAACCTTAGTTGCATATTTAACCTTTCATTTTAATACATTTCACGCGGGAGCATGATCCTGAGAGCTCCGTCGCTTACTACGAGGGCTTCTAAGCGGTTTGGTGTCGCTGTCGTGAGAGTTCGGTTTGCGGCTGCGCGGCCTTGACAACTCGTCGGGACCCGAAGCTAAGTGTTGTCTTTTAGTGGTTACTCGATGGGTGCATCGTTGCACGTGGGGTAGTAATGCAGCTGGTTACGAATGACATTTGATGTCGTCATTTTCAAAATATTTTGAATTATAGAAGATGTCATTGCAATTTTGACAACAAGGCTATTAGATCATTCGTAGCAAAGTTGTCCTTGTTAGAACATGTTTATTTGAATATTTTTCTTTGATTTTGATTTTTTTTATTTACGAATATTTTCAAAATGTTTTGAGTTTCGAAATTTTATTTTTTTGGAAGGAACAATTTATTTAAAAAAACAGAACAATTTTTAAAAAATAAATCCTTAGAAGCAAATCATATTGAATTTAAAAGTGATATACGCTGGTCGTCGGAAAACCAACCTAGTGATAAATTTCTTTGAATTATTTCACGGGATTTTAATTCTATTGCGAAACTAATAATTATTTAAAGGTAAATAATTTTATTGTTCATTTGATATTCTTTTATAAATGTTTTTAATCAAGGGAATTCAAAGGTTTATTAATAATTCAGGACTGATCTAATTCTTTTGGATCTTGTGTACCTTTTAGGACTCCATGTCTAATCTTCAGTTTATTGGAAGAACTTTTCTAAATTTTCCCGTGCTGTTTGGCTAAGATTATTTAGTTCTCTTCCGGCTCTTATATTGGGGTTTACAGTTTTGCTTGTGTCCTAGCAATTTAAATTACAATTTATCTTTTCCTTTCTCGTTTAATGCATCGGATATTATACATGTTTCTATTCGAGTCGAAGAGGGTTTAGTGTCTTGGTGAAAGTTATCAGCGGGTCACAGACGTCGATGACATCTTACCGCCACTAAACATCTTGGATTAAAATAGCAAGCAGAGACACTTCACACTGTACGCTCAGTTTCCATACAGACTGCACAGACTGCTTCAGTGTGTTAAAGGTTCAAGGTTAATAGCTTCAAAATTTATCTTGGGGAACCGGGGGTCGGATTTGAGTTGCGTCAAGAGTCGATCTCACCTCTGGTCGAAAGACGTTAGTTAGTTGAGGTGACTTGCTGGCTTGGTTTTTATGATCTCATGTCAGCAAGGATGCCTGCGAGTTTAGCTCGGCAACTGCTTTCTACTCCCGGCTCTCATGTCGGTTCGTGGGGACTCGACTAAGCGAAGCGAAAGCTGAGCGTGTGATATCGGGTGCCTTGATGGATTCGAAGGGGAGGAGACCTCCAACATTCTGGGTTTACTTTGATACCTGTCACACTGGATTGCAGAAAACACACACATTCCGTCGTCCTAAATATCCGAGGACACAAGAGGGGTAGTTTAGGTCAATAGTCTCTCCATCTAAATTATTAGGAAAAGAATTAAATCCTGTCTCTTGGAGTGACTATAATTTGTCGGGCCCTCTGCTCTCTTGGTTACGAGGACTTACTCAGACTGACTTGGCGACGTAATGGAAGCTCTCCCCAGACAAGTTCGGGACAGGCTGGCGGAGTGTGTCCAGCCTGGAGTCGAGCACACGAGCAAGAGCGGGGAGGGGCTCTGCTTTTACCAGACCACAAAACTTGTCGAATTTCCATAAACTGAAGTTCTCTAGACGTTTCTTTTCTTCAACTAATACAATTATTTGAATTCCCTTATTCTTGAATATCTCTTTAATCAGAAGAATCTGTTATCCCTCATTCTCGCCTTAGGAACCATGGGTTACTAAAACATTTAAAAAAAAACCACACAACGTTACTACCACTATTTCGATTGGCAAATATCTTTTGTCTACCGGTCCGCCAAACAGATTAAATAAATTAATCTTTCCCTTATATTTTATAAGGCCTGCCCCTTGGGGTCAGCACAGTACCTAATAGGTTAGTCCAACTGATGTCGGGTTTTTTGTTGAAAATGTTGTGGTCGCCGACTTCAGTTGGACTAACCTATTAGGTACCTACAATTTTAAAAGAAGGTATTTTTTGCGTTTTTGAAGACGGTACTTTGTTTCCAAATACTTTTATTTTATTTTATACTTTTTAGTGATCATAATACGCTGTTACGTACTCCCACTTCTTGGTTGATATGAAACTTTAAGTTATTTCAAGCGCGCCGCAAGCAACGCCGCGGGAAAGTCATAGTCATATTTCAACAAGTAAATATTCTTCGTTGTAGTCACTCGACTATCTTAATCGAGATATCTTATCGCCACCCTTGAAATCAGTACCGTTGAGGAGTTCGGGTGGCCGTCCGTGGTCTTCATCATCAGTTCCAGTTCACCAAATGATACTTTCTGAATGCAAATGCTGGACTTGTTACTAAAAATACTAAAATCGCTATATGTTTTCCTACAATATTTGAGGAGATATTATCCTTTTCCCCCGGGACTCAAACACAATTGGATCATCGCTATATCTCTAAAGAAAAATTAGTCGTACAACCAGGCAGAAATACTTACTAGTTTTGAGATCTGGGTTAAAATAGCTCCACTTTTTTTGCCCCATACATATCTTTCAATATCTTTTACGTTTATTACGATGTCTTTTTTTTTTTTTTTTTTTTTTTTTAATGGCGTCTACAAGTTATGTAATTTTGCCAATGTCAAGTATATATAAGCAATTGTACGGTGAATCGTCGTTGTCGTCAGCGTCTTCCAGTCCCAGTCGGCACACCATTGAAGATGGCGGGCATCCACTTCAATGGCTTATTGGCTTGGAGTGTTCTTGACCGCTTGCTCATTCAGAATCAACTTTTCACTGATATTTTATTTGATGCATATTCCTCGTCAGTGTTGGAGGTTACTTCACAAAGTTGCCCTGTATTTGCGAACCAAAATCAACGATAAAGTAATTTACAAAAAATGAAATAAATAGACAGATGTTTTCAAAATGACAGCTAGACAAGAACTCCTTACGATGTCTTTCAGATTTTTCAAAATTATTTCTGACATTTGATAGTTTGACATAAGTTTGATACTTGTCAAAGACATTATAGCACTTGATAGCACTACCGAGTCATTGTTCGAAAAAGGTTAATTAAAACCGTTTTACATAATAAATCGCAGCTTGGAGTGAAATTGGCAGCATGACCCAATTTTTACTCAAAACGACAAAAAATAAATAATTTGAATCTTTCCTCTGGAAGGTAAGTATGTTCTGTATAATTAAACAGGTTTTTCAGATCGCAATGAAAGCCTCTAAAGCCGAATGATATACGGTTGTTGGTATCAGTCAAGCTTTAGAACTTATAGCTGACATAAAGTAAATAAAATATAAATATAAATGTATATCACGAAAACGAATTCTAAATACCAAAATATCTTAAATATCTTCACATTATTGCTTCCAATTAGATCCTTACAAAAGACTGTAGACCGGGAGATACTGACACAAAATTTCCGGTCATTTGTACCAGTATGGCGACCCTTCAAGGGTCTAATTACGTAATGACGAAAAGGAAAATGATGGTCATAGCGCTGGTACCGGTGGCCCAAACGCGTGGACTTCGACTACGTCTCGCCACTACACTGTTTCCGTATATTGATCTTTCCATACATAATTATTATAAATATTTTTCGCATTAGTTCCCTAAATGTGTAAGTAATAAAATACTGAATTTAAATCTCCTTAGTATCCGCGGCCTTTTTGTAAAGTGTTTTTAGCCAGGATCTGGCATTGTTCTTTGGTAACATGATTCAATTTTGGCCAAAAACCTTCTGATTAATAAACTATTACTTCCAACTAAATAACCACCATTAACTGCCGCACTCAGAAGCGTCATTTAAGTTTAATGCTTGTTTAGTGAAGTGTTGTCTTACTGCCGCACTCAGAGACGTCAATTAAGTTTAATGCTAGTTTAGTGATGTGTTGTCTTATTCTATTACTATAGCAAAGAAAGTGACGGACGCAACTTTAATCAAGCATTAAATTTAATTGACGTCTCTGAGTGCGGCAGTTATTCTTATTGCTATAGCAAAGAAAGTGACAGCAGCAATTTGAATCAAGCATTAAATTTAATTGACGCCTCTGAGTAAATAATGGTTGCTACTTAAGAATACTGTAGTGTCACCACAGAGTTTCACCACGTTGATCGCTTCTTAGGGCCGTATTAATAAACTAATCTCGACTGCAATACCCGTCTCAAGATGCGTCAAACATGACAGTATTCTATGGCTTGACAGTTACTTTGACGTATCTTGTGACGAGCATCTTAGCTGAAATGAGTTTATTAATACGGCCCTTAGATTACGAAGCTAGCCTATGTTTTTCTAGGATACGAATATCTTTCAACCACGTGTATGATGCCAGCTTTAAATGTAAATCTGATAAAACGTAACGTGTAGGGACGATTTTATTTTCACAAATAAACCTAAAACTCTTTTTATAAAGAGTTTTAATGGCACAAGATTTAAAAAGATACTAATGTCAAATTGTCAAAGCACAATCACAACTTTACTTAATGATTCGTTTTAATTATGGTTTTTTTTCGTAGTAATCCCCGATAGTGGTACAAATCAATAAAGTAAATCCATGATTCATGATCTCGTAAAAGAAGTTGAATGTACCTACGAGTACAAGTGCTATTTTAGCTGTGTGAGTGTGAGAAGAGTGGGACATAAAAATCGGAATCGTAAGTTTCAATTTTAAATTATTTCACATAATAGCCCTTAACAGAGACCGTCTTTTCATTTCAGAATAATGTGTCAGTTTTCTAAACACCATGATGCTTTTAACCATGATTAGAAACATAGTTCAATATAAGGCACAACTTGTTTATTTACATTACGTTGTGACACATGTAATGAATGAATTAGTTAAGATGGGGCACACTGAGATCATCATCAGGAAAGGCGATGATAAATCAGCCTGTAACTCAGTCAAATATTAACTTAAAAAAAAGTTACCAATATAGGGATGATCCATATCACCCACCCTATCTACTGTTAAAATTTCTCCAAAGGTTTTCCAGACACCCTGTATATTATCTTTGTAATTACTAATGCCGTCGATGCTCACTGGGACGCTCGACTTGCTATTTATCTTATTAGTAGATATCCACAAGTCCTTAAAATCTCCCTCAGAATGGTGTGCCGCAATAATTTCAAATGTTATTTTCTCCTCGTTTCTCTGACACCATTTTATACGATACTTAAAAATCCTTCTAGTTTCTCGCATTTCTTCAAAAACTTGCCCTGACTTAGGTTCGCCATACCATTGCCATACTTTAAATTTACACCTCGCCTCCCTGTGAGCCTCGCTGAAATGTTGGTTCTAGCCAGTCACTGAAAACTTCTTCCTCGTGTCAGTTTTCGGTTTTTCATACATTGTTATAGACAGGGTGTATCCCACCAAAATTTGTTGGTTCGTTCAGACTGTTGCCTTTAGGCTGTGACATCTTGATCTTACTGAATTAACGTTAGCGGAGAAAATCAAAAAAAGTAATATTTAGAATTATATTGAAATTAAATAAATCCGTTCCATACAATCTTTCATAAAACCTATTTGTAAAACTTGATCGCAGCAAAACTATAAAAGACAGTGATAATTTTATCACAAAGTTCACAAGGTTAACATTAATAATAACACTGCCTGCCTATGCAGCAGTCTGACAGTTTATTCGGTTACTTCACCTCCTGCGGTACACCGATCTGAAGTTCATTTAAATTGTTCGGAGTCCCCGCCATGGCCCGTCAGCCCCCTAAGTGCTGCGGCTGTGTCCCGCTGAGGCCGGGCCTGCTGGCCTGGGCGTACATCAAGCTGGTAAGAGTATTTTAAAATTTTATGAATATTAATATTTTAAATTACCTTTAAAGAAGATGATATTTCATTTGATTCGGACTGTACATTTTAACAAATAAATTATCTTTTCTTAAGTTCTTTGAAATTACCTTTGCGCAAAGACATCATCTATTTCTAATTCCAATATTTATCATTTAATATGTAGTAATAAATATGTAAAAGCATGTAGTAAAGGGAAATCATAAATAAAAACTCTCATTTCAGATATCAAGGAATTTTAACGTTTAGCAGTTTAACATAATACGTAAATTAGCCGTGTAAATAATACATGTACTGACGTGTCACGACTACGTGGACAATTAAACCTCTATAATCCGGCAAATTTAGGTAAGTATTGTGTTAAATAGCTAAGCATTCATATTCCGCGATAGAAAATGGACATTAATCGTCTCCAGGGACGTTAATATCAGGGATATAACGTGAAATACTTAGCTAACAGCGTTCACTAGTGAGGACAGTGAGGCATCCGTCTAGCTTGCTTGGGGATTTCATTAATTCAAGCCAATTTTAACTTTACGTTAATTAAAAGTCGAAGCTTTATCTCGCACCATTATAATAGTATGAAACATGACTCTCTTCGTCTTCTTTCTATTTTCTTGCTTAAGGAATCATCACTTTTATTGATATTTCAATAAACTGTAATTAAAAAATATCTAAGTTGGAATGATATCGTTTTCGTAATATCGTGGTAACCCACCTTGAACTTTTTTATGGTTTACTAGCTATTGGTCTTTTATAGCTATTCCTTCGGAAACTGTCCCATTTTCTGTCTCTCTAACGAATAGACGGACGAAATACAGACAAGCACAGTTACTTTCATATTTATAATGTCAGTATGGATAATTGGATATGGATTATGTTGTAATCAGAGATATTTTTTAGGTTCTCGCATTAACCTTTACAGGAGTATGCGTCTACTCAATGAGGTACGAAATACGTAATTTAGTATATCGCGTTGACTACGAGTACATAAGCACATACCGCAGCCCTGTCGTCTACGTACTTGAACAACTTTGGCCCCTGCTTGTATGCCTGCTGTACCTAGTGTTCACCATCATCTTCGCAATAGGAGTGCACCGCGTGAGTACCCACCTTAACAAAAAAGAGAAATAGAATTCATCATTGTAATAATTATAAAGAATTGGCCCAGATGTACTGTAAATTGATTCACTTTTTAATAACTCTTGCTTCGAATTCCGTTACTAATTACTTATTTTTATTATTAAAGACATATTTTTAAAAATGCATGCGTGATAATAATTGTTAATCTTGTGTTTACCTCTTATTTGCAGCAAAGCTACAAGCTGCTTCTGGTATTCCTGGTATACAGTATATTCGAGGTTATATTAGCAGGTGCTGCTATCGGGTGGCAAGTGTATGACTTAGTACGCTTTTTATCGTACTATAGCCGCTACGGCCCTGAAATGTATGATAGATTCCTGCAGGACCGTTTACACGACCCCATTTTCTACTTGCCGTGGATCCTCCCGGTCGTGATTAACATGCGTAAGTATATAATTAAGATGTCTATAAAACTAGCTTTAAATGATATAACATTCTCAATCATAAAGGCAAATGGTTACACTGGTCACATGGTTGAACAAGATATATCTATCTACAAAATAAACGATGAGAAATCATAAAGAGACATGGTTTGGAATATGTTAAGGAATTGTACTTCGATAGTCAGGCGTACCCAATGATATTTCATATTTAGATAAACGCATTCGAAAACCGTCGCCAATTACTGACAGTTGCTACGTTGCCATATTTCTACAGACAAAGACGGCAATTCGTAGCGAACGCTATTGTTAGAAAGAGATAAATAGTTGTTTCAAATTGCGTACCCGAATGACGCGGCGTGCCCGCTCATAGCTGCCATATAGCTACCCGTCTTTATCGCACTCATGCGATATCTAATTGTGTATCTCATGTTTCACAGGTGACAGTGACGCCATCGGTGCAAATTAAACAAAGTATGGCGATGTAAAACAAAATGTAAAAAATATTTACGGTACTTACGAATGAAATGAGACATCCTTTCTTCCTTTTATAGTTACAGTATAATTTTGTCAGCCTCGAAAAACATAAGACGGCATTTTTTATGACCTATATTTGTTGCATTTCGGTAATAACACTTTATTGTTTTTGACGCGTGCGTGTCAGCGGCCACGGCGCGACTGAACGATAGTAA
Organism: Acleris literana; assembly: GCA_946894065.1. Lineage (NCBI taxonomy): Eukaryota > Metazoa > Arthropoda > Insecta > Lepidoptera > Tortricidae > Acleris > Acleris literana. The sequence continues at coordinate 15,750,252 of OX335683.1, read as the reverse complement.
GGTAATTACCTTCCTTTTCGAGGAACGCTTTTGCGCGCAGATGACGTATCTTAATATAAAATATCATTGGGCGTACCCGGTAAATGTGCTGGAAGCTCCTTGACGCCTGAGGCCCCTTGTCTTCGTACTCCACAGGTCCTATTATCCTGGATTCTCATAGGTCTCGTGTTCGCTGGTCTGCTTTGTGAGTTTCTTGGGAAATGGGTTTCGCGACAGGCTCAAGCAAGATGCGAGCTCGTTCGTGGCGGGGGTTATGCCCGATCCACACTCTCACAAAAGTTTTACAGTCGGTCTCGTATTTAAATACGGCAGTGTATCTCGGCCTCGACTCGCGTGAGAGTGTGGATCGGGCATTAGAAGTGTATGAAAAATGGGGTGGCAGTACTGTCGCTGCGTTTTGACATTGCTTTTCAAAGCGTTTTGTTTACCGGCGTGACCCAGCTATCGAATAGTTTAATCGATTCAAAAAATGTTAAGAAAAAGAAAACGTTGTGGTTTGTGCTAGATTGATAGTACGGAACAGAATAGTTATACCTAACATAAAATGTTTAGGTGCTGATAGACGCATTTATTAGAGCATTCGATAAAAAACTTTCAATTGGTCGCCCAGTTATATTCACGTTTTCACAGCTACACGACTTAACTGACTTTCATGAAACTTGGTATGGAGATGGCTTAAACCCTGCGGGAAAGGACATACATAATGCTACTTTAATAAAATGCTATAATAATACTAAGTAATTACACTATCTCGAAGTTAGGTTCTTGAAATTAACTTTTTATTATACTTTTTTATCGAGAAAAAGTAAGATTATTAAGGTTTACAATTTATTCTAAAAAACCAAGGGGGTACTTATAAACTATAACTATGAGAAATCAGCAAGTTACAAGATTGTAATGAAATGAAATGAAATGAAATGAAATGAAATGAAATATTTTATTGATAACACTCGTTACATGTCAGAGAAAAATAAGAATAAGTGTACAAATGAGGTTGTACTACAATTTATCATTTACAATAATTTGGCTTGAAGTTCATTATATTAATAATATAATATATGTATACATAAAGTTTGTCATTTAATTTTTTTATAGCGTTAGCGGAATACACAGAAATTCATCATAAGAATAAAATACGTTTTTCAAAAGCCACTTTTTCAGTTTACTTTTAAAGGTTCGGTTGTATACTGAAGGCCCGAGGTAATAAGTATCTAAACTGATTTCCCAGATTTTGCCAGTTTGCATGGTTCTGGCACTAGTCTATTCGTGTGCTTATTGTTGCGCAGGTGGTATTTGGAGTTTGTACCCCTCCGCTTGAATACATCAAGGTTTTCGTGAGTAAACACTGCTACTCGTCGTCATTTATTTTGGTCAGTAAGTCGTCGAACAATTTCAGATACTCGATATTGCTTGTTAAATTGGAGTGGTAGATTCCTACTATGAGAAGGCCTTGCTCCAACAGATGTATAGCACATATGTCGAATACTTGTTCACGTGATAGTTCACAGTAGTCAGGCCGGTTTACAGCTTTGACGTGGGGCCCAGCATAAATGCAACTTCCACCGCGTTCTATTTTAGGTCTACAGTAATACGATAACAAGTTAAAATTTGTCAATGTTACGGATTGGATTTCGTAATCGCGAAGGAAATGTTCCGTTATTATTAAAATATCGCAGGTAAGGTCGTCACTTAATAAAATCTCTAATTGCCTTGTCTTTCCACTTAAACCTCTAATGTTTTGATGACATACAATGAGGTTGTCCGTTCTTGACGTTCGTGTGTCACACTGCGGCTCGATGAGACGGTTCTGTGCCGGCGGCGGCGGCAGAGCGGCGGCGGGCAGGAGCGCGCCCCGCGCGCCCGGTGCCGGCCCGAACCAACTCGCTAACTTCCGTCCCGGGGGACCAGGTGCTCGGCGACATCAGCGAGTCGAATCTGCTTCGTGGGGCTGTGATGGCGAAGGATGCATAATGTTGATGTTTTAATTGTAGTTTTTCGACTGTGCAATTAGAGTTGGTGATTTTCTTGTTGTTGTATGACTTAAGGGCTTCGGTGGTCGTGTCATACTTAAGGAAGCAGGCATGAATTTTTTTAACGCGCTCGGTTGTTAGTAGGTCGCTGTCTGCTGGTCCGGTGCCGCTAATGGCTACTCGTCGCGGTCGTGGTCTTCGCTGCAAGCGTCCGTTGGCATATGATACAGTGCTCCACGGTTCCTCAGTATTAACGGACGTGTTATTGTCATTATTATTAGTTTTGTCTTTGTGAGATTGCTGTGTTAGTGTCAAGGGTACCTGCGGTTCCTGTGCTGGCGATACCACTTGTTTGCGAATGACATTTGACGCATCAGGAATACGAGTTTGAGATGCGTCGATAGTTGAAGCGGGTAGCGAGCTGCGCCGAGCGTCGTTTTTGGCGGCTCTGGCGGGTAGCGTTCGGCGAGCCGCGGCCGCTGCGATCGTCTTGCTAGATGCTGCTGCCACGGGATTTTTGGCACGCGACTTCGGCGCCTCCGATCCGTTCGGGCTAAATTTGTTTAACGGTGGTGGATTGCGATTTTTGGCACTGCGATTAACGCTTTCTAAAGTTTCGATATTTGCTTCTAGTTTTCTTAGATCCGCAAGAAGACAATCGATTTTCACTTCAATAGGAGTAAGCACTTTTTTTTAAACTTGTTCGTTCGCGTCTAGTGTGGACTTTGCCATGTTTTACTGGTTTACGATTTATTTTAATGCCGGCACCACACTTCGCTATTCGCTATTCGTTATTTTAAGTAAGACCATAGCCTTCGGGAAAGTGCCCTTCCGTAGCGACTGTATTGCAATTGGTAGCCCTATGGCATTGATAGAGGCGATTTTCTACGAGTCCCTATTAAAAAAGTGCTCATAGTGCTAGCGGTACACCCCGATTTTTCAGTGAAATGCTGCAAATGGTCGTAAAGGCATGAAAATTGGAACGATTGATCTTTAAGCCATAAGAATCAATTTGACCGATAGCACGGAAAAAAAAACAAAAACGGAGACGAGTTATGACGTCATGTTTATTTTGTACGGGAAAAAAAAACGTTTTGAAACCTATCATGTGTGGTATTTAATTACTAAGCCGATTCTAAAAATATATCACATCATTACATTTCAGTCACTTGTTTTAAATTAAAATAAAATCTATTTTCAAGACGTACCAAGTTTGGGCTCTTCCAGATACGATTCGGTTGAATCATTATTTTTGATACATAATCCTCATTTCCAACGCCAAGAAAGAAATTTTGAAAATATTTACATTTCGACGCCCCCGGACAGTAAGTCGGCAATCGCAAAAAGTAAATTTTACAGGAAAAAATATTTACTGATTTTGTTCAATATCTTTACAACCAGAGGGAGTACTAAAGACATTGATATATCAAACGAAAGCTATTTTTTTAAAGAATATAATTTATACAATTATACTTTATAATACGCATTCAGTATTAAGCAATGAGAGAAAATGCATTTTACAGATAATGAGTTAAAATTTATTCCCAGTAATAGTAACTTACTGGATTATTGTGGTAAATATTATAAAAGTGTTGATTTGTAACTGCATAACATGGACATTTATAACAATATTTTTTGTTTGAAGGGCTAAACGTAATATGTCATTACTAAGGTTTTTATAGTAATTTAAACGCAGGCAAAATAACGGCATTGTATGATAGCTTTGTTGTTCTCGGGAATGTAAAACCAACATATTCAAGTAAACGTGCAATACTGAATGACATCGAAATAATAAAATAACATAGTGTAAAAGAAAACTATCATAAGTACTAAGTATAATAAGATTTAATAATTAAAATAATCGAAAATAATAATAATAATTATTATTAACCTTTATTTGCTGTAATTATAATTATTTACATGTCATTATCACTATTAAAGTTATGATTAGTAAATTTTATGTTATGCTTGTCATTAATAAAGGATATAAATTGTTAGTTATTCTCTCTTTTTTCATTCTTTCTGGAACTTGTCATATATGAATATTTATGTCTTTCCTTCCCTTTTTTCTTTAGTTAGCGCGCCGCGCCCCTTGGATGAAGGCCTCCTCCAGTCTTCTCCATTCTTTCCTGTCTCTTGTCCTACTCCATGCTCGTCCTATTAATGCGTCTAAATTATTGCTCCATCGCAATTTGGCCTTCCTTTGGATCTCTTGCCATCTCTGGGGACCAGTCTGCTACTTTTTTTGACCAGAGAGTGGATATGACCAGCCCATTTCCATTTAAGTTTGCGTATTTTAACTGTTACATCTCGCACCCTAATTTGATTTCTAATATGGATATTTCTTATTTTATATATTCGTTTCTTATGTAATATGCTCCTATCCATATTATGTTCACATATCTACCTCAAGTTTAAGTTCATTTTTCTTTGTTAGGGCCCAGGTTGTGCTTTTCATAATTTATTTTAAGGCCCAATATTTATTACAGGATTTTTTTATTATTCTTTATATTATTTTGGACATATCTTCCTGCAAACATATTAATTCCCCTAGGTATATTTAGTCTCCTATGTAATCTTTTGTGAAATTTCGGACATTTATAGGCGGTTTGTTGCTGTTCGTTAGTATTTTAGTTTTTGATACATTCATGGTTAACCCCAGTTTCCTACTCTCTGTTGCCAGATTGTTAAGCATTACTTCAAGGGTATTTGGATCTTCTGCAAATAAAAACACTATCATCGGCAAATTTTAAGTTGATCATCGATTCACTTTCAATTTTTATACCTTTTCCATTCCAGTTTATGTTGCAGAACATGCTTTCCAATGCAGCATTAAACAATTATGGGGAAAGAAAGCCCTGTTTTACTCCTCTTGTAAGTTTAAATTCTCTCCCTTCTTTTTCCAGCTTGATTTTGGCTGCGTTGGTGTTAATATATCGCCTTGATGATACGGTTTTTTTTTTCCCGTGTTCCCCGTACTAGCAAAGCTTGATGTATGCCATTGTGTTCTAAGCTTTCAAACGCCTTGGTATAGTCAATAAAGGCTATGTATATTTTCTTCCCGTATTCATTATATTTCTCTATAATTTGGTTGAGTGTGTGTATAATATATATCTATGGTTGAGAAGCCGTGTCGAAAGCCAGCTTATTCTATGGATTGACTAGAATCCAGGGATTTTTCTATCCTTTTTAAAAATTATCTTCGAGAATACTTTGAAAATGTTTGATGTTAAGCTAATAGGTCTGTAGTTGTTTATGCTACCTATGTCTCCCTTTTTATGCAGAAGTGTAATAACTCCAATATGGAAGTGGAACCCTCTATAAAGGAGACAGATATTTATTTATACCTGGATAGCTGAGACACTGGGTAAGTCCCTGCAGTTATCCAGGTTTCACTCTATCGGTCTGTCTCATTTACAGAGGGTTCCAGGTGAGAATAGATGTTATTTCAGTTAGACAAGCGCGATTATTAAATTAAATAACATATTTTTAAATATTTTATAGTTATAATTTTTAACAATAATCAAAAAAGGTAGGTACTTAATAAACAAAAATAATCAAGTAGGTACGTTTCTTATAAACAGTTCAAAAATGCATACAGAATGCGTCAATCAAAAAAATCTGTCATAATAGTTTTGGTCATACTGCTTCGCGTCTAGTTTTTTTTACTAAATTTACTTCCAAAGTTATTTCGTCATCATCTTCATTTTCCAATGAAAACGAGAAGACATGAACAACTTCTTCGCGTGTCTTTCCACTTTCATATAAGGATATTAACTTTAGTTTTTATCATTACAAGCCTTCGTTTCTGCATTTTTCAAATAAATATCCGTACGATAGCAAAACTAAACTGAAACTGGAGGTCATTTAGGCACAATTAACTAAGTGCGGAATTTGGGGGTCAACTAAGGATTAATAAACAAAACTGAAATTTATCTGCAAAAATGTCCAAGTTAGACAGGTACCTAATAAATTGACATTATCTCAGTTACAGAGGTCTACCTATAAATTAAAAGAAAACATTGTAGCAAAGTATTCTTTAAAATATAGTCTCAGTAAAAGAGGTAAAATTCTCTCACCGTCTCCATTCAGTGCTAGAGTGTCAGGACCTCAACATGAGTTCCAGCTATGGAGGTTTCTCATTTATCCTGTTCCCACTTAACCAAGTTGTACTGTATCTGGATATCTGAGACACTGGGTAAGTAGAATACCTCTTTAAGTGAGACAAATTTGCAGGTCCTAGTTATCCAGATTTCACCATTTGTACCCATAGTTTCAGCATATTTTAAAACTTTGCATTTTGTCGGTTCCATAGCACCTAATAATTAATTTATTTACACGTTTTGGTAGGTAACACACTGAATAGATTCACAGGTAAGAAACTATGTTTTATTTTGTCACTGACACGTAAACACAAACACAATTTTTTTTAACCAGACGCACCAATCAATAATTACACGTCACTTTCGGTCAACAGAAATTTGCAACTGTTTAAAAATGTAAACAAACATTACGCGTTGCCGGTGCGAGAACAGACACGTGAAGGGGCGCGGCATGTATTTATTACTTTCTAATGTTTAATCAAAGACAGAGATAAACGTACCTTATGATGGCTGAGCGGCAAAAAGACAGACGATATATTGGGTTCGTGACATGATCTGATTTGGTATTAAATAGTACACGCAAGTAACTGTTACGAATATTTACGAACGAATTATTTCCCTCTAAAACTTTGTTAGTAGCTATTGCCGTGTTAAGTTTATTAAATTAAATACGGTATTATCGTTTACCAAAAACTTCATAAAAATATTAACGCCAATAAACCGGTTATCGCATCGTACCAAATATCAAAATAATAAACATATTTGTATTGATCTGTAGCGACACTTTTCTCGTAACATTTTGAATTTGCAGTTTCCCTACAATAAACACGTCATTCTTAATATCTTCTTTAATTGCATTAAAAAAAATCTGAAAAAAATATATATGATGTATTCTGACCCGCTGATTCCGAATTTTGCATAACAATAAAATGTCCATAATATCACATTGCCGACTTATTGTTCGGGGGCGTCGATTTAGTATTTTTTTTATATTATCAAATCACAAGTAGTTGAAACATGTATAAAAAGTTCAATTTAAGACACTGAGGATGATAAATACTAATGCGAGAGGAGTTTTCAATCATATTTATATTATCTACATATTGGTTAGGCCCTGGAATAGGATATAGGATAGTTTTTATCCCGGAAAATTGGACCGTTCCCGAGGGAGCAGCGATAAACGACTTCTACGCGGACGGAGTCACGAGCGAAAGCTAGTAAATAATATAAATATGACTGAAAACTCCTCTCGCATTAGTAATTTTTTTTTCCCATACTAAATAAACATGACGTCATAACTCGTCTCCGTTTTTGTTTTTTTTTCCGTGCTAAGGGTCAAATTGATTCTTATGGCCTAAAGATCAATCGTTCCAATTTTCATGCCGTTACGACCATTTGCAGCATTTTTGGCGTACCGCTAGGACTATCATGGATAAGCAAATATGCATATAAGGTGCTTTTTGTTTTCAGTGTTGCCAATTTACTTCAGTGTGCTAATCAAGAGCGAGGTGCTGCGCTTGAAGAGGGCACGCGGGGAGACTCGTGTCGTCCTTGATGTACCCGTAACGAAGGAGCAAGACAAAACCTATAATTTGGTTTACTCCAACGAGACACCTGTAAGCGGGAAGCCGCTGTTCCCTCTGGAGGAGCTCGAGAGGCTGAGGCAGCAGTTGGGAGTGAAGAATGTGTAAATCATTGGCTTTTTTTATTTTCTTTTTGTGTTACTTTGCCAATTATATTCATTTAACGGTCACAATTATTTTCTTTTAAATTAATTTTCCTTTTTATTATCTACGCTTTTGTGTTACTTTGCCAATTATACATACAGGGTATTACATTCAAATCGGTCAGTATGGGAAAGTCTGAAACTATATGACACACGAAGATCTGTTCATAGGAACCATGTCATCGACTTCATGTTTCATATAAACATTTACTGCATAAACCGACACAGTCGATATCTAAATATAAATAGTGTTATGTAGTTTTATTTTTCAAAACGTCCGGGATCGATTCCCGAGCTGAGAACATGTTTTTTTTTTAATTTATGAATGCGGTTTTCCTTGTTAGTAAAATCATAACAACATAGTTCCTATGATCAGATCTTCGTTTGTCTTATAGTTCCAGACGTATCCATACTGACCAATTTAAATTTTACACCAGTTTAAGTTTTACAGTTGTTGAAGACCTTTCGGCCGTTAAGGAAACCAGAGTTTGGAAACCAGTTTCCTAAAAGGCTTTTTTATACTTCTACGTAACTGTTTTCCTAGAAGTCCTTTTTTATACTTCTTCGGAACTGGTTTCCTAAAAGTTTTTGTATTTTTTTAACACAGGCATTGCTATTGGCTAGGGGTCTGAAAATAAGTAAGTAGTTTCTACGCCGTAAATCGGAAATTTGAGGTCGGAGGTTTGAAATCCTATAAAATGAGGTAGGTTTAGGTTATGTTAGTTTTGCAGCAGGCCCGGAGGGCCAAACCACCCAGAAATAGGAGCTCCGCGTCAGCGGAGCTCCGTCGACACTGTCTGATTGATTTGAAATAAGAGCGTCTAGTTTTTCTAAAGGACTTCTAGAAAACCAGTTACGTAGAAGTATAAAAAAAGCCTTTTAGGAAACTGGTTTCCAAACTCCGGTTTCCTTAACGGCCGAAGGGGAAATAATGATTTTAGAAAGTACGTTCGTGTAATTTTTTTTAATTACAAGGCCTCCCAATTTGAAATGAAGTTCCTTTCTCCAATATTAGTTGGAAAATTTGAAATAATTAAAAGTCTTTCGATGTGAAATAAAGGTTGTTTATGACAAAATAATCTTCATAATCTTTTTAATTTGGCAAAGATTTTAGTGACCTATAAAAAAATATTTGGGATATTTCCTGCCCTCATAGATTTTAGTTCGTAATAAAGCTAAATAGGTATTATGTTACCAATGAATCTTATATTGACTTTTTTATACCTGATGTAAAAAAATACGTGTTTTGTTATAGAAGCCGCGGGTTTCCCGATAAATGAAGGTTCTAAGATACGGGCAAAGAACCTTTCTTAACGTACACCTTTGTCTCCCTTAAGTAAAAATAGCTATAATCCGTAATTCTAAAACATGGCATCCAATCCTCTTATCTTATATTATCTTATTGGTGGTATTACACTTCGACCCTATCAGATCTTTTAAGTTTTTTTTTTAAATGTCGTCGTTGTGCAAATGGGCAGACAGCCCACCTTATGGAAAGTGGTCACCGCCGCCTATGGACATTTGCAACGCCGGAGGCGTCACCAATGCGTTGCCGCCGGTTAATGGTTGTCGGTTACCCCTCATTTAGCGCTGAACCCAACCTCCACCCTTTCCAGAAAGCGGAAAGTGGAGTGCAATGGCAGTGCCAGTGCCTTAAAAATCGTTTGGTTCTGGGTAGCCTTGTGTACCACAACCAAGGATTTTCATTTCTAGTCCGGCGAGCGCATTACATTACCACAATAAGTGTATCATTGTTGTCACCTCTTCGCCGCGCATTTTACAATCTGTGGTGTCATAAGGCCCATCTTTGCTAGGAAATGTTTAACACCTAAGTGTCCTGTAAACACTTGGATAATTAATCGGAGTTGTGTTTTGCTGAGTTTCCAAAGTTTTTTGGTCTAGCTCTGTTCAACTCTTTCTATGAAGAACTTTGCATGCCCTAAACCTACCGTGGTTGTCCACTCTTTCTGGTGATTTTGTAGGGTGTTATTATTCAGGGCTGCTTTTATGGTGCCCGGTGAGGGTCCCATAAATCGTTCGGGTCCGACGTATGCGTCCTTCCCTTACCAGCTCATCCTCGACATAGTTTCCGGGAAAGCCTCCGGGGCATCCAATCCTCAATAACGTAGCAATGTATTGAATTACACCATAATTCCAAAATATTAACGCATTCAAAATAAATTTGTTTTCTTTGCCACTAAAGTATTTGTCGATTTTCATTCAACAAATTTTACTATCCGTACTGAAATAAAAAACTTTAGACCAAGATGGACCAAGATTTGGAAATCTTGCAACATACACAACACAGCTGATTTGCTTCCACGTGCCCTAGCTACTTTAGGGTAATTTTCTTTACCCATCCCATAATACTCATAGTTTGAATAAAAGTGTTGTGTCAAACCTTCACTTTAATACACCTAATTTATTCATTGTTAGAGAATATTAAAACCTTAACTGCAGACCAATAATGAAAACTTTTTCCTCGAGTAATTTTTCGAATTTTCATACATTGTTATGCACAGGGTGTATCTCACCAAAAGTTGTTGGTTCGTTCAGACTGTTGCCTTTAGGCTGTGACATCTTGATCTTACTGAATTAAAGTTAGCGTAGAAAACCAACAAAGTATTATTCAGAATTATATTGAAATTAAATAATTCCGTTCTATACGATCTTTCATAACAACCTTGATCTTCTAAAACTTGATCATAGCAAAATTATAAAAGACTGATAATTTTATCACAAAGGTCAAAAGGTTAATATTACTAATAACACTGTTTGTCTATGTAGCAGTCTAACAGTTTATTCCGTTACTTCACCTCTTGCTGTTACACCGATCTGAAAATCATTTAAACTGTTCGGAGTCCCCGCCATGGCTCGTCAGTCCCCTAAGTGCTGCTGCTGCGTCCCGCTGAGGCCGGGCCTGCTGGCCTGGGCGTACATCAAGCTGGTAAGAGTGTTTAAAAATTTATGAATATTTATATTTTAAATTGTATAAAGAAGATGATAATATTTCATTTGAATCGGATTGCACATTTTGACAAATAAATTATATTATCTTAAGTTCTTTAAAATTCCCTTTGCGCGTCATCTAAGTATTCCAATATTTATCATTTATGTAGTAATAATTATTTAAAACTATATAGTAGAGGAAAATCATAAATAAAAACTCTAATTTGAGATACCAAGGAATTTAAATGTTTAACAGTTTAACATAATAGGTACGTAAAGTAGCCGTGTTATACAATGTACCGACGTGTCACGACTACGTGGACGATAAACCTCTATAATCCGGCAAAGAATTATGTTAAACTGCTAATCATTCATATTCCGTGATAGTAAATGGACATAAGACGTCTCCAGGGGCCCTAATATGGCTGCGTTTATCGCGTGACAAAGTTTGGATAAGGCATCCGTCACCTTCTGACACGTAAATAAGTACGAGAGTGACGGATGCTTTATCCAAATTTGACGCGCGATATAGACGCAGCCATACTAAGCCCGCAGGGGCGTTATTATCAGGGACATAATGACATTCTTAGCTATAAATGTTTTAAAAAACAAAAAACCGCCTTCAAATACGCAAAAAATAACTTCTTTAAAATGGTAGGCACCTAATAGGTTAGTCCAACTGAAGTCGGCTTTTTGTTGAAAATGTTGTGGTCGCCGACTTCAGTTGGACTAACCTATTAGGTGCCTACAATTTTAAAGAAGTTGTTTTTTGCGTTTTTGAAGGCGGTTTTTTGTTTTTTAAAACATTTATTTTATTTTATACTTTTTAGTGATCATAATACGCTGTCACGTAGTCCCACTTCTTAGTTGAAATGAAACTTTAAGTTATTTCAAGCGCGCCGCAAGCAACGCCGCGGGAAAGTCATAGTCATATTTCAATAATCTCCTTTTTTGAAGTCGGTTAACAAGTAAATATTCTTCGTTGTAGTCGCTCAACTATCTTAATCGAGATATCTTATCGCCACCCTTGAAATCGGTACCGTTGAGGAGTTCCGGTGGCCATCTGTGGCCTTCATCATTAGTTCCACTTCACCAAATGATACTTTCTGAATGCAAATGCTGAACTTGTTACTAAAAATATCGCTATATGTTTGCCTACAATATTTGAGGAGATTCCCTCAATTCCTCACGGATCCTCTCATCAGATTCAGATTTGGTAACAATGGGACCACCTCGAAAGTATACTCTATCAAACCAAAAAAAATATTTTAAAATCGGTCGACAATTGACGGAGTAATCGGTGAGCATACATAAAAAAAAACATACAGTGGAAAGTATAACCTCCTCCTTTTATGAAGTCTGTTAAAAAGCGTTCACTAGTGAGGGCTTTGAGGAACCCGTATAGCTTGCTTGAGGATTTTGTTCATTCGAGCCAATTTTAACTAATCGTTACCTAATTAAAAGTCGGAGCTTTATCACGGGCCATCATAATATTATCAAAAACGACTCTCTTCGTCTCGTTTCTATTTTCTTGCTTAAGTAATCATTAGTCTTATTCATATTTCAATTAACTGTACTTAACAGAAAAAATCTAAGTTGGAATGATACCTCTTTCGCAATGTCATGGTAATCCACCTTGAAGTTTTTTTATGGTTTAGTAAGTAAGTCGTTTATCGCTATTACTTCGGGAACTGTCCCATTTTCCGACCTAAAAAAGCATTCTTTGTCCTTCCTCCGGACGCAAGCTATCTCTATTCATAATTTTATCGAAATCGGTAAAGCGGTTTAGCCGTAAAAGACTAACGAACAGATAAACAGACAGACACAGTTAGTTACTTTTTTTTTACTGATAATGGGTTTGCTTTTGATAACTCTTGCCCTTGGAGGACGAAGATTTGGACGAAGGTGAAGCGAGCTCACCCAAAAGATGTCTATTCACCCTGGCTTTAAAATGGGTACCTATAGTTTAATTTTTAATATCAGTAGGCATGGATAATATTGGATATGGATTATGTTATAATCAGACATATTTTTTAGGTTCTCGCTTTCACCTCTATAGGAGTGTGGGACTACGAAACGAGGGATGATCCGAATCGCTTTATAGGTCTCGTTGAATTCCTAAGATATCGCAGCCCAGTCGTCTCCATACTTGAACTTTGGCCCCTGGGCGTATGCCTACTTTTCCTAGTGTTCGCCATCATCTTCATCATTGGAGTGCACCGCGTGAGTACCTACCTTTACTACCTTAATAAAAAAGAGGAGAGGAATTCATCTGGGGATGCCACTTTTTGAATGTAAGGTCTAGTTCTGGGACTGGCGACGCATTGCGCGCAATTAAGACGGTAGTTTTTCTTCAAACAAAAGCAAATTCGCCATGGTTGTGATGATTAAGCCTATCATGGAATTATTTTAACTTACCACAAAATTACTACTCAACGGACTGTCCGTTCACACTTATGAATGAATAAATTAATAATATTAACCAATGATATAATATAAAAAGAGGTAGATATGTTATCTATACGGTATTCCGCGTGTAAAAATGGCCCGGCTTACGCACACATAGCAGCGGCAACGAGTGATGGCACTTTTGATAGCTGACAAATAAATAGTGTTGTGAAACACTCCATTTTATCATCGTAAAACAATCAGTCAAGTGCGAGAAGTATATTTTAAAAAGTTTATTAAATAAATAGCGCATAAAAATCAAAGGCCAAAAATTGTAGATCAAAGTCTCGAAATAAATTGTGTGGCTAGAAGAAGACGACATTGTCAGAAATTTGAAATATTGTGTCAAAATATACAAAATGTGAAATTATTGATAAATGAGTGAATAAATAATCATTAAACCACGTTAACTCAGAGCTAAGACGCGAGTTTGCCAGCGGCGGTGACGTGAAAGTGCAGTGACTTCATTGTCATACGTTGTTGTACCAGTCAGCTGTCCTTTGTTATCATCACGCGAAGTGTTTTTTTTGCGGTGTTTTTTGTTAGTTATGATAAAAACGATGAATGCTAGAGTGCGAGCAAATAAAAATGAAGTCAAGATAGCTAGTTACGAAATGCGTTTCGGTAAATTACAGCACCAGCAGTACATCACTATTCTGGTACCTGCAACAATGAAGTTTGACATCTGTTCCTTTATACTTGCTGTCAATACGAGTATTAAGGGATACTTCATGAGCGAGCAAACTTCAAAAGTGCTATCACTCGTTGCCGCTACTTGCAATCAGTAAATATTGCAGTTACACACTAATTCATAAATGACAAGTGAAAGCAGGATGGTATGCTAATTTCTGGGAGCGAAACAGAGACGAGTGTATGTTGCTCTGCAGATTAGTTCACTGTTCAGTTGACGGCGCAAGACTAAGTAAAGGTGTACCAATTGGCTCGGTTTTAGGGTGCCACTATCGAAGTGCGTATAACATATCTACCTCTTTTTACTATATTATATCATTGATATTAACTCAATAACTAATCAAGAAACTACATTTGAACCAGGCGTTTGATCAATGGAAGTAAAAAGTCCATCGGAGTGAACCGATATCCATAGATAACCATAGTTTACCTAATGATGATCTCGATATAGTCTGGAATGACGAGTGACAGTGATGGAGCTAATGTAACTTCAAACTCCGATTTTCAAAGTAGGGCCTTTACCGGCGAGATGAGCCATGCTGAGGCCTTATTTATATTTGCGCCGAAGTTAAAAAATAATACATAAGTAGGTGTAATAATGATGAAGAATAAGGCCCCAGATGGACTGTATGTTGCTTCTTTTTTTAATTTATAACTTTTGCTTCGAATTCCGTCAAAAAATGGGCGCGAATAATTATTAATGTTGCGTTCATATATTTTTCCAGCAAAGCTCCATGCTGCTTCTGGTGTTCCTAGTATGCAGTTTGTTCGAGGTTATATTAGCGGGTGCTGTTGTCGGGTGGGAAGTGTATGACTTCGTTAACCGTTTATCATACTGGTACAGCGCCTACGACTCTAAAACGTTTCATATAATCCTGGAGGAAGTTTTCCTAAGACCCAGTTTATACTTGCAGACGATCTTCCCGGTTGTGGTTAACATGCGTAAGTACCTATATAATTAAAATGTCTATAAAACTGAAAATATTCTCGAACATAGTGGCAAATGGTAACACCGGCCAAGGCAAGACCGAACAAGCCGAACAAGATGAACAAGACGTGTCTACAAAATTAACGTCGAGAAAACATAAAAAGATGTTAGGTAAGAATACAGGGTGACTGCGTGGTCGTGACACAAATGATCACGTCTGTGTTCTACCCACGAATATGAACAATTTTCTCTATGGGACCAACTCTGAAAACAGGAAAAAAAATCGACTGCTTCATACATTTTGATCGAGTACATATTGAACTTTTCTATGAAACAGCTGTTTCGTTTTCGTGATTTCAGAGTTGGTCCCATAGTGAAAGTTGTTCATATTCGTGGGTAGAATACAGAGGTGATCATTTGTATCACGACCACGCAGTCACCTGTAGTTATAGGTAGATGTAACGTTAAGTTCTGATAGACTTGAGCATTATAATCGAGCATTGGATGGAAAGGTTTCTAGCGAATATGCTTAAGCCTATCTGAGGGCCCTGCAAAGATGCACTACGCTAACTAACGTTTATATTCGATTCGTTTTTAAACCAATCGCGTCACTGGGAGATGACGTGATACGAAAAGTCACGTGGTCTACCAGTGACGCGATTGGTTTAAAACGAATCGAATAGAAACGTTAGTTAGCGTAGTGCATCTTTGCACGGCCCTCAGCACCACAAGCCGCCGTGCGATCATTTGCTCGCCAACCCCAATGCCAAATGCCCACATTACCTACTGGTAACTGGTTTGCAATTTATTAAGAAAAATCAAGGGGGTAACTATTAACTACGACAAATCAGGAAGTCACAAAGTTGTAAGCCGTAGATTAGATGCTGTTTTTGTTTTCAGTGCTGCCAATTTACTTAATTGTACTAATCAAGAGCGAGGTGCAGCGCTTGAAGACGGAACGCGGGGAGACTCGTGTCGTCCTTGATATACCCGTAACGAAGGAGCAAGACACAACATATAATTTGGTTTGCTCCAACGAGACACCTGTACGCGGGAAGCCGCTGTTTCCTGTGGAGGAGCTCGAGAGGCTGAGGCAGCAGTCAGGAGTTGAAAATGTGTAATTTGTTGTCTTTTTTATTCTATATTTTTTTGTGTTATTTTGCCAATTATATTCATTTAATCATCAAAATCATTGTCTATTAATTTAACTTTCCTTTTTACTATCTACGCTTTTGTGTTACTTTGCCAATTATATTTGTTGCAATTTTTATTGAAATAAAGATTTATAAAAGTACATTTGAGTTTTTTTTTTTACAAAGCTTCCTAATTTGTAATGAAGTTTCTTTCTCCAATATAAGTCGGGAATCCTGTAATAATTACAAGTCTCGCGAGGTGAAATAAAAGATGTTTTAAACAAAATAATCTTCATTTAATTCTCTTCATCGCAGTTACAATTTGCTTAAAATTAAAATCTTTTTAGAGTGTTTATGATTTTAGTGACCTATAAATTAATAATTTGGGGCATTTCCTGCCCTCGTAGACCTTACCAATGAATCTTAAATTGAGTTTTTTGTACCTAATGTAAAAAATACATCTTATATTAGAAGCCACGGGTTTCCCAATAAATTAAGGTTCGAATGATACGGGCAAAGAACGCTTCCTTAGGGTCTCCCCAGACCTACCAACGCGGAATCGGCTTGAGCCGGTAAGAAAAACTTTTATGTCCGTGCAGTAAGAGTGAAAAAGGCGTCACTCCGCTCGGCTCCGCTCGACTCGGCGTTGCGAACAAAACATACGCGACATAAAACTTTTTCTTACTAGCTCAAGCCGATTCCTCGTCGATAGGACTGGGGAGACCCTTAAGGTACACCTTTGCCTCCCTTAGCTAAAAATAAGTACGTATAATCCGTTATTCTTATAACGTAGCTGAGCAATGTTTTGAATTACACCATAATTCCTAAATATTAACGCATTCAAAATAAATTTACCTACTTATTATGCCACTAAAGTGTTTCTCGATTTTCATTCAACAAATTTGACTATCCGTACTGAATAAAAATGCTTTAGACCAAGATGGACCTAGATTTGGAAATCTTGCAGAAATAACTACTTAATATGGCCAAACAAAGTAACAGCTGATTTGTGCCCTAGTTTCGATTAATTTTCTTACCCATCCTAGTATAATGTTTAGAGTTTGAATAAGAGTGTGGTGTCGAACCTTCATTTTAATATACCTAATTTATTCATTGTTAAAGAATATTAAAATTAAAACTGCAGAGATCGATTAAAAAAACCTTTTCCTTGAGTCGGTTTTTGAATTTTCATACAATAAGTATTAGAAGTAATAATGTTTCCTACCAAAACGTGTTCAGTTCAGTTCAGGCAGTGTTGCCATAACAAGCTGATGTTACAGAGTTTTAGTCAGCGTAGAAAATCAAAAAACTTATATTTAGAAGGAAGGAAATATGTAATGAATTAAACCCATTCTATACGATCTTTCATAACAGCCTATTCGTCAAACTTAGTCGTTGCAAAAATACAAAAACATTGATAATTTTATCCCCAAGTTCACAAGGTTACGCTATGCATTACTAAATACGTGATACTGCTGGCTGTTGTAGCAGTTTGCCAATTTATTCAGTTAGGTACTTCGCCTCTGGCTGTTACACCGATCGGAAGTTCATTAAAGCTATACGGAGTCCGTCGCCATGGCTCGTCAGCCCCCTAAGTGCTGCGGCTGCGTCCCGCTGAGGCCGGGCCTGCTGGCCTGGGCCTGGCCTGGGCGTACATCAAACTGGTGAGAGTATTTAAAATTGTATAAATACTTATTTATATTTTTCATATTGAAATATACTACGATTACGACGAACTGTCGCGATGTGACCTACCCCAAGCGCATAACCGTGTACTTCTACCGTTACAAATTCTGTAGATTTGGTACACAGTCCGATCTGATGGAGCCTTATAGTGCGGATCCATCTGTTAGTTAGGTTAGGTTAGAACTGTGACCATAACGACCTGGCCGCGGTAGCGGCATAGTTTATTTAAACTTTAAACTATGCCGCTACCGCGGTCCGGCCGCTACGCGGACGTGCGTGCATGACTCGATGTATGAATGTGGAAGAAGCGAAAGAGATTTGTCAGGATCGTAGTAGGCAGAAAGAAGTGGTCTCTGCCTACCCCTCTGGGAATCAGGCGTGATTTAATGTATGTATGTATGTACTTACTAACTAATACTATTTCATCGAAATCGTTTGATTAAATGGTGTAACCGTGCAAGTCAAACAAAAAATTATAGTATTATGGATATGAATTATGTTGCAATCAGAGTTTTTTTTTTAGGTAATCGCATTAACTTCTATAGGTGTGTACCTATCGAGGTACGAAATGCATAATTTTGTAGATCACTTAAACGACATGCTCACGAGCACATACCGCAACCCTGTCGACTACGTTATGGAACAACTTTGGCCCCTGGGCGCATGCCTGCTGTACCTCGTCTTCTCCATCATCTTCATCATTGGAGTGCACGCGTGAGTACCTTAATAAAATTGAGGGGATCCCTTTGTCACTCAAAAACTTATTGTACCGATTTTTTTGTCAGAAATTGTTTTTCATATTATTTATGCTCCTTACCGTATGATTCACAATCGACAAGTAAAGCATAATTTGATACATAAATTAAGCCTTTTCTCGAGAGCCATCTTTAAATAGCGGATAAATTTATTAGTCGATTGTGAAACAGGCTCTTAGTATCCATCGTTATTAAAAGTGGAAAAATTATGATAACGTCAAAATTAAAGATTCATTTTTAACGTAATAATTTTCTAAAGTTATAAATTTTAATCGTTATAAATATAACGTTATCATTCGACAACGTCGACGTCGTTATTGTAACGACGCGTTGGACTAGTTGGTAGTGACCCTGCCTACGAAGCTAGCGGTCGTGGGTTCAAATCCCGGTAAGGGCAGATATTTGTGTGATGAGCGCGAATATTTGTTCCCGAGTCATGGATGTTTTCTTTGTACTTAAGTATATTTTTCTCTATATAAGTATTTATATCGTTGTCTAGTACCTATAGTACAAGCCTAGAGTTTAGTTTGGGACTAGGGCAATTGGTGTGACATTGTCCCCTGATATTTATTTATTTATTTTATTTTATTCACAGGCATATCGATAATAATTAATAATTCAGAAATATGTTAGAGTACGATTGAAATCAGTTACCGATTTGACTCTTCTCGGCTATTATCGGATAAACCCGGAGACGAAAATGACACAAAATACATTGCTGTGATTTCTTACGTAACTCACCTTAAAGTATCGTAAACGCAATGTTTATCACCTGCCGTGATGACGTTACTTACCAGCAGACCGTAGAAGCGATATAGACATGCATTATTTTTTGGGTACCTATAATATAAAGACTACGTATAAGTACTACTTAGGGGATACAAGAATAGTTGGATTTGAGAATTTAAAAAAAAAAGTGACACAATTTTCCTGTAGAGTCACCCGCAATAATAAATATTATTCAAAATTGGACGCAAAAATATCTGACACGTCTTTATTACTAGAGGTATAAGAGTGTGTCAGATATTTTTGCGCCCAATGTTGGATAATATATTATTGCTGGTAAATATTATGCCTGGGGAGTGAAGTCCATAGGGATGAAATTGCGTGTTATATGTAATATGTCAGTCAAATTTAGTCCTTTAGACCCCCCTCAGACTGCAAACTTTTACTCGGCCGATCGTGCTGTTGTCTCTATCCATTTCTACTAAGTTAGCGGAGCCAAACACAATCGGCCGATGATTTAGTCCGACGATGTGCGGGGGTCTAACTATGAGTAGAGATGGGCCGACTACGGATTTTGCCGACTGGTCAGTCGGCCGACTAATCGGTTTTCAATTTGCCGATTAATCGGCCGACTAGTCGGCAATGCAGATCGTAGGATTTCGCTAAGTTTGGGTGAACTCGGAAACGATCGTTTCGCTTCGTCCGTCGCGCTTTCTCACCTATACTACTTACTGTGTTTTGACCAGTTTCGTTTACGTTTTTTCTGCACGACAAAAAAAACAATTAGAACCCTAATTATAGTATTAAAACGACCTACCTAGTGCTTTTTGTAACAATAGTACGGGCAAATTAGATGAAATTTCACTAAAGTCTGGAAATAATTCTAAGAATTGATAAAAACATTTCTGATTGCTTTGTAGGGGTTAAAAATCGAGCTTTATGCATCCCTTAATAAATTCGCCCCCCCGGAAAGGGGTGCAATTGGTTGAAAACCTTGCAAAGGTCATAACTAACGAGGGAAAAAAGGTGTACTCGGTGCAATTTGGCATACGTTTTAATCCATCTCAATCTACATTTGCACGTATTATTTCATTTAATTCAACCTACGGAACATATAAATAAAAATATATATAAGTAAAAACTTACTTTCGGCCATCGCGGCTCGGGGGAAAATATAGAACGCGGTGCAAATTGAGGATATGATTAGAAAAAATATCTAAATACAATATCTAATTTGCACCGGGGTGCAACCCCCGGAAAGTAGTTATCTACGTTTAACGGTCTTCGTACTTCGGGGGAAATTTTGAAACAATTGAAAATCGTCACAATCGTATTCGTTTGATTTACTTTAAATTCGCACCCCATAAAAAATTGGCATTCTTATCGGGATCATGCAGTTTTATGTTTGTAAATTACTTATTACCATAGAGCCATAAAGCCACAGAAGCGCTCGCACGCGTAAACGGACCGATGATGCACGGTTCTTGAGGCATGGGCAAAAGTAGCGTAGTAGTCGGTTATATTTTCTTTTTTAATTAAATAAATATTCTTGAACTCTCTTATTCATAATTGCACAATAAACCTATTTTAGTTAAAGTATGCTTTGACATTCCCTTTCCGAGACTGTACTTATTAATTAATTTATGTTTTATAGCTTCTGTAGATATCGGTTATTATTATTTCCTTTGGAACTTTTATTAAGCTATCTCCATTTCAAATTTCATCCTAATCCTTCCAGCCGTTGCAGCGTGAGGGAGTAACAAACTAATACACAAACTTTCGCATTTAGAATATTAATTGGATATTAAGTGGGAAAGTGGAATTTTTTAACTTGTAATACAAGTTTTAATGAAAAATAAAGTAGGTTTAAGAAATTCAATAATAAAGAAAAAATTCAATTTTGAGTTCTGATCGTCAATAATCAAAGTAAGTGTCTAATATCAAAACGGTATAGTCACCAGCAAATATATTGGAGCGGACAATGTAAACAATAATAATGTCATCATTATTTGTGCATTCTGAAGTATATTCACTGCCTTCTGAATCTAGCTCTGATCAAGCAGCCTAGCAAGGCCTTTGAAGGTGTAGTTCGAGGATGCCGTTAGCTATAAAACTATTTGGAAAATAACTATAGAGTGATCATTCCACATGGTGGTGGAACCTCGAAAGTAAGATCGGTATATTTACTCAGTTTAACTTTGTCCGTTTTTATATGAGGTTTTCATCATGCGGAATTAAGAGAAAAAATAGACGCCACATAGACGGCGACTGCCTTATGTTTTGAAAATATCCTATTCTACACAAAGAAGTATTACTTTTATTTTTGAAAACAATTAATACTGCATTTATGGATTTTTGGAAATTCCTCTGCCTTAACCGGAAAACGAACTGTACTGTACTCCAGTAACTTTATACATGAGGGCTTGCGTCAAATCCGGTAGTTTTGAATTTTTGCAGACTTGTTTATGATGTTGGCCCAATGAATAATTCAAGTTTGTGACCCCGAGAAGATCGCAACTTCATCATGTCAGCCGAAAGACGTCCACTGCTGGACATAGGCCTCCCCCAAGGCTCTCCACTCAGACCGATCTTGTGCTTTTCGCATCCACCGCGTTCCCGCGATCTTTACAAGGTCGTCACTCCATCTTGTTGGAGGCCTACCCACAGCTCGTCTCCCGGTCCAGTCAAAAATAAAAATACCGTGAACATTTCGGTTTTTCTTTCAGATAATGGTGATTGTAACTCTAAAGAACTCGTTTTTGATAGTACTTTTCTAGGATGTTTTTAAAGTAGACTAAATTTGCTACAATATGAGACTAGAGTTGTCTCTGTAGACCCAATAGTTTCCGAGATTAAGCTTTTCAAAATTCAACTTTTGTCGAACTTCGCAATTTTTTTGAACAACCTCGACGAACTGCGATACCAACTTACTATTTGCCAGGGCTGCGACGAAAACCAGCTTCAATCTGCCCAGGTTACCGCCTACACGAGACTCTCGAAAACTATCACAGAGACAATTCTAGTCTCATGTTGTAGCAAATTTAGTCTTATTTAAAACGTCCGAAGAAGCTACTATCAAAAACTAGTCCTTTAGGGTTATAATCGCCAGTCTGAGAAAAGTCCGAAATTTTAACGGTTTTTTTTATTTTTGGCAAAGTTGCGTTCGGCGCTTGAAGTCACAAACTTGGATTATTAATTTGGCCAACATCATAAACAAGTCTGCAAATAATCAGAACTACCGAATTCGACGCAACGTACCCCGTACTTTCAGGCGACATGGTTACTGGACTACTGGTCTAATATGACAAAACAACAATAAAGTCTTGTTTTATGATACAGATCGAAAGGGTCATGATAGTGATCATTTTAAACTTACAACACATACGCCTTCAAATTAATTAAAAACCGTAAAAAATACATGGTTTTATTGTTTTGTCATATATTCGACCAGTTCGATTCCCGGTTAAGGCAGACCAAATTCCAAAAATGCAGTAATAATTGTTTTAAAAAATAAAAGTAAGTCTTCTTCGTGTAGAATTTTCTTTTTTGAATATAAAGGAAGTTGCCGTTCATATGCGTTTTTTTCCACCCTGTATGGGGTACACAGAGATCATCAGATCACACAACAATTTTCACAAAGTAACTGACTGAGCGGTGCCATGCGTTGCGCTCTTCCCCGCCCCGCGCCCCGCGCTCCCACTACCCGCGGCAAAGATTAAATAGGTATGCCCGCGGTCGCCTGGCGTTCGCTGCGATTACATTTGATAAACTTCCCGTTATTTTTTCCTTTTTTTTATAAGGTGCGAATGTAGTATCTTTAGAACAAGTGCCATGAATAAATTTTCACGACTACCTTAATTTGCCCCAAAGTACAATCTATAAAATAATGAAAAATTCATGTTCCATAATTCGCACAGGGGTGCAAAATAAACTGGGCGTTTATTATGCTTTAAAAAGCTTAATGTAAGTTTGCACCAACCGACTGAATTATCCTCGAGCCGCAATCTAAGAAAAACAAATAACTTAATTTTGATACATCTCACACCTTTTTAATTAAGATACGTTAAGTATTAAAGGGGTCTTTACACGTGGCTAAACTTGCACCAAATAGTTTTTAACATACTCCAAAATTACGGCACTTTAAAGTTTATACCTAACATTTAAAAGCTTTCCGTACATAATAGAAACGGTGCAAACCGGGGAAAACTATCTAGTTAAGCCCTCTAACGATTGCCAAAAATGCACGACTACACGACTTAATTCCATACTTTCTGCTAATTCGACCATACTACAATGTCGAAAATAAAATAGCGTGTGTGGTAATTTTTTGACGATATTTCGTATAGGCAATAAAGTGCCTAATATTCGGCATTTTTGCCGACTAGTCGCAGACTAATCACCGACTAGACATGATGCCGAATAGTCGGCTTTCCCGACTAATCGTCGATTAGTCGGCCCATCTCTAACTATGAGTTTTTTTTTGGAAAACGCCCTTTAAGTTGATAAAGAAATATTTTAACAAATCTTTATTTTAGACTTATACGCAAATAATTATTAATGTTGTGTATACAAATATTTTTTCTCTTGCAGGAAAACATCAAGCTGCTCCAAGTATTCCAAGTGTATAGTATATACGAGGCCATGTCGGCGGCCGCCGTGGTCGGGTTTCAACTGTATTATCTGGCGGACGACTTAATCGTATGGCGGCAAAGAAACTATTTTATTTACAACCATTTCTATGGAAACTATGAGAGATTCCAGAGCAGCCTGTACCACATCGTTTTTTACTTGGGGCTGATCCTCCCGGTTGTGATTAACATTCGTAAGTAAATTAAACTGTCTATAGGTCTTCGCACATTATAACAACTCAACGGCGACTAGATTCTTTGCCAAATATTTAAATCTAAGCCCTATGTCATATTTTCAAGGTTTAATTTCAAAAAATGATATTAAAGTAGTGTACGCCTTGTGGTCTACGCGTCGTACACTAAGGTCAACTCCGACACGTTTGTCACGCGTTAACCACACGTCGTCCCCGCGGCGACTATGCGCTTGCGACTGACGCGTGACGGGCAACCATTTGCGTTGTCCACTCGTTGACACCGCGTTGTTCATTAGTGACCATTGGGTGGATCAACTAGTTGACTACTCATCGAAAGTGTGAATAGAGTTGCTGCCGCTGTGGCGTGGAGTTGATATATGTAGTGTGCGAAGACCTTATAGCACTAGCTTTATTTGAAACTAGCTAATGCCCGAAAATCCGGCCGTGTAGAAATCATTTATCGCTACTCACGGTAAAATGGACCCTAAGTCCTTTTTCGGGCTTTAAGCTATCTTCGTACCAAATGTCATTGTAATTTGTTCAGCAGTTTAGCCGTGAAAGGGTAACACACAAACAAAGTTAATTTCACATTTGTAATAATAGTATGGATGGAACACTCTGACCTAAAAAGGCAATACGTTGGTGATCCTCTAATACCTCTTAACTAACAAATTCAATACGTTGCAAAATGTACCTTACTGACTTACTTGCTAAGGTGTATTTTTCATCTTATTTAATTTGTTAGTTACGAGGTATTGTAGTATCACTGACGAATAGGCGGTATCTCAAACTGAATAGCCAAACCAGATTCAATCTTCTCTTATTAGTAATAAGGTTACATTTGCTGTTTACAGTAGTTTTTGCCCTGCTAAGAAAAAAGTAATTTTTTCTTAGCAGGGCAGCACTCCTTAATGTTGTGGCAAACGCAATTAGGGAACGCAATTTAACCGGTTATTAAACGTCTTTGTATGAAATAACCGGTTAAAACATATAATACAATACCTACATTCAGACACGAAAATACTCGCGCTCGTCACACAAATATTTGCCATGGCCGGGTATCGAACCCAGGATTGAATTTGATTTTATTTTTACTTTTTTTACCAAGGCGAAGTAACGTTATTAATAACATGATTAATATTTATTTACAGAAAGCAAGACGACAACTTGTAGGAGAAATCAACATGTCACAAAATCGTAAGCCCTAGCCTTCGGGGAAGTGTCCTTCCTTCCATAGCGACTGTTTGCAATTGTGATCCCTATTGTATAGGGTGTTAGGTAATGAGTGGATAATCCTTGAACTACGGATAGAGGGCACTTAGGACGTTATGAAAAAGCTAAAATAGGTTAGTAAAAGTCACACGGTTTTGGAGATATTTGAACTTTTAGGTTTTTTTCGAAAATGAACACCCTTGTTCAATGTTTTAATCATAGCACCATTCTCAGCTAATTTTTTTCAAATTATATTTTTTCTCAATATTCTTGAATGCGTATGTTATCAGATAGGCATTACCATTAACGTGACTTTTACTTAACCTATTTTAGCTTTTTCATAAGTCCTAAGTGCCCTCTATCCGTAGTTCAAGAATTACCTAACACCCTGTATAGAGGCGATCTTCTACGAGTCAAATCAAATTTTACACTCGTAGATGCTTAAGCTTTGTTGGCCTTATAAATAATAAAGTGCTCTGGGACAGTGTCCCCAGCGTGGGAATATTGCTGTAGTGTTGCCGGCAATATTGCAGCTAGTGGGAATAATTAAAAAAGCCTTGGTAATATTGCTGGAAAATCGCCTATGTTACCGGCAATATTAGGATTTTCGGAAATTGGCAACGACACATCACTACTCTTGGATATCCAAATATGAATATTGGGTACTGTTTTTTTTTAGTGTTGCCAATGTACTTCATTGTGCTAATCAAGAGCGAGGTGCAGCGCTTGAAGACGGCACGCGGAGAGACTCGTGTCGTCCTTGATAAACCCGTAACGAAGGCGCAAGACAAAACATATAATTTGGTTCGCTCTAACGAGACACCTGCTCGTAGGAAGCCTGTTCCCTGTGGAGGAGCTCGAGATGCTGAGGCAGCAGTTGGGAGTTACGGAGGTGTAAATCATTGAACATTTTTTAATATTTACTTTTGTGTTACTTTACCAATTACCTTTATTTTTTTTAATAAGTGTCACCTTTTATCGTCTTACTTTGCCAAATATATTCATTCAATAATCTTAGTCATTGCGTAATACTTTAATTTTCCTTCTTATTTACGCCTTTGTGTAACTTCGCCAATTATATATGCTACAATAATTATTGAAATAAAGGTTTGAGAAAATGTTTCTTCCACATAAGATAGGAATTCCGAAATAATTACAAGTATTACGACGGGTTCACTAATATTGTTGCATGAAATTGATTGTCGTAATTGACAAAATCAACATTTCACAGAATTACTTTCCGAATAAATTTCTCAGCATACCTACTGTCGTTTCGCACAATTTTCTTTGGCAGAGTAGTACAGTCACCAGCAATAATTATATTATCCAACATGGGACGTAAAAATATCTGAAATGTCCTTATGACTAGAGGTATAAGAGCGTGTCAGATATTTTTGCACTCAATGTTGGATATTATGTTATTGCTGTATGTGAAAACTAGCCAAGTCAAATTTTAAGCTTCAGTTTATCCTAAGTAATCTGCTTTGTGTAAATAATTCGAGTGTTAAAATTTAAGAAGTTATACTTTTAAATAGCAAACATTGTTCAGAAAAAGCAAGAAATTGTGTTTTTAATTTATTTTAGAATGTCGTATGTTCTTAATAAATAAATATCAGGATTATCCGGGAAACTTGGCACCCATTTAGATCTCAATTCATTTGTAGGTGAAGTCGATAACAGTGCATCGCATATTCATAAAATATTGAACTTGGCTCCCATTTTCACATTTATGTTTTTGATGGGATAACCACCCTAGGTTCCCCCTACATAGTAATAGGCATGCGGACCGGCTAATCGTGGAGAAACACAAACTAATTAAAACATAGCAATCCGTCTATTTCCTGGGACTCGCTGTGTACAATCGCCTTTCAAAAGCCGTAATAGATGCGGCTTCCATCACACAATTTAAGAATAAACTTAAAAAATGGCTTCATGAGCGACTATTTTATGATTATACTGCCTCAATACCAAAGAAGGCGGCTAACTGAAACGTAGTAGTCGCAGCATTCTATACTCTATTGATAACCACATTAAACTTAAAATTATATTACTATTACTGTGCAATTACCCCCTTTTTCGGTATTACGGTAGTAAAGTGAGTTTTTTAACGTAGCCCTCACAGAGTAAAAAATTATAATATATTTAATTTAAGATATCGACATTTTGTTAGTCTTAATAAATTATATTTAATAATCATTTACCTAATTGATAATGCATATTATGTGTAGTAATAATTATGTACCTTTACTGACCTGTAACAATTGTTACGAATAAATTATTTCATTTCATTTCATTTCTATTTACAAGTCTTTTGCAATCTGAAATAAATATTGTTCTTAAACAAAATTTGCTATTTTTCATTTACATTTTTTATGTATGATTCGTTTAAAAATTAGCACAGCGCAATGACCGAGCAAACAGAAGGTTAACCTGGTTTTATATGAGACAGATAAAAGATAGTACATTACTCTAAAAACTATAATATTTAATAAACAAAACACCCGACGGCAAAGAAAAGAATTCCGTTTAATTAAATATTTAATAAACTATTGCTGATGGGAACTAGTTTGTGAACTTTGGTTTGATCCCTCCTGCAATAATTTACTCAATATTAAATCAAGCGTTATTCTACAATAGACCTAGTTGTTACTACTTCTTTTCAGATACGAGTATATTTTTTGACATTCCTAAAAAAATACATGTTTCGCAGGCGGGTTATTTATTTTTAAATACTACTTCAATTTGTTTTTAACTTCTTAGTTTTCAATTTTGATCGTGTGGTTGATTTAACAACTTTTGAGGGTGAAGAGAATAGAGCTATACTCGAAAATCTAATCAAAGACCAAAATCTGACAGTTCCCATCTTGATTATATCGTTTTTTTTTTATTTATTAAATATTTCATAAAAATATGGATGAGAACTCGTGTAACCAGTAATATTAGGGTAAGTTTTATTGATAAAAATACCTACACTTAAACCAAAATGCAGTAATCACAGCGAATGTGCGCCCGTTGAGGTTAGGATTTTGGTCTTAAATTAGATTTTCGAGTATAGACCTGAGGGAGATCTCTTTAGTCTTAACATTTTCCAGGTAAAAGTAGAATGGTTTAATTAATAGGTATATTAACACAACTATGAGTAGTAGTGTATATTTTTGAAATCACCTTTTTATATTTTCCATTTTGAAACCGCATTTAATTAATTTAGAAAAATAAAATATTTTTTCTACTCGCGTACTATAAACTGCTAGTATTGATATCGTAAATGGTACCACAATATGAAACGTGAAAACTATTCTATAATAAGCGTTGCCATGGTAATAACAGTTCTATAATAATTATTATAGCATTGTTATTACCATGGTTACGGTCATTCCGGATGTCAGTCTTGGCGTTCAGTGAACACTTGACGTTCTAATTTGTATAATAAACCGTTAAAAATATTTTAACTCCAATTAAAATTACGTATACTACAAACAAAATTAATTTTGAGACTAATTACGTGTTTAAAATTAAATTTTTATCAAATTTCTAAAAATAGATGATTAACATCCATCGATTTGTTATTTGGTTACCATGGTTACGTTCAATATGGATACCAACGAAATGGCGTTTCAGTTGGCATTCCAACTTGTATGATAAATTGTCAGAACTGTTTTATTAACTATTAAAATTGGTATGAAATTTGTAAACATATTATAAACAATAAAATTCACACACTATTAACGCCAATCGGAATAATGAAAATGACTTTGCTGACAAGTAATTTGTTAGCAGAAAAATCGAGGAAAGTATACAAGAAAAGTTAGCGATTGTTTATTTTTGTCATTATCATTTTAAGGTTGTAGAAAAAGTTACGTATGCAACGGTACATAACTAGCTCTTAAGGTACTTGTGCCTGTAATTAGAGCGCTCGCAAGCTCACGCACCTTAAGAAGCTTCATTATGTACCAGTTACATAAATAACTATTTTGAGCCGCACATTATGGTACCTAAAATCCATAATTTTTTTATTTATATTCGTTATCTCATTTTTTTTAAACTACCCTTGATTTGTTTTGTAGTTGTTTGTTTTTAACTCGACCGCCATTACTTGTAGGAAAATAAGAGTTACCGAAACGTTAAAAATACGATAACATGTCAAAAGCAATACTGCCGTCCAACGGCAGAACGCTGCAGCTCGAGTTACAGCGTTTTGTGTTAACTTGCATCAAACGATTCCTCGTGAGTGCTTCTATCATACCTAGGTACAAAAGAACTTTTAAAAATATTTTCTAGTTTAGTTTAGATCTATCAAAACGCGGTAACTCTACATAAGACTAGCCAAAACATCATAACTGCAGTGCTGGCTGATCACCACAGAACGCTGTAACTAATAAATGACGTTAGCCTACTCAGCATCATCAATTCAACACGCGGCAACTGAGTGCAAAATAATAGGTGATTTCCCCCCATCCCCAACCCCCATTCCTATCCCCCGTTTTTGGAAAAACCCCGCGGATAAGTAAACGGAGGAAGGACTTTCTCCTCCGGCCTTTCAGCACTGGCTGGGGTAGTATCCGCGGGAGTCTAAATTCTAGTTGGTAATAGGGGCATTGGTGTTTTTAGCCGGTGCGAGCCCGGCAGTACCTGGGCCCTCCATTCCCAGGTCTCCGGAAGAGATTTTCACCTCTGCCCCTTTTTCTTAAAGTAATAAAAAAATAAAGCAGAAAGCAAACAAAAGCAAGGACTTTTGTCTTTGGCCCTTCAGGCAATTACCAAAAAAAAAACAAATAAAAAATAGGTGATTTGTTAGCATTCTCGAAACAAGGGTTTTTGACTTGCAGCGTTTTGCCGTTGGACGGCAGAATATGGTTTTCACCCAGTAGAATTAATTACATTGATTACAGCGGGAAGTAGGAAGGTGACGGGCGCGCCAGAGTATGCTTAGGTGACATTTCTGTACGAGTATTCAGTGTGTAGTATTAGGCGACCAGAAACCTAATAGATAATTTGACGATGCTTAAGTGTAAGGTGCGAAGGTCACGGTAAGATTGTTAGAATCGACGATTTCTTACAATGCAGCTTTCCGTCAAGTATAACTTGACCTTTGAGAAACGAGATTAGTCCATGTGTACGTGTAGCGATAAGCGGTGCGTTGTCTGTTACCGATCGGTTGCGCGTGCGCTAATTGCAAGAGATAACTACACTATACAGTGTAGTTTTTGTTCGTTCAATGTTAGTTTTGACTTGACTTACTGTCGCCAAGTACCAGGGGAACATCACCGCTGCTATGTAGTATTTATTAGTATCCTCGCGCGTTGCACTTTAGCAGATAGTCGACTCCTGGTGAGCTATGCCACTCCTGGTGCATTATATATTCTATTTATTAACTTTACTGACTGCTATTGCAAATAAAATAATAGCTTATATTATAAGTGGAATTCTCTTTCCAACAGTATATATTAAAAAGAGACTTCCACTCGTATTACAAGTTACAAGCTTTTATGAAATGGGATCATGCAGGGATTCCGAGAAAAAGTTTTCAAAATTTTATACATTGTTAAAAAATACGTGTGTCAAAAATCTTTTGAAGATCAAGAAGGATCTAAATCATTGAAATAAAATTAAGTGGGTTTGCTTTTGCGACGTAGAGTTTAGGATGTCAACTTGTCAGAGTAAGATACGAGTACCGAGTTCAAACCCCAGTGGTGGCCATGCTCCAATGAGTTTTTCTAACTTAAATACATTACACGATACTCTTACGACGGTAAAGATAAAATCACCGACTGAGGTGATATGCAAACCCTATTTTAATAAATAGAATAAAACATAACATAAAAATGCTGTAATTCTGTAGCTCTGCCTACCCCACTCTGGGAACGAAGGCGTGAGATTATGTATGTATGTATGTATAAAAATGCTAATCTGACTTGATCTTAGTTAAAGTAGAAAATATCAAAAAATCATTTAAACCTTTTTTTCAAACTAAGACTCCTCCACAATACCTACCAAAACATTGATTATTTTATCATAAAGTTCAAAAGAGTTACGCGGAACATGCCAATCATCTGATAATATCAGTTTATGTAACAGAATTTGACAGTACACTATGTTACTCTACCTCTTGCTGGTACACCGTCTGGAATTTCATTCGAACTGTTCGGAGTCCGCCGCCATGGCTCGTCAGCCTCCTAAGTGCTGCGACTGCGCCCCGCTGAGGCTGGGCCTGCTGGCCTGGGCGTATATCAAACTGGTGAGGGTATTTATTATTTTCGAATGTGTGTGTGTGTGTGTCAGTCTGTGGCACCGTAGTTCTTAAACGGAGGAACTGATGTGATACAGTTTTTAATAGTACCTACTAGTGATCAACCATTTTAACAAATTGAGCTAGACACATGGCAGTGTGTCCGGACCATGTTCGGACAATATCAAAGTTAACTATTATGCCGGTACCACACTTCGCTATTCGCTATTCGTTATTTGGCTTATGCGCCTACATTCGACGAAGTGTGAAGGGTTTATTCGTCTATGTTTGCTTTATTCGCACGCATAACGCATAAGCGCGAATAGCGAATACTCGTATCCGTCGACTTGTCGGTTTTTTGGCACACATCAAAGGACACGAATAACTCGAATAGCGCATCGACTGCCCACACTTCGTTCACTCATTAATTTGCCCCAATACATATATTATATTATATTTATATATATATTTGTGGTGTCTCGACGTGATTTTCCAAGTTTTTATCCGTCGTATTGGAATCTGATTGATTGAAGTTTGTTTAGCGGGTTACTAATTAATATTAATAAGAAAATGGAGTGAATGAACGAAAAAGTAATACGATTTATAGAATTATATCAGATCTCCATCGCTACCACAGATAAGGGTAGGTAGCGCGAACAACACACATATCCCATGTCCTTCCCCGGCACTTAACCTTTTCAACGCCACAGTCGGCTCTGGCCGTCAACTAAAAGTCGTGCCACTGTCGCCACGTCGGCTACAGCCGACGAGAGTTCAAGATTAAAAGAGACTTTGTTTGGTAGCAATAAGGTGTATTTTGCATAGCATAGCAAACATGTTTGGCGTGTGGGTGGCACATTTTGTATTCGACGTATGGCGTTCAAAAGGTTAAGCTATCTCCAACCTAAATTTCATTGAAATCGGTGAAACGGTTAAGCCATGAAATCTTAATAGATAGACAGACAGAGAGAGTTACTTTTATATCTATACTATTAACTTTATAGTCTTTTAATCAGAGTTCTTTTTAGGTTC
This sequence comes from Acleris literana, assembly GCA_946894065.1. Classification (NCBI taxonomy): domain Eukaryota; kingdom Metazoa; phylum Arthropoda; class Insecta; order Lepidoptera; family Tortricidae; genus Acleris; species Acleris literana. The sequence continues at coordinate 15,717,846 of OX335683.1, read as the reverse complement.
TTGCATTAACCTGTTTAGGAGCGTGGGTCTACGTCACGAGGTACGCAATGAGTCATTATCTAGATCTGGAACTGAGCGTGTGCCTGCTGTACCTAGGTTTCGCCATCGTTTTCATCATTGGAGTGCACCTCGTGAGTACCTACCTGAATAAAAAAGAGGGGATCCCTTAGTCACCCAACTTATTGTAACGGTTTTTAAGGTCAGAACTATATGCAAACGCATTTTTTTGCAGCAAAATTCCAAGCTGCTGCTGGGGTTCCAAGTGTATAGTATATTCGAGGTGATACTTGGGACCGCCGCGGTTGGTTGGCAACTGCATGCACTTTTGGGCAATATATCGTTCTATCGCATCTTATATTGTCGCATCTTGACAACTCTGATGTATACCTGGAAAGCCATCTATACGACCCCGTTTTTTACTTACGGTTGATCTTTCCATTGGTGGTAAACATGCGTAAGTATATAATTAAAATGTGGCTAACTATCATAAGTTCGAAAAACTTATGTCCGCTGTTTCGTTTGTCCCAATTTTCATTTGTCACAAAATCCTTTTTCCCTGAAACCGTTTAACTTTCCAGCGGGGCTAGATAAGTTGCCATCGAATACGAACGCTAGCGTTAGGTGATCACCTGTGATGACACTGAATCAGAGGCGGTATAAACAATATCGTACTTTTCCTGTTATGGTATTGTTATGACGACAGCCGCCATTACTGTCAAGAAAATAAGAGCAATCAAAACGTTGACAATACGATAACGGATCAAATGCGATTTTGTTTTTACCGTGTTAAATAGAGGCGCGGTTAAGATAGTACCGCGTAACGACCGTAGTTGTCAAAACTATCAATATTTGATTAGAGCGAGTGATAGTGATCACTTTACAGCGTGTCAGTTGTAACGAGTGATATATCACGTGACTATCTTACGTCAATTCCATACATTTTTTAAAGCGACAGGTGATCACCTAACGCTAGCGTTTGTATTCGATGGCAACTTGTCTAGCCCTGCTGAATTGTTATGAAACTAACGTAACCTAACCTACAGGTTCTGTAAGTATATATTTTTAAACTTTTTGAAAAGTTAAGGGGTTCAGAGTAAATTGATTTTCGGCCGAATGAAAATTGACACCGTCACCGACATACAAAACAGCGGACAAACGTTTTTCGAAATATCGATAGGTTACATGCTTGAACCCTGGGAAAACACATATTATGCTACTTTATATCCCAGAAAATAGGGCAGAAGCCCTAGACAAGATGCTTAACGTTGTTGAAAATGATTTAAAGATGTCGTAAACGACTGACATAAGCGCTTGACACGATCATCTGGCAGCTTACGTCTATCCTAAATGTACAGTTTCGATAAGTATTACGATTTCGCCACGCATCCTGTCCTCGCCACAGTTCTCTAGAGAATAGCAATAAACAACTTAGCTACGCGGACGAATTCGCGGGCAACAGCATTTCAAGCAATATTTTACTTAATAACACTATTTTGATTTTTTTTAACCCACAGACATACACATACATACGTACCTTCATGCCGTTCTCCGATTGGCAGAGCTTATAGAACGCCAGAGGGCCCTGCCAAGATGCATTGCGCTGACTAGCGTTTCTATTCGTTTCATTTTTAAACCAATCACGTCACTGATAGATCACGTGACTTTTCGTATCACGTCATCTACCAGCGACGCGATTGGTTTAAAAACGAATCGAATAGAAAAGTTAGTTAGCGCAATGCATCTGGGCAGGGCCCGCAGGTGCACCGGTCTAAACATACAACTTTCGCTTCCTCAACATTCATCAACATTTCGGATGCTTTTGAACCCATTGTAACAATTATAAGTTGCAATAGGAGTACCTGGGTCCTGTCCTGTCCTGGGTAAAAAAGTAATAATTCTAATTAGTCCGTCAGTAAGATTATGAAAAAATATTGAACACGTATTTATGGCTTTTTCAAATCAATCAAAATTGACAAATATAACGCGCATAAAAGTTCGGCAGTGGGGGCTCGTGACGTCACAACGTGGTATAAAGTGTGCCACGGCGTGACGTCACGTTAAACTTCAACGCACTTTATCTTCGTCATTTTTTGTTTAATTACAAAATAAAAAATACGTGTTCAATATTTTTTGATAGTGTAAAATACGGACTAATTAGAATTTTTTAGGACACAAGCCAATAGGCTAATTTATTTATAGAAATGAACAAGTCACAATATCGTTAAGCCTGTAGGAAGAGAGGTTAATAGAGAGATCTCTCTCCAGGCGGGTGTTATGCCTGGGGCCGAAGTCCATTGGGATGAAGTTGGAAGTTGTATATTATTATGGGGTATCATTTAATCGATCAGCAAAATATTCTTATTTTGGTGAACAGAAATATGTATTTGGTCAGCCAAAATAGCTAGTTGGTAAGCAACTAATGGTTAGCAAACATTTATAAATCTGTCTGCAATTAATAATATACTGAACTGCTCTAAATCATTTTGGTCAGCAAATTAAATATTTGAGCTGCATGGAGCGATCCACAGTTAATCAAATTTTATTAAGCAATCAGTAGGTAAGCAAAATATTTCATTTTGTCCATCAAAAAAAAGGTGGCAAATTTACTGCCGTGCCGGCAACGCACATATGCCAAACCCACCATCAAATTTACAAATTTAACAAAGTCGACGGAGCTCCGCTGGCGCGGAGCTCCTATTTCTGGGTTGTTCTGGCCCTCCGGGCCTGATATAAAAACGAACCTAACCTAACCTACCTCATATTTATGATACAAATTTTGGTTAATTTAGGGTGTGATTGTGATTCCTAAATTTGTGTGACAAAACGTAACTTGTAATTACTACTAGCCTCAAAAATACCAACGCTTGGGTGCTCGCATCACGTGGTCTGAGTTCGCTCCGCCCGCAAATAACGAACACTGCTGATTTTTCAAACCAAACGCAATCCACTTATTTATATAGATAACCATTATTTTAATATGCACACCTCTCAATTAAACTGCTTACAGACATGTTTTCTCTGCTGACCAATTGTAAAATCTTGCTGCCCAAGTAATTATTTTGCAGCTCGACTGTTTATTAGGCAGACAAATGACCAAAGAAGCAGATTGATATTGTTTAAAATGTTAACCGTTTGTAAATTGTTTGCTGAACAAGAGTTGCAGCCCGATTTTTATTTATTGCCTGCCAAATCTTTGTATGCTGCCCAAATGAGTAAATTGCTTCTTTTTTTTTGCGAATCAATTTGAATAACGGCTGACCATTTAATTACTTCCCATTATTATGTCAACTGTCTGGAGAAACTTCGTTAGCGCGTTGTAGAACACTTAAGTTGCGCTGTCTGACGCTCGTGGCGCTAGCGAGGTAGCGAGTTGGTTGATACAAGTTGCCGTTAGATGTCGCTAGGTCGCCACAAGCCCATAGCCTAGCCTTGGGGAAGTGTCATTCCGTAGCGACTGTTTGCAATTGTTATCCCTATTGCACCGATAGAGGCGACCTTCTACAAGTCATTGGCTCAAATTAAATTTCACGCTCGTAGACACTAAAGTTTTCTAGGTAGTATTAAGAATTGCTCATGGTTAATCAAATATGCATTAGGTGTTGTTTTTGTTTTCAGTGTTGCCAATTTACTTCATAGTACTAATCAAGAGCGAGGTACAGCGCTTGAAGACGGCACGCAGAGAGGCTCGTGTCATCCTTGAGAAACCCGTAACGCAGGAGCAAGACAAAACATATAATTTGGTTTACTCTAACGAAACACCTGCTCGCAGGAAGCCGCTGTTCCCTGTGGAGGAGCTCGAGAGGCTGAGGCAGCAGTTGGGAATTACGGATGTGTAAATTTGTGTGATTTCATTGGTTACTTTAATTCAACTCATTTTTTATCATCCACTATGTGTTACTTTGCCAAATCAATTATATTTGTTGCAATAATTATTGAAATAAAGGATAAATAAGCAATTTGGGACTGGTTTGGGCTATATTCATTTTAGTTCGTAATATAGGTAAAACAGTTATCATTTTTTTTTCATGTCAAATTACCCGCTGGATTCCCAATAAAAAATGGTTGTTGACACAATGAATATAAAATAACTTGAATAAAAATGCTAGGGTTTTTTGTGTTCAGTATAAATGATAGTCTTTTACCAAGAATCTAACTGGAATTATATGGGCACATACGAGGGTCAAACTGAAAGTACTTAGAAATTTAAAAACTGAGTAAACTAGCAAGTTATTAGATGTAATTAGTTTTATTGTATCTCTTCAAAATAGTGTCCATTCACATCAAAACATCGCTGCATCCGATGGAACCAGTGAGAAAAGTTCTTTGCCCAAACGTCCATAGGGGTCTCTTCGACGGCCTTTTGAAAAGCAGCCATTGCTTCCTCGGCGTCCATTCAAGGTTTTCCTCGAAGTTTTTCTTTTGTTTTCGGGAATAAATATAAAAAGCCAGGTGCCAGTTCGGGGCTACATGGCGGGTGACCCAGTTATTCCACGTCTAACTTCGCCACATAGTCGATCGTTCGCCTCACAGTGTGCGACGACTTACTACACGTGGAACAGAAGATGAAAAAAAAATCTATAAATCATCGTGTGGTACATATTTCGAAGGTTTTTTTAAAAACACTTTAAAGTTTCAAAGCAGTTTTTTTGATTAGGTTAATTTCTCCGAAAGTTGCATAAACTGTGTCCCTGTTATCCGTATGTCCAAAAATATGAAAAAAACAAAACAAACAAATGTAACGCATAATAAATACTTTCAACAAAAAATATTTTCAACATGATCGGATATACGGTTTTTAGTCATTGCCGTAATACTGCGCTTGTCAATAAAAGGACGTAAGTGCAATGAAGAATATCCCGTTTGTTAGTCCTTTACCTCAAAAGCATAAATTCCTTGTAGCGATTCACCGAATCGCCTTTCACCTCGAACGTATATTTAATTATCGCGTTGTGTCTCGATCGTTAACTTTTTTTAACCGACTTCAAAAAAAGGAGGAGGTTCTCAATTCGTCGGGATGTTTTTTTTTTTTTTTTTTTTTTTTTTTATGTATGTTCCCCGATTACTCGAAGACCACTGGACCGATTTGAAAAAATTTTTCGTTGTTCGAATAGATATACTTTCTAGTTGGTCCCATTGTCACCACGTCAGGATCTGATGATGGGATCATGGAGAAATCATGAGAACTCCTCAAATATTATAGGCAGACCTATAGCGATTTTGGTATTTTTCACTGTAACTCATGCATTTTCTTTTGAAAAGTACTATATGGTGAAGTGGAACTGATGATGAAGACCACAGATGGCCACCGGAACTCCTTAACGGTACCTATTTCAAGGGTGGCGATAAGATATTTCGATAAAGGAAGTTGAGCGACTATGACGAAGCACATTTAGGTTTAAATATGACTATGACATTCCCGCGGCGTTGTCTGCGGCGAGCTTGAAATGTTCAATAGTTTCTTATTAGTATATAGAAGTGGAGCTACGTAACAGCATAAATAGGATCACTAAAAAGTATAAAATAAAATAAATGTTTAAAAAAACAAAAAAACCGCCTTCAAAAAGCAAAAAATAACTTCTTTAAAATGGTAGGTAAATAGGTCAGTCCAACTGAAGTCGGCGTCCAACAATATTTTAACCAAAAGCAGACTTCAGTTGGACTGACCTATTTACCTACCATTTTAAAGAAGTTATTTTTTGCTTTTTGAAGGCGGTTTTTTTGTTTTTTTAAACATTTATTTTATAGTCGCTATAAGTTTTAGTCGCATTTCACCTCGATCGTGCATTTAACTATCGCGTTGTGTCTCAATCGTCATTTTTTTAGTCGCAATAAGTTTTAGTCGCATTTCACCTCGATCGTGCATTTAACTATCGCGTTGTGTCTCAATCGTCATTTTTTTAGTCGATATTAGTTTTTGTCGCATTTCACCTCGATCGTGCGATAAATTTTCGCTTTATATCCTAATCGTCTAATTCAGTATGAGACAATATCTTTAGTCGCGATGTACCTTTTTCGTTTTTTTTTCGTCTTTTCTAGCAAGGTTCAAGCTCTATATTTTCTCACAAATATTGCAATATATAATTATTGTATCTGAAATCAATGTCACTGTACTTCAATGTCGCAATGACAGAGTATTATCTATTATTTATTAGTCACAAAGATAATATTTCAATGAGTTTGATAGCACTTAAGACATGAAACTACAGGTACAAAACACGTTTCAAAAAAAATGTTACAGAATTTTAGTGCGAACATCGATTAACGCGTCACATTAAATAGCGTCCCAAACAAACATCGATCGCGACGAAATGCGTCTAGGGTAAAATACTACACGAAAAATGAAATGCTACAAATTAATTATACTAATGTAAAAAACCACGCGAAAAATTGCTTCAAGTAAAAGATTCTATTGAAATATTGTTCATTCGAGGTGAAATGCGATTCGGTGAAATGCTACAAGGAATTTATGCTTTTGAGATAAAGGACTAACAAACGGAATATCCGTCGGGGGCTGCCATCACTATTCTAAATTTCAACACAAATATAGATATATTAAAAAATGTTTATTAAAAGAAATAAGAATGAAATAGACACATACTTAAAGTAAGAGCAATCAAGCGAACTTAAATAAAATAAGTATAACAATAAAATATTTCCAATTATTCCCGTTACTATAAAACTGCAAAAAAAAACTAGTTCATTTAATGGCAGCCCCGGACGGATATTCTTGGGTTTTTGATTATAATCTCTATAATCTTCGAGAACCAAATAGAACTGATACTCTATTGTTTATATGAAAGACTCCGCGAGAGATCAACTCTACTTATAAAAGCTTTTTACGTTTATTATCTCTCGTTACATAAATTCTTTAAGTCGGGGGTTTGAAATTATTTTATCCTTTTTATGTTTTAACCGTGTCGCGTTGTGGGCTTCGGAACCCTACACTAAGCATGGTCAGACATGCTCTTGCCCAGTTTTAATTCTTATATTATTATAAATTTTGAAATGTTTTGTTGTAGAATTAGGTACCTACTATTATATTTGATTTAAATTCATAGTTTTATGTACCTAATACAAGATTTAGTATTATCCTTGTAATCCTACAAAACTTGTTGGTTTGTCCAGACAGTGTTGCCTTAAGGCCGTTATAAGTCGATTTTACTGAATTTAAGGTGACATAGAAATTAAATAAACTAATATTTAGTATGTATCTATTATTTGCAATGAAATAAATACATTTTATACGATCTTTCATAACACCCTATTCTTTAAACTTACTTAATCGTTGCAAAATTACAAAAAACAGTGATAATTTTATTCCACAGTTCACAAGGTTACGCTGAATATTACTAATTACGTGGATCTGCTGGCTTTTATAGCAATCTGACAGTTTATTCCGTTAATTTCCCTCTTGCTGGCCCACCTATCTTGAACTGTTCGGAGTCCCCGCCATGGCTCGTCAGCCCCCTAAGTGCTGCGGCTGCGCCCCGCTGAGGCCGGGCCTGCTGGCCTGGGCGTACATCAAGCTGGTAAGATCATTTAAAATATTATAAATATTAACATTCTTATTTTCATTTAAAGAATATTTGTAAATTTCATACGAATCGGAATGCACATTCCATCTTTTCTTAAGTTAAGTTAACGGCATCATCTATTTCGTATTCCAATATTTATTATTTAACATATAATAATAATTATTTAAAACCATAGTAAACGAAAATCAGAAATATAACTCATTTGAATGTTTAGCAGTTTAACATAATACGTAAAGTAGCCGTGTTATACATACATTACATGTACCGACGTGTCACGACTACGTGGACAATGATCCTCTATAATCCGGCTAATTTAGGTAAGTACCTATTATGTTAAACTGCTAGGCATTCATATTCCGCGATAGTACATGGCCATTAATCGTCTCCAGGGTCGTTAATATCAGGGACATTAATTGTAATAAAAAAAAGAAGTAACCCACCTTGAAGCTTTTTTATGGTTTACTAGCTGTTGCTCACGACTCCGTCCGCGTAGAAGTCGTTTATCGCTATTCCTTCGGGAACTGTCCCATTTTCCGGCTAAAAAAGTATGTGTCCTTCCTCGGGACTCAAGCTATCTCCATTCAAAATTTTATCGAAATTGGTAAAGCTGTTAAGCCGTAACAGCCTAACGAACAGGTAGACGGACAGACATAGTGACTTTCATATTTATAATAATATTATGGATTTTGATTATGTTGTAGGTAATCACAGATATTTTTTAGGTTCTCGCATTAACCTCTAAAAGAGTGTGCGTCTACTCATTGAGGTACGAACTACGTCAATTGGTATATCTTGTTGACTACGAGTACGTAGACACATACCGCCGCCCTGTCGTCTACATACTTGAAAAACTTTGGCCCTGGGTGTATGCCTGCTGTTTGTCTTCACCCTCATCTTCGTCATTGGAGTGCACCTCGTGAGAACCTACCTTAATAAAAATGACAGGCAGGAATTCATTTGGGGATGCCAGTTTTTGAGTGTAAGGTAGTTCTGGGACCGGTGACGTATTGCGCACAATTGAAACAGTAGTTCGTCTTCAAACAGAGGTATATAAGCCGCGCAGGCTTGCATTTGTGCGTGCCAGGACCGTACGCGCAGAGTTAAGTTACACACGACCCCGCTTTCTACTTGCCGTTTATCCTCCCGGTTGTGGTTAACATGCGTAAGTATATAATTAAGATGTATATCAGTAAAACTAATTTTAAATGATATAATATATTCTCAATCATAAAGGCAAAGGGTTACGTGCCGGTTATATGGTTGAATGGTTGAAAATAAACGATGAGAAAACATAAAAAGAAATGGGTTGGAATATGTTAAGGAATCGTACTTCGATAGTCAGGCGTAACTGGTAAATGTGGTGGAAGCTCCTTGACGCCCGGGGACGAGGGGTCATCTTCGTACTCCATCATTTCCTATTATCCTGGATCCTCGTAGGTCTCGTGTTCGCTGGTCTGCTTTGAGAGTTTCTTGAAAAATGGGGTGGCAGTACTGTCACTGCGTTTTGAAATTGCCTTTCAAAGCGTTGTTAGAATAGCTATCCAATAGCTTAATCGATTCGAAAAATGTGAAGAAAAAGAAAACGCTGTAGTTTGAGCTAGATTGAAAGTACGGAACAGAATAGTTATTACATAAAACGTTTAGATGCTGATAGAAACATTTATTAGAGCATTCGCTAAAAAGCTTTCAATTGGTCGCCCAGTTATATTCACGTTATCACAGCTACACGGCTTAACTGACCTTAATGAAACTTGGTATGGAGATGGCTTGAACCCTGGGAAAGAATATACCTATGCTTTTATTGCGGAAAATAGGGCAGTTTTCCAGGGAATAGAAACAATTGACTTCTACGCGGACGAAATCGCGGGCAACAACAAGTCCATGAATAAAAAAATACTATAAAATACTGAGCAGTTTACACTATCTCGAAGTTAAGTTTTTGAAATTAACTTTTGATTGTACTTTTTTACCGAGACGAATTAACATTATAAAAACGGTTTACAATCTATTTAAAGAAATTAAGGGGTAATTATGAACTATAACCCTTCGGGGAAGTGGCCTTCCGTAGCGACTGTATTGCAATTGGTATCCCTATGGCATAGATAGAGGCGATCTTCTACGAGTCCCTATTAAAAAAGTGCTCATGGATAAGCAAATATACCTACATACTCGTATTAGGTGCATTTTGTTTTCAGTTTTGCCAATTTACTTCAGTGTGCTAATCAAGAGCGAGGTGCAGCGCTTGAAGAGGGCACGCGGAGAGACTCGTGTTCGTGTTGTCCTTGATATACCCGTAACGAAGGAGCAAGACAAAACATATAATTTGTTTTACTCCAACGAGACACCTGTAAGCGGGGAGTCGCTAAGCAAATAAATATTAAAGCAATAAATATTAAATTACTTATACTTAGTCTTATAAAAATAACATGCGTAGTTCAGCAGGAAAACATGCCAAAACCTTACGAGAGAGACAGAGGGAGAAAAAAAATCACCTATTTATGTTTATATAAGACGGTACAAGATGACCACATAAAAGATTCGATACGTTTTCCTACATCGACGGTGTTGATGTTTTCCTAAATAACTTAGTAATAGCTTAGTCAGAAAAATATGTAAACATTGTAGGTATAATTATTGTCTAGGGGACACGGTTTTTGTAGGAGAATGTATCAAAACTATGTGGTTGTTTTGCACCGTCATGGGTAAGTATATGTATATATATATATATATATATATATATATATAATTATTATTATTATTACTATTTATGAGTTCATCTGAACATACTGAGTTTTGACACATTTTCCTGCTCAACTACGCATGATATATATATTTTAATGTTAAATTCATTGTTTTATATAATGCTAGGTTAAGTTCTATAATTGTATAAGTAATATTTAAAAAACGACAGACTGTTGAGTTTCTTGCGGCGTTTCTTCTCAGCAGTGGTCTCTTGCGAAGCGCTGGTAGATTTTTGACGTATAAAAGTGCCCGTGCGGCCTACTTATTGAATAAACATCTTTTATCTTTTTTTTTTTAATGAATTAAATCCGTTCTTTACAATCTTTCATAAAAACCTATTTCTAAAACTTGATCGCAAAAAAACATTGATAATTTTATCACAAAGTTCACAAGGTTAATATGAATATTAACAATGATAGCGTATACGCAGCAGTCAGTCAGTTTAATTCGTTACTTCACCTCTTGCTGTTACACCGATCTGAAGTTCTTTTAACTGTTCGGAGTCCCCGCCATGGCTCGTCAGTCCCCTAAGTGCTGCGGCTGCGTCCCGCTGAGGCCGGGCCTGCTGGCCTGGGCGTACATCAAGCTGGTAAAGAGTACTTGAAATATTATAAATATTAATATTTTAACCCTTAAATTTTATTGGCAGAGTATCTAATAATGCACATACTATAATGTTCACTTTTTTATATTTTTTTGTTACTATTTTTTTATGCTGATTTAAAGATAAAAATAACAAATGGATTTTAGTGTTTTCTACTTTATTCATTTTTTTTCTTACGAAGTGCATTTTTTTTGTTCGATTAATAGATTCCTCGTTCTTGATTTATCTGAAAATGATATTTCGCATGCCATAATATGTATAGTTTTAGAGAAATTATGCTTCAATTAAAGCGCGGCAACGTCAAACTTCCCCCCCCTCCCCCTACTAAATGGGCCATGGCTCTCGATGGCTCTCGGTCTGAATCTACTCAAGACTAGCTAAGAATCAACTGTGCCAAGTTTCAGCGCATAGTCACAAAGTGCAAGGTTCCCATACAACGGAGTGCACTATCAAACCAGCTATCGCGCAAAGGCATCATCTATTTCTAATTCCAATATTTATCATTTAATATCTAGTTATAATGATTGAAAACTATAGGAAATGAAAATCATATATATAACTCTTATTTTAGATATTAACGAATTTTAATATTTAGCAGTTTAACATAATACCTACGTAAATTTGATGTTTTATACATCTACCGACGTGAAACTTAGTACCAATTTCACCAAACGATGTTAACCACTTAACAGACGATTAGAGCGTCAACAGCTGTCAAAATGTATGAATTAACAGTCGTTTAACATTGATTAAATTTAACATCGTTCGGTGAAATTGGTTACTAAACCTCTAATCCGGTTAATTTAGGTAAGTATTATGTTAAACTGCTAAGCATTCATGTTCCGCGAAAGTACATGGACATTAATCGTCTCCAGGGACGTTAATATCAGGGACATTACAAGAAATACTTAGCTATCAGCGTTCACTAGTGAGGCTCCCTTATAGCTTGCTTGAGGTTTCTGTTCATTAGAGAAAATTTTAACTTATCGTTGATTAAAAAAGCCTAACGAACAGATAGACAGACAGACACAGTTACTTATATTTTTTATATTGATAATGCGTTTGCTCTTGACTAACTCTTGCCCTTGGAGGACGAAGATTTGGGCGAAGGTGAAGCGAGCCCACCCTGAAGATGCCTAATTACCCTAGCCTGAAATAGGTTCAAAATATAGTTTCATTAACAATATTGGTATGGATATGGATTATGTTGTAATCAAACATATTTTTTTAGGTTCTCGCATTAGCCTATATAGGATGGTGCGTCTTCATAACGACGTATTTCATGGATGTGGAACACTTTAACAACATAATAAGCCATGACCGTAGCCCTGCCGTGTTCATACTTGAACAATTTTGGGCTCAGGGCGCAAGCCTGTTGTACCTAATCTTCTCCATCATCTTCGCAATAGGAGTGCATCGCGTGAGTACCTACCTTAATAAAAAAAAGAACTGAAATTCATTTGGGGATGGCAGTTTTTGCGTGTAAGGTCTAGTTCTGGCACCGGCCGGCGATGCATTGCACACCATTTATAGGGTTAATCCGAGATAAATGCCGTAAAGGGATAGGCGCTTATTTTTCAAAAACCCAATTTCCCAAAGTCGCTTATTAAAAGTCTAAATAGGCAGCGCAAGGGCCACATACCTCAGGCCCCCCAGGCCATTGCGAAGAACATACTCGTCTCGCTTGTGTGTGCGAAAATGTCGGTAACAAGCGCAAAAAACGCCTTAATATTTTCAAACGTAAGTATTTACATTTTTATAACTTTTAATCAGTATTAACTTCGGTTTTGTTTTTATAACATCAATGTACTGGTTCATTAAGTGTGTGCAACTTAGTGTTAATTATCCTTATTTTGTATTTTGTTTACATAAAAAAAATAGGCAACTATGGGGAAGATTGGCTCCATTCGTACACGGGGAGGATTCATACAGTTCGCTACTACAACTTATGGTAGATATGATCTACTAGTGCTAGCGGTACGAGTACAACCCGAAATTAAGGAAAATGCTGCATCATTCTCTCCATGATATAATAGCTGATGCTCATCATCATCATCATGTCAGCCGAAAGACGTCCACTGCTGGACATAGGCCTCCCCCAAGGCTCTCCACTCAGACCGGTCTTGTGCTTTTCGCATCCACCGCGTTCCCGCGAGCTGATGCTCAAAGCGACCTAAATCTCCCCAACAAGTGGTCCAAACTAATCTCTTAACTATAAATATTAGCAAAACGAACTACATTATTTTAGTGCCAAAAAACAAAAAACTTCCATGTAACCAGCCTCTAACTGTAAATAATCAGCCTATTAATAAAGTCGACAAAGAAAAGTATCTGGGTCTCATATTAGATAATAGTACATTACTTAACAAGGGCTGTAAAAGAAAGAAAGCCCGAAATCGCAGGTATTTGAGACCCGAGCCGTAGGCGAGGGTTGTAAATATGCGATAGAGGGCTTTCTTTTTTACTGCCCGTGATGAGTACACAATTTTACGTCTTCACCTGGCCACAATGCGAGTTTTACCGTGCGCGCAGCGTGCGATAAAACTCACATTATGGCCAGGTGTTACGTAAAAAAAATAACGTCGCAACCGCAAATTGAAAAACTAAAAAATAAAATAACTTCCCTAACTGGTTACTCAAGGGTGTCTTCCAAAACGTGTCCGATACACAATATAAACACACTCGTGAAGCCACATATTGAGTATCTAATCGAGATATGGGGCACCGCTACTCCTACCAACTTAAACTGCCTACAGCGAGCTCAAAATAAACTGATCAAAGTCTTATTTAACTACAATTTTCTTACGTCAACACGTAAAATTTACAAAGATACTAAAATTATGGACATTAACCATGCTTACATATCACACTTGTATACTAATAAGAAAAATATTATCAAATGACCTTCATATACAAATTTCTTTTACAAAAAAGCAACAATTTCAAAGAATTAAACTTAGAACTTTCAAAGAATTAAACAATCTTGTCTTACGGTCTCCGCGTACGAATTATGGCAAAAAATGCATATTTTACGAGGGAGCCAACTTGTATAATAAACTCTCAAGTGACATCAAACACGCCAAATCGTTACGCACATTTAAAAGATTACTAAAACAACACCTGTCAACTCGTCCATAAATACTCTAACACTTATATAAATAATATATATATACACATATATTTAACTACCTATATAAAACTATTTAAATGTATGTACATATGTATACGTATGTAAATACCTTATTGTACAAACAGGAAAATAGCAAACAACAAAATAGACACAAATACAAAAGGTATGTACAAAGGCGAACTTATCTCTTTAAGGAATCTCTTCCAAACCTTTGAGCTCTGTAGAAGTGAACCAACGAATGTAACAAAAATCGCTATACTTAAATAAGAAAAAATCAATACCTACTACATATACAATATAGAAAATACCTTAATAATACAAATTCATATTAATGGTCCAATAATATTTATACTTATACAAAATAAAAGCATTCAACTTATTAAAAAATTAAACTCCGCAAACTCAATGTACGAACGCACGCATCTGCTGAGACACTTCCGAACTCTTTATATCATTGTAAAACTGCTATCTTATCTAACTGCGCTCTGAACGTACAGCGAAGCGCGCTCCCTTAAGGTCACAGCACACATATCAACTCGGAAAGGGATCGTCACTCTATCAACTCAAAGTGAAACATTGAAAAGGGAACTTTGACCTGTGTTAATACGTTACTTTTTCAGTGGACGACTGCTAGCTCGTCCCGAGGTGAGGCGTTGCCGTTCCGATGCCGATAAGTGTGCGTTGCAGTAGGGAGTTTCATACAAATGATACTGAACGGCTCGAGTTGATAGGGTGACGATCCCTTTCCGAGTTGATATGTGTGCTGTGACCTTTACTTAGTAACTTGTTTTGTAAAGTTTTATACTCCTACCCACCAATTCTGCCCTACTAAGCATAATGGCGTTATCTCAAACAAAACATCAGCAGAAATTGCAACCTAGTTACAAACAGAAGAGAGTTGAATCTGCTTTGGCTATTGAATTTAGTTATTGCATTTTTGCTTAGGAGGGCAGAATTGTAACTTTATAGTTTTGCGATGTATCAAATGTATCAATGTTTACGCTCGTTAGCTTACAATTTTTATAGTTTATGCATGTTATATATCTTTCTCAAATAAGTGAATTATTGTTATGCTTTTGAGAAATAAAGATCTTTAAACCGAAATGGTGTTAAAAGCATGAAACTCGGAACGATTGATCTTTAGGCCATACGAACCAATTTGACCCGTAGCACGAAAAAAAAAGGAGACGAGTTATGACTTTGTCTTTTTTTCGTATGAGAAAGAAAATTTTTTTGTTCACCAAATTTTTTAGACCTAAAAAAACAAACTAAAAAAAAAAACAAGTAGACGCGCTAATAATTAAAGATATAATAATAACTCGTAAAAACTTAATATAGAAAGACGGTTGCCCTACCCTTCGCCCTAAGGAAAAAACCTAGTCTATCCTGGTCGTTGGTATTTCATAATATCGAAGACCAACACAGCATGGGCATTTGTGATATCGCATTCGTTCTTCCAAATCTAAAATCTCCTGGAGCGTCCAATGCCAGAACGTCTTATTTATTTGTACACATTTACTATTGATTTGACTATGTTTAATGAGCAGTAGTTTATTTAAGACTTGACTTGTATTGTATTCATAATTAGATACAGTATTCATGACGAACTAACTAACTAACGAACTTGTAACTTAATGTAACGATTGATCTCTTTTTGATTGCTAATAATAAGTAAAATCTATAACTACTATGATTTGTAGTTCTAAAAAAATATTTTTCTGAAGAAATTTTAAATTTTCGTTGACAAAACTTTTGTCATTTAGTATAATAATGGTTTTTATTATTTTTTGCATTTATTTGTAATTTATATCTTATTTTTTATCTGTACGAAGCTACCCCACACCTTCTGAACGTACCCCTACCCACGTACGAACGTACCCCGGATGGGGTGGATTCGTACATTTGCCACTTAAGACTTAAACTCACTTTATTAATTATATTACCTATAAGAGTTATCGACTTCAAACTTTTTTAAAACGTGACGAAATGTATGTGTAATGATTTTATAGCTGATTGGGGAATTCATATTGATTAATAGCTTGCCAATGTGCCAATCTTCCCCTATCCATCAAACAAGATAGTCGCCCGATTTACATCCCCCTTAGGCATCTATCCCCCCCATCATCATTCATCATTTCAGTCCACATCCACCCACTGCAGGGTAAAGGCCTTTTCATTATCTAATACATATGTATCTATCTTATCGCAAATATTGTACATATTTTGTTTACATTCATAATATTTTATTCTATAGGGCATATCTATACTACACCACAAGCATTTATCCTTTTTAGATTTTTTATGGTGGGGCATCTATCCATATAGGTAGGCATCTATTTTAAAAAAAAGGGTTCTTCAAAAACTCAATTTCAACAAAAACATGTCGTAATGTAAGATTAAAGACTAAACTATATCGAAAGGAAATAATCATGGGAAATTGATAGTTTTGAAATAAGGAGGCCTTTTCAAAAAGTGTGGCATCTATCCCGGATTTACCCTACAGCATTTCGCCTTCAAACCAAGGTAAATAATCCGCGCAAAAACAAATAGTTAAATGAACTTTTTTCTTTATTTGAGTACATATTATCGTCGAATCAAGATGGCGGTCGCTAGTGTTGAAACGATGGACAATTAGACAACCGCCCTCCACGCTAGCTGCCGGTCGACCAAGCTCCGTGTGTGTTATTACACTGGTCGAGCGCAAGGGCGGCTGGGGAGCAAGACCGCTGGGCGCGCCTGGTCACTCTTATGGCCTGGCCGCGACATTGCGCGAATTGCGGCGCGGCGAACGATTTCCTAATACATTGCGTGTGATGCCAACTAACCGCAGAACGTTATGCGTCTCGACCGTGCAATGTATTAAGAAACGAGCGCCGCAATTCGCGCAATGTCGTGGCCAGGCCGTTACTCTCTTTCTCGGTTACATCGCCCTGATTTAGGGAAAGGGCCCCTGAATACTGTGCAGTGTTCGTTGGCCTATTCGTCGGGGCCGCTCCGTTGGTCGATTGGTTGCATGCGTATTTAGTATCGAAAGACGAACTATTTGTAGGATTGATGTTTTTTTGGGAACAATACGTAGCTAAGTAGCCAATCTTAAAGCACTCTGATTTAAAACCAACTGGCGTTTCCTTCATTATCTTTTGAATTCAAAGTGCTGATTTGTCATTAAACTATGTGACGGTTTAGCCTATCATCGAATTTTTTTCCCACTAAACGGACGAATTATTTGACTGCTGTTCGCTTTTGAATTTACTTAGGTATTATTAAATAAAAATTTAGTAACAAAATCTAACTAACTGATCACGTAACTACACGTGAACTAGGCGTTAGAGCGGTGGACGTACAAAGTCTGTCGGGGTGAACCGATATCATAGTGTAATGATCACTTTGTACCTGAAGCCCTACTTTGAAAAACGAAATTCGAAGTTACTAGCTTAGCCCTTTAGCTCCACCCCTTTCTCTCGCTATAGTCTCGAATGACGAGTGACAGGGATGGAGCTAACGTAACTTCAAATTTCGATTTTCAAAGTGGCCCTATGCTCAGGCACCACTACCGGCGAGATGGGCCATGGAGCCTTATTCTACGTTGTCTTTTCCCCTAGTGCTATTGCATTGACACTGAGCTCTTATTAACTTAACAATAATTGCGCCCAAGTTAAAAATGCAAACTTAAGTGGCAGTGGGCGGGGCACATTGCTCGCAGGACTGACGGCCGATGGGGCCAGAAGGTTTTTGAGTGGCGTCCACGGACCGGGAGACGAGCTGTAGGTAGGCCTCCAACAAGATGGAGTGACGACCTTGTAAGGATCGCGGGAACGCGGTGGATGCGAAAAGCACAAGACCGGTCTGAGTGGAGAGCCTTGGGGGAGGCCTATGTCCAGCAGTGGACGTCTTTCGGCTGACATGATGATGATGATGAAGTTAAAAATAAAACAAAAGCCGGTGTAATAATAACGATGAAGAATAAGGCTCCAGATGGACTGTATTTTGCTTCTCTTTTTAATTTGTAACTCTTGCTTCAAATCAAAAAAAAACGCATGCGTGCTATTAATTAATAATGTTGCGGTTACATTTTATTTGCAGCAAAGCTCCAAGCTGCTTCTGGTGTTCCTAGTATACAGTTTTTTTGAGGTTATGGGAGCGATTGCGTTTATCGGGTGGAAAGTGTATGAAATGGTATCAATCTTTTATGACTACGGCTCTGAAAGTCTGCAGTCCGATACACTCGTCCCCGCTTTCTACTTGCCATTTATCGCCCTGGTTGTGCTTAACATGCGTAAGTATATAATTAAGATGTCTATAAAACTAGCTTTAAATGATAATATATTAAATATTCTCAATCATAGCGGCAAATGAGTACACCGGCCAAGGTTGACCAAGATGTATCTACAAAATAAACGACGAGAAAAAATAAAAAGATGTATACTCGAAATTCTAATTTAAGACCAAAAAAACTACGACAGATACGTCACTGTCATAAGTGTCAAAGTCACTTATGTCAGTGTCGATCGAACATTTCAGAGTAAGCCAACCTTTTTGCATTGATAATCAAATTGTTGTTAATATTTGTAGATAATTCTAACATTTTCAATATCAAAAGTTATATTTAACAATAGGGAATATGCATTCAATGTTTTTTTCTACCCGATAGGTATTCAAAACATTAAAATATCCCGAAACAAATATTTTCTCATATAGTGTGTTAAGTAATTAAAGGGCGGGTGTGTGTGTTCAATGGCGATTTCTTTATCAGCTAAAACAAAATGACAAGCTAAATTCGGATGCCTTACACTTATGCTTGATTTAAACTTGATAGTTACCCATGGACCCCATGGTGTCATGGCTGGTAAAATGCCCGATGATTGTCATTATAAAGTGAGCTACACACTTTTGGCCTGTTATTTTGTCGAATAGCTAAACGTATGTAATATTTAAATTGCATCTAACGTTGTTTACAACTATTGTTTATTTATCGTACCAAATGTTATTAATACCTGAAGTATTACAAGTGCAATAACAGTTTGGCTACCAAAAATCTTCTATGGTTAAATATTTAATAGGCCATCTTGTATTTGTGTAAGTAACTGGAATTAACTTGTTTATTTAAATGGAAGGTTTAAAACTACCTACAAATAAATATTCTTAGTGCGGTCTTTTAAAAAGTGGAAATATACTAAGGCAAATATTTGTTTAATTAGTGGCAACCCACGTTGGTCTTTAATTACAGTTTCGAGTATAGGTAATGTTAGAATAGTTATACACTGCCGTGAGTCACTGCTGGTACTGAATAAATGTATTTCTTCATCTTCTTTTATACTAAATTTAACGATAAGGTGCTGATAGGCTTGAACTTTACTCGAACATTCGCTAGAAACCTTTCTAGCTTAAGTCTGTCAGCACCACAAGCTGTCGTGCGTTCATTTGATTGCCCACCCCAACGCCAAACACCCACATTATTGATAACTGGCTCACTATTTATCAAGAGAAATCAAGGGGGTTATTATTACATACATACATACATTAAATCACGCTTGGTTCCCAGAGGGGTAGGCAGAGACCACTTCTTTCCACCTGCTACGATCCTGACAAATCTCTTTCGCTTCTTCCACATTCATACTTCGAGTCATGCATGCACGTCGGTTTCGGGTAACTTAAGATCCGGCCCTTTTCCAGTATTTCTCCGATTTGATTCGAAAAAGTACGCCTAGTTATTATTAACTATGACAAATCAGCAAGTCACAAACTGGTAAGCCTTTGGGGAAGTGTCCTCCCGTACCGTAGCGACTGTAGCGACTGTATTGTAATTGTTATCCTTATTGCATAGATAGAGGCGATCTTCTACGAGTCATTGGCTCAAAATAATATTTAAACTCATTGACACCTAAGTTTTGTTAGCCGTATCATATTAAAAAAGTTCTCATGGATAAGCATATATGCAAATAAGGTGGTGTTTTTGTTTTCAGTGTTGCCAATTTACTTCATTGTGCTAATCAAGAGCGAGGTGCAGCGCTTGAAGACGGCCGTAACGAAGGAGCAAGACAAAACATATAATTTGGGTTACTCCAACGAGACAGCTGTAAGCGGGGAGTCGCTGTTCCCTGTGGAGGAGCTCCAGAGGCTGAGGCAGCAGTTGGGAGTTAGGAATGTGTAAATAATTGGATAGCCATTGATTTTTCTTTTTTATCCTGTACGCATTTGTGTTACGTTGCCATTTATATTCAAATTCATTGTAGATCAATTTAGTTTTGCTTTTTAATATTAATGCCTTTGTGTTACTTTGCCTATTATATTTCGTCGCTTTACTTTCTCAACCTCGTATCTGCTCGAATGGTTAGATAGGATAAGCACTCATGTTCCCTAAAGAATAAAGACTACTTTCCTATCTAACTATTCGATCAGATACGAGGTTGAGAAAGTAAAGCGACGATTTGTTGCAATAACTATTGAAATAAAAGTTTCAAAAAATACGTTTTGACTATTTTTTTATTATTATGATAAAGCTTCCTAACGGGAAATGAGGTTCTTTTCTCCAACATTGTTACAATTTTGTTTCCAATTTTGTATCCCTTACAATTTTGTTTATCATGGTATTTTACGATAATTACAATATCCTAGCTCTGAATACAATTCTACATCTCCAGTGTAATTAAGGAGTGTATATGGGTTATGGTGATCACTCAAGCTTTACATTGGGCGGCAACTGTGAATCCTGCTGCATATAAATGCGAAGGGCGCACTGGGGTGTGATTCTCTCAACAACGACAGACGGACGGACGAACGAGTGATTGTCCAAGCAGTGAGTTTAAATAGTCCCGTCAGAGTGAACAAAACACATTTTAGCGCGTGTATTGAATTTGGCAGCATGATTTCTCAAACGTATAAGGCTGCCTAATTGACAATGCACGCGCTAAAATGTGTTTTGTTCGTTCGGACGGGACTACTTAAACTCGCCGCTTCGATTCTCTCGTCCGTCTGACCGACCGCCCTTTTTTGAGAGAATAACACCCGTGACCAGCCCCACACAGTTAGAAAAAACTCAAATGCTTTTTGAAGACTGCTGGTACAGTGGAGTTCATAAATAAGTTTATACTTTAGTACCTTGTCTATTTAATGTCATGTTTAAACTGCCATAATTATACGAATTGACCTAGCGCAGTGATTAAAGTGACAAGGTACTAAAGTGTTAACAATTTATGAACTCTACTGTACTGTTAATTGAAAAATAGCTGCAATTATATATTCTATCTAAATATAATGAATAATGAGCAGAGATTTCAAAGACATACAATCAATTGCATTGTTGCATAATACATAGAACCTCATCCATCACACAAAAAAAATCCCATACCGGGAATCGAACCCAGGACTGCTACACTGAAAATAGTACATTTTGATGCTAGTGCGGAAAGTATGTCATTTCAAACGAGTCCCGAGGACTCGGGACGAGTGAAAATGACAGTTCCGCACGTGTATCAAACGAGGTTTTTTAATACATTTGTGAAAAAATTACAATACATAATCAATAAAACAATTCCGTGCCAAAAAAAATGTAACTTTTTGTAGGTACCAATATCATTCTCGTTTGGAATTTTAGTTTTTAAAATTGAATATTTTGACCGCATCGTAGATGCCTGATATTTCTTAGAAAGTTCAAATAAGTAAGGCAAAAGTACGTTTTCTGAAAAAGAAATAACTTTGTTTTCCCTTTTCCAGTCGATGAATTGGTCATAGACGGTCATATAGTTTTCCTTTGACTTCTCCGGTAAAATACTATTATTTGCAATTAATGCGTTTGCATACAAATGTGGCGGTGTTAAATGTATTTCACAATCGTCTAAATCGCTCATTTTTTCACAACAAAATTTTCAAACCAATACGTAAATTTTAATCGTTGGCCAAAATGGGGGGTTTATGTTTTACTTTTAATTGATTGATTTTTTTCATAATGGCAACGGTTGCGTCCATTCAGCCAAATCAAAGAAAAAAAAGTCACATAGTAATTTAATTACCTATATTTAAAAATCAAAAAGCATAAAATTAAATACTCTATTAGCCAGCGGTAACTCATAAAGGTGGATTCACATTACGCCGTACTGGGCTGGGCCCGGCATCGACATGGTGTAACGTGAATCCACCTTAATACTCAACTATACGATCATTTGTAAAAAAATTGGAAAAGTAAACCGCACTAGTGCGAAATAAGAAAAGTAAAAAGCACTAGTTCGAAAACTCCAACTTTCCGCACGATATACAGCCACGAAAAGTACCAATTTTTGAGCAACTGTATTAAAAAAAAGATTTGCTAACATTAGCAATTTTTTTAGCTGCTTGTAACATAACTTGAGTGACTACTTGAGACAACTTGAGTGATCTTAGTGATAGAACACAAACGGTTGTTGTAAACCAAACATAGTCCATTGGAGCAACTGTTAAATTAGGTGTGCCTCAGGGCTCTATATTAGGTCCTTTCTTATTTCTGGTCTATATAAATGACTTACCACCCACGGTAGATAACCTTTGTGATATTGTGCTATTTGCTGATGATACTTCATTAATTTTCAAGGTGGACCGAAAATCCGTCGATTACAGTAGGATAAACGCCACGCTGGTTAAAGTACTTAATTGGTTTACTATTAACAATTTGCTACTTAACGCTAAGAAAACTAAATGTGTTAGGTTCGTTTTGCCTTATGTTAGACCGGTAGAATCTAGTATATTTCTAAATGATGAGTGTTTGGAGATGGTGGACAAGGCGCTTTTCTTAGGGATAACTATAGACAAAAACTTGCAATGGAGTCCCCATATAGCAGTACTAGCAGGTAAATTAAGTTCGGCAGCTTATGCTGTTAGGAAAATCAGGCAACTTACCAATGTTGAGACAGCTCGCTTAGTTTATTATAGTTATTTTCATAGTGTTATGTCGTACGGTATTCTGGTTTGGGGAAAAGCTGCTGACATATAGACTATATTCGTGTTACAAAAAAGAGCCATTCGTTCCATATATAACCTAAACTCCCGTGATTCCTTAAGATTACTATTTAAAGAAATTAGTATTTTGACAGTAGCGTCACAATTTATTTATGAGAATATTATTTATGTCATTAAAAATCGAGACTCTTTTGTTAAGAATTGTGATATACATAATTTGAATACAAGAAATAAAAATAAAATTGCTATTAAAAAAATTTGTGTCCGTAAGGTATATAAATCATTTGTTGGTCAATGCATTCATTACTATAATAAATTACCTGACGAAGTATTAAAGTTATCATTTCCAGCACTTAAAAATTACTTGAAAAAGTCGTTGATGTCGAAAGCTTATTATAGGGTCGAGGACTATCTAACAGATAAAAATGCTTGGCCTAAATTAAACACCTAAATAACTTAGTAATAGCTTAGTCAGGAAAATATCTAAACATTGTAGGTATAATTATTGTCTAGGGGACACGGTTTCTGTAGGAGAATGTATCAAAACTATGTGGTTGTTTTGCACCGTCATGGGTAAGTATATGTATATATATATATATATATATATATATATATATATATAATTATTATTATTACTATTTAAGAGTTCATCTGAACATACTGAGTTTTGACACATTTTCCTGCTCAACTACGCATGATATATATATTTTAATGTTAAATTCATTGTTTTATATAATGCTAGGTTAAGTTCTATAATTGTATAAGTAATTTTTAAAAAAAACGACTGACTGTTGAGTTTCTTGCGGCGTTTCTTCTCAGCAGTGGTCTCTTGCGAAGCGCTGGTAGATTTTTGACGTGTAAAAGTGCCCGTGCGGCCTACTTACTGAATAAACATCTTTTATCTTTTTTTTTTTTTTTTTACAAAACTAAGGCCTACTAGTAGCTAAAACCACTTCAGTAAAATAAGTTAAATAACAAAGCTAGTTCGTGATGTCTTCCAAATCAGTTTTGCAATATTAACATAGTTTGGTTCCTTAGTATTAAATTTTGGCTAAACGTCAAGTAGCCGAACTAGATTAGGTTTTTTTTTTCAGTGCAACTTCGTAGCTTCGCTAGCTATCGCGTCGTCAAAAAAGGTTATATTGTTTACTTAATATAGCGTAATTGAGGTCGCTGTTAGAGGTCACACGATTGTCAAACCTTTTTTAGAATTAGAATTAATTCATTGTTTCATAGACCATGATTTTTTTTTCCTCGAATCGGTTTTCGAATTTTCATACAGAGTGTATCCCACCAAAATTTGTTGGTTTGTTCAGACTGATGCCTTTAAGCCGTGACAAGTTGATCTTACTTGAAAATCAACATTCAGAATTATATTAAAATCCATAACAACCTACTCTAAACGTAATCGCAGCAAAAATATAAAAGTCATTGATAATTTTATCACAAAGTTCATAAGGTTAATACTTATAACTAATAACACTGCCTGCCTGTGCAGCAGTCTTACAGTTTATTCCGTTACTTCACCGCTTCCGGTACATCTTCATTTAAACTGTTCGGAGTCCCCGCCATGGCTCATCAGCCCCTTAAGTGCTGCGGCTGTGTCCCGCTGAGGCCGGGCCTGCTGGCCTGGGCGTACATCAAGCTGGTAAGAGGTTTAAGTTTTTATAAATATAAATATTTTTTATTTCATACAAACAATACGTGTCAATTTCGTACGAATATAATAGAAAAGAAAAGAAAACCATTATTTCGCTTAATGTTTTCATATTTCTTTAAAAATTATCCACTCAGTTATGGTTCGTACCACAGACCTACACTCTGGCAGGACATTAAAATTGGATTGAGTTACAAATTATATCAGCATTTACTTATTATAACAAATATATTAGGTACCTTTTTTAAGTCCTTTGAAATTCCCCACTGGCAAAGGCATGTTTCCAATTGCAATATTTATTATTTTATACATACATACATACATAAACTCACGCCTTCGTTCCCAGAGTGGGGTAGGCAGAGCTACAGAATTACCAACAACTCTAAAAACTGGTTGATAATTCTATAACCACATTTTGCACAATCAGGCTAAGATGTTTACCAGCGTATTAGTGACAGGTTGCAAGCCCATCGCCTAACAGTACTACAAGCCTTTATTCCCTTAGTCGTCTCTTACGACATCCACGGGGAGACATGGAGTGGCACTATTCTAACTCGGCAACCACACGGGCGTTATTATTTTATATGTAGTAATAATAATTTGAAACCATAGAAGAGGACATCAGACACATAACTCTTATTTCAGATAATATCATCACAGAATTTGAATGTCTACAAAGTTAAACACAAAAAACTACCACTATAAAAACCACAAGAATGAGCTATCTTTCTATTTTAAGTTGGTTGGGAAAGCAGTTAAATTTGTATTAATGTTGAATTCTGTAAATGTTAAATTAGCCGTGTTATATATTTCCCGACGAGTCACGACTAATGACACGTAGACAATGTGTAACCCGGCAAATTTAACTAAGTACTTACCCGAACGACTAAAAACAGAAAGATAGCGGATTCTTGTGGTTTCAAAGGTAGTTTTTTGTGTTTGACTTTGTAGTTTGGCGACGGGACCCTACAACAAGTATGGTCTGATATGTTCTTATTTAGTTTTTCATTATTTATTATATAATAATCAGCGTTTTTTTTAGGTTCTCGCATTAACCTCTATAGGGGCATACTTTTACTTTATGGGACCTCGTTTGAGGTACCTTTTGAACTACACAAGCAGACATCGAAGTCCTGTCGCCGTCATTTTTGAAGAACTTTTGCCCGTGTTCGTCATATGCCTGCCGTACCTTGTGTTCACCATCATCTTCATCATCGGAGTGCACCGCGTGAGTACTTAAGTACTTAGATTAATTTACTTGAGAATTGTGGTTTTTGACAATACTTTTTATTGCGAAACAAAGAGGAGTGTTATAATATTTTTCATATCCTATTGACTGTGACAGATATAATTTGGCTAATAATTGGCATTTTTTTTTCAAATAGCGATTTTAAAGGAAATGTAATTGATTAGTATTCTGTTATAAATCTGTTAATTTGATTTAATTTACCTACCTACTATAAAATAAGCTGTCATAAATCGTCTAACTTTACGCTAGAACTATTGCCATCGTATGGTAAAGTCTAGATAGGTGTTTTTATGTGGTGAAATAAAACGCAATACCTTACACTAAAATTGTCCGCACACTGAAGGCGGAGGCGGCGCGGAGGCGAGCGTATTGCCGTGACATTGCTCGTAACGTAACCCAATCTCCGATAGGCCTGCTCACAGAGCGCAATGTGTTCCGCAAAATGCCCGCCCCCGCGCCGCCTCCGCCTTCTGTGTGTGGACAGCTTAAATGATTAAAATCGTATCGGAGAATCGATTTGGTCGAAGAACAAGGTTATTGTCAATCACTATTAAAGGTCCGTTTCGCATAATTAAAGTAAATAAAACAAAAAACCGCCTTCGAAAAACGCAAAAAATAACTTCTTGTAAAATGGTAGGTGAAGTCGGCTTTTAGTTAGAAATATTGTGAGTCGCCTTACCTACCCTTTTAATTAATTCCCGTTCATTTGATACCCCACACATGTATATAGGGTTCATATAAGGCCCGATTTAGACCAAGGGAACGAACAAGAATTCTATGCATTATCTCTTACGTTTTCTCTGTATAAATATAGACAAAATATGTTCTAGAGCACTCCATCGCTGGGTCTAAACGCACCTTAATCAGAATTATTCGCAATTTTTAAAATACACCGGCCGCCATTTTGGTAACGTCATATCTCCGGATCCAGGCACTTTACAGATGGGGTCCCGACGGTTTTTAAGATAGAATAACATGTTTAGCAACATACTAAAATATGGTGCTGGTATCACAAAGTGAACTATGTAACTTCTAACAGAACGCCTAATTGCAAAAAATTGCGAAGTTCAAAAAAATTATGAATTTTGTAAAGCTCTATCTCAAAAACTATTCAGGCTACAGAGACAATTCTAGTCTCATATGGTAGCAAATTTAGTTTACTTTAAAAACGTTTTAGGAGGGTACTTTCAAAAACTAGTCCTTTAGGGTTATAATCGCCAAAATCTGAAAAAAGTCCGAAATATTCGCGGTTTTTTTAAATTTTGACAAAGTTGCGTTCGGCGCTCGAGGTCACAAATTTGGATTATTCATTGGGCCAACAGCATACACAAGTCAGCATGAAATCAGAACTACCGGATTTGACGCACGCACATGTTGACTAAAGGTACCGGAGTAGTAGAACCTCCTCCTTTTTTGAAGTCGGTTAAAAAGTCGTTTGATTGTTTTGTTTTTAGTTTCATGAAATATGACCATATTTTTTCATAATTAGTTTTAAAAAATGCATAAAAAATAATTACTTATTGTGTTTTCAACAATTTTACTACAGTAGGTATGTACATACGATTTTTTTTAAATTATACCTATTATAAATTATAATTCCTAAAGTATTATGGGTAAGTAATGTTATGTCATGTGTTATGGTATCTATTTATTGTGTTCGTAGAGGTATGCCATCAATAAATATTTTTTCTTTCTTCTAAAGTTTGTTGTCCTTTTTTAATTTACTAATACCGTTTGTAATTATTATTATTTGTGCTAACGCACAATTAGCGTTATAATATAATTATCCTAACATTGACTGAATACTGCTATACACTAATATTGTATGTACTAATATACAAAACACATAACATATGGGATCCGTATAAACCACCAAATCTATTAGATAGTACCCCAGATTTATGGAACCCTGATATGATGAAGTTTTATTAAGGAAAAACGATTATTAGAATAAATATAAGTTATGTATATAAAATATTGTTGGACGCCGACTTCACTTGGACTGACCTATTTATCTACCATTTTAAAGAAGTCATTTTTTGCTTTTTGAAGGCGAGTTTTTGTTTTTTTTAACTTTTATTTTATTTTATACTTTTTAGTGATCATAATTATGCTGTTATTCTCCCACTTCTCAATTAATAAGAAACAATAGAACATTTTAATCTCGCCGCAAGCAACGCCGTAGGAAAGTCATAGTCATATATTTAAACCTAAATATGCTTCGACGTAGTCGCTCAACTATCTTAATAGAAATATCTTGTCGCCACCCTCGAAATATATACCGTTTAGGAGTTCCGGTGGCCATCTGTGGTCTTAATAATCAGTTCCACTTCACCAAATAGTGCTCCAAGACCAAATACACGAGTTACAATGAAAAATACCAAAATCGCTATAGGTGTGCCTATAAATTTTGAAGAGTTCCGTCGATTCCTCATGGATTTCACCATCAGATCTTCATTTTGATAAGAATGGGACCGATCGGGAAGCACCAGCTTTCAAATAAAAAAGGAATCATCAAAATCGGTTCACCCAGTCGAAAGTTCTGGAGTAACGTAATGCCACCAGTGTTCGACACTTTAAGCTGACGTGCACCAATGATCGACACTTAACTCTTAATTCAAAGATCATACGGTCATAAATTGAGTGTTACAAAACAAATGAGTAACCCTTATCTTCTGCAAAATAAGAATCTGTGTCGATCATTGGTCCTTGTCGATTACTGGTTCCACTACGTTAACAAACATTAAAAAAAAAACGGACGAATTGAGAACCTCCTCCTTTTTTTGAAGTCGGTTA
This sequence comes from Acleris literana, assembly GCA_946894065.1. Classification (NCBI taxonomy): domain Eukaryota; kingdom Metazoa; phylum Arthropoda; class Insecta; order Lepidoptera; family Tortricidae; genus Acleris; species Acleris literana. The sequence goes on along the minus strand of OX335683.1, from coordinate 15,689,205 downwards.
AAAATAAGAGAACCCTTTGAAGTTTTTGGCAGATACTAATGTAATGAGACTTTTACTGTACGGATCGCGGAAACGGATCCATTATAATGTTGTGTTTACAAAATGTATTTTCTATTGCAGCAAAGCTACAAGCTGCTTCTGGTATTCCTGGTATACAGTATATTCGAGGTTATATTAGCGGTCGGTGCAGTCGGGTGGCAACTGTATGACCTCATACAAGATATATCGGACAGCCGCCACGACTCTGAAATGCATGATAGATACCTATATGACCGTATACACAGCCCCGTTTTGTACTTGCAGCTGATCGTCCCGGTTGTGGTAAACATGCGTAAGTATATTTATAATTAAACTATCTATAAAACTATCTGTATAGGATATTTAACATACTACTACGTCGTGGCAAACTATATCGTGTTGTAGGTACAAGATATATCTTCGAATCGATTCGTATCTTCGATCGATCGATCAGTCAGTTAGATTCTCCTTCCATGTATACTAAATAGACTTACAGCTTTCAGCCATAATCTCGAAATTTTTAAATTCAAATTCCATAAACACGAATTTCTCCTCCTTGCTAGGCTCAAGCCTGCAATAGTATCGAATGATACAAGCTTTAATTTGACTTGTCTAACCTCAAAATGCATATCTTTTTGGCTAAAACGGCCGTTTTCTGCTAAATAAAGCAACTACATTATCAGTCCACGCGTCATCACAAACTCATCCAGAAAGGATAAATAAATATTACATAATATTAAACTTGTTTTCAATTTTTTTTCAGTGCTGCCAATTTACTTCATTATGCTAATCAAGAGCGAGGTGCAGCGCTTGAAGACGGCACGCGGGGACACTCGTGTCGTCCTTGATGAACCCATAATGCAGGAGCAAGGCAAAAGATATTATTTTGTTGATGAGAAACCTGATCTCAGAAAGCCGCTGTTCCCTGTAGAAGAGCTTAAGCGACTGAGACAGCAGTTGGGAGTTAATAATGTTTAAAAGCATTGGATTAATTATTATCCACCGCATTCTTGTGTGACTTCTCCCTTAATATGTCTTTTAATAAATCAAAAATATAATTAAGAAACCTCTTTGATTTTATCTTTTTCCTCTTTAATTTATTCATTGTTAGAAAATATGAAAACTTAAACTGCAGAGATCGATTATGAAACCTTTTTTCCTCGAGTCGGTTTTCGAATTTTCATACATCGTTAGACACGTTACAGGTGTATCCCACCAAAATTTGCTGGTTTGTTCAGACTGTTGCCTTTAGACCGTGACAAGTTGATCTTACTGAATTAAAGTTAGCGTACAAAATCAAAAAAGTATTCAGAATTATATTGATACGATCTCTCATAGCAACCTATTTGTAAAACTTGATCGCAGCAAAACTATAAAAGACTGATAATTTTATCACAAAGTTCCAAGGTTAACATTAATAATAACACTGCTTACCTATGTAGCAGTCTGACAGTTTATTTCGTTACTTCACCTCTTGCTGGTATGTACACCGATCTGAAGTTCATTTAAACTGTTCGGAGTTCGTCGCCATGGCTCCTCATCCCACTGAGTGCTGCGGAAGAAAATATTTATTTCGCTTAATGTTTGCATATTTTTACATTGTGTGAATAACCAGTTCTGCAAAACTGGTATCCTCTCAGTTACGGGTAGTAATACCTACAATCTGACTGGACAGAAAAATTTGATTGAGTTACAAATTATACTAGCATTTAAACAAATAAATTGTAATCTAACGTTCTTTGAAATTCTTCACGCGCAAAAGGCATGTTGGAGGAGGCCCATGTCCAGCAGTGGACGTCTTTCGGCTGACATGATGATGATGATGAAAAGGCATGTTTCCAATTCCAATATTTATTACTTCAAATGTAGTATTCCTTGTTTCAGATATAGTATTATCTTGAATGTTTAGACTACGAAGTTTAAAAACAAAATACTATCTCTAAAAAAGACAAGAATGAGCTATCTTTCTATTTTAAATTATTTGGGTAAGCAGTTAAATTAGCGGTGTTATGTAGTTCACGACGTGTCACGACTAATGAAATGACACGTAGATAATGTGTTTTCTTTTTGTTTTTCGTTTTCATTTCATAACCCGGCAAATTTAACTAACTACCTAAACGACTAAAAACAAAAAGATAGCGGAGTTTTGTGGTTTTTAAAGGTAGTTTTTTGTGTTTGACTTTGTAGTTTGGTAATGGTACCCTACAATGAGCATGGTCTGACATGTTCTTGCCCGGTTTTTCATCATTTATTATATTGTAGATAATCAGTGTTTTTTTTAGGGTCTCGCATTAACCTTTATAGGGGTATATTTTTACTTTATGGGACCTCGTTTGGGATACCTTGTTAACTACATAAGCAGACATCTCATTGACAGTTCTATGGCCCACATTTTTGAAGAACTTTTGCCTCTGGTCGTATGCCTGCTGTACCTTGTGTTCACCATCATCTTCATCATTGGAGTGCACCGCGTGAGTACCTAAGTACTTAGATTAATTTAATAATTGGGGATTGTGGTTTTTGACAAAACTTTTTATGGCGAAACGAAGAGGAGTGACATCATATTCTTCTCTCTCTATCTTATTGGGCCTGTGACGGATATCATGTGGCAAATTTAGTGATGCTGTTATTTAAAACCTTTTTTTTTTTCGATTATCAATTCGGCTGATAAAAGAAAAATTAAATTTTATTACCTACTATAAAATAAGGTTAGTATTATAAATCGACTAACATCACGCTACAACTATTAATTGCCATCGTATGGTATAGTCTAGATAGGTTTTTTTATGTGGTAAATATTACGCAATACCATTAAATAATTAAACTCTTATCGACCAATTGATCTGGTTGAAGAACGAGGTTATTGTCGAAAACTATTAACGGTTAATTTCGCAAAGTTATAGTTAGTAAAAGTACTTTAATTGATTTTTTTCTAGTTCCATGAAATATGTCCATATTTTTTCATAATTGGTTTTGAAAAATGCATGAAAGAATATTTATTGTTTTTGCAAGGAGTTTACTATATATTCGAAATGTAAAATTTCCATCTGCCACAGGCACAATAAGATATGAAAATTATAATAGGTTGAATAGGTGATGGTGTTACGTCATGCCGTATGGTATTTATATGTTGGTAGAGGTGCGCCATCAATAAATAGCTTTTCTTTCTTGTAAAGTTTATTGTCCTTTTTTAATTCCTTGCTACGGTTACCACAATCAGCGTTATAATGTTATTATCCTAACATTGTAATCCTAATACTTCTAATACACTAAGTAATATCGTATGTACTCATACAAAACACATAACATAGGTATCCTTATAAACCATCAAAACTATTAGACAGTTACTCAGCTTTATGGAACCTTATCTTTATATTATGTCAAGTAATTATTACTACAAACGATTATCGATTAAAACGTTTTTAACCGACTTCAAAAAAGGAGGAGGTTATACGTTCCACTGTATGTATTTTTTTTTTTTATGTATGTTCACCGATTACTCCGTCAATTGTCGACCGATTTAAAAAATTTTTTTTTGGTTTGATAGAGTATGCTTCCGAGGTGGTCCCATTGTCACCAAATCTGTATCTGATGAGGGAATCAGTGAGGAATTGAGGGAACTCCTCAAATATTGTAGGCAAACATATAGCGATTTTAGTATTTTTAGTAACAAATCCAGCATTTGCATTCAGAAAGTATCCTTTGGTGTAGTGGAACTGATGATGAAGACCACAGATGGCCACCGGAACTCCTCAATGGTACCGATTTCAAGGGTGGCGATAAGATATCTCGATTAAGATAGTTGAGCGACTACCTACAACGAATAATATTTACTTGTTGAAATATGACTATGATTTTCCCGCGGCGTTGCTTGCGGCGCGCTTGATATAAGTTAAAGTTTCATTTCAACTAAGAAGTGAGACTACGTAACAGCGTATTATGATCACTAAAAAGTATAAAATAAAATAAATGTTTTAAAAAACAAAAAACCGCCTTCAAAACGCAAAAAATAACTTCTTTAAAATTTTAGGCACCTAATAGGTTAGTCCAACTGAAGTCGGCGACCACAACATTTTCAACAAAAAGCCGACATCAGTTGGACTAACCTATTAGGTGCCTAAAATTTTAAAGAAGTTATTTTTTGCGTTTTGAAGGCGGTTTTTTGTTTTTTAAAACATTTATTAAGTAGTGTGAGCTAGGTATTACTGAAATAATGGTTCTTTTTAAAAAACTTTTTTGAATAGTAATAATAGCTGAGCACTGAGAGGTAGTTATTGCAAAATACCTTTAAGCCAATAATGTAGAAATTTTAAATTTAAGTATCTATACATAATGTTTTTTTTTAAATTGTATTTGGTTCTTGTAGACAAAACATTTTAGAACTGAGAACACATTGTGATCTTTCTCTCCGGACGGCTACATTTTTATTGATATATTTTTTGTCCGGTAGCAGGAGCATTTCATGCTCACTTTAAGGTCTTTGCTCACGGTGGCATCGTTGATCGGGTCGCCACCTTCTCGAAACATGGTTGTGGGAGGCGATGGCTGAGATACGCGTCATACTCGTGAACGGGTGCTGTCTGTGGGGTCCGGTCTATTCACGCTTGCAAGGACCTGTTTTCCAGTTAGTTATTTTAATTATCATTCCTGACGTACAGACCTCGTCATGTTGTTCTCCTAGTCACTATTTTATATTTAATTTAGCTTACATTTATAATGATTTTATTTGTGTTAGTTTTTGACTGAAAAATGACTTTCTGCTGGATTTTCTTGCGGCGCTTCTTCTCCGCAATGATGGTCTTGTCCGAAGCGCTGGTACTCCGTATTACCGACGTGTAAAAGAGCCCTCATGTGGCCAATTTAATGAATAAATATTTTGAATTTTGAATTTGAATCAGGATTACAAACATTATGGCAACTAGAAGTAGGATAACAAACGTTATGTATAAATTAAGAGAACCCTTTAATAGACATTCATGCAATAAGTAGTGTCCCGGATTTGGAAATATAATTCGTAGTTTCAGAAAAAAAGATGTAACTTGCAGAGGAATCTCTTACAGTTTTGATAGGGAACCCTAGCGTAGAGCAGCAAAATAAAGTGAATTATTACATGTTTTTATTTAACTTGCAATGTTAATATGTTTGTAAGTTGTCCGTCAAAATTTGCAAGTTCAATTTGAACATGTCCCGTAAATGGATTGGGCTAAAATTGGAGTCACATAATGTAAACTCGATGTCAATGCAATATTATGGTATCAAAAAGCTGACCTGATGGAGTCGGAAGGTGGCGATAGTGTTTTATAGTAATGTAATTAGACTTTTACTGTACGGATCGCAGAAACGGATCCATTATAATGTTGTTTACAAAATGTATTTTCTATTGCAGCAAAACTCCAAGCTGCTTCAGGTATTCCTGGTATACAGTATATTCGAGGTTATATTAGCGATCGGTGCTGTCGGGTGGCAAGTGTATGTCATAATACGAGAGTTATCGTACTATAGCCAATACGACTCTGAGAGGTATAATAGAATCCTTTATGACGTTTTACACAGCCCCGGATTGTACTTGCGGTCGATCCTCCTGGTTGTGGTTAACATGCGTAAGTATATAATTAAGATGTATATAAAACTATAATAATAATAATAATAAATCTTTATTTCGGATTACGCATCAATATATGTGTTAGAAACAGTAAGAACTTATTGATAATGTTAGTGCCTACCAATACATTCAAGATAAAACTTACATACTACCTTATAAATATCCAAAGCAGCAGCACTGAACATAGGCTATGCACATGAGACATGTAGCCCAATCCAGCGCCGCAACATTGGTGAATCCCACCTACTTTGTAGGGTGATCAGGATGCCGTTTGCACTATTCCGAAAGCGGTTGAGCAGCAACGCAGATCTCCTTCTGACAATCGCATGGTAGCCCTCGGTCCGCCTCTCCGCAAACATAGACGACGGACTGCACCACCGCGGTAGTCCAAACAGCATCCTGAACGCATCATTATACTGGACGCGCAGAGCGCTATATGCCCGCCGCGTATAGCTGACCCACAGGCTGCACGTGTAGAAGGACTGACAGAAGGCTTTAAACAATGTCACTTTAACTTCATCGCCACAACGTGCAAACCTGCGAGCAACCATATTGCATCGCACAGACAGCGCCCTACGTCGTCTATCTGTATATGGTATTTAACATTCCACTACGGCGTGGCAAACTATATATACGTTGTACAAGATGTATCTCCGAATTGATTCGTATCTTCGATTGATCGATCAGTCAGTCAGATTATCGTTTTATGTGTAACTAGAGGACGCTCGCGACTTCGTACGCATAGAATAAGTTTCCCGCTACTCCCCCTGTTTCATCCCGTTGGAGGTCGATTTTCCGAAAATCCTTTCTTCATATTGCTACTTATAAACATATATAGGTAGATGATTTGCATTGAAGAGCATTTCTACCAAGTTTCAAGTAAATCAGACCATAAAAAAACCTATAGAAACTTTGTAACCCCCTTTCATCCCCCAAAGCGTTGAATCTTAGTTATCGCTGAAATACGTGCCTCATTATTTGCATTGAAGAGCATTGCCACCAAATTTCAAGTAAATTTGATCATACAAATATTTTTTCCTTTACTAATTTTGCAAACCACTTTCATCCCCCTAGAATTTGAATTTTGGTAATCTCTGAACTGGGGTCCTGTCGTTTGACCAAAAAAAGTTTCACCAAATGATTCATTTCATAAACATATCATTTGACAACCCGCTATTTTTTCCGAATCTATAAATATTTCAGGATTTATTTCAGGACCATCGTGTAGAACCCTATAGGTTAGGTTAGGTTTGTTTTTTAAAATTTCTGAAATATTTACAGTTTCGGAAAAAAGCGGTTTGTCAAATGATATGTTTATGAAATTAATCATTTGGTGAAACGTTTTTTGGTCAAACGACAGGACCCCATTTTGGTCAAACATTATTGAACCCTCTGAAATACGTGTTTCATTATTTACATTGAAGAACATTTCTACTCAATTTCAAGAAAATTTGACCATAAAAATATTTCTTCTGATACAAAAGATAAAAGATAAAAGATAAGATAAAAGAAATTTATTCAGTAAGTAGGCCGCACGGGCACTTTTACACGTCAAGAATCTACCAGCGCTTCCCAAGAGAAGACCACTGCCGAGAAGAAACGCCGCAAGAAACTCAGCAGTCAGTCATTTTTAAAACATATTTCTTATTACAATGGTACTACTTAGTCTAGCATTATATAAAGCTATAAATATTAAATTAAATATAGTATTAAATAACATGCGTAGTTCAGCAGGAAAACATGCCAATTAAGAATCTTACGGGAGAGATAGAGAAAAAAAAAACACATACTTATGTGTATATAAGATGGTGCGAGACGACCACATAAAAGTTTCGATATGTTTTCCTACATCAACGGTGTCCCCTAGACAAGATAAAGATTTTGCATTTGAATAAATTATTATTGACTAAGTTTCGGATTTAGGCCATGCATTTTTGTCTGTTAGATAGTCCTCGATCCTATAATACGCTTTAGACATTAACGACCTTTTCAAGTAACTTTTAAGTGCTGGAAAGGGTAACTTTAATACTTCGTCAGGTAATTTATTATAGAAATGAATGCATTGACCAACAAATGATTTATATACTTTACGGACGCGGAATTTTCGGATAGCGATTTTATTTTTATTTCTGGTATTTAAATTATGTATATCAGAATTTTTGGTGAAAGAATCTAAATTTCTAATAACGTAAATAATATTCTCATAAATAAATTGAGACGCTACAGTCAAGATATTAATTTCTTTAAAAAGTTCTCTTAAAGAGTCACGGGAGTTTAAGTTGTAAATAGAACGAATGGCCCTTTTTTGTAACACAAATATAGTTTGTATGTCAGCTGCCTTACCCCAAACCAGAATACCGTACGACATGACACTATGGAAATAACTATAATAGACTAAGCGAGCTGTCTCAACATTGGTTAGTTGTCTAATTTTCCTAACGGCGTAAGCTGCCGAACTTAGTTTACCTGCCAGTACAGCTATATGGGGACTCCATTGCAAATATTTATCTAATGTTATGCCTAAGAAAATTGCCTTATCTACCATTTGCAAACACTCGTCATTTAGAAAAATACTAGAATGTACCGGTTTAACATTAGGCAAAGCGAACCTAACACATTTCGTTTTCTTAGCATTTAGTAGCAAATTGTTGCTAGTAAACCAATTAAGTACTTTAACTAGTGTGGTGTTAATCCTACTGTAGTCTACGGATTTTCTATCTACCTTGAAAATTAGTGAAGTATCATCAGCAAAAAGTACAATATCACAAAGTTTATCTACTGTTGGTGGCAAGTCATTTATGTAAACCAAAAATAAAAAAGGACCTAAAATAGAGCCTTGAGGCACACCTATTTTCAATGTAGCTCCAACAGATTGCGTTTTGTTTACAACAACTGTTTGAGTTCTATCACTTAGATAAGAAGACATAAGGCTTAAAGCTTTGTTGGACAATCCATAATGTTCTAATTTTAAAATAAGGGTCGTATGATCCACGCAATCAAAAGCTTTAGAAAGATCACAAAATATTCCTACTGCATCGCAAGATTTCTCCCAACTGTTATATATATGTTTAATGAGTACAGATGCCGCATCAATTGTTGATCGACCTCTGGTAAAGCCAAACTGGTTATTGTTAAGTAGTTTATTTCTGTTAAAGTGACCTAACATATCCTTTAGCATTACTTTCTCAAAGACTTTACTTAAAACTGGTAGTATGGAAATGGGACGGAGGTTCGTTATATCACTCATCTCGCCCGATTTAAAAAGAGGTATTACTTTACTATATTTCATGAGATCTGGAAAGACCCCCTCTGATATGCAATTATTGTAGATTAATGCTAGATGGGGTGCAATTACATCTATGATATGAAAGAGTACCTTAACTGATGTGCCCCACAAATCTTCAGTCTTTTTTAAACTAAGTGATTTAAATATCTTGACTATTGAATCTGAATTTACAGGGCTGAAATCAAAGTTTATATTACATTTACTGACATTAGTGCTAAGTAATGATTGAGCTTCAACCGCGGATGATTTAAGACATTTCGTAGTATATGTTAGAAAAATAATCTTCGAATGCTAAGGCAACGTCTTTATTTGACGTGATTTGTTGGTCACCTGTGTTCAGAGTGACTTGATTATCACGAGTTTTTGATTTTCCCGTTTCTCTATTTATAATATTCCATACAGTTTTTACCTTGTTGTCAGATGATTTAAGTTTGAGACTAAGAAAATTTGCCTTGGCAGTTAAACAAACTTGTTTAAAGGTCCTTGAATAATTCCTAACATAATTTAGAAAGTCAGCATTCTTATTTTCCTCCCTCTCTCTATATAGGTCATAAAGCCTATTTCTACTTTTATGAATGCCTGTAGTAGCCCATTCACTAAATTTTGTTTTCGACCTAGAAATAGTTTTCATTTTAAAATTGTTGTTAAATTGATGTAGAATTACGCCGAAGAAGTCTTTATAAATACTATTACACTCATTCTGTAAAAACGGTAACACTGTAAGATTACTCTGAACTTTATTTTTGAATAATTCCAAACGATTACTAGTTATAGGTCGGTATGTTATTGTATCAGGTTTTTGATAAAAATCATAGATGAAAGATGCCTTCTGACCACTATGGTCAGAATTAAAACAATTAAATATTTCTTTATCCAAACATTCGCAACTACAAAAAATATTATCTAAGCAGGTTGCACTACTAACACCTATCCGTGTGGGTTCTAAGAACAGATTACCTAAATTAAAAGATTTAAATAAACTAAGTAACCTAGTGGTATTATTTGACGTTTCGAGTAAGTTAATATTAAAATCTCCACAAACTATAACATGCTTCTGGGTATTACATGCTAATTTTAACACATGTTCCATAGTAGATTCAAATGTGCAAAAGTCAGCCAACGGTGGTCTGTAAACACATATTATTATATAACTTTCTAGTTCTGCGCAAGAAATTTCTACAATCCTTTCTATCGATAGCTTTACAATATCCTTTCTTTCTTTGGATTTAAGAGTACTTTTTACAATTATAAAAGAGCCACCATGAATGGCACTTTTTCTGGCAAAATAACTAACTAATTTAAAATTTAAAAAATCAAAAATTAATTGCTCTTGTCTAAGCCAATGTTCAGTAATGCACATAATTTGTACATTTTCATTATCTAAGAACAACCCTATTTCTAGTTCTTTGCTGGAAAAACCTTGAATATTTTGGTGAATTAAATTTATATTCAAGGGTGTTTCCGCTGTCCTATAATTTAGTTTAAATCATGAGGCAAGGCATTATTGCCAATAATGGCTTGTTGGGGCTGGGTACTACTGTATGTATTTGGTTCTATATTAAAAGCTAATAGGTCAACCAAGGTCAAAATATATTTCCTGGGCAAATGAATTTTTCCTGATGTTAGATCAAGTCGCTTTATAAATTTGTTTAAATCAAAGAAATGATATTTATTATTTCAGCTTATAGCATTATATATTAAAGAATTAAAGTGTGCTATTCTATTATTATGACTAAATGGCATGCTTTGTGAGTATGGTAGCGCACATAGTATAATTTTACCTATGCCCCTACCTTCAATAGTATTTAGTGTTGATATTAATTTATCTACGCCAGACTTGTCCACACTAAGACTATTTCCTACCAAAATTACTAAAGTGGTGGTCCTGTCAAAACTTCCTTTTAAAAGTAAATCACTTAATTGCATAAGAGTTGCATTATGGTAACAGTAATTAGTAACATTTTGTTTTAATTTGTTATTTAACAATAAACCTAGTCCAGATCCAAGCTGGTCGGAATAAACAATAGTTTTATACCTACTTATAATTTGTCTAGGGGACTCCTTAGAAGTATCAAAAGCCATATCTGGCTGAATCACAGCAGTTGGTGAAGTTCCTAATCTATCACAATTACCATAACCACTGTTCATTAAAGAGTTAAAGCGCTCTTCATTCAATCTACTTTCTTCCACCAATTGAGTGAAAGCCAGGATATGCTCCTTGACTTCCTTCTGAGCAGTTAAATACTTTAAAGAAGTAACTTCAAGCTGGTCCTTTAACTTATTTATCTCAGCATCCAGTTTCTGTATATTAAATCATATGTTATCCTACTGGAATCTAACTTTTCCTTGCAATGCCGCACCCTATCTTTCATTATTGATAATTCTAATTTCACTGTAGAATAGCTTTTTATACATTTTTGGCTCCTAATTAATTTCTGTGTACGCCTAATATAATTATTAATTTTAACATATTTCTTCAATTTATTATTGCTGTTAAAAAATATTAATTTCTTACTATCCTTGTCGTTATTACCTACGAGCTCTTGGTATAGGTTCTGTGTTGTTAAACTATCATAACACTGACGTTCTTTCCTTAGATAATTTAATTCTTCATTTGCTGCGCCAAGTTCTTCCTCCAGGTTTGTGATGCGCTTTAATGCCACTTCATGGGTGGAAGCGCACTGGTTGAATGTATCAATCACAGACTGCAACTGCTCTAACTTATCTTATCTGATAACTTGTAATCATACTCCACCAGGTCGCTTCTCAACACCGTGGTCTTGCCCATCAATTTCTTCAGTTCCTCCTCATTGTCATCCCTCTCCCCCATTAACTGGTCATTCAAGGTCCTAGCTTCCTGCAGCTGTTTCAAGGTGGCCTTGAGTTGAATTTCTTGCTGACGTGCAGTGGCCTTGCGAGATTTCATGTTCAACGCGCTCATTGTCTCACAGTAACTCCACAAACGCACTGAAAGATATAAAACAACTGAGTACAACTGAGTAACTTGAGCAAAGGAAGGTTGTTGATTATTATAACAAGGATGTGAGTGAATAGATTTTAGTGAACAGTGTATCGTGTACGGCAATGTCTGTGGCGAATGTGATGTCTCAACTTATGCTTCCACTATTCGTCAAGCAAAGAGAGTTCTCACGTGCCAATGTTTTGTGTTTGACGTCGCTCACGGCTTCAACAGTGAGCAATGTGAAGTATGAACATGAACACAGTGTTAAAAATTGGCTTCGGTGACGACAATAACATGCACCGTGCGGCAGCTGCTTGTAACTATATGTTCTAGTTGTGGAAAGTTTTTGATCAATGATCGTATGTTAACATGTAGTGCTATTAGTGAGTGACGTTGCATTGGTATAACGTCTACAAATTGGTTCCAATCGTCTAGATTTTCTTCAGTTATATTTGATTCGTATTCGTCCATTTTAGTTTAACTCGTAGATCGGTTATATATTATTCATCTCTGGTACAAGGTTTTCCCTTTAGGGGTTGAATTTCGGAAAATCCCCTCTTAAAGGACGCCTACGTTATAAAATCAACTTTCCCTCAAAATTCCAAATATTTATCTTTAGCAGTTTGGGCTGGGCGTTGATGATTCAGTTAGTCAGGACATCCTCTTTTATTTACGTAGAAAAAAAGACTTGGAGCCGTAATCCCGAAATTTTATATCCAAATTCAAAAATATGACTTTTTCCTCTTTGCTTGTCTCAAGTCTGGAATAGTATCGAATGATGTCAGCTTTAATTTAACTCCGGTACCATTTGACCGTTTTGTTTAATAGTTTCGAATGAATAATCCATTCCATTGTACTTTTCTTATTTCATCAGCACTTTTATGTAACCTCTAAATACATCTTTTTTGGCTAAAACGGCCGTTTTTCGATAAATACAGCAACTCCGACTTATGGAAATGATTTATTCAATTCATTATCAGTCATCCAGCCATCACAAACTCGTCCAGAAAGGATAAATAAATATTATTACATAATATTAAACTTGTTTTCATATTTTTTTTCAGTGTTGCCAATTTACTTCATTGTGCTAATCAAGAGCGAGGTGCAGCGCTTGAAGATGGCACGCGGGGACACTCGTGTCGTCCTTGACGAACCCATAACGCAGGAGCAAGGCAGAAGATACTATTTTGTTGATGAGACTCCTGATCTCAGAAGGCCGCTGTTCCCTGTAGAAGAGCTTAAGCGACTGAGGCAGCAGTTGGGAGTAAAAATTTTTTAAAAGCATTGGATTAATTATTCACCACACTCTTGTGTGACTTCTCCCTTAATATATTGTTTTAATAAATCAAAAATATATTTAAGAAACCTCTTTGATTTTATATTTTCGTCATTTTTAGGGGTCCGTAGTCTTCATTTTTATAGTTTCGCCATGTCCGTCTGTCCGTCTGTCCGGGGTTTAACTCAGATACTCTTGATACTTACTAAAAAGCTGTAATTTGGCATAGTAATACGTTTATATTACGCAGACAACGTTGTAAATAAAAAAAAGCTTCAATAAAATTATCGGGTATTTACCTTCCATACAGATACAGCAGATTTTCTTCCATATGCCTCAGTTTAGGTTAATTTTCTCACCAATCCCATAATGCTCAGAGGATGTTAAACCTTCATTTTAATGCACATAATTTACCTATTCATTGTTAGAAAATATGAAAACTTAAACTGCAGAGATCGATTATGAAACCTTTTTTCCTCGAGTCGGTTTTCGAATTTTCATACATCGTTAGACACGTTACAGCTGTGTATCCCACCAAAATTTGCTGGTTTGTTCAGACTGTTGCCTTTAGGCCGTGATAAGTTGATCTTACTGAATTAAAGTTAGCATAGAAAAGAAAGTAATATTCAGAATTGTATTGAAATTAAATAAATTCGTTCTATACGATCGACGATAACAACCTATTTCCAAAACTTGATCGCAGCAAAAATTAAAAAGTCATTGATAATTTTATCACAAAGTTCACAAGGTTAATATTACTGCCTGCCTATGCAGCAGTCTGACAGTTTATTCCGTTACTTCACCACTTGCTGTTACACCGATCTGAAGTTCTTTTAACTGTTCGGAGTCCCCGCCATGGCTCGTCAGCCCCCTAAGTGCTGCGGCTGCGTCCCGCTGAGGCCGGGCCTGCTGGCCTGGGCGTACGTCAAGCTGGTAAGAGGTTTTAAATTTTTATAAATATGAATATTTTTTATTTCATACAAACAATACGTGTCAATTTCGTACGAATAGAAAAGAAAAGAAAGCCATTGTTTTGCTTAATGTTTTCATATTTCTATAAAAAATAACCACTCAGCTATGGTTTGTTCCACAGATCTACAATCTGACTGGACATTAAAATTTGATTGAGTTACAAATTATACCAGCATTTACTTATATAACAAATAAATTATCTTTTTTTAAGATCTTTGAAATCGCCATTTGCCATTGGAAACATGTGCCCACGCGCAAAGTCATGTTTCCAATTGCAATATTTATTATTTTAAACGTAGTAATAATAACTAGAAACCATAGACGAAGAATTCAGACACAACTCTTATTTCAGATAATATCATCACAGAATTTGAATGTTTAGGGCCTGTTTCACAATCGACACGAAATTTATCTGCCGTTTAAAATTGGCTCTCTCCTTGTCTATTTTCAAATACAAGAAAGAGAAAGTACTAAGTTTATGTGTCAAATATGCTTTACTTGTCGATTGTAAAACAGGCCCTTAGACTATAAAGTAAATAACCAAAAACTACCTCTAAAAGCCACAAGAATGAGCTATCTCTCTTTTTTAAGTGGGTTGGGTAAGCAGTGAAATTAGCCGTGTTATATATTTCCCGACGTGTCACGACTAATGACACGTAGAAAATGTGTAACCCGGCAAATTTAACTAATTACTTACCCAAACGACTAAAAGCAGAAAGATAGCGCATTCTTGTGGTTTTTAAAGATAGTTTTTTGTGTTTGACTTTGTAGTTTGGCGACGGGACCCTACAATGAGTATGGTCTAATATGTTTTTATTTAGTTTTTCTTTATTATATAATAATCAGCGATTTTTTTAGGTTCTTGCATTAACATCTATAGGGGCATATTTTTACTTCCAAAGCCGTCTTCCCTGCAATATTCAAATCAAAAGGTATTCAAAGTTACAAGTCGCCATGCTTCATACATACTTGTATAAAAGAAGTGTCAGATCAATTAATCAGCGTCTCTGGCGACCACGGGCAAGGCTCTTTTTTTGCCCCAAGACTGAGCATCGCAGTGCAGCGGAGTAATGCTGCGAGTGTCGTCGGCACGATGCCGCAACGTTTTGTTTTTACTTTTATTAAATTGGTTTTTTTAACTGATTGTTATTAGGATAAAGTTTATGCTGTAGTTAAATTATAAAATTCTTAATCCCTTTTCACAGTTTCATTTATCATACAACGTCTACTGAAAAATTCGGTCTTCAAGTCAAAACAGACAGACTCGATCTCAAAATGATCGAATCACAAAAGGACGTCGTACCGTCAAATATTAGATCTCAGGCCGAAGTACGTCCTCCCGTATAGTCTTAAGTTCAAAAAATGCCAGGAATTACAATATGAACCATAAGGACCTAGGCATAAAAATGTATCTTAGAAATGTAAACTTTTGTCACATTAAGTAGTTCCAGACAAGCTGTAGCAGCAACGGGTGCAATAGTCGAAATTGGTTCACAATTGAGATTCGATTGTATTTCCCATCCCCAATCCGCCGAACTGGGAAGAAGAATCGGCACCATCGCTTGGCCCCATACGTGGACACCCTGGTGAACAGCTCTTAGGAGATGCTGCTGGAAACTGGCATCCGTAGGCGGAATATTCTTTAGCTGTCGGTCGTAAAATAACTCAATATTATGAATTCACCTTAAGTTTAATTTGTTAATTACGAAAATAATAAAATTAATTGGATTATCGTCCGAAATATATGCACGAGTCTGTAGTAACCCACACCGTTGTAAGAGCATCATAAAAACAGCTTTCTTATGCTGATCTACATGCAAAGTCTACACCCTGCATCAGCCTGGGGAACTGTTTTTTGTTTATACCGAAATTTATTTTAAGTACCTATGCTAATTAAGTTAGTTGTTAATCACGAGTGAACACAGCGGCAGATAAACTTGTATTGTTTTGTCCGCTGTCAAACCATTTTTTTTTTCTTCAACATTCATTATCTATAAATAAATTAAAAAAAAAAAAAAAGAATGTTGGTAATTTGTGATATCCATAGCAGCAGCAGGCTGCGCGGCGAGTCTTCGTCTGAGTTAGTTCCGCCCGCTGCCGCTTAATTCGCACTGCCGCGCGGGTATATTTATTTATTCTACACGTCTCAAATAATACATTTAAATAAAAACTTTGTTTTTTAAATCTGCATAATTTGGGCTTTTCAACCATATTTTTTTTAAATATGATGTTGTACATATATTATAATAAAATAGAATCCTGAGCGTAGCGAGTGTTTCAACACAAGAGACGTAAATTAACTTTTCACCCGTGTATAACACAAAACTTTTCACCTCACTACAGCGAGGAAAATAAGAAAAAGGGTTTTTTTTGCACGATTTCCCAAAATTCCACAGGTGTTAATACGTCTTCGTCACTCGAATCACTCATTTTTAATAACAAAACAAACTAGAAAATCATGCGAATATTTAACGTTGACGGCTTAAAATTAAAAGTTTTGACTTAAGTTTTATTTTATTATTTCGGATGCGTTTCGTTCGCACATCGACTTACTTGGACTGTCAGAACATTTTATCCGTTTTTACAACAAGAATGAAGGTTAAGGTTGAATGCTGATATAATTATGAATTAAATAAAGTTGTAAGACTGTATTTAGTGTTTTTTACTCGATGCAATTCATTAATTGTGATGTTAAAAATTCAGCACTTTTAACGTTTTACGTTTTCTTAGCTGTCAAATATCACTTAAGCTGTCTTCAAATGTCGAAACTCTTTCTTCACATGTGGATAAAAAGCGATTTTCTCGATAGATATCAAACAAACAAAAAGGGATAGTGAGATGAAAAACACATTACATATAGGAGCCCTATTAAACCACCAAAAGTATTAGATAGTACTTACCCCAGCTTTATGGAACCTTATCTTTATATGATGAAGTTTTATTAAGGACCTAAGGATTATTAGGATGAATAAAAAAATAAGTGAAAATAGGTGACTTAATAATGTCACGTAACGATTAGGACAAATGATTATCAGGATTACAAACGTTATGGCAACCGGAATTAGGATTACAAACGATATGTATAAAATAAGAGTACCCTTTAATAGACATTCATGCAATAAGTAGTATCCCGAATTTGAAAATATAATTCGTAGTTTCAGAAAAAAAACTTGCAGAGGAATGGACCCCGCATACTTAACAAAAGGGTTCCTGCTTAACCGTTTTGGTAGGGAACAGAGATGGGCAAAATTTATTCGAATAACGAATAACGAATAAGAATAACCAAATTATTCGCGAATAACGAATGAAATTCTCGAATGATTATTCTTATTCGAATAAATTATTCGTCGAATAATTTATTTGCGAATAATTTATTCGCGAATGATTTATTCGTTGAATGAATTGCTACGAATAATTATTATGTACTGGAATAGCTGTTCCATTTTTCTAGGAAATTAATAACTAAACAAAACTGAAAGATGTTGTTTGTACACACTAACGGACCGGACCAAGTTAATTTTCACCTTACATAAGACATTCTTCTATTATTTGTTTGGTCTACAAATATTTTACGATAAATTAAAAAGTTTATGCGGTTTAGATAAAAGTATTGACAAGTGTGATGTGCAATGCACTGCAACTAAATAATAACTGGCAAATATATAAAAACTATTAGATTCCCTCAGGAATGAACAACTGATAAGAAAACGTTGTTATCTCACTCTTTCATATATCTATCTCTTTTTAGGCCAGGCTAGAAAGTTACTAACTACGTGTGACTAATCCGATGTCTACGCTGCTCCTTTGTTTATTTTACTACCTGGGTTTATCCCTTAACCTTATTGTCAATCTTTAAGGTGTTGAAATGTGCAGTACTTATATACGAGTCACTTTATTTCTAATTTGTGTTAGTTAATTTGAATGGAATAACCAAAAAATGACAAATATTATTCGTGAATTTATCCGAATAAAATAGCGAATAAATTATTCGTTATTCGAAAAGTAGTCGAATGATTCATTCGCGGATAATTTATTCGCGAATAAATCATTCGCAAATAAATCATTCGACGAATAAATTATTCGCGAATAAAAATATTACGAATTATTTTTTATTCGAATAATTATTCCAATAAATAATTATTCGAATAATACCCATCTCTGGTGGGGAACCATAGTGAAGAGCAGCAAAATAAAGTGAATTATTACAAGTTTTTATTTAACTTGCAATGTTTGTATGTTTGTAAGTGTTAACGCCTTAGTCTCCCCACACCTATCTTCACGGAATCGGCGTTAGCTGATCAAAAAACTCTTTATGTCTACGTAATAAGAGCGACACAAACATCAATCGGCTCGGCTAACGCAAAACTACCTTTATCGACAGGAAAACGACGATTTGCCGTAAAGCTGTTCGCATCCGTACGACGCTGTCAGCAGCCAACCGCACGCGTTCGCATTCTTACATCACCCAGTACCGCTGATCGGCGCCGGCGAGTGCTGACCAGTTCCGACCACGGCCGAGTAGCTACGATGAGAGCCGATTAGAGCTGGCGACAGCCGTTCAGCGTCGATAGGTGTGGGGAGACCCTTACTTTTACATAGAGGGCTATCTGACGTCTCGACGGCAGTACGGGGCACGCGAGAGCCGACCGTAGGTCTATCGGGCGTCTCTGTGGCCATACCGAGGATAAGACTGCTGAACGAAGGTTTACAACCGCTGAGATGGCCGATCGGCTAAATGCGACTAGTGTGGTGTAAAACAATCGGCGAAAGCCGATTCCGCCTCGATAGGTGTGGAGAGACCCTTATATGGAAATGGACCGTGGCGGAAGGTGTAAGGGGCGCGGGCGGCGCGCGGGCGCCGGCTCGCCTGCCTCTTGCGATTAAACCACGGCCACGAGCGCACGCACCGACTTGTATATACCAATCTATACGTTTGTACATTTCCAAAACTTCAAAGTAAATCCTATAAATTTCATCTTTGTATTATTCTTGTTCATTACACCAACAGTAAGTTGTTCGTCAAAATTTGCAAGTTCAATTTGAACCAGTTCCCGTAAATGGAACGGGCTGAAATTTGAGTCACATAATGTAAACCAATAGGCAATGCAATATATAATAAATAATACAATATTATGGTATCGATGAGCTGACCTGATGATGGAGTCGGAAGGTGGCGACGGGGCTCCGCTATACTTAACATAGAGCCGCCCTGTTGGGACTAATTAGTTTGGTCATGATAAGCAATACATTCGGCAACAAAAGCTTGTCCCTGAAATGAAATTTTTGGCAGATATACTAATGAAATGAGACTTTTACTGTACGGATCGCGGAAAGGGATCCATTATAATGTTGTGTTTACAAAATGTATTTTCTATTGCAGCAAAACTCCAAGCTGCTTCTGGTATTCCTGGTATAGGTACAGTATATTCGAGGTTATATTAGCGGCTGGTGCAGTCGGGTGGCAAGTGTACGAGTGTGAAATCATACAAGATTTATCGCACTATTATTACCCTATACACGACCCCGTTTACTTGCCGCTGATCCTCCCAGTTGTTATTAACATACGTAAGTATATAATTAAAATGTCAAAAAAACTACCTGTATGTGTTAATTAACATTCCACTACGTCGTGGCAAACTATATGTATACGTCGAACAATATGTTTCTTCGAATCGATTCGAATCTTCGATTGATCGATCAGTCAGTCAGATTATCGTTTTATGTACCTCCTAGCTTCTGCTCGGGACTTCGTCCGCTAACGGCTAACGTTAACTTTAACCCGCCACTTTGTTTACGTAGAAGGTGAAAATATTTTAAATAATACGTACGTACGTAGTTTAGGTACCTACATCACGTTTTTTTCACCTTCGCAAATAATGCATTATTTTAGAACAAAAATTTGGTAAGCATAAACAAGGTTTAGTGAGCCAACCTTAAAAGATATACATATGCTGTCGCGGACTTTTTTTTAGAACTTTTAAAGGGAAACAATTCTTTCATGCATGATTTTTGCGAAACTTTAACCGTTTACTAAAAAAGGAAAAAAAAACCCCGATTATGAAACATTCTTCATTGGTGCTCCGCTCCTATTGGTCTTAGTGTAATAATATATAGCCTATAACATTACACTTCCTTCCTTCATCGATAGATAGCCTATCTAACACTGAAAGAATTTTTCAAATCTGACCAGTAGTTCCTGGGATTGGCGCGTTCAAGCAAACAAACAAACTCTTCAGCTTTATAATCATATCATTCATTCTCCTGCCCTTATCCCAATTATTTGGGGTCGGCGCAACATGTACTTATCATGTCATGTTGCTCTTCAGCTTTATAATATTATATAATGCAGGGTGACTGGAAATTCGCCGTATTCCATGAAAGGGTTATTCTACAGCTCATTTGTAATGATTTAAGTCCAGTGAACCAGGGGTCAAAACTCATTGGTTTTCGAGTTATTCACGTTTTAAGTTTTTTTTTAAACACCCGCCTTTCGACCTAAAACTAGTAATTGTGTAAAAACTTCGTCATTTAGAAATAAAAAAAGCATTTTTTAAATAACCAATGAAACAATAATTACGAAAAATACAAATAAATGCCAAAAAAATGCAAAATTTTACGAATAAAAGGATTTGAAGTTAGAAGTTCTAGTAATTATTTTCCAAATTTTGTAGCATTTTAAAGCATAACTAAAAAAAAAAGTCCGACACTTCGCGTACAAATTACAGGAATAGTTTGCTCAATTCATAAGCTTTCTAAAAAGGTACAATTTATGACATTTTAATTTAAAAAAAAACAATTAATAATAATAATAGCAGAACAAGTAGAAGACTTGACTTAGCGTACTTGACTCTAAATGGGTTTGTTTGTGCCGTTTTAGGTTCTCCGAGGGCTTACCTTGTCTTTAGTTTCTAGTTATGGTATTATAGACTGCTAGAGCTATCATTGCTTATAGGTTATATCATTCTTTCTCTTCTCCCTTGTCCTGCCAACGGATAACGTGTGCATTTTCAGTTGTTAATGGCTAATTTCTGTATTTCGTGTTCAACTGTTTAACTTATTAAACAACAGATATAAAAGTAACAGTGTTCATATTCAACGTCATCAACCACCCTGGGAGTCTGGAAGAAGTCGAACCCATGCCAGATCTCAGGGGACAGATCACCCATCATCCGCAGCAATCTCGCCGGCCAGGGTCAGGCTCCGAGTATTTGCGCACAGACTTTAGGGCCTAGTTGGTAGTGACCCTGCCTACGAAGCTAGCGGTCCTGGGTTCAAATCCCGGTAAGGGTAGATAATTGTGTGATGAGCACGAATATTTGTTCTTAGTCTTGGATGTTTTCTATGTATTTAAGTATGTATTTCTCTATATAAGTATTTATATCGTTGTCCAGTACCCATAGTACAAGTCTAGAGCTTAGTTTGGGACTAGGTCAATTGGTGTGACATTGTCCCCTGATATATTTTTTTTTAATCTCGATATAATTCTAAGTAATTAATTTTCCATAAACATGAATTTCTCGTCCTTGCCTCAAGCCTGGAATAGTATCGAATGATGTAAGCTTTGATGTATAGTCTAGTCCAATTGACTTGTCTTATTCAGTAAGCACTTTTATAACCTCAAAATGCATTTATTTTTGGCTAAAACTACCGTTTTCTGCTGAATAAAGTATCTTCATTATCAGTTCACGCGTCATCACAAACTCGTCCAGAAAGGGATAAATAAATATTACATAATATTAAAAGCTGTTATTTTTTCAGTGTTGCCAATTTACTTTAGTGTGCTAATCAAGAGCGAAGTGCAGCGTTTGAAGACGGAACGCAGAGAGACTCGTGTCTGATGTTACTTTGTTGATGAGACACCTGATCTCAGAAGGCCGCTGTTCCCTGTAGAAGAGCTTAAGCGACTGAGGCAGCAGTTGGGAGTTAATAATGTTTAAAAGCATTGGATTTAAGTATCCACTACATTCTTGTGTGACTTCTCCATTAATATTTGTTTTAATAAATCAAAAATATATTTAAGAAATCTGTTTGATTTTTTATTTCTGTAATTTTTAGAGTTCCGTAGTCAACAAGGAACCCAGATAATTTCGCCATGTCCATCTGTCCGTCTGTCCGTGGTTTAAATAAGAAACTCTTGATACGAGGGGTGAATGGCGTGATCCATTAGTTTTGATAATCGGTATTTAAAATGGAAAATTATGTAAATCGTTATATTTTGATTGGAATATACACACTTTCTTTATTTACAAACACTTATTAACGTCGTTCAATTGTTTTATTTGACCACTATAAAAATAATTTTACTTTTGCAGGTGAAAGTTTGAACCTTCACTTGGTCATCACCAGCTGGTGATTTTTATGTAGTTGTTTTTGAAAATTATTGAATGAGAAGTAAAAGTCGAAAGTTAGGGCTAAATAACCGGCAGATCGGTTATCAGTTCTGATCTTTAGACGAAGAGCAGCACCCTTGTCAATTAGAACGGTCTGAAGCACTATTCCTACAGCAAATTCGTAAATTTTTCTCTGTAGCTTATTTTTCTTTATTCCCATAACTATATTAGATAATGATATAAAACTCTCCGAGATTATATAAACTCAATTGATCAATGCTTATGTCGCTGGAAAAGACCGAAAAAAATCACTCTAAATTTTGGTTACAGAGCGGAAGTCCGTCCGTCGTTGTTGAGAGAATCACACCCAAGGTCTTTTCACTCGTTTCTCAAAAGTTTCAAACCATAAAAAATGGTTAGTTAACTTCATGAACAATGAATCAACTGCGACGGGGAACAACTTTTTGGGAAATGATACATTTGACCATAAATATTTTGGCCAAACGGAATAGACCCTGCTGAAATACTTACTTAACCTTAACCTACCTACCTTTGATTTGGATCAAAACCTGCTTGTCCAAAATGTTTAACTACTTAGCCTCCTACTAACTTAGGTAAACAGTAAGTTGTTTAATTAATAGTACCTACAGCAAACTCGGCTAATTACGTGGCTCGCGTAATTTCTGTGATACAATGATTCATGCTTATTTTGAAGTTACTCAAGTTTATTTAAGCTTTTAACTTTTTGTGTACTTTTCAATCAAATTAATTAAAGTTATTAATCAATACAGAATAGTTAACATTCGGCTTTCTAATCAATAGGGTTCGGAGTTTTCGTAGCACGGTAAGACGAAAGGGAGCTGTGGAGTCGACATTAACATTAAAATTCATCTCTTACTCATACTCATACTCATTTTTTCATTTAATTCCTAAATGCTTTTATATTCGCCCTGAGCCCCCGAGTAAAGCTGCTAAGCTAAGTAATGAAAGATTACAATTATAAATAAAATTATTTTCATGTACGTATTACTTAATATTAATCTCAGAATGTTATGAATATGAAAAGTATTTTATTATCTATATTTATAATAAAATTAAATTTTGCAATTAAATAAACAAATGAGGATTTTAATGTAAATGTCGATTCCATAGCTCTCTTTCGTCTTACCGTGCTATGAAAACTCCGAACCCTGCTAATCAAATTAATCCTAAGTTAAAAAAAACTTATACGAGTTAATTTTAATCATTAAATGCAACCTTATAAGACGGTATAGACTATTGCAGTACCATATGGATGGTGGTATTTAATCATTAAAATTAGCTCGTGTGTAACTCCACAATATAAGCATGTAACATGGTATCACAGGTAATACGCTAGTCACGTAATTAGCCGAATTTACTTCAGTCTAAATGGAATGCCAAGAAACATGTACGAAATTCGCTCAAAGATACCACACTTTCATTTCTCAATTGGCCATGGAAACGCTTTGCAAACACCATCGTATAAATAGGCACCCCAGTAAGTCACTACTAACAAAATGGCTTACACAGCTTGATTACCACGAGACCGAACTTCTTCTTGCCGTGACAAAGTAGGCAACTATTGTAGAAACTACTGTAGAATCGTATCTATGTATTTATTTAGCACATAATTAATCTAATACATGCATACGTTGTTAAATGTTAAATGTAGCTTGTTTAAATAGGTTAAGTGTTTTTTAAAATGTGATTTCGAACGAAAGTGCATCCTGTAACACAGGGTTTCCTAGCTCAGGATGCAGGGTCGTGATATATCCACTGAAATGTTTCATATATTCAATAAACTTTTTTTTCATTTTCATTTTCAATAGTCTTATATTTAGAGTAGGAGGTCACAACCAAACTGGGATTGATCTGGGAAATGGATTATGTTAGGCTGATAGGGTAGACGGCAACTCCTTGACTCCAAATATGTCGGTGTGCCTGCGCACAGTGCAGTGGACGCGCGCGTTATCTATATATGGCGACTGAAAAACGTGTTCCATATCGTTCCCAAAACAAAACGATAAAGGAAATGGCTGCATGTTGTAGATAAAGTAATTACTAGTTGTACCCATGTCAAATATGCAATAACTGTTAAAAAAGTTGGTCGCGTTATGGCGCTATGTCCTGTCAAATGCCTTTCAAAGATGGTTTATGATTACCAAAAAAAGCGATAAGGGAAATGGCTAAATGTGGTGTATAAAGTAGGTACTAGTTATACAAATGCCAAATATGTAAAAACTGACCAAAATTTTGGGTGCGTAATGGTGCTGTACCCGCTTAAAGATATTTCTGTTACCATAAAACGATAAGGGAATCTTGTATACATAAAAAGTAAGTACTAGTGCTAATGCCAAATATATGTATAAAAACTGACTGACTATATTTGTTGCAATAACTATTGAAATAAAGGTTTCGAAAAATACGTTTGAATAATATTTTTTTTTTGTTATGAACAAAGCTTCCTAACTGGAAAATGGAGGTTCTTTTCTCCAACATAAGTTGGGCATTCTTAAGTAATTAAGTACAAGTCTTGCGATTTGAAGTAAACATTGTTTTGTAACAAAATAAGCTTTATTTAATTATCTACAGCGTAGTTACAATTTTTTGAAAATTAATTTACTGTTTTTAAATTACCTATGTTTTTAGTGACGTTTAAAAATAATTTAAGGATCTTCCTGCCCAGACAGATTTAAGTTCATAGGTTAGTTAAATAGTAAAATAGGTACCGATGAACCTTAAATTGAATTTTGTATACGTAATGTAAAATATACAGAATAGTTATAAAACTCGCTGGATTTCCAATAAACAAGGTTTTAATGATACGGGCAAAAAACGCTTCCTTGAGGCACACCTTTGCCTCCCTTGGCTATAATTCGTAATTCTAAAAAAAGATATGCAATCCCCAATAACGTATTGAATAACACGATAATACCAAAATATGACCGCATACAAAATAAATCCTTAGAAAGTACAAACCACTTATTCTTTGTAAGAAAATATTAAAACCTAAACTGCAGAGATCGATTATGAAAACCTTTCCGTCGAGACGGTTTTCGGATTTTCATAGATATTGTTAAGACAGTGTTGCCTGTTGGCCGTGACAAGTTGATCTTACTGAATTAAAGTTAGCGTAGAAAATCAAATAAAAACTAATATTCATAATTATATTGAAAATAAATAAATCCATTCTATACGATCTTTCATAACAAGCAATTTCTAAAACTTGATCGCAGCAAAATATAACAGACTGATAATTTTATCACAAAGTTCACAAGGTTAATAGTTATTACTAATAAGACTGCTTGCCTAATGTAGTAGTCTGACAGTTTATTCCGTTACTTCACCTCTTGCTGACACCGATTCTTTAAACTGTTCGGAGTCCCCGCCATGGCTCGTCAGCCCACGAAGTGCTGCTGCTGCGTCCCGCTGAGGCCGGGCCTGCTGGCGTGGGCGTACATCAAGCTGGTGAGAGAATTATAAATTTGAAAAATATAAATATTTTTTATTTCATACAAACAATATATGTGTCAATTTCGTACAAATAGAATAGAAAAGAAAAACATTATTTCGCTTACTTTTTTCATAATTTTACTTTGTGTGAATAACCAGTTCTGCAAAGATGTTACCCATAACTGAGTGGATACTCCACTCAGTTATGGGTAACACCCCCTATTATAATCTGACTGGACTTTAAAATTTGATCGAGTTACAAATTATACTAGCATTTAAACAAATAAATTATATTTTCTAACTTTCTTTGAAATTCCCCACGCGCAAGGCATTTATTATTTTAAATGTAGTATCTCTTGTTTCAGATATAGTATCATCACAGAATTTGAATGTTTAGACTACGATGTTAAACACAAAAAACTATTTCTAAAAAAGACAAGAATGAGCTATCTTTCTAATGAAACTAACTGACTCTGACTAATGAAATGACACGTAGACAATGTATAACCCGGCAAATTTAATGAATTACCTAAACGACTAAAAACAAAAAGATAGCGGAGTTTTGAGGTTTTTAAAGGTAGTTTTTTGTGTTTGACTTTGTAGTTTGGTAATGGTACCCTACAATGAGCATGGTCTGACATGTTCTTGCCCGGTTTTTCATTATGTATTATAGAGTAGATAATCAGTGTTTTTTTTAGGTTCTCGCATTAACCTTTATAGGGGTATATTGTTACTTTATGGGACCTCGTTTGGGATACCTTGTTAACGTCATAAGCAGACATCACATTGACAGTTCTATGGCCCACATTTTTGAAGAAATTTTGCCCCTGGTCGTATGCCTGCCGTACCTTGTGTTCACCATCATCTTCATCATTGGAGTGCACCGCGTGAGTACCTAAGTACTTAGATTAATTTAATAATTGGGGATTGTGGTTTTTGACAAAACTTTTTATGGCGAAACGAAGAGGAGTGACATCATATTCTTCGTTTCTTATTGGGCCTGTGACGGATATCATTTGGCAAATTTAGTGATGCTGTTATTTAAAACCTTTTTTTTTTTCGATTATCAATTTGGTTGATAAAAGAAATGCAATATATTCGTATTCTGTTATGTTTTTTTTTAACTTAATTAAATTTTATTAGGTACCTACTATAAAATAAGGTAAGTATTATAAATCGACTAACATCACGCTACAACTATTATTTGCAATCGTATGGCATAGTCTAGATAGGTTTTTTTATGTGGTAAATATTACACAATACCATTAAATAATTAAACTCTTATCGACCAATTGATCTGGTTGAAGAACGAGGTTATTGTCGAAAACTATTAACGGTTCATTTCGCATAGTTATAGTAAGTAAAAGAACTTTAATCGTTTTTTTTTCTAGTTCCATGAAAAATATGACCATATTTTTTCATAATTGGTTTTCAAAAATGCATGAAAGAAGAGTTATTGTTTTTGCAACGAGAACCCTTTAATAGACATTCATGCAATAAGTAGTGTCCTGGATTTGGGAAAATATAATTCGTAGTTTCAGAAAAAAAGGAGTAACTTGCAGAGGAATGGACCCCGAATACTTAACAAAAGGGTTCCTCCTTTATCGTTTTGGTAGGGAACTATAAAGAAGAGCAGCAAAATAAAATAAATTATTACACAAGCTTTTATTTAACTTGCACTATTGGTATGTGTTTGTAAGTTGCCGGTCAATACTTTCAAGTTAATTTCGATCCAGTTCCCATAGAACGGGCTGTTTGAACCATATACGTAACCCCGTTGACAATGCAATATTATTGTATCAAAGAGCTCACCTGATGGAGTCGGAAGGTAGCGACAGGGTCTCCGCTATACTTAACAAAGACCCAACGTGTTGGAACTAATTAGTTTGGTCATGATAAGGAATACATTCGGCAACAAAAGCTTATCCCAGAAATGAAATTTTTGGCGGAAATTTGCAGTAATGTAATGAGACTTTTACTGTACGGATCGCGGAAACGGATCCATTATAATGTTGTTTATAAAATGTATTTTCCATTGCAGCAAAACTCCAAGCTGCTTCTGGTATTCCTGGTATACAGTATATTCGAGGTTATATTAGCGGGTGGTGCTGTCGGGTGGCAAGTGTATGACATAATACGAGAGTTATCGTACTATAGCCAATACGGATCTGAGACATATAATAGAATCCTTTATGACATTTTACACAGCCCCGGATTGTACTTGCGGTTGATCCTCCTGGTTGTGGTTAACATGCGTAAGTATATTATAATTAAAATGTCTATAAAACTGTATAATAATATGGTATTTAACATTCCACTACGTCGTGGCAAACTATATACGTTGTACAAGATGTATCTGCGAATCGATTCGTATCATCGATTGATCGATTAGTCAGAGTATATAATAAAAAGTTTTGGAGCCGTAATCTCGAAATATTTATATATCCAAATTCCATGTGCAGTCTGGAATATTATCGAATGATGTCAGCTTTAATTTAACTCCGGTACCATTTGACCGTTTTGTTTAGTAGTTTCGAATGTATAGTCCATTCTATAGTACTTGTCTTATTCGATGAACACTTATATATAACCTCTAAATACATCTTTTTTGGCTAAAAAAGCCGTTTTCCGGTAAAAACAGCAACTCCGACTTGTGGAAATGAATAATTAAATACATTATCAGTCCACGCGCCATCACAAACTCGTCCAGAAAGGATAAATAAATATTACATAATATTACACGTGTTTTTTTTTTCAGTGCTGCCAATTTACTTCATTGTGCTAATCAAGAGCGAGGTGCAGCGCTTGAAGACGGCACGCGGGGACACTCGTGTCGTCCTTGATGAACCCATAACGCAGGAGCAAGGCAGAAGATATTGTTTTGTTGATGAGACACCGGATCTCAGAAAGCCGCTGTTCCCTGTAGAAGAGCTTAAGCGACTGAGGCAGCAGTTGGGAGTTAATAATGTTTAAAAGCATTGGATTTAAGTATCCACCACATTCTTGTGTGACTTCTCCCTTAATATTTGTTTTAATAAATCAAATATATATTTAACAAACTTTTTTTGATTTTAGATTTCTATAATTTTTAGGGTTCCGTAGTCAATAAGGAAGCATAAGGAACCCAGATAAAATCACCATGTCCGTCTGTCCGTGGTTTAACTCAGAAACTCTTGATACTACTAAGCGTAATTTGGCATAGAAATACATTTAAAAAACGCCGACAAAGTTATAAAAAAAAAGCTTAAAACGTTTTTTGGGTTCTTACCTCCCATACGTGTAAAGCAAAGGTATTTTTTTTTTTGATATTATAACATCAAGTCCGGCCCTCTAGTAAGAAAGTGGCCCTCTAAATTATATAGTATTTGACCTGTTATCGTATTGTCAACGATTTGATAGCTCTTATTTACTTGACATTAATGATGGTTGAGTTCAAAACAATACCAAAGACAATATGACTTACCGACTTGAATAGAGGCCCAGGTAGGTATCATTGGATAGCTCTTAAAAACCATAATGTACGCGTTATTATTATTTTCAACATTTGGGAGACCGTGTAGGAAATATTGCACTCGAAAAGTGTAGTTTTCGCTGGAGATTACAAAACTAACGACTGACTGCCTGTCGTAAGTTGACTGTCTGACTGCCAGACTAACTGGGTCGCAATTGCCTCGGTAGCTAAATCAGTAAAACGACTTCGAACAAACGTGCTGAACAACGCACTCACACATACACGACCTCTAAGCATGTCTCGTCATGCAATTAGTCAGGGTTGCTACATTATAATCCAGCAACTTCAGTCATCATGTGTGTGCGTCAAATCCGGTAGAAATTGCGAATAATTCTGATTCTATGAACCCTATATAATATTCAATTCTCGTTCATTTAATACTCCACACATGTATAAAGCGTTCATAGAAACAGAATTATTCGCAATTTTTATAATACAGCGGCCGCCATTTTGATGACGTCTTATCTCCGGATCCAGGCACTTTACAGATGGGGTCCCGACGGTTTTTAAGATAGAATTTACATGTGTAGTAACATACTGAAATTTGATGCTGGTATTACAAAGTGAACTGTTACCCCAAACAGAACGGCTAATTGCAAAAAAAATCGAAGTTCGAAAATGATGAATTTTGAAAAGTTTTATCTCAAAAACTATTGGGTCATCAGTCATCAGAGACGATTTTAGTCTCATATGGGAGCAAATTTAGTCTGCTTTAAAAACGTCTGGAGGAGGTACTTTCAAAAACTAGTCCTTTAGGGTTATAATTGCCAAAATCTGAAAAATTACTGAAATCTTCGCGGTTTTCTTTAATTTTGACAAAGTTGCGTTCGGCGCTCGAGGTCACAAACTTGGCTTATCCATTGTGCCAACATCATAAACAAGTCTGCAAAAAATCAGAACTACCGGATTTGACGCATACGACGCCGTACTTTGAATCTACAATTTTACTGGATTATTATGCGTTTAATGCGCGTCGTTCATTGTTCTGTAGGCCGTAAAAAAAAATTCTAATAAAAGATGGCGAATAGGTAGGTCTCATATGTTGATAAAAAAACGGACAAGTGCGAGTTCAACTCGCATGGAGTGGGTTCCATATGTAAACTAAAATCCACTATAATCTGACACGTACTAACTATGCACTCACCTACAGTCGAACTCAGGAGCAGCTGTACATGTTACTATCTAAAATAATTCATTTATTCCAAATAATCTTATTAGATACTGACAAAGTTTAATCAAATTAAACGAAACGAAATAATCAAATTAAAGCAACGGTAACAGCATAACAAATATCAGTCCAACCAGCTCGGTAGGATTTTGTTGCAGTAACGTGATAAAAGTGACAGTGATTTGCATTTAGTATATTAATAGGGGTGTGTAATATTCAGCATAAAAACAAATGGTCGAATGATCATTTTACATAATTTCAATCTGCATAATAAACCATCAATATAATAGTCATTATGCATAAAACGAAATGCATAATTTCAAAAACTATAATGTTTATTAATTTAAAAAGTAAATATTTCTAACTGCTTCCATTACTACTAATGTGGTCACAGTTCTAACCTAACCTAACCTAGTTCGAAGAAATTGACTTAAAATGCATAATAACAAGAAAATGATAGTTACGAGTATACTAAGTGAGTGTTATGTTATTCGATCGTAAGCCAGATAAAATTATACAATTGGTTTTTATGCTACACGTTCATTATGCTTTTCGTGGTTAGTTAAATGAAATTATGCAAAAAGTTTGAATACTGATTGAAACGCACCCTATTAATAGCTGCAACAAGGTCCTAAAATGTACAGCTACTTCCGAGGTCCACCGTACTTAGTGAGTATCAGTTTATACTGAACATTGAAACGAATCTAAACAAAGTATACAACTATACATATATACCTTTTATAGACTTTCCTGTAATCTATAAGTAAAGAACTTATATTCTGTGTAATTGATCCAGTAAATTCAGAGTAAATTGGCCGTGACAGGTATAGATAGACACACGAATGATCCTGTAAGGGTTTCTCCATTTTTCATTTGGAGGCATAGTTATCGGCAAACTTCTAGAGAATGTTAGTGACGTAGTGAGGTAAAATTCGCGCATGTATCTTATGGGCGCCGCACTCGCCACCGGAGAAACCCAAAATTCGCTTCTGCGCTTCAAGGTCTTTTCACTCGTTTCTCAAAAGTTTGCTGAGAACTGTACAGAACCCTGAAAAATGGCGGCCAGTTTGAACATTTTAGTAACAGAACCGAATATTAAATTAAATCATAATTTATAAAAAAACCTAATTCACTTGTTTTTACAAGCTTTTATTTTAACCTGCACTGTTCGTCCGTAATTATGTACCTATGTATGAATTTTTAGGTAACCAGTTCCTGTCAACGGAATGGGCTGAAGTTTGGACTACACGTAAACCTGATGACCATGATGCAATATTATGGTATCTAATGATCAGATAAAAGCTAGCCTAGTTAGTGGCCAGTATAAAAAATGGCAATTTGTTAGTTAGGCGTAAACTAATATTTTTTATTTCACCCAAACCTACAAAAAGTTCGATGATTTAACTGCCTGATCAAAAAAGAAACTGTTAGTTATATTTGTTAGGGATCGATGGAGTTCTGCTGCCGTGGAGCCTCTATTTATGGGTGCTTTGGGCTTTTTGCCCTGCTGAAATGGGAGCCTGCCGTTTGGTCAAAATATTTTTGGTCAATTGTATTATTTCCCAAAATTTTGGTATTATTTTTGTTTTATATCCAGGATATCAAAACCGCTTGCTTCGTCTATTAGATTAGGTAACACATGAAAAATAAATCAACTGCGACGGGTAACAACTTTTTGGGTAATAATACATGTGACCTAAAATATTTTGGCCAAACGGAATAGACCCTGCAAATCTTGCAATATTAACTTAACCTTAACCTTTGATTTGGATCAAAACTTGCTGGTCCAAAATATTTAACTACTTAGGCCTCTAACTTAAGTTAACAGTTGGATGATTGAATTCTAGTAAGTATAGCAAACTCGGCTTATTTTGTGGCTCCCTTATATGCTTATTTTGGAGTTACACGAGTTAATTTTAATACCTCTAATTAAATGCAACCTTATGAGGTGGTATCTATAGACTATTTCAGCACTAGGTATATGGTGGCATTTAATGATTAAAATTAGCTTGTGTATAACTCCACAATAGCATGTAACACGGTACCTATCCCGGGAAGTACGCGAATCACGTAATTAGCCGCGCTTACTTTGGTCTGTCGTACATTTATTTCCAGTGGCAAATGGGCATCATGCTATCGACCCGTGATTACAATGTATAATTACATTATATTGTTATGTTTTAAATATCTCCTATATCAACATTACGAATACATTATCAGCAAGGTCAGTAGTTCAAAAGATTACCCGTGACGAGATGGTTTTTACTCAAACTGTTTACGACTTGTTCGCAACAACCAAGTTTGCATTGTGTTTTGACTGAGTTCTCTTAAAATGGCTTGCAAGTGTTACTACTCTGTGCCGCTGAGCCCGCTGTTGGTGTGGGCTTATGTGAGATTGGTAAGTCTCTTTTTCTAACCTTACCTTTATACGCTACAACTATCTTATCTTTTAACCTCACGACAGTATTCGCCTCGTTGTGTTCCGTACCCTGAGCACGAAGTTTTGCTATCTTTCGAGTGAGTAACGTTAACGTTAACGGTAACGAGAAAATGTGTATGGCTATTGGTACCAGCGGCCCCTCGCCCTTGGCCGCACTTAAAGGGTTCTTGTACTTAGGGTGCGGCTCCACTGAGGTGGAAACGAGCGGAGCGGAGCGGAACAGTGCCACACTGAAAAAAATAATTGGTCGCTTGTAACAAGATTGTGATTGTCTTGATCCCATACGAGCCTGACAAGACGATAGATACATCAACTAAGACTTTAGATACATCAACTATGATGTTAGTTGAATCACTAAATAAATCGCTGTAGTTAACTATCAGCTTTGGTTGATATAACTAATATCTTAACTATTTTAATCATTTTTTGTCAACTAAGTGAAAATCTCTCTTTGTTGGCTCTCATCTTTTTGAGTGCAATATTAACCAATAGAATCTAAACTAACGTGCGCGAGGCGCGCTCGTTGTGACCGCATGCGACTCCTATTGGTTAATATTGGCACAGCTCCGCTCCGCTCCGCTCGTCTCCGCCTCAGTGGAGCCGCGCCCTTAAAGGGGCCTCGCACTTGAAGGGGCCTCGCGCTTAAAGAGGCCTCTAACTTATAGAGGCCTCGCGTTAGACTTCGCCTACGTCTAGCTAGCATGTTTCATGCTACGCTACTAATACAGGTGTCAATAATACGGAGGCTGTACATTTAAGGGGTAATTCACAACCATCGATTATAAACATTTTAAACGGTTTCTCAGATATTATCAATGGCAAATGCTGCCTTGGTGTGCTACTTGATGGCGCTTCTGGTACATCAGAACCAACCAAATCCGGCCCTTGTGTCCAACATGGTGTGGATAGGACTAGCCTTTGTCAATTTGACGTTCTCTATCATCTTCATCGTCGGATTACATAATGTGAGTATGGAGGTCTCTATTGTCTGCCATAAAATTAAAGTTTAATTTTTTACAAAATTGAGTACTTATCTATACATAACTTTTAATGTCATAATGTATTAATTACACTTCATATTGTTAAAGGCAATAATTATTACTTGTCATAGCAATTTTAAGGAATATAGTGGTTGTACATAAAATTTTAAATACCGAACGTTTGCAATATTTTTATAGCAGTATTATTTCTTTGGGCATATAAAAAAACTAACAAGACAAAGAGAGGTGCCACGCGAGCGTTGCCGGAGCGCTGCATCGTCGTTGCTGCGTTGATAATAGAACGACATGCCACACGATGCCTTGAAATAAGTACGTGCGTTGCTCTATGTATATTAAAATTACAGAGTTCGTGCTGCTCGTGTGGCATCGCTGTAAGGCAGGAGCGTACATTATTCATGGATCCAATATCTACATGTTTTATACGAAACATTTTTTCTCAAAAACAAGTCATAGAATTACAAAGCATGTTTATTTATTTATCAAAACGCTTTCCTTTATTTTGTTTAATTTTCTTTCAGAAAACATACATGATGCTGCTGATGTTAATAAGCTACAGTGTATTGGAAGTTATTCTGACGAGTACCTGGCAGGTTTGGCACGTGATCAAAGTTATGCCATTATTGTCATATGATTCCAATTCGTTTTATGATTATTGGAGACAGCAGCTGACGTCGATCGAGTGCTTGAAATTCTTCGTTCCTTTAGTGTGCCATATCCGTAAGTACCTAATCGAAACACTCACAAAGGGGTACTCAGATCCACCTAGTGGTGGTAGGACCATGTGCACGGCCTGTCGGCAACCACCATCTAATGCTTTAATTTAACCTACCGCCAAGCACCAGTATTAGCATTGTTGGTGTAATTAATAGCATAAAGGCATTCCACCTTAGTTCTAGGGGTTGGTTGTTGTGTTTGGAGATAGTTTTTTGTGTTTGTAGCACGGGGCCAGTTTTTTACTATAAACAAGAACCTTAATTCATAACCAATGTTGGGTCGGGTATTTTCAGCTAGCTTTTTATTGAATTTGTTTCAATTGTTTTCTGTTTTCAGTTTTGCCAATCTACTTCATCACAATTATCAGAAGAGAACTGCTCAATATAAATAAACAGAATAGTCCAGAAGTTAGAGAAGTAGTACAGAAAACAGCTGAAGAGAATATTCTCCTTAACAGCTCTGTAACTGTACAACAGAACAGGGAAAACAATTTCGCCAATTCAAGCGCGCCAGCTGAAGAGACTCTTCCTTCCCTTAACGGCACCATAGCGGAAGAACAGAACAGAAGATACAATTTTGCCAATTCAAGCGCGCCCACTGAAGAGACTATTCTGCCCTTTGACAGACCGGTAACGGTAAAACAGAACCGAGAATGCAATTTTGCCAATTCAAGCGCGCCAACTGAAGACACCTTCCCTCCCTTTAATGGTACCGTTGCGGAAGAACAGAACAGAAGATACAATTTTTTCAATTCCAGCGCGCCTCCTGAAGAGACTCTTCTTCCCTTTGACAGCCCTGTAACAGAAGAACAGAATAGAAGATATAATTTTGCCAATTCTAGCGCGCCTCCTGAAGAGACTCTTCTTCCCTACAGTACCGTAGCGGTAGAACAGAAAAGAATATACAATTTCGCCAATCCCAGCGCGCCACCTGAAGAGATCGCGCTGTATCCAGTGGATGAGCTCAAGGGGTTGACAACAGATAATAAAGACCAATAATGAAATACAAATACTGATAAATAAATACAACCTGTGATCAGCCTGTTGTTTACCATGTACTATTATATTGTTATTACAAACTTTTATGTAACTTGCACTGGGCCTTTTTTTTGTACATATTGCCTTTGACCTGGGGCCTGTATTATAAAGGTGCAAATTACAATTTACAGGTTCCAAGCGTTCCAAGTTTCCATTTGACACAACCTCGACCGATGACGACCAGCCATTTGAACAGTGTTGCCAGTTTAGACCTGTCAAATTGTAACTTGTAGCTTTATAAAACGTGCCCCTGTTATCGTGTCGTAAACGTCACGATGGCTCTTATTTACTTGACAGTAATGGAGGCCGAGTTAAAAAAAAACCGATATAATTTACACAGTAAATAGAGGCCCAGTTTTAGGGAAGGATACGTCAACAGATTCGCCGCCACGTAACCGATTCCAGTGTTTTTTCGCTTTGTAGCGATAAAAACACTATAGGCAATATAGCCTTTGACATTTTGTCAAATATCAATAATAATAATTTATTCATTTGTTTAACATAGATTACATATTGTATAAATGTTACAATTTTAAAACAGACCACTATGTTTTACCAGGCATACAAATTAGTGTAGTAGGTTTAAATAAAATAAAAATAAAATAAATTAAAATGTACCTAAAGTTAAAAACGCCAATAGAATTGAAAAATGAAAATGAAAATGAAAAATATATTTATTTCGTTAAAGCTTAAGTGTAAATTATTACTAGGTGGAGACTTCCTATTAAGTATGCAATACCTGTATCAGGAAGCCCCGCTCCTCCATAGCAACTAGTTTTCATATAGAGAAATAAATGTGTGTGTGTTTGTGTGTGTGTGTGTGTGTGTGTGTGTGTGTGTGTGTGTGTGTGTGTGTGTGTGTGTGTGTGTGTGTGTGTGTGTGTGTGTGTGTGTGTGTGTGTGTGTGTGTGTGTGTGTGTGTGTGTTAATTATAGAATTAAAAATGAAATTTAAAAATACACGACAAAAGGCATTAATATTCTTATTGTCGTATGTTTTTTACTCGGCCGACATTACTGTCAAGACGGTGGCACGTGGTTACGAAATCTCTCCATAGATGTCGCTCATGTGGCTTTACTGCTACATAGCGCTGTTCTGTTAAGATTTTCCCAGATTTAATGACCATACAGTATTCCCAGCTTCTTAATAGCTTTCGGCTGGCTATCGCTATCGCGCTTGCACTCGCAACTGACAGTATATTTGTCACTCGTGTGTCATAGAAAAACGAAGATTGCCGATCGCTCTTAAAAAAATGGTTGCACTGTGCGTCGTTATCGTTAACAGAATGACTGTTTAGTATAAACGGAATATTCTGCCTATACATTCTAAGCCTCTAAGAAGTTCGTCATATCTAGCACAAAGTTTTCGCTGGAAAAGGTCAATCAAACTTGTTTTCACTGAGTAAACGCTTTTATAAGTCAACGTGTCAATTTTAATAAAAAGAAAATATTATTTAAATTCTGTATCTTTCTCTAAAACTAGTTTTAACTTTTTAAATATATGTTTTCCATTTGCACTCAAATTTAATTACGATATATTTTTGTATGTTTTTGTACATATCAAAACAAACAAAAATGACAAATGTCTAGAGTAGCAGGAAAAGTGACTGAAGAGGTTGACGTAAGGATTTTTAACTATGTACTACTAATCAAGTCAAGTACGGAGATAAGATATTTGAAAGAAAATGTATACATCTTAAACTCGTAGGTATAAACGTTTCTCGATACGAGTGTCACTTCTGTTATTACCTATTTGTCATAATCTTTCACTAATGTCAAATCGTTTTTACTAATGCGATAACGATGTACCATGTTAATGACACCCCTCTACTAACTCTGTATAGTTATCGCTTCTCGGCCTTTTGGCTAAGATCAAAGTGTAGTATCTGTTCTTTTCAGTTTAATATCTGAAAGTTCCCTCACTGAGGGATCAGTATATTAAACTGATTTTTGTAATTCGTCGGGGTGTTCGGGGCTCGCTCCACTCCCGTCACGGGTCGGCCCGGCATTGCAGTGCCGCTGGGATCGGCCCTCGGCCCACATAATTACCTACAGCAAAGCTAGTCTACTGTGGACTTGTACTACTTATGGACGGAATTTTCATGGCAAAAATTAAACGTCAATAGAGCTGGAACATTGAATTTTACCGACTATCGATAAGTTATGTTTACGAAGCGTATCTTTATTTATTTATTAACTTAAATAGACCTCAAATGATGATGAACAGGAACAACAAATATATTTAAAAAATAAACGGAATTGTGAATTGTTAATTCTTTTCCATGGGATGTTGCAAGAAACTAGAAATATAATCAAATCTAGATAAAAACTAATAGCGTTCTTTACCACTTTAATCTCACATGAATCTGTTTAACTCGTTATGTGGATTCAACGCAATATTTTTTAAGTTGCTTTAAATGAACCTTACATGTAGAGCAGTATATTGTTGAATTATTTTCGTTGTAAGAAAGGAAAGAATACTTCTTTATCCATTTGTTTATTATTTTTTGTCCGTTTTTATTTCGTGAATTAGTTGCAAAAAGACTAATGGCAGAAATGCCAGTTAACTATCATGTGATTTACTATCAATGGCGATGCAAATCGCTAATCAAAGAGGTAAATGTTAAAAGTCAGTAATATAGAAGTAGATTAAACTTATCGATAGCTGGAAAAGTCGATAAAATTTAACATTCCAACTCTATTGACGTTTGATTTTAGCCATGAAAATTCCGCCCTCTGCTTATTACTTATTCTGTGCTACTGGGTAATTCCAAACTGTCTTTGACATGTCGCACCTTTAGAACAATAATGACCTAATTCAAAATTTGTGCTTTCAAACTTCGAGTCATAAATTTATTATCATAGAGACCTAACTCGAAATTTAAAATTTCTCAATTAGGTCACTATTGTTCTGAAGGTTGTTATCGTATTGTTTTGAACTCTGCCGCTATTACTGGGAAATATAATACAATACGAAAACACGGATATGGTTTTACCCGGTAGAATAGAGATAATTCTACAATCATACGAGCTAAAAATGCTGATAATTGGGTAAAAATATGTGTTTTTAATGAAATACCTATCGAACATCATCACTAGGTCTATCTGTTTGTGTGTATGTTCGCAATGATCTAAAAACAACTGAACGGATTTTCATGCGGTGTCCACCATCAGTTTGATAATTTTTCACGAAAGGTTTTTATGTAATTTTTCACAGAAAACTCACATAAACTGAAACCAAGCGAGGGCGAGTCGCGAGTTATAAAACTTTTAAATAAAGTGACGTTGTCTACAGTGTGCTAATTGTCATTATGAAACTAGGAAGCAAGTGTTCTGAAAAACCACGCCCATATAAACATAATAATAAAAATCGGTCAAGTACGAATCGGACTCGAGCACCAAGGGTTCCGCACCAACGTTTTACTTATGATCTATCTTGCTGATCGGTCTCATTGAAATTAAGGAGGCTCACTGGTAAATGTAATTTCTGTATTTTTACTACAATAAGGTTCAAAGTTAACCTCGTAAGGCCCACCATACTGCAAACAGGGAGTATTTTGTCAGTGGGACTTTGAACCTAACATCAAGGCAATAAAGTTCAATTACGTTTGATCGATAATGCCATTTTCAGTTTATGAACATAGGAAAATAAACCTTATTCTTATAGAAACACAGTTCAAAATGCCTTGATTATGTACATCCTATTGCACAGTGGGCCTTACGAGGTTAAAGATTTTCTAATTACAGTCATAAATGCCTGTTGTACTTGTAAATCTATACTTCGCACCTTCAGAACAATAGTGACCTAATTGAGAAATTTTAAATTTCGAGTTAGGTCTCTGTGATAATATATTTATGACTCAAAGTTTGAAAGCACAAATTTTGAATTAGGTCATTATTGTTCTAAAGGTGCGACTTGTTGCTTTTTTGCCGATACACTATTTTACCAACCGCAATACAAAGTTGTTTAATAATAATATGGATAATCTTTCCGTTTTACGATAATTACCCAAATATTTGAATATAATATCGATTTTATAAATCAATAATCCTTTATAATTTGAGAGCTATTACATGATACCATGATAAGTTAAAGCAATCATGATATCAACATCATGGGGCTTTGTGCGGATCACTAAATAACTACTACACCTATGCTTGTAATACAAATATTTGCCCTTAGCGGGAATCAAACCCAAGGCCGCAAGCTTCGTAGTCAGGGTCACTACCACCAGGCTAACGACATCTTCAACGCCTTAAATAGAGGTCTAGGTCATCCCGTCTGGAATGCTCTGTGTCTAACACGGCTAGGTACTTCAAAAAAAGGAACATCTGTAACGTAAAAACCGAAGCATATTTAACCCTCTGGCTCTTAACATAAATTCGCATATGCAAAACAATTTCTTTAACAGTTGAGCCCTTTTGCTTTCACAGGACATAATACATGTCTTCCTACGGGCAAATTAAGACAAACAAGGATGAGTTGTCGAGTATTATCTCGCGACAATGATTTCCGTCCTTATAGCTCTCAGAGGTGCTCAGCTAATTTAAGAAAAATACAGCTAACTGCCGATATATAAAATAAACAGACACCAAAGATGTCTAAGGGTCAAAATATTTTTTCTCAATCATTCTCGGAAAGGATGGCATTTCTTTTGAAAAACGAGGACGGAAAGAGCCTCATTTTATTCCCAGGAGTAATGAACGTATTAAAACCCATTCCTGTCATCTGCGATATTTTATTTAAAAATGCTCTCTGCATATGCTCTCTGTATGTAAAATCGGAAGGAACATGAAAAAAAACCCATACACCCAACTTGTTGGTGGGTGCAGTATTGGGCAGCGGCGGCGGGCGACGACGGCGGCTGATTGTGCGTGAAACTATCTTAATAGCACGGACCTAAAAAAAATACGGACGTAACGTTGCACTCAAAAGGTGCGAAGCAAGCAAGGCCTGTTATTTCGTTCCGTCATACACAATCTACCGTCTCACAAATGCACGAGGTCTGTTAACCCGCCGCCATTACGCGTCCAGCCACAGCCCGAGTGACATATCACTTTACACCGAAGAAAATGCCGCATTGTGTAGTAAAAACGTGTAAAAACTACATTAGTAAATATAAAAAGCCACACGGAATCACTTATCACCTGTAAGTTATGTTTATTCGTGTTATTTTTCATAAATATGTGTTTATTTACTTTGACGCAAATTACAAACAAAAATGACAATCAGTGTTGCCAGTTTTTTCACGGATTTTTCTACCTAAAAGTGGGGAAATCATTAACGCCGTTAGTAATGGTACGGAACCGTGCTTATGCGAGTCAGACTTGATTTTGATCGGTTTTTTTACATACTTTTAACTAAGTCACAAACAATCTAAGAAACTAAGAATGTAATTAAATCTTGGATCTCTGTTTTAACTTAGTTACTTCTAATTTCTCAGATTCTCTTGCAAATATGCATACTTATGTAATTGCGATGACAATATAATTATATGGTATTATCGAGCAATGATATTGAAACTTTCTTGCACATTCCATACAATCAAATTGAGGAAATAAAAAATTGCTCAGTCTAAACCTTACGTTTGGTACAATTCTTAAACGCTATTATTGCATATAATTATTGCCGATTCTTGTACAAGAAACTTGCATAATCTAAATGGGCCTTTACAGTGGGTAAAAGGCCTTAAAATGGGCAAAGACTTATATGGCAACCCTCAAAGCACGCACACTCGTAAACGGACGGCCATTTTGTGTGCTTCACTCATGATTAGACTAGGTTACGTCCGTATTTTTTTTAGGTCCGTGCTTAATAGGTATACTCTCAGTTTTCAAAAAAAGATTATCTCTGAATAGGCTAGTGTCCTAAAAAATTCTAATTAGTCCGTCTTTTATAAATTATCAAAAAATATTGAACACGTATTTTTTCTTTCGTCAATTAAACAAAAAATGACGAAGATAAAGTGCGTTGAAGTTTCGCGTGACGTCACGCCGTGGTACACTTTATACCACGTTGTGACGTCACGAGCACCCACTCCCGAACTTTGATGCGCGTTGAATTGTCAATTTTGATTGATCTGAAAAAGCAAAAAATACGTGTTCAATATTTTTTGATAATCTTACTGACGGACTAATTAGAATTATTAGTTTTTTACCCAGGACACACCCCTATTTGTCGAAACCTTTTTCAAATAGGTACTTATAATTATGTATTTGTATCATTTCCTCGCATCGTTTTAGAAAACTATTATATATTCCTAGGCGGAAACGGAATCGGATTTTAGCAGGCCTTGCAAGCCTCGGCCCGCCAACCAACTCGTCAGGCAATTCCCGGCTTCTCAGGCCTAGACAGTAATGTACTATAGGTTTATTTTTGTTCCTTGGATATTTTGATGTGTGTAAGTATTGGGCTATTACATACAATAAAATAGCCAAAGGTATAATAAAGGTTGCAGAACTGAAAACATCGTTTAATGACCCGTCAATGTCCATGACGCTTGCGCGAAAATATACACATATGTATAGATAACCGACACATTTGGAGTCAAGGAGTTGCCCTCTACCCTGTCAGCCTAACATAATCCATTTCCGAGATCAGTCCCAGTTTTGTTGTGACCACTCTAAATATAAGCCATTCCATTTAGACCGAAGTAAACTCGGCTAATTACGTGACTAGCGTATTACCCGTGATAACATGTTACATGCTTATTGTGGCGTTACACACGAGCTACTTTGAATGATTAAATACCACCATATAGTGCTGCAATAGTCCATACCGCCTTATAAGGTTGCATTTAATGATTAAAATTAACTCGTATAAGTTTTTTTTAACTTAAGATTCATTTTATTAGGAAGCCAAATGTTAATTATTCTGTATTGATTATTTTATTTTTAACTAATTTAAGCGTTACACAAAAAGTTAAGATCTCAAACAAACTTGAGTAATTCCAAAATAAGGATGTATCAGTATCACAGGAATTACGCGAGCCACGTAATTAGCAGAGTTTGCGATAGGTAGGTACTATTCGTTCACCTAAGTTAGTTTACCTAAGTTAGTTAGGAGGCTAAGTACCTAGTTAAACATTTTGGTCTATAAGGTCTATTCCGTTTGGCCAAAATATTTTTGGTCAAATGTATCATTTCCCAAATATTCATTTCCCAAAAACTTGTTCCCCGTCGCAGCTGATAATTTTTCATGATTTTATCTAACCTAATAGACGAAGCAAGCGGTTTCGATATCCCGGATATAAAGCAAAAATAATACAAAATGCTTTTTGAGAAATTAACATTTGAGAAATGATACATTTGACCAAAAATATTTTGACCAAACGGCAGGCTCCCATTTCAGCAGGCCAAAAAGCCCAAAGCTCTCATAAATAGAGGCCCAACGGCAGCGGAACTCCCTCAATCGCTAACCAGTACTTATAAATAAACGTTTTTTTTTGTCCAGGCAGTTAAATCATCGAACTTTTTGTAGGTTTGGGTGAAATAATAGTACATTGTTGCAGAGGATAGAAAGTACGCGATTTTTGGACGAGTCATATAGAGGGCCAAAACGTAGTTGAGGCCCTCTAGTGTACGAGTCCATAAATTGCACTTTCTACCGAGGCAGACATAGTGATTTTCACAACTACTGAGAGGAAATAAAATAAAAATTCATATTCAAAACTCAAATTTTAATTCATGTTAATGTGACATCACCGCCAATTTTACCATAGATAACTTTTTTTTTAATCTGGACCCCTATTCTCGTGGCACTCGAGATTAATAAACTAACATGCGAGATGAAGATGTCAACTCCATATAAAATTGTATTTGTTTCGCCATATCTCCCATGTAATTTTGATTTTAAAGTTTGAATTACATTTTAAAAAAAGCAGTGACATAGTTTTTAGTATGTGTATCTTTTAGCACAAATACATCTAATATTTGACACAAAATGGTGTGTTCTGATTGGTCGATTTCAATTTTTCATTTTAAGGAGCTATGACACAAAAATTGATTGATTGATTTTCATTGGTTCTTAAAGTTGGACAACAATGTTCTCGACCAATCAGCAAACACGCCGACAAAAACATTCTTGGCCTGTCCTTATAAATGACGTTTTGTGACCCCAAACAAGACCATCTATGGCCATATTTCCAAGCAGTGTTGTGAAAAGGAATATTACATAGGTTAACGCCTAACCTAACTAACAAATTGCCATTTTATAATACTGGCCACTAACTAGGCTAGCTTTTATCTGATCATTAGTTAAGATCTTAGATACCATAATATTGCATCATGGTCATCAGATTTACATGTGGTCTGAACTGGCTGCCATTTTTTAGGGTTCTGTACAGTTCTCGGCAAACTTTTGAGAAACGAGTGAAAAGACCTTGAATGCAGAAGCGAATTTTGGGTCTCTCTGGTGGCGAGAGTGCGGCGCCCATAAAATACATGCGCGAACTTTCCCTCACTACGTCACTAGATTTTCAAGAAATTTGCCGGTAACTACTTATACCTCCAAAATGAAGGACTACTGATACTACATGATAGGACTACTCGTGTGCCTATCTATACGCCTGTCACGCCCAATTTATTCTGAATTTACAGGATCAATTACACAGATAATAGTTCTTTACTTATAGATTACAGGAAAGTCTATAAAATGTCCATAATTTACTCGTATGTATAGTTCACTTTATTAAGATTCGTTTCAATGTTCATGTGTCACCTGATACCTACTCACTAAGTACGGTGGACCTCGGAAGTAGCTATACATTTTAGGACCTTATTGCAGCTATTGATATACTAAATTCAAACGACTGTCACTTTTAGTACGTTGTACAGTCAACAGCATAAATAAGTGATCATTTATGTACCTTGTCGCTTTCAATCGTTTCTCAATTTTGTATGACATTTCAAACACGTCGTTAAAGTGACAAGGTACATAAATGATCACTTATTTATGCTGTTGACTGTACCAATTTCACCATACGATGTTAACGACTT
The DNA here is from genome assembly GCA_946894065.1 of Acleris literana. Classification (NCBI taxonomy): domain Eukaryota; kingdom Metazoa; phylum Arthropoda; class Insecta; order Lepidoptera; family Tortricidae; genus Acleris; species Acleris literana. The sequence goes on along the minus strand of OX335683.1, from coordinate 15,644,418 downwards.
AACGGACGATTAGAGCGTTAACAGCCGTCAAAATTTATGAACTAACAGTCGTTTAACATTGATTAAATTTAACATCGTATGGTGAAATTGGTACTAAGTCTAACCTAACCTACGTAACGAATGCTTAAGATACCCTGAAAACTATAAGGTTTCAGCAGAAATTAGCTTTCGATGAAATAAAATTTGGTGAAATGACACATTCGATAAAATAATTGTCGATATTTCAAGGACATCCCTAACAATGACATGTACTATAGTATAAGAGCTTTCCAATGATACATGGCTAGAATTAATTATATTAAAAATAATACTAGCTATACTAAAATGTTTTTTTATAACTTTGTCGGCGTAATGTTAATGTATGTCACTATACGTAATGTAAGTATGCCAAATTACAGCTTTGGAATATCAAGAGTCTCTGAGTTAAACCATGGACAATCGAAAGACTACGGAACCCTAAAAATAACAGAAATATAAAATCAAAGAGGTTGTTAAATATATATTTGATTTATTAAAACAAATATTAAGGGAGAAGTCACGCAAGAGTGCGGTGGATAATTAATCCAATGCTTTTAAACATTATTAACTCCCAACTGCTGCCTCAGTCGCTTAAGCTCTTCTACAGGGAACAGCGGCTTTCTGAGATCCGGTATCTCATCAACAACATAATATATTTTGTCTTGCTCCTTCGTTATGGGTTCATCAAGGACGACTCGAGTCTCTCCGCGTGCCTTCTTCAAACGCTGCACATCGCTCTCGATTAGGTCAATGAAGTAAATTGGCAATACTGAATAAAAACACAAAAAAAAAGTTTAATATTATGTAATATTTATTTATACTTATCTGACGCATTAATGACTACTGTCGTAGTTCCAATTGTAAAAAACAAGACCGGGGACATCTCAGACAGAGCTAACTATAGCCCGATTTCTTTGGCAACGGTGCTAGCGAAGGTACTGGATAGCTTGCTTAACGCTCAGCTTGACGATTACCTGTTTTTTCACGATGGTCAATTTGGTTTCCGCCCTGGCCTTTCGACGGAAAGTGCTATATTCTGCCTCAAAAATACAGTGAGGTTTTATACTGATCGTCGCACACCAATCTACGCGAGTTTCCTTGACCTCTCCAAGGCTTTCGATTTAGTTTCATACGATGAGCTTTGGAGGAAAATGAAGGGTAGAAACGTTCCAGTTGAGCTTATAGGCATTTTCCAGTACTGGTACGCAAATCAGACCGACAGAGTTCGGTGGGCTAGAGCACTGTCCGATCCGTACAGATTGGAATGCGGCGTGAGACAGGGGGGTTTGACCTCACCTAAGCTATTCAATCTGTACATCGACGACCTAATCGTCCAACTCAGCAGTTTTCGTACCGGATGTCGTTTGGATGGTGTTTGTGCAAACAACATCAGCTACGCGGATGATATGGTGCTGCTGAGTCCGACGGTTAGGGCGCTTAAAGCTCTTATTAAGATATGCGAGTCCTATGCAGCTAGGCATGGTTTACAGTATAATGTAAAGAAAAGTGTTCTTTTGATCTTTAAGGCCGCCGGTGAAGGTCCCGAAAGTGTACCTGCAGTAACGTTATATGGGTCACAATTGAGCAGAGTATACCATTTCAAGTACCTAGGGCACTTTGTTACCGACGACCTTAAGGATCTAATGGATATCGAAAGGGAGCGCAGGGCGCTCGCGGTGAGGTGTAACATGCTGACCCGGCGGTTTGCTCGGTGCTCTGACTTAGTCAAAATTACCCTTTTTAAGGCGTATTGTCAGAGCTTTTACACGAGCAGCCTATGGGTCAACTATACTCAGAAGTCGCTGAGCGCCGTGCGCATCCAATATAACAACGGTTTCAGAGCGTTGTTGGGCCTGCCCCGCTTCTGCAGCGCGTCACTAATGTTCGCGGAGGCGCGCACCGACGGCTTCCACGCCGTCGTGCGTAAAAAGACCGCTTCATTGCTGCACAGGACGCGCGGCAGTCTCAACTCCGTTATCAACGTGTTTGAGGACAAGTATGATTCTCCTATCCTCAAACACTTCAACCAAATAGTCACCAATAATTGGGTGACAAGAAACCGGTAGTAGATAGGCTAAGCTAAGTAGTTATTAGTATTATTCCTAACTTAGATTTAAAAATTGTACACTAACACATGGATCTAGTTATCTGAATAAAAACATTTATTATTATTATTATTATTATTATTTATCCCTTTCTGGACGAGTTTGTGATAATGCGTGGACTGATTATGAAGTCGCTTAATTTATCAGAAAACGGCCGTTTTAGCCAAAAAATATTCATTTTGAATAATAGTACATTACTACAGAAGCCGGGAAGTAGGGGGTCGCCGGCCGAGTTTATATAGACGGCCGAGCGAAGCGAGAGAAATTAAAACAATAATTACAACGTCAAATACTAGGAGTGCATAAACATTAAAAGTAACCTACAGTGCTCAGTCATCCGCGCTGTGTCGGGTGCGCTACCGCTGCGCCGCGGCCCCACCGTGCTACATCGCTTGCGATATAAGTAACAACCCCTAATAACCTCTGCCCTACTGGTACCTGGTGCCTTTATTTAAACATGCAAATGCTTTGGTTGGATGCACGGCTTAGTATATTTTAAAAAAATGCTATTTAGCCTGTTCATAAACACAGCCGCCATGTTTACATTAAAATTTTAAAAAAAATTCCCGGCGCAGGCATTTAATTTTGTATGAAATTCCTTTACAGTTGTCTCGAGGTGTTCCGCCCGCAACGTGATACTTTGAGGCCTAAAATAACATAACGCCAACATTCCATTGCATGTTTGAGAAAAAGTGCTTACCGGATAAGACAAGTCAAAATGAATGGACATTATACATCATTGGATACTTTTCCAGGCTTGAGGCTACCAAGGTGGAGAAATTCGTGTTTATGGAATTTCGATTTAAAAATTGCGAGATTATGGCTGTAACTCTACAGGGTGACTGGAAATTCGCCGTATTCCCTGAAAGGGGTTATTCTACAGCTCATTTGTAATGATTTAAGTCCAGTCAACCAGGGGTCAAAAACATAAAGTGCGTTCCATATATTACTACAACGCTTCCCGCGTTTTTTGGTTGAAACGATGGAGCTTAACCGCGAACATTTCTGCTATTATTATTAATTGTAATATTTTAAATTAAAATTAATTATAAAATGTCATAAATTGTACCTTTTTGAAAGGTTATGAATTGAGAAAACTATTCCTGTAATTTGTACGCGAAGTGTTGTATTATTATTTTTTAATTATGCTTTAAAATGTTACAAAATTTGGAAAATATATACTTAAACTTCTAACTTCAAATCCTTTTATTAGCAAAATTTTGCATTTTTTTTGGCGTTTTTCTTTATTTTTCGTAACTAGTAGTTCATTGGTTATTTGAAAAATGCTTTTTTTTATTTCTAAATGACGCAGTTTTTACACAATTAATAGTTTTAGGTTGAAAGGCGGGTATTTAAAAAAATATCTAAAAACGTGAATAACTCGAAAACCAATGAGTTTTCACCCCTGGTGGACTGGACTTAAATCATTACAAATGAGCTGTAGAATAAACCCTTTCAAGGAATACGGCGAATTTCCAGTCACCCTGTATAATTATACATGAAAGGAGAATCTGACTGACTGATCGATCGATCGAAGATACAAATCAATTCGAAGATACATCTTGTACCTACAACGTATATAGTTTGCCACGACGTAGTGGTATATTAATTACCATATACAGCTAGTTTTATAGACATTTTAATTATATACTTACGCATGTTTACTACAGCCAGGAGGATCCACCGCAAGTACATAACGGGGTTGTGTATATGGTCATATAGGCGTCTATGAAACACTTCAGGGCTGAATTTACTATAGTACAATATATCTTGTATGACGTCATTCACTTGCCACCCGATAGCAATACCCGCTAATATAACCTCGAATATACTATATACCAGGAATACCACAAGCAGCTTGTAGTTTTGCTGCAATAGAAAATACTTTTTGAAACAACATTGTAATGGATCCGTTTCCGCGATCCGTACAGTAAAAGTCTCATTACATTACTATAAATTTCCGCCAAAAATTTCATTTCTGGGACAAGCTTTTGTTGCCGAATGTATTGCTTATCATGACCAAACTGGTGGGTCTATGTTAAGTATAGCGGACTTCATTAGCGGCCTTTACACGGCACAGTTTGGACCGCGGGAAACGCCACGCGCCATTCCACGCGCCGGTCCGAACCGTAGGTTTTTTACTATTTTACTATTACAGTTGCATTTACACGTACGGTTCGGGGCGAAGATTGGGGGTTATTCTACAGCTCATTTGTAATGATTTAAGTCCAGTCAACCAGGGGTCAAAAACATAAAGTGCGTTCCATATATTACTACAACGCTTCCCGCGTTTTTTGGTTGAAACGATGGAGCTTAACCGCGAACATTTCTGCTATTATTATTAATTGTAATATTTTAAATTAAAATTAATTATAAAATGTCATAAATTGTACCTTTTTGAAAGGTTATGAATTGAGAAAACTATTCCTGTAATTTGTACGCGAAGTGTTGTATTATTATTTTTTAATTATGCTTTAAAATGTTACAAAATTTGGAAAATATTTACTTAAACTTCTAACTTCAAATCCTTTTATTAGCAAAATTTTGCATTTTTTTTGGCGTTTTTCTTTATTTTTCGTAACTAGTAGTTCATTGGTTATTTGAAAAATGCTTTTTTTTATTTCTAAATGACGCAGTTTTTACACAATTAATAGTTTTAGGTTGAAAGGCGGGTATTTAAAAAAATATCTAAAAACGTGAATAACTCGAAAACCAATGAGTTTTCACCCCTGGTGGACTGGACTTAAATCATTACAAATGAGCTGTAGAATAAACCCTTTCAAGGAATACGGCGAATTTCCAGTCACCCTGTATAATTATACATGAAAGGAGAATCTGACTGACTGATCGATCGATCGAAGATACAAATCAATTCGAAGATACATCTTGTACCTACAACGTATATAGTTTGCCACGACGTAGTGGTATATTAATTACCATATACAGCTAGTTTTATAGACATTTTAATTATATACTTACGCATGTTTACTACAGCCAGGAGGATCCACCGCAAGTACATAACGGGGTTGTGTATATGGTCATATAGGCGTCTATGAAACACTTCAGGGCTGAATTTACTATAGTACAATATATCTTGTATGACGTCATTCACTTGCCACCCGATAGCAATACCCGCTAATATAACCTCGAATATACTATATACCAGGAATACCACAAGCAGCTTGTAGTTTTGCTGCAATAGAAAATACTTTTTGAAACAACATTGTAATGGATCCGTTTCCGCGATCCGTACAGTAAAAGTCTCATTACATTACTATAAATTTCCGCCAAAAATTTCATTTCTGGGACAAGCTTTTGTTGCCGAATGTATTGCTTATCATGACCAAACTGGTGGGTCTATGTTAAGTATAGCGGACTTCATTAGCGGCCTTTACACGGCACAGTTTGGACCGCGGGAAACGCCACGCGCCATTCCACGCGCCGGTCCGAACCGTAGGTTTTTTACTATTTTACTATTACAGTTGCATTTACACGTACGGTTCGGGGCGAAGATTGGAATGGCGCGTGGCGTTTCCCGCGGTCTGAACTCTACGTGTGCACTATTGGGTCAGCTCTTTGATGCCATAATATTGCATTGCCATCGGGTTTACATTATGTGGTTCAAATTTTAGCCCGTTCCATTTAGGGTGGGTTTAGACCAAGCGAACGAACAAGAATTCTATGGCATTATCTCTTACGTTTTCTTTGTAAAAAATAAAGACAAAACATGTTCTAGAACATTCGTTCGTTTGGGTTAAACCCACCCTTACGAGAACTGGTTCAAATTGAACTTGCAAATTCTGACACCGCTTTACAAACATACAAACATTGCAAGTTGAATAAAAGCTTGTAATAATTCACTTTATTTTGCTGCTCTTCATTAGGGTTCCCTACCAAAAAGGTAAAGGAGGAATCCTTTTGTTAGGGTAGACCGGGGACAATAGTAGCACGGGGCAATAGTATCATCGCCTATATCTCTGCAACTACATCGAAATATGCATGTCTTTGAATACACGAGTGTGCCTTGAGCGTGTCTCGAACTGCTCAGTAGCCGGCCACTCGCTGCCGCGCGAAACGCACGAGCTAAACGACGATTTGTATTTTTGACTGACCAATGTAGGTATTTACGATTTACGTTTTGTGCTACTGTTTACAATTAAATAGTCGTAGTGTTAAAGTTTTACAGAATTGTGATTCTCTAGTTATTAAAGATTGTAATGTGACACAGTGTGCGGGTCAGTTCGATATAGCAATCGAGATTTGTGAAGTTTAGTGAGTGCGAGTAAAAAAGGACAATTGTACCACCACATTCGGGGTCAATTATAACGTTACAATTGACCCCGTGCTACAATTGACCCAGAGTTTTTAAAAATAAGACAACTGACGCAAATTATTTTTGTACCTAGTTACATCTCGGGTATTTAAATTTGTACCTATGATTTATCCCGACGATTCATTTCGATACTTCGGGATGTATATAAATTATAATACCCGCAATGTCATCCGATTCAGTAGTATTATTTAAAAATAATTTTCGGTGAAAGATGGGGTTGATTGTACCAGGGGTCAATTGTAATTGTATGGGATTCGTAATTGTTAAATTATTCGATATTTTTGTTGTGTTGAGGTGTTTTTATTACTTGAGAGGTGTGCTTTGAGCACCCTTAAGTGATTTTTATAATAACTCGTCACAATATGTTTCAAAAACTTGGAGAATATTATTTTTGGTATAGTTCATTTCATGTTCGCTTTGTCTAGTATAAATACGAGTCTCTATGTTCAAGACTGATGTAACGTAACAGATTGATTCGTCTTAAGAAGTTAACAATAAATACTGATTAATTAGTCCATTATTTTGGGTTTCATTTACCTGTGTTTTTCTGGTACAATTGACCTGTACTGGGGGTCAATTGTAACACAAGGACTTCATGAACAAAAACTCAATTTGCACCATTCTGATGCGATCAAATGAAAATTATTTTCTAGATTCGGATAGCCAATTAAACTAGAATGTTATATCCTAAGCGATTTTTACGTTGTAGCTTTAGATTCTGAGTTACAGGTCATTATTTCTAAAATGGTACTACTGTCCCCGGTCTACCCTAAGTATTCGGGGTCCATTCCTCTGCAAGTTACTCTTTTTTTTTCTGAAACTACGAATTATATTTTCAAATCCGTGCATGAATGTCTATTAAAGGGTTCTCTTAATGTAATCCTAATTTGAGTTGCCTCTGTCATAACGTTTGTAATCCTGATAATCGTTTGTCCTAATTTTTATGTGACATAATTTTAAGCCGTATATTTTCTTTTAAATTTTTTATTTCTCCTAATAATCGTTGGTCAAAAAAAAAGTTATTTTTGAAGGCGGTTTTTTGTTTTACTTAAGTACTATAATTATGCGAAACGGACCGTTAATAGTGTTTGACAAAAACCATTTTCTTCTACTAAATCGATTCGCTGATACGATTTTAATCATTTAATCTGTCCACACACAGAAGGCGGAGGCGGCGCGGGGGCGGGCATATTGCGGAACCTATCGCGCTCTGTGAGCAGGCTTATCGGAGATTGGATTACGTTACGAGCAATATAACGGCAATACGCTCGCCTCCGCGCCGCCTCCGCCTTCAGTGAGTGGACAACTTTAATGGTATTGCGTTTTATTTAACCACATTAAAACACCTATCTAGACTTTATCATTCGATGGCAATAGTTCTAGCGTGATGTTAGACGATTTATGACAGCTTATTTTATAGTAGGTAGGCAAATTAAATCAAATAGACAGATTTATAATAGACGAAACGATTACATTTCCTTTATGAATCTTTTCGCCGTTCGAAAAAAAATGAATGCGAATTATTAGCAGTATCACTAAATTTGCCAAATGATAAGGCACAATAAGATATGAAAAATATTATATTATAACACTCCTCTTTGTTTCGCAATAAAAAGTGTTGTCAAAAACCACAATTACCAAGTACTCACGCGGTGCACTCCGATGATGAAGATGATGGTGAACACAAGGTACGGCAGGCATACGACGAACACGGGCAAAAGTTCTTCAAAAAAGAAGGCGACGGGGCTGGGATGTCTGCTTATGTTGTTAGCAAGGTCCCTCAAACGAGGTCCCGTAAAGTAAAAATATGCCCCTATAGAGGTTAATGCGAGAACCTAAAAAAAACGCTGATTATTATATAATAAGTAATAAAAAACTGGGCTGGAACATGTCAGACCATACCCATTGTAGGGTCCCGTCGCCAAACTACAAAAGCAAATACAAAAACTACCTTTAAAAACCACACGAATGCGCTATCTTACTGTTTTTAGTCGTATGGGTAAGTAATTATCGTCAGGTTACACATTTTCTACGTGTCATTAGTCGTGACACGTCGGGAAATATATAACACGGCTAATTATCTGCATACCCAAACAACTTAAAATAGAAAGTTAGCTCATTCTTGTGGTTTTTAGTGGTAGTTTTTTGTGTTTAACTTTGTAGTCTAAACATTCAAAATCTGTGATGATACTATATCTGAAATAAGAGTTATATGTCTGATTTCTTCTATAAGGGTTTCTAGTTATTTTGACTACACATAAAATAATAAATATTGTAATTGGAAACACGCCTTTGCGCATGGGGAATTTCAAAGAACTTAAGAAAGGATAATTTATTTGTTTAAATGCTGGTATAATTTGTAACTTAATCAAATTTTAATGTGTGTAAATAATTATATTTACAAAAATTTAAATTCTTACCAGCTTGATGTACGCCCAGGCCAGCAGGCCCGGCCTCAGCGGGACGCAGCCGCAGCACTTAGGGGACTGACGAGCCATGGCGGAGACTCCGAACAATTTAAAGAATCTGTGTCAGCAAGAGGTGAAGTAACGGAATAAACTGTCAGACTGCTACATAGGTAAGCAGTGTTATTATAATAATAATATTAACCTTGTGAACTTTGCGATAAAATTATCAATGTCTTTTATATTTTTAGTTTTATAAATTGCTTGTTATGAAAGATCGTATAGAATAGATTTATTTAATTTCAATATAATTCTGAATATTAGTTTTTGATTTCCTACGCTAACTTTATTTCAGTAAGATCAACTTGTCACGGCCTACAGGCAACACTGTGTCTAACAATATCTATGAAAATTCGAAAACAGACTCGACGAAAAGGTTTTCATAATCGATCTCTGCAGTTTAAGTTTTCATATTTTCTAACAATGAATAAATTATGTTCATTAAAATGAAGGTTTAACATCCTCTGAGCATTATGGGATTGGTGAGAAAATTAACCTAAACTGAGGCACATGGAAGAAAATCTGCTGTAACTTTATTTTTAGCCACATTAAGTAGTAGGTACCGGAATGTTGCAAGATTTCCAAATTTTGATTAAATGTGCCAACTTTTGAGATAACATTCCACCTTGGTCTAAAGCATTATTTTTCAGTACGAAGAGTCAAATGAAAAAAAATCGAGGAATACTTTAGCGGTTTATACTTTCTAAGGATTTATATTGAATGCATTATTATTTTGTACCTACTTCAATACATTTTTACGTTACGAGTATTGGGGATTGTATATCAAGTTTTTGAATTACGAATTATAGCCAAGGGAGGCAAACGTGTACCTCAAGGTAGCGTTCTTTGTCCGTATCACTCAAACTTTGTTTATCCAGCGGTTTTTATAACTATTATGTATATTTTATATTAGATATAATAAAGTCAATTTAAAATTCGTCGGTAACAACATGATACCCATTTACCTATACTACGAACTAAAATCTATCTTGGCAGGAAAAGCCCTAAATTATTTATTTAACGTCACTGAATCATAGGCACTTAAGATTATTTTAATTTTCAACTAATTGTAAATGCACAGAAACGAAATAAACAAAGCATATTTTTTTGCAAAACAATATTTATTTCACATCGCAAGACTTGTAATTACTTCAGAATGCCCAACTTATGTTGGAGAAAGGAACCTCCATTTTCCAGTTAGGAAGCTTTGTTCATAGCAAAAAAATATATTATTACAACGTATTTTTTGAAACCTTTATTTCAATATTTATTGCAAGAAATATAGTTAGGTCAGTTTTTATATATTTGGTATTAGCAATACTAGTACTTACTTTATAATACAAGATTCAGCCATTTCCTCTATCGTTTTTTGGTAACTTAAGTATCTTTGAACGGGTACAGCGCCATAATGCAACCAAACTTTTGGTCTGTTTTCATAAATTTGGCATTGGTACAACTATTACTTATTTTATACTAGGTATACAAAATTCAGCCATTCTTCTTATCGTTTTTTTTTTGGTAACAATAACACGTTTTTTGGCCGCCATACATGAATAGAGAGGCGATGCGGTTGCGCTCACAAAGGTATGATGTAACTCGAAAAAAAGCGACAGAACAGTACAAACTCGAAAAACCTTTAGGTAAGTTATTGATACTGATTAGTGATTACTATAAGTTCAACGATTCTAAAATATTTACAGAAGAAAAGAAGACAGAACTAAATTGTTTTTATTCCTAAAGAATAAATAAAAAAATAAAAGAATATAATGGACACGAAAAATACTTTGTGGCTTGAAGAGTTTTCATCGTAGTATTATTTTGAGGCAGAGGTTTTTGGAGGTTTTTGTTTAGCAATTCAGTTTCAACAAACATCAACAACAAAAAAACGCTTACTAAATGAACAAAACAAAGTTAACAGTATTTTACTCAGAAACAAGTATTACGGGCCCGACTCAAGTTTTATCATTGAGGAAGCTATTAAGCATAAAGACACTTCAGGTTTTAAGAATCAAAACTGGCGGGTTGAAATCAAACCCGCGTCGGTAGTAAAACAATGCAACCATCCGGCATTCCGGTCTGCATTGTAATACAATGATATACTATCAACCTAACCTAAGGAAGTAATTCATTAGACGCGAGAAGTGCTCGAGACCTAGTGTAATCTTAGCAGTCGCTCTCCACACTCCAGCCAGCAGCCACCACAACTGGTGTACAAATATTTTGGGTTACTAATTTTTCCCCAAGATACGCTGGCTGATCGATTTGTGAACGACAATAATTTCTAGTCCAGGATTAAATCGACGAAATTTAAAGTGTGGTTTTTGAAGACGTGTGTCATCGCACGATTCATTACGGAAAATTTAAATGTGATGTGCTGTTCCTTCACCGCATAGAAGCCAAGGAACAAGAGCATTTTTGTTGATGGCAACTGGTAATTTTTGATAAAAACCAGCTCGCTTTTAGTAAACGTGTTGATTTTCATTGTATTACTATTAAACAAATAAAGGATAAGAATACTACTATAAGTATATTGCTAGAAAATTAGACTTCCACAATGAAATGGTGCTACAAATATCCGACGATTCCGGTGGTAAGGAAGTGCTGCTTTTGTGTACCCGTGCGGAAAGGAGTCATTATATTTGGATACATTAATTTGGTGAGTAGACCCAAGAAATATCGTTCTTCTTGATCCATTATAAAACTTATTCCTTATGTCATAAGGTCGAACATACACTGGTTAACTGGGAGAGACTTACGGCATTAAGTTGTAAGATTATGTGTATTCTTTTGTGCAATAAAGATTAAATAAATAGGTAAACAAATAAATGTAGTCATTATAAATTATAATAGTTTAATGTGCATTTATTAAAAAAATGTGCTATTAAGTGTCCAAGCCCTTCTTCTCTTACAATTCTTATGACAGACTCATACTTTTACTTTGACACTCCATCTCTCTGGTCTATATCCGCATCCGCGCCTTTACATTTTAATAGATTCCTAATCCCCGTTATCATAAGAAATGTCTGATTTTCCAGGTGCTTGCTCTGCTCATGGTGCCAGCTCTCATATTTGTGATAACAGAGGAAATTACCAGCTCCGAAGAGCGCTCACTACCCGAGCAGTTCCACCTGCCCCTTACCCTCGCGTTCCTGCTGGCCGACACCATCATGTACATAGTCTTACTGGTCGGAGCTCATAAGGTATAACTAGCACTTGAATAAAAACGCAACATATTCTAACATGAACTCCATGTCTTCCTGATGGAAGTCCTAAAAGGCGACCAAGGGAATAAAGGCTTATAGTATTGTTAGGCGATGGGCTTGCAACCTGTCACTAATATACACTGTTAAACATTATGTTTGCTCGTGCAAAATATGGTTACAGAATTAACAACAAGTTTTTAAACTTGTTGGTAATTCTGTAGCTCTGGCTACCCCACTCTGGGAATGAAGGCGTGAAGGTATGTGGTAAGTATGTGGTAGGTGGTAACAGGGAGGAAAACGATCATGTGGGTTACCTGACAGAAAGCAATTTTTAGTGTTGGTAGTGCCTTGTGCAAGGTCCGACCGGCAGGCCTTTCGCGTAACTCACTCGCAATCGCGATCGGCTTCAAAACAAAACAATTGGTTTCATGTTGTATGCAGACAAGCCTTCGATTTTCAAAATGAAAACGATTGTGATTGCGAGTGTGTTTACGCGAAAGGCCTGCTGGTCGCTACCACCATCTTATCTTTTAACCTACCGCCTTACAGCAGTGTTCGCTTTCTTGTGTTCCGGTGTGAGGATGTGACAACCCATGAAATTACTAGCATAGAGGCTTTTTATCGTAGTCCTCAGGGTTGGCAGCGCATTTGCGGTCTTAGGATTGCAATCTTAAGATTGTAGTCTTGAGAATGCATGATGTCTATGGGTCACAGATCCTACTTAAGATCAGGTGGCATATGTTCTCGTTTGCTTTCTCTATGCCAAAAAAAAAACAAAGTCTCAGGACAAGCACCTACTCGCGCTGCGCTACTCACACAAATATTTACCAGTACCGGGAATCGAGCCCGAGACCACTAACTTCGTAGCGTTCGTACAAACTAGGCAAATGTGACTTATACCACAATGGAAAAGTAAAAGTATCCCGTATATACATATTATGGGAGCGCTTTGTTTCATAAAATTATATTAAGTCCGAATGTATTGTTATTCATAATCATCGCAAGTCATAAAGTGTTTTTAACTGAAACGGTTTTTATTTCAGGATATTTGAAATATCTAGCTGGTAAATGAGGTTAGGTTAGGTTAGGTTTGTTTTATAAAAACCCTGAAATAAAAACCGTTTCAGTAAAAAACACTTTATGACTTGCAATGATTATACATTCGGACTACAAATTTTAATATGAGCCAAAATGGACCCACATATTATGACAACATCAATTGTTAGTGTTGTTGTGCTCAACATTAAATTGCAGCCAGATTGTATACTTGAGAATGCATTATGTCTATAGGTATAGAATAGAATCACTTTATTTCAGGCAACAAGGCCCATAGTGACAAATACCTTACAGACGAACATACATAACAATATAACTTAAAATTAACATAACTATGGCTACCGTAAAACGGGGTAAATAGGAATGGCGGGGTAAATAGGAATAAAAATCTTGCTTCAGACTTAGGTAGTAATGGTACGTTAGTCACATTACTAACAGACCGGAGATCAATTATTGTTAATTTCTGAACGAGCGAGGTATTTTTTGCGACTGGTAAACAGCATTTAAATCAGCCAATAACGTTTCAGTAAGAAAAACACGTTGAAAGTGAGGTCGTTCGTGAACACGCGTTTAATGTTCCTTTTAATTTCAAGTTTTAGATGTGTACATAATATTCAATTCTCACGAAGGATTTTTTAATTTCAATGATTTTTTGAGACTAGTTTAGTAGGTACCTAGGTAGGCATTTAGCTTTGGCTAGATCGTGTGACAGCCCTAGTCAAAATTCCGTTTAACTTCCCTTGCGAACCTATTAACCCCATCAGGGGTAAATTGGAATTCAATAGGGTTTTTGTTGAATTTCTCAAAATATGGCAATAATTTGGGAATCTAAGGCTACTAAGCATCTAAAAGAGCTTACCACACCTATGAATTACGGAAGAAGGTTAAAATTCCAGTTGAAAGTGAAGATTGGACCAATTTACCCCGTTTTACGGTACTATTATATGTCTATGGGTAACAGATCTCACTTTACCATCAAGTGGCCTATGGGCTCGTTTGCCTTCTGCATGCCGTAAAAAAAAACACCATCGAGGTAACTCAAAAAAGACTAATCGTCCCTTAACTTTCTCAACCTTTTATCTGATCTAATAGTTAGATAGAAAAAACACTCATGTTCCAAAGTTTATAAGGACTACTTTCCTATCAAAATATTCGATCAGATAAGAGGTTAAGAAAGTAAAGGGACGTTATGGTTCCGCAGTTTCATAAACCTATTACGAGTACATACATAGACTTTGAACAAAGTACTTAAGAGACCACATATGATAAAGTCGGTAGTGTTCCGCGATCTGGATCTCAATAACCATACCGCCTATGTATTTGTTCTTTGGATATATTAAACTTAATCATATTTGCTTGAGACTGGCAAACGTGAAAACTTGATAAGAAACAAAATCCTCGATCGTTTTATTTTTCAAACATTACACCTTTTTCATATGTTTTTGGTTGAATCTTCGAAACACTACGATCTTTAACGATGATTTTTGATTGAATAGTTGAGAATATATAACTTTTTAATCATGGTGAACCATTTTTTTAATAAATTTTGTGTTTTTAAATAAATCAGCATTTATTTAAATTTGACGCTCCCATCAAGGCGCACGCAAACTATCTTCGCCTCGCGTTCTTCCGCGCGAGAACGTGAGACGCCATCCCTTTATATTTTTGTGTGGCCGCATATGTGCTCTCTTAAGTGATTGACCGATCAATGGTTAACAGAGACAGACCTAAAAGGAAAGAGAGAGAAAGCTCATTCAAAAACCTGGCACGTTAGGCAAAGTTTAAAGTTATTTATCTCTACTTTTCAGAGGAACAAGTTTATCCTTAAAGGCTACCTGTGCTTCAGCCTGGTGTTCCAGATGATCTCGCTGGCCCAAGACCTGGCCTACTTCGAGTTCCAAGATTACTTAGAAAACGCCGTGTACTTCATCTTTTTAAGTAAGCATTCCGTCCAATCCGAAAATGTTATTACGAGATTTATATGTATAAAAACATGTTAAGTGACTAAATTAATTCTAGTCTAGCGAGAGTTTTTGAAAGTTAAGTAAGTCTTAATTTAGATGTTACAGTTTCGAATAGAACCTTTAAATTTTAGATGCTAACGACTTTTTAAAACGCTCAAAGACACAACTCTTTTTACTACATCAAGTATTATATTGTATTTACCTAGTAGGACTTGTATACTAACAAGATCAGGCTGACCAGGTTCTATATTCAAAATTTGGTAAACCTGGTTTCCAATCGTCTCCTATATTAGTATCTTTGTCTGTTTCTTTCTTTTCCTTTCAAAGCAAAACAAAAATATGACATAAAGAGGTGCCACACGGGTGGTGCCGCTGCGCTGCGTCGTCGCCGCTGCGTTGTTCTATATATTAATTAGCACCGGCAAAGCTTGTAAGGCATCGCAGATATTGGGCCTGTCCACATCACCCCGGCGTGGCAGCGTGCCGTGGTACGACACGGCAACGTGCCTCTCCACGGTGATGTGGAAAGACCCTATGCAGCGATATAGAGACGATCTAAAATGATATTTTACTGGCTTAAGCTAATGTCCAACATAATTCTGTTAATTTAAGGATCGATACCATAAGCTAAAAATACTAATAATAATAATGTAATTGTTACAACATAAATTGCACAACATGACAAATTATCATAAACTGACCCGCACAAAGTGACCCGCCCTTGATTCGCTTCGTTTTACGCAGTTTTCTGTAATACCCGTACATAATCCAAAACTGAAGAAAACATTTGAAAAGTTTTTGGATGCGAAAAGCACAAGACCGGTCTGAGTGGAGAGCCTTGGGGGACGCCTATGTCCAGCAGTGGACGTCTTTCGGCTGACATGATGATGATGATGATGAATCCAAAACTTATTATACATAAAAACCTTCCTCTTGAATCACTCTATATATTAAACAAACCGCATCAGAATCCTTTGCGTAGTTTTAAAGATCTAAGCATAAATAGCGACAGACAGACAGCGGGAAGCGACTTTGTTTTATACCATGTAGTAATTACATTGAGGTCTTCGATCATATTTGTTGATCGAAGATTGAGGTGGTCAGAATTACAAATAAATATAACAATGAACTAAGACGAGAATTGAGAACAATGAAATAAAATAATAGTGATGTCACATTAATAACAAACAAATAAGGTACACTTATTTGTTTTGGGATCATAATATCAGTAAGTATTGTCATAGCAGACATTGTCATAGCGATACCTACATTGCAACATATCCAAATAGTTAATGTGTAGTAAAATGAAATGTACCTTGGGTGACGGAACCAGTAATAAACAAGGATCAATGATGGACACTTGATTCTTATGTTACAGAAGATAAAGGTTATTCATTTATTTTGAGACAATCAATTTATAGGGTAAATCCGGGATAAATGTCGCAAAGGGATAGGCGCCTATTTTTCAAAAACCTAACTTCCCAAAATCGCAGCAAAAAAATAATAGTCTAAATAGGGAGCGCAAGAGCCACACACCTCAGCCCCCGCAGGCCGTCGCGAGGAAAAGACGCGTCTCGCTTGGCTGTGTGAAAATCTCCGCGATGAGCGCAAAAAGTGCCTCAAATTTTCAAACGGACGTATTTGCAGTTTCATAACTTTATAATGAGTCGTAACTTCTGTTCTGTTTTTATTATATCAATATACTGGTTCATTAAGTGTACAACTATGTATTAATTATCGCTCTTTTGTATTTGGTTTAGATAAAAAATAAAAAGGCACCGTTTCATATCAAAAAATAAATGTTTTAAAAAACAAAAAACCGCCTTCAAAAACGCA
The DNA here is from genome assembly GCA_946894065.1 of Acleris literana. Taxonomy (NCBI): domain Eukaryota; kingdom Metazoa; phylum Arthropoda; class Insecta; order Lepidoptera; family Tortricidae; genus Acleris; species Acleris literana. The sequence goes on along the minus strand of OX335683.1, from coordinate 15,627,438 downwards.
AAAAATAACTTCTTTAAAATTGTAGGCACCTAATAGGTTACTCCAACTGATGTCGGCTTTTTGTTGAAAATGTTGTGGTCGCCGACTTCAGTTGGACTAACCTATTAGGTGCCTACAATTTTAAAGAAGTTATTTTTTGCGTTTTTGAAGGCGGTTTTTTGTTTTTTAAAACATTTATTTTATTTTATACTTTTTAGTGATCATAATACGCTGTTACATCTATCCCCCCCATACTCCTATATAAATAATCGCAGCATATGTGTTTATGTTCTGTTATAATTTTAGCTTTTTTTCAATCGATTTCTATTTATAGGTTTCTATCTTCTTCTAAAAATCTATACCTACCCCGATATTGTTTTTTTCCAAAGGGCATCTATCCTCCTTAGAATTTTCAGGGTGGGGCATCTATCCTAAAAAAAAGGTCCTGCAAAAACTCAAGTTGTACACAATCAGAAATTATTAGGTCAACAAAAACAAGCTGTAATGTAAGATTAAAGAGTAAACTAGCTATATCGAAAGGAAATTCATAGGAAATTGATAGTTTTGAAATAAGGAGGCCTTTTCAAAAAGTGTGGCATCTATCCCGGATTTACCCTAACCTTATAATCTTTGAATTAAGAGTTAAGGGTCCATTATTGGTGCCTTCAGTTAAGTGTTCAATATTGGTGCCGTCACCCTATACAAAGTCAATAACTTCCATCTATACGCCCATTTACTGAGTTCAGTGGATTTTCCAACTAACGAAATCTTAGCGGAAGCCTAAATGCGTCGTCAGATGGTTTACGTTTGCGAGAAGACGCTCGTAGTAGGTGGGGCCGATGACTTACTGCTTCCTACCTGCAAGTGCCATGCGACGAGGAACCGTTCTCAAACACCCGGCGTGGCGGAGTTGTTTGCCGACGAAATGTCTGTGGCTCTAGTGAAAACGAATAGGTACAAGTCGATTTAGCCCTTAATAAGAAAGGGTAAACATCATTTACAGAGTATACTAGACTTTTATACCGTTTTTCACCTAAACCTCGACAGAAATCGGAAGGACATTTTAACGTGACCACACTTTGTCGTAAATACGCCATTAAAACGTCACGCTGTAGTTGCGTCACTGCGTAAACGATAGGTCAGCGTATTTCAAGCTGCGGTCTGGTCGATCCTTTATGGTTTAAATGTTCGAGTAGCTACATAAGAAGTTACAGTTACTTTTGGTACGGTCCGCCTTGTACACTTTAGTATTTTGTCACTTTAACGTCATATTTGGACTGCTGCACTTATCTATCTAAGTCGTTAAAGCGACAAGGTACAAAAATGTGCCGCTACACAAAGCCGACTGTACAAGCGCCTACTCTCACCTCGAAGCAAATACTCCAACCGTTCTATCGAATTCTGTGGCAAGAGTTTACTGTTTACATGATGTTCATCTTGCACCCTGTCACTTTAACGTCATGTTTGAACTGCTGCACTAATCAGTCTAAGGCCTTAAAGCGACAAGGTACAAAAATGTGCAGCTACGAATAAAGCCAACGGCACAGTCGAGGAAATTGTTTCCTAGACCACTTTGGCCTATGTCAAAGTAACACTGTAAATATAATCATAAGAAGTCTCTTACGTTTTGATTGATTACGTCACTTCGACATAGTCCAAAGTGGTCTGGGAATAAATTTCCTCGACTGTACATAAGCACTCTCAGTCGATCCTTTAGTAGCGACATGAGAGGGCCTAGCAAAGCAAACACTGCTAGCGATTGTGTTTTGTATCGACTAGAGGTATACATTATAGAGTTGACATAAGCAGTTGACTTCAGCTTACGTCAACCCTATACAATTTCTCGATTTTCGAAAATCTTTAACTTAGCGGTATGCCTGACTATTTAGCTAGAGAAGTTACAGTTACGTTTGGTACAAGCGCCTACTCTCACCTCGAAGCAAATACTCCAACAGTTCTACCAACATCATACGATGGGAGTTAAAGCGTTTCACAGACAGACGCGGCCTATGGTGGCGGCCGTGGTGGCTGGATCACTAAATATATGAAAAAAAAATTTTTTGCTTCAATCCTTTTCGGCCACTACGAAAAAGTTGTTACACGTGCCTAACATTCATAATATAAAATATAAAAGAGATACATTCATATTTAGTACTGCCCCAAGCCCACAGAACTTTAAAATAATGGTATTTTTCCCTATATTGTAAAAGTTCCGTTAGCTTGGGGCAGTACTAAATAGTAATGTATCTCTTTTATATTTTATTTTATGAATGTTTGACATGTGTAACAACTTTTTCATAGTAGCCGAAAAGGATTGAAGCAAAAATTTTTTTTTTCGTACATTCAGTGATCCACCCTAGTGGTGGCGTCTCGAGAGACTTGAATCCTTTTTCACTAGAGTTACAGATTGAAGACTCGCTTATATTGCAGCATTAAGCGAAAACAACTGACCGCGTCTGTCTGTGAAACGCTTTATCTCCCATCGTTTAATGTTGGTAGAACCGTTGGTGTATTTGCTTCGAAGTGAGAGTAGGCGCTTTTGTACAGTCAAGGACTTTAATTGTTATACCACTATGGAACCCTGTCGGAATGACAGCGTCAAACTACATGACAGAAATTACGCTTAAATGAATGATTAACGTTATGCGACTGGGTTCCATAGTGGCATAACAATTAAAGTCCTTGACTGTACCAAACGCAACTGTAACTTCTAACGGTCTAGCCATACATACTGCTAAGTTAACGATTTTCGAAAATCGATTAATCGTATAGTCGTCAACCGCTTACGTCAACTCTATACATGACTAGTCTGTCTGTGAAACGCTTAACTGTTAACATGATGTTCATCTTACAGGTCTGAACCTGTACTTGCTGCTGCTGGTGTACAGTACCATCCGCGTCATCGAGGAGAGCTCCGTGCACTACGTCGCTCACCAGAACCTGCGCTAAAGGCTCAGTTCCATTGCGCGATAGATAGGTACATTGCATCGCTGCAATAGCTCTAGGCTCAAAAATGTTAAAACAACCCATCAATGGATTGCTACAAGCATGCCAATGGCCATGGTATCAACCAATGAAACCGAGCATTAACTCGTAACATAATCAATATGCAACAAACAATACACTTCTGACGCTTAAAGAGAGTTTTGTTGTCGTTACTCCATATCCTTACTTCCTTACCTTAATAGTTTATTATTAACTAGTGACCCTCGCTTCGCTTCGGTTTATATGAGTTTTCTGAAAAACCCGTATATAATCCAGAATTTATTATACATAAAAAGCTTCCTCTTGAATTACTCTATCTATTAAAAAAAACCGTAGCAAAATCCGTTGCGTACTTTTAAAGATCTAAGCATACATAGGGAGAGACAGCGGGGAGCGACTTTGTTTTTTACTATGTAGTAATAATTGATTAATAATTATATACTAATAACACTAAGGCCCTGTTGTTTGATCAGTAGTTAAAGTTAAACTAACTAATTGTTAAAATTTGAAAAAGGAATGGAAAATTTGACACATTTCCTTGATATTTTAACCATTACTAACGTTTTTTGACCATTAGTTAGTTTAAATACCGATCAAACAACAGGCCATAAGTGCGCTTCATGACTCGAATAGTCGACGTAACTCAGAAGGCGGCCAAGTTAAAGCGGGACTGGGCTGGTCACGTCTGCCGCATGCCGAGCGAGCTGTGGGCCAAAGTCGCCACAGAGTAGAGGTCTGCCACCTAAAGACTTGGATTCCTTTTTGAAGGACTGGCCAGAGACTGCTAAGAATAGGGAAACATGGAAAACTGGGGGAAGGCCTTTGCCCATCAAAAGCTGCTTTGCTTTTTTAATAATAATAAATTAATACTAAGTAAGGATTTTTCGAAAATCGGCCCCCCAACGCAAAGAAATAGTTGAAGCAGCGGGAAACTAATTCTATGCTACGAAGTCACGGGCGTCCTCTATTTATATTACAAATGTAAAAGTATGTTTGTTTATTTGCTTGTTTCGTTTTCACGGTTCAACGCCTCAACTGGTCAACGTGAAAGTTTTAGATATACCCCTTATTCATAAACGCGCAATAAACCTATTTGAGTTAAAGTATTCAGTATTCATTACTGTGCGACGCCCTGGGACAAGATGGAACGATGATATACGCAGATGGGCCGGTGTAAGAAGCTGAAGATGAGGTGTTTGGATGAAAGAAGCTTAAAAAAGTCGTTAATGTCTAAAGCGTACTATAGGGTCGAGGACTATCTAACAGACAAAAATGCTTGGCCTAAACCCGAATCTTATCCAATAATAATTTGTGCAAATGCAAAAGTTCTCGTAGTATCTTGTCTTGGAGACACCGTTGATGTAGGAAAACATATCGAAACTTTTATGTGGTCGTCTTGTGTCCTTTCTTTTTCCTTTTTCTGCCTCTATCTCTTTCGTAATATTTTTGACATGTTTTCCTGCTGAACTAAGAACGATATTTGATATTATATTTAATTTAATATATATAACTTTATATAATGCTAGACTAAGTGGTATCATTGAAGTATGAAATATGGTTAAAAAATGACTGACTGCTGAGTTTCTTGCGGCGTTTCTTCTCAGCAGTGGTCTCCTCTTGGGAAGCGCTGGTAGATTATTGACGTGTAAAAGTTCCCGTGCGGCCTACTTACTGAATATAGTACATTGTTGCAGAGGATAGAAAGTACGCGATTTTTGGACGAGTCATATAGAGGGCCGAAACGTAATTGAGACCCTCTAGTGTACGAGTCCATAAATTGCACTTTCTACCGAGGCAGACATAGTGCTTTTTACAACTACTGAGAGGAAATAAAATAAAAATTCTTATTCTAAACTCAAATTTTAGTTCATGTTAATGTGACATCACCGCCAATTTTACCATAGATAACTTTTTTTTAATCTGGACCCCTATCTCATATGTAATTTCATCTCTAGTGGTTCGAGATTAGGTGCCAAGTTTGAATTACATTTTTAAAAAAAGCAGTGACATAGTCTGTGTATCTTTTAGCAAAAATACACCTAATATTTTACGACACAAAATGGTGTGTTCTGATTGGTCTATTTCAATTTTTCATGTTAAGGAGCTATGACACAAAAATTGATTGATTGATTTTCATTGATTCTTAAAGTTGGACAACAATATTCTCGACCAATCAGCAAACACGCCGACAAAAACATTCTTGGTCTGTCCTTATAAGTGACGTTTTGTGACCCCAAACAAGACCATCTATGGCCATATTTCCGAGCAGTGTTGTGAAAAATGTATTTTTTCTTTTTATCTTGTATCTGAAGATCGGGAGCAGTGGCGTGCATTGGGAGAGCCCTTTGTCCAGCAGTGGACCAATACGGGCTGATAATGATGATGATGAGGATTCATTGTCATTTTCAGTCCAATTCTAATGTCATAATGACAGTACCGTGCGCGTCATCGAGGAGAACTCCGTACCCTACTTCGCCTACCACGGTAACTTGTAACATGATCAACACGCAACGAACAATGCACTACTGAAGCTTAAAGAGACTTTGCTGTTATTCCTTGTTCATATCCGATGTCACCATCCCGCATAGCGCGATCCTCGTGAAGGTTGAGAAGGACAAGCTCAACAATAACCTCGTAGTCAGGATCATTCATCAGAAATTTTTCTCTTTAATACGGTCTTGCTGAGTCTGAAGTTCCGGGCTATTAGTACATCCTGGCGCCAGTTCCCGAATACGATCCTGGTACGCTTTATTGAGATCGATTTGTCATCACGGACATGACTTTGTTGCTAATAAGCCTGATATCATATTGACAGATCGATCTCATCGCCGGGCAGTGCTCGTCGACGTCCATATCCCGCATGACGAGAACCCCGCAAGAAAAAGAATGTTGAGTTTGAGTTTAAATAATTTTTTTAGTTGATTTCAACAATGCGATAATTTCACGTCCAAGGCTGTACCAGGTGGTGTCATGATGCCGTAATCAGTGGGAATTCTAGGTCATACTAGATAAAAACTAATTTATGCGTAGCCTCCTCATAGCAAACTATTACACCTTTGTCACGTTTTTACAATGAGACGAAAGATTTTCAATTTACAGGCATGAAGAAGTCAAACGACAGAAACAGGCCACCTGATGTATGGTAAATGGGCACCGAGGCCCACAATCATTAATTTTGAATCAGTAATTTCAAGACTGATCTCTTGATCTTAGTCAAACGTAATGCTAAATAATAATTGATTAGTTATTTAAAGTATTTGAACACTGGTTCCAGGTCAACTAAACAGTGAAATTGACTTGTAGATCGTTTGGGACTTTAATTGAGGGCTCTATTCTACTCTGAAAAACCATATTGCTTTGGACATGTTATCGTATTGTTAACGTCACGACAGCTCATATTTAGGAACCTGCCGTTTGGCCCAAATATGTTTGCCGAAAAATTTCGTTTCCCAACCGTTTCATTTGCCGACCCAATTTTTTTCCTGTAACTGTAAACATTTCAGAGTTTATTTCAGTAACATCGTGTAGAACCCTATAGGTTAGGTAAGGTTAGTTTTTAAAAATCCTGAAATATTTACAGTTACAGAAAACAAAGCGGATTGGCAAATGAAACGGTTGGGATACGATACAATTTGGCAAACATATTTCGCCAAAACAAAGGTAACCCCTCTTTTTTACTTGACAGTACGGACGGTCGAATCAAAAACAGGATGATTAAAGCAATATTGATTTTCGTTTTGTGTATTATTTTTTTTGTTTAGTTTTAATAAACAAAACAAAACACCTGAATACCTGAAACGGCTCTTTTTAACTCTTTTTGTTTTGTCTCTCTTTATCAGGTATAATGGTGCCCTAGTAGGGTGACGGCACCAATGATGAACTCTTTTAGCTGACAGGCACCAGTAATGGACACTTCACTCTTAATTCAAATTTCATACGGTCCTAAATTGATTGTTGCAAAACAAATGAATAACCCTTATCTTCTGTAATATAAGAACCAAGTCTCCATTATTGGTGCCTTGTCCATTACTGGTTCCACCACCCTAGGTGTTTTACTCTTGCTTAGCAAGGTTGCCGATTAATTATTTGTTATTAGTCGTCAACACGTCAGAATCCACGATTTAGCTTCGTAATCGGTCGCGTTAGCATTGAACTTGCGCATAATCGGATCGGATGCTCTGCTGGTCGGATACGACACTGGAGGTCAGCCTTGATTACACTGGTGCCAACGCTATCGCTATGGCTATTAGTTTTTGTTGATCATTCTCAGTTGAAAAATGTCCACTGCTCAGCTTGACAGAGGATGATAGAACCAGTAATGAACTAGGACCAATGATGGAAACTTGATTCTTATGTAACAGAAAATAAGGGTTATTCATTTATTTTGAGACAATCAATTTATAACCTTAATATTAAGAATTCAGTGTCCATTATTGGTAACTTCAGCTAAAAGGGTCCTATTCTACCCTCTTATGCCAATAGGCGTATCGCATATAAAACTCTTGTAGCAATATCAACCTCATTACTAACTGAAATGAATTCAAAGTGCTTTGGTTATTGAATTTGAGATACTGCTTATTGGCTTAGGAGGGCAGTATGCATTTTACGGCCTTTTCTTAACGTTGTCCGCGACGGCGACGGTCGTTTTATGCTACTCGCAAAATAAATGTGCTGAGGTATGTTTGCAACTTACTTATTTACGTATTTTAACAAAATAGTACTTGCACTATATACCTAGTTCGGTCATAAGTTCTGTTACTGAGATTTATTACAATTTAAAAAATAAATCAAAGGAGTTTTTCGTATATCTGTATAAATCTAAAAATCTAAAATATAAATTAAAAAAATGTATTCTAAACTATTGCAATTATTTGATGTACGATCTCGAAGTATTCCCATTTGGGACTATAAAATCATAGTTCAATTTACGCACGACGATGATTCTGATAAAGGCCACAACTTTTGTAAGAGTTCTTGTAAAGAGTTCAAATTTGCGTGACATATTCATTAGACTTTTAGCTATGAATTCTGATACAACTGTATTTCAAGCAACTAAAGATCCTCTTGAACCGGCGGTCAATCTTGATGTCTCATTAAATCGACTTTACGATTTCACATGAATTTTACAGCAATACGAAAACACACCAACTCTCTTGCTTCTTAAGTTGGAATTGAGTCTTGTTGAGAAATACAATTTTGGTCTCTAAACATACACAGAAATAGGAAGTTTTATAATATTAAACAATAAACTTATTTGGTAAACAAAGACTAAATATAAATTAATGTAATATTATGTAAGCATTAAGTTTAATATTAAATTAAAATGTTACTCTAACAACTTATATATTATTATAACGAATTTATTTAAAATATTGTAAACCGACCTGTAACAAGTGTTATTAATAAAGAATTTGTATTTGTAATATTCTAAAATTGTTTTCATAGAAAACATGATGAAACATTACATTACATTTTGGATTTTCCCAATTTATTTCTGTTTTTTTTTTGTAAGTGTAATATTTTTTTATACGTTGGTAATTCGTGTTTTAATCTCACCTATTTGGTAAACATTTTTTAAATTGTATTTCAAATGAAAACAATAGCAATTACAATCGAAGTACGTAATAAGAAACATGACAATTTCGCAATATGTTATTACTCACAGTACCTACGAGTACATCCGGTATTTACTTGGTTTTCAAATTGACACTTACGGTGTTCATCCATTGGATAATGTTGGTATCCGTCTATAATTTAAATTACTTAATGTAGCACTAAAATTCGTTATATACACATTTATAGTTGTTTATTTTGAGTTTATTCAAAGCTATATTAAACCTATCTATCACTAAACACGCAGTAAGTAAAATAAGTGCTTCGTAAAAATTACTAAATAAAAAAGCAAGCTTTAAAAACCTGACTGCATATTGATGCTGTCGTCGATATATGTTAAAATCATTAAAAGACATAAAATTCGATAGTTTTTTTTTAAGAATTGACCCTATTGACCTAATTGGTGCTATCAAGACGAATCTAATGACGTATCATTTATCAAAATCGGTTGACCCGTTAAGTAGTAACGAGAGGACATAGGAACGGACATCCATACATACATACATACAGGTCAAACACATAAAAGGAGTATATTTTGAGGCTTCCGTATCCAAACGACGAAATTAGAAACCTAATTATTTTATCTTGTCCGTATGTCACAACACTCACTCACAACCGTTATCTTAAAGGCTACGTGGAACGATATCAGGAGCGAAATATTATTTAATTCCATATTGAAATAATTTTTGGATTCTTTGACACATTTAGCCTAGTTGTTATTAACCTTGCCTACAAAGCCAGTAGTCCCGGGTTCCAATCCCGGTAAGGACTAATATTTGTGTGATGAATGCGAGTATTTGTTCCTGAGCTTTGGTTGTTTTCTATGTATTTAACTGTGTATTGATATATATTTAAGTATGTTTTTCGTTGTCACGTACCCGTAGTACAAATCTGCAGCTTAGTTTGAGACTAGGGGCCCGTTCCAGTAAGCCACTCTGCAACTCTGCACTCCACAAATCCCACGCTTCAAACGTATTTCTGTTTCACAAAGCTATTGCAGAGTTGAAGGTTGCAGAGTGTGGATTTGTGGATCTGCAAAGTAGTTCTGTTCCACAAGACAATGGAAAAGTTGAAGAGGCAGTGATAAATACAAAGTGTGGATTTGTGGATTTGCAAAGTAGCTTTTAGGAACAGAATCTTTGCAGAGTTTGCAAATTACGCAGAGTGTTTTCTGGAACACGTTTGCTCTGCACTTTGCATTATCGTGGATTTGCAAATTGCAGAGTGCAGAGTTGCAGAGTGGCATTCTGGAACGGGCCCTAGGTCACTGAAAAAAAATCAATATGTTTAACTGAAAAAACATGAATATTCACTGCTTTGCACCATATCTAAGGTCGGGTGGGGTAAGAGTATCATCGAGGTAAGTGCGACGAACCATATATTTTTTAGGAGATACCTATTGTTGGTTAGACGGAGTTGCCCCGTAGATGCACTTGCCCCTCCTTACCTTTCTACTTATGTGAGCATAACGATCGGAACGGTAATTGTTACTAGTCCAAAAACAGTTAGAGTTAGCGGCCAAACTTTACTGTTGACAGTAAATAACATTTGTGTAGCATTGTAAATTATTTGAGTAAGTAGTAATGTTCAATCTGTAAATGAGAATGTTTTGGCTTTTACTGTTTTTAATACAGTTGAAAAGTATCTTTCGTGATCAGTATTTTTGCCATACTGTGTCGTAGTAGTAAACTATTTTTTTCAGTGATATTGACCAAGTTGTCGTGTCATATTCTCCCATAATATTCTGAAATACCGAGTCTAATTTGCCCTTAAGATAACTTAATTATGAAAAAATCTAAGTCCCTAATTAACTGTCATCGTTACAGAACAGATTTACGGTAACATTGATCCTAATTATCGGCAGGGACACAATGAGTTGTGGAATCACGCTATCGCCTTACCTAGACTCAAGGTGATCTCTTCCAACACCCGTATTTATAGTCAAGAAAAGTAATTACTTGAATAAAAGTAATGACTAAAGTAAAGATTTTTATATGACTTTTGACATTACTAATGCTCAAGTAATTACTTTTCTTTACTATAAATACGGGTGCAACCATTACCGAGAAAACATTATCATTTCATTTTACAGCTTGTTGTTCTGAGAGATGAGTAATATATTTTGTAAGTAAAGGTTACCTGTGGATGCAAGCAACGCAGGCATGGGCGGCAAAATTTAGCAATGAACGCCCTTCCTGGCATAGTAGCATGGCAGCTGTTAAGGTTGCAGACCTCCACGTCGCCTATGGCTCGATATTTAAAATAGGAACACTTCTGAAAATAACAGATAGCTGTCATGGACAGAACTAGAGAGAACCTCTTAAGATTTGATTAGAAATGTTTAAACGAGTACGCAACCAATAAATAAATATCAAATATCAGGGGACAATGTCACACCAAATTGACCTAGTCCCAAACTAAGCTCTAGGCTTGTACTATGGGTACTAGACAACGATATACATACGTATATAGAGAAATATATACTTACATACATAGAAAACATCCATGACTCAGGAACAAATATTCGCGCTCATCACACAAATATCTGTCCTTACCGGGATTTGAACCCGGGACCGCTAGCTTCGTAGGCAGGGTCACTACCAACCTGGCCAGCGCGTCGTCAATGTGTTAACGTACTGCGAAGTTAAGAGACAACCCCACCATACTTCGTACGGATTAGTAAATAAAATAGAGTGAGAACGAATGAGTAATCAAAATCTCGAGTTAATTTCTTTGTTATACCCAACAGGACCTGAATGTTTGTATGTTTGTACCGTAAATCGAAAAAACCATGTTAAGTTTCATTAAAACAACCGTAAATTTGCATGTACGTACCTACAGGGTTTCTAAGCTGTTTTCATTCTAAGTCGGTATTGGTTTTCTTTAAGTTTCTACAAAGCATGGATGACACGACATATACTATCATCTAAGAGAGAGAGAGAGAAAGAGTATAATAGTGATAGACAACCTAAGGTTTTGTTAATAAAGACATACTATCTCTCATCACAATTGCTTAGGTAACTACCTAGATTTTTAATTAAGTGATATTTGTTTAAGCAGAACCGTGGATAATATATTTAGAATATATTACATTTAGTATAAATAAATTATCCAAGGCGTGTCTGTCCGTATATATCTTAGCACTAATTTCAACTATAGGATGGATTTAACCACCATTTTGACCATTTTTTGGCAAATTTAAAAACAATGATATTTCAGCCTTCCGAAGGTTATTTCTAGAACTGCACGTAGGTAAAGGGATTTAACATCTGCCACCACCGTTCTTGTCTAAATTTAGAGGATGCAAAAAATAACATTAAACCTGTATGAGAATTGAGAACCTGATTTTATAATTGTTATTGCGTAAAACACAACCTTCGATGGAACAAGTTCATAGAAAAAAATGTTCGCAAGACTCATACTTTTGTATTATTTGCTATTATTTGCTAAATACTTATTCAAATCCACACGGAGTCGTTTATTTGATATTTATCTGTTAAATACATAATAACCGATGGTATCTCCGGATTGGGTTTGGTCTTCGGATTATTACTCTAAAGTTTTCGAACAGAGCCGTCGTATTAACCATAGTACAAGTTTAGAGCTTAGCATGAGACTAGGTGAGACCATACACAAAGCAGACATTAAATTTAATAAATAACGCCCCTACGGTGTATCCGACCGTAATAATTAATGAGTAAATTAATTAATTATACTAGAAACTTATACTAAAATACATTAAAAAAATATATATTGGGCTTCTTAAAAAACTCAATAATAAGAATAAATACAATCAAAAATAATATCCCCTCTGGCCCGCCTGTGGCATGGCCCCAAAGACTGAACTGAAGTTTCGAAAATAAACGAATAATTTACCTTCCTTAAATCTTCTAAGATAAGTAAATTTTTTATTTCGTGACCTTCACCCGTTTTGAGATCTCTTTCGCAATTATTTGAGGTCCTGGCGAGGAAGGGCTGTCCCTGCCACTCATTTTTGGTGACGTTAATTCACCAATCAAAATAATAGTTTAGTGATATAATTAATCCTGATAGAGCCTGCTGTTTTGAAGAAATATTTTGGTGAATTGTATCATTGTCGGTATTTAATTACTCATCGTCATCATTTCAGCCGAAACACATCCATTTGTGGACATAGGCCTCCCCCAAATGTTTACCACAAGAACTGGTTGTGACGTGTGCCGCTTGCATTCATCGATCCCCGAAAACCGTTAGTTCACCCTGTTAGAAGTCTACCCACGCTGCGTTTTTCGGTTAATTTCGCAAAAAGCTATTATTTATTATTTTCAGTTTATAAAACTACTGTTTACGTCGGTTACCTTAGGTTAGGTATGACTTGTGACCGAAATGAAATAAATTAACAGAAAATACCTTATTGCTAAAATTTGGGAAATAATACATTCGACCAAATGCCAAAACGGCAGAGATCCAAATTCGTCAAAAAGCGATGCAATACTTCCTTACTGGAACTTGAGTTGTCACATTTTGTTGGACTGACTTGTTCTACTACAAATTCAGCGATGTAATTGTGTTTAAGATGATTTTTCACGGTTTCCGGTGTTGATCCGATATTAACGTAACATCCGCGTAAGGTAATACTTCGCATCACCAAAGTTTGTGTTAGTGACTGGCTCCTCGTTGTCGTGCCACACGAGAAATTTCATTCTAGACTGCATTTTTTTTTATAAAATCTCGATTTGCACAAGAATTGAGACTGAACCTAAAACTCAAAATCTTGAGTATCTTGAGCTTACAAAGTTCTACAATATAATAATCTAATCTAAATTAAACTAGCTTATCTAGTGTCCCACTGCTAGGCAAAGGTCTTCCGCTCATTTCTCCAGTCATCTCTTGTTTTGGCTAATCCTTGCCAGTCTGATTTGAATTTATCCAAATCGTCCCGCCATCTTTTTTTTGGTTTGTCTTTACTCCGGCTGCCGTTACTCGGGATCCAGTCAGTCGTGATCTTGCTCCATCATAGGCCAAACGCATACTGCAGACATGTCAAGTACAAAGAGTCAAAGTTATATGTCATTATCAATGATCGGAATAGGTTCGGAAAACCGGAATTCACTAAGAATAAATTAATATTTCACCCGGTTGTACCCTCTCTATATTATGTCCTTTTGTGAACTTTAGGTAAATATACTCTACCTATTCCGATCACTGGTCATTATTCCTCACCCGCCGAATTCTCTCGCACGACATCACCGATTGTATACCAAATTGTTAATAGAATATAGATACAGTAACGTCTAATAACATTATACATATGTGTCATTATTAGCTATAGGTAAGTACAGCGTAGCGTAATGTATCCCTTGCAACTCGCTGAAATGTAGCCGAGAGCTAGATGCAGGCTAAAAACCAGCTCTATGCAGCTGACCCAGCTTGCAGCATATGCTGAGACCTGAGTCTGTTATCACAGAACAATTTATATACCTACCTGTTGAAACTGCCGTGGTAATGTCGTGTATTTCTTTTTCTTCTGTGACAGTTAACCTTTTTTTATTTTTATTTATTTATCTAATAGGTAATACATGTATCCTTGTAAGGCCCACCGTACTACAAACACCCAGTTTTTTGTCAGTGGGACTTTGAAATCTACCACCAAGGCAATAAAGTTCAATTACGTTGGTTCGAAAATGCCATTTTCAATTTATGCAGAAATGAAAATAAACTTTATTAGTATTGCAATACAGTTCAAATTAAATTGCCTTAATAATGTTTGTAATGTTAATTGTTTTATTGCACACTGGGCCTTACGAGGGTATAATAACAATAATAATAAGTCCTTTATTTCAGGCAAAAAATCCACATATATTTACAAAAACTGAAATAACAAGAAACGCTTTCCTTCCGGTTACTGCCGTGACGAATGGTTAGACAGTGTTTAAAAATGTTCTTCGGAGTCCACTTACTCGTACCATCTGGTGGCTGGTGCTTGTTGGCTATTAATGCCATAAAATCTTGTTTCCAAACATTGTCGCGGAAGGACTAGTTTTTATTTCAATGATTTGTCCGTTAAAACAGCGTTAATAAGTTTCGTTTTGCCGTCGAAGTGATCGACTTCATCGAGCTGATATTTTGGATGACATGTTTACCTGAATTCGCATACAAACTGCGATAACGTTTCTCTCCCCTTAAATCTAGTCGGATTTTTACTATTTTTGAATATGTTGTAGATATTATGAAATACTAGGTCAGATAGAATTGGTTGTCAGCAATCATGCATTCAAAGTAACAGGGAACCTTCATACATAACTATTTACACTGAAGGCTTTGGCAACTGGTAGTATGTTTGTTATGTCAGAGAAAGTGCTAAAACGATAGCCGAGTACTATTATTACTCTGGTTTTTGTAGTTTATTGTTAGCGTACAAGTCAGTCAGTCAAGTGTAAAAAAAATAGGAGAACGCAACATCTCAAAAATATGTCCCAATGCACCTTCATCATCATCAGCCGCCAGACTGTGACTTCGTCACTGATGGTCAAAGCCTTTCCCCAAGGTTTTCCACAACGATCGGCCCTCTGCTGCTGTCATCCGGATTCCAGCGGTTTCCCGCGACCTTTATCAGATCGTCGGTCCACCTTGTGAAAGGCTTGCCGACACTTCGTGTCCCGGTTCGCGGTAGCCACTCTAGAACTTTCCCGCTCCAACGGCCATGGGTTCTACGAGCAATGTCCCTCGCCCACTGCCACTTAAGGTTTGCAATCCGGTGAGCTATATCAGTTACTTTAGTTCTCCTGCTCGCAACACACCCAGCATAGCTCTTTCCATAGACCTTTGAGTGACCTTGAGCTTTCTTATGAGGCCCATTGTGAGTGACCATGTCTCAGATCCATACGTCATCACTGGCAAGTCTGGCAACACACACTGATCAAAGACTCTTGTCTTGAGGCACCTTATTCAAGTGTAATAAAAACTTCGTAACAAATTTATGAGAGGATTCTTTTGATACATATTTTGGCACTTAACTGTACACGAAAGTAACTGTAAACCCGTGATTTTTCTTCACTATACACAAAGTTACAGTTGTTTTGACTTGATGTGTCAGATGTTATTGTTTTCTTTTGAAATACATTAATAAGCAGAGCCAATTCGTTCGCTACAGTTAGCGTCAACACAAGATGTCGCATTCCGAAATTTTGGGCCACTGTTTACCGCTGGCACGCACGCACGTTGCAACGTTTATGATGATGGCCTTTTTTTGTTAAATATTTGCCAAATACTGGTCGTTCATCTCTTCCTTTTTTACAAGTGATAAAGGAGAGATGATTTTCTTTATGACACAGAAAGGCAAACGAGCAAACAGGCAGGCCTGATGATAACTGGGATCTGTGACCCATTTACATTCTCAAGGCTCCAATCTTAAGACTGCAATCCTAAGGCCACAAATGCGTTGCCAACCCTGAGGACGGATTCTAAGATGGAATTTATTCATTTATTTGGCTCACAAAACAAGTAACAGTCGAAATTGGTACAGAGTATTGATACAGGTAAAGTTTAGATCTAGATTGTCACTCTTAACTAATGAATGCCGGTACACCGGTTGTCTTATAGTTTATCACTACACCGAAACACAATAATGCGTACACAGTTGCTTGGGGGTAGGTTAAAGGATAAGATGGTGGTAGCGGTCCGGATGGACCCTTATGGAAGTTTTTTGGTTTGTTAGTTTTGGGGGGAATTAGTAACGTGTCGTAGCAAAAGATTTATTACGAATCACTTACTCGGGGAAACATTCGTATCTTATGCAGGATAACAAATAAATAAATTATTATATTTCTGTAAATACATGTAGCATCTTTAACGATATTGTTTTTATAAGAGCACCGTTTCATAATGGTTTATTTTTACTCAGTTCCAGAGAAAGGACCATTTCACGCCATCTGGCATTGGATCAGCCACGTGTATTTCGTTTCTTATGTTAAGTTAGTTGTTTCGTCCTTTTGATAGATATCTAAATAAAAAATTAAAAAATCTTTTCTTTCAGTTGACTGACCTTGAGTGAAGACTGCACCTTGCAAACGCCGGCCGTCCACATTACTCCGTCTAATTAAAACTATAATTTTAATTAATCAACTGTAAAAGAAATCATTACCTTAGATCCGTAACATTCATTCACACAATTTACAGTCTTATTCACTTGATATAACGTTGAACGTTGACTTATAGTTGTTACGATAGTACTTTTCGCTTCTGAGTACTGAGTGTATGAATGAGCGGCACTTTTTTCCGGTATTCAACAAGAGGCATGCTGCCCTACTGAATCAATAAGCGATATCTCAAGTTTAAAAGTCAAAGCAGATTGAACCCTCTCCTGTTAGCAATGAGGTTGCGATTGCTACAAGAGTTTTGTATGAGATGGTATTATCTTAAAAATAGTCGTCGTATTGTTTCGAACGGTCTATCGGTCGAGCAAGTCATTGAAGCGAAGTCAAGCATTTCAAGTGGAGCAACCTACTTAATTAAGAATTAGCCTAAGAAAATCAGCAAAATCAGCAATAATAAAAAAAAAATTGAACAGTTTTCAAATTTGACGCAGTTATTCTTTAAGATTTGATGAATGTGAAAGAAAGGATGAGAAAGGGGGGGAGTTAAAAAAGTCCCCTTACTTACAAGAATTCGAACTATGTCAAATTTGATTTATTCATTTGTAGAACCAATACCTAAGGAAAATTAGGGAAGTTGTTTTTTTTTACGCGGTAGCCAGTAATGCATAGTGGCATATTTCGGATTGTTCAAAAATCGAACTAATTTCATTTAGTTATTTATGCACGCTATAAAATATTACCTGACAGGGCCTCTATTCAACTCGAAAAAATCATATCGTCTACTGGGGTCCTGGTGAAAAAGGGTACAAGTCGACATAACTCGTAATAAGAAAGGGTATATACATGAACGGACTATACTAGACTTAAACCCTTTTTCACTTGATCTTGAGAAGACTTATACCCTTTTTTACTAGGGTATAATGGTATTATTTTTAACTCGACCGCTACTACTGTCAAGTCAGAGGTATCGTAACGTTGACCCATATAACACGTCAAAAGCCATATTATTTTACTCAAGATAATAGAGGCACAGGACAACTTAAACTCGTCGGTTAATAATTGGTTCGTTGAGTTATAAAGCGAGTTGATTAACACACCTACAAGGACGTTGGGGGCTCCAAACGCAGTAAAACGCGCAAACCGCGTCTTGTTAGCAAACAAACGTCTTCCCGCGTTATTGAGTACGCGGCAGAGCTGCGGCGGTGTGCTTGAGGCCCCAACAGTGTGACAGTACAGTATTCCCATCTTCTTAATAACTTTCGGCTGGCTTTCGCTATCACGCTTGCACTTGCATCTGACAGTATATTTGTCACATGTGTATCATAGAAAAACGAAGATTGCCGATAGCTATTAGCAAAATAGTAGCACTGTACTGTACTGTACTGTAGCACATCTCATGAAATAAGTGAAATGCAAATGTATTCAGGAGTGTTATTCTCTTAAAAACGGCGTTCTTGGACGAACAAGTGAAATCGCAGCGGCGAGTTTAAGTAGTCCCGTCCGAGCGAACAAAACACATTTTAGCACGTGCATTTTCAATTTGGTAGTATGGCTTATCGAACGTATAAGGCTGCCTAATTGAGACGCACGCGCTAAAATGTGTTTTGTTCGCTCGCACGGCACTACTTAACCCTTTTCCAGCCCTTGCTAAAGTAAGGATACAAGCACGAAATGGAATAGAGCGACGAATTCGTAACTTCCTGAAGAATACTGATCCATGAAGTCATATTTCAGGAAAGTTCAATTAAATTTGTGTCATAAAATGTAGGTAGTTAAGTTCCATTTTGAGCGACATGAATGTGGTCGATGAAATGTACTAATGGAAAAGGGTCAAACTCGCCGCTGCGATTTCACTCGTTCGTCCGACCGACCGCCGTTTTTAATTAAGAGAATAACACCCTAGTAAATTGCCCATTATCAGGGCTCTTTTACACGTCGGCAATATGGAGTGAATCTACCAGCGCTTCGGGGAAGACCATCGTGCAGCGCGCCGCAAGAAACTCTTCTAGCAAGTCATTTTTTAAAGCATAGTATACAATTATACTTAAAAGATAGTAACATAAGAAGGTATTAATAAAGTGATAACTAATAATTAAGTACACTAAAAGTAATTAAAAAACAAATAAAAGGTCCTTAGTGTAAGTTGCTAATCCAAAAAACGTTTCAAATGCGTTTGTGGTTTGCCTAGTACCTACTAAGCTATAATAATGCACAACCATGAAGTTGCTGGATATTGATAATCTTGGCAGCAGTAACACAATACTCAATTTATTTGTTCCATGTGAAGGAAATTTCACACACAACAAATCTCTTAAGACATTATCTACATTTAGAAACTTCATGGTTGTATTATGAAACCGCGATTAGTTTGGGATTAGAATAGCTATCAGTTCATATGCACTTTGACGTAAGCATATGGTAAAACTATCACCTGTAATCCCTTTCTAATCGCGGCTAGATAATACAATGTGCCAGGATTAAGATATTATCTGCCCAAAGTAAGGCCAACGAGACGAGATAAAGAATGTAAACAAGCTTTCAAAAATCGTGTTACTCCGAACGCGATTCAAAATGAAATGAACTTCACAAAATGGCGGCCCTAATGTTGACAACTTCTGTACTGACAGCTCCCTGTACCACGAATCACGCAACGACAGCCGTCATCAACCGACTGAGGATATTATTGCGTACGAGAAATAAGGACAGATGTAATAATCGCTCGCTATCGCAATGTAACTCAGTAACGTTCAGTTTGTTTACATTCTTTATCTCGTCTCATTAGCCGTACTTTAGTGGTGTAAAGTACAGTAAAACCAGTATTTGGGTACTCGGTTGTCTTTCGCTTTTATACTCTCTCTGGTACAACAAATATACTGACAGATGCTTGAAAGTGTGACAGCCAAGTACTGTTAATACTCTGGTGTTACTCCTTGCTAATATGGCACGATTTATATTATGCCAATGTCGAGTTGTAAACATAACGCACGCGAAGAGAATGTTCGGTGTCGGTGTAAATTTTGATTTCTGTGAGATGATCAGACATTTCATGAACTCTATTTTTTCACTATCTTTATCTGTAAAACAAGTTTACAACAGTAAAAAAAACTACTTTACTTAGGGGCAAACTAAGGCGTCTATACAAAAAAGGTCAATAACCTTAGAATATTATTGGTAGCAGTTATATATTTAATGAGCTAAAAATAAAAATATTCCTATCCAACACAGAGTCAAGTGAAAAATTTATAATTATAATTAAATAGATAACGTTTTTCTTTTTTGAAGTCAGTTAACAATACCTATAGTCCATTCCAATAGACTTGTCTTATTTAGTAAACACTTTTATAACCTCAAAATGCATTTATTGGATAAAATGCCCGTTTTCAGCTGAATAAAGCAACTAGAGACCACATTTTGCACACCATTTTCCTGGTTTTACATCATGGATAGTTTTTTTACGACAAAATTGATATTTTAGGCGAAAAGGGAGCACTTTGAGGTAATAAAAGTGTTTACTAAATAAGACAACTCTATTGGAATGGACCATAGGTACATATATTTGTCGAGGTTTATGGTCATTCGTCTCATCAGCAGACATCGGAATAGGTAGAGCTAATTTGCCTAAACTTGATGCATGTTCATTCAATAATGTATTCCCATCTCTCTCACGCATGAATGAATATGCGTCAAATTTAGGCAAATTAGCTCTACCTATTCCGATCTGTGCTCATCAGTCTCATCACAGTCAATAAATACAATCAAAACCTGGAAAACATAACCTTTCTTCACTCGCATGGGTAGAAATTTCTTCTAAACTCTCCCCAAGCGTTGCACCCACTCTGTAGCGCTCACTCTCGAGCCGCAGTACCGGCCGATCGGCAGTACCGCAACCTCCGCGCCGCGAGCAAGACGCGCACACGCACCATGTCGGCTACCGTTCAAACCAGTTGGAAGTAAGTGTAGTGCAGCGAAAGTTCTTTTTACCAGTTTTTAGCATAACTCCATCAACCAAGGGCAATGTTTACGAGAATTTTGTTTTGATTCAATAGTGTTTGATACTGGATCGGATTTCTACGCTAATCGCAAATGGTTTTGATAGTTTGTGAGTTTTGAAAGTTTTGTTAGCGCGTTTTTGCGATGCAGGTTTGCTAAACACTTTTTTTGTAGTTTTCTTGATTTAGGACACAGGACTTTCTAAGAAATATTGTTTGCGACGGTTTTTTTATTTATTTTACACTCCTCAATTTGAATTGCATGCAAGTTACAATGTCTTTTGGTAGAGATGATAGATCAATTTATAGATAGTAAACAAGACGCATGCGAGAACAAATAGATATGTTAGTAGTTAAGTTCGTAATTCTTGGAGCTGATTACTATGACCCCTTGATCTTTGGAAACGTTAAGAAATCCTCCAGCAATACAATGCGCACTTATCTATTAAATGAATGATGAGGAATCCTATGCACATTGCAAGTTGCGACATTACTGAGAAGATATTTCTAATCTGACAGAGATATAAATAGGGACTATTTTGTCAACATTGATTTCTAAATAGGTATCATTATGTCGCACTCTATCGGAGTAACACGTCTCACATTCTTTAAACATTTATTCAATCTATTGGCTATAATCATGTCTGTTTTATAAACCCATTTTGTTTTGTAAACCATATCACTTTTTATCCCCCGATACAAAAAAGGTTGTGTAACGTGTCCATATGTGTATCTGTTTATCAATGCGAAAATAAAGCTAGATGAAAAAAAGAATGATCTAGTTAAGGACTCTTATCAGCTAAGATAAGCTTTGGAATGCCAATCGGCAATTAAAAATGTTTGCCAAGAAAGGATCAAGAACGTTTCGGGACTTGTAACTTGTAACAACACTTAAAAACTTTTTTCATATTAGGGTTTAAAAGTTAAATATCAGATTTATTTTTTTACGACGATTCTGAGGGCCTTGCCAAGATGCATTGCGCTACGTAGCGTTTCTATTCGTTTTGTTTTTAAACCAATCGCGTCACTGGTAGATCACGTGACTTTTCTTATCACGTCATCTACCAGTGACGCGATTGGTTTAAAAACGAATTGAATAGAAACGCTAGTTAGCGCAATGCAATTTGGCAGGGCCCTCTGCTTTCTTAATCGATCTACGAGTTCGTAACTGTTTTAAATACTTAGTAAAATATATTCAAAGATGAGCAGCGCCACATTCATTGCGAATTTGAATGCGCTTTCTTTAACCGACTTTACAAAAGGTGTGCCGAAACGCGTTTTGCAAACAAAATTAGCAGTGGAGTTTACAAATCATATTAAATTATATCTCGCTTTCTTTGGCTG
This sequence comes from Acleris literana, assembly GCA_946894065.1. NCBI lineage: Eukaryota > Metazoa > Arthropoda > Insecta > Lepidoptera > Tortricidae > Acleris > Acleris literana. Next base: position 15,605,453 of record OX335683.1, on the reverse strand, counting down.
TTGAATAAAAGTATTTATAACTTTCCATTACTGTAGCTTTCCATTAATTTTATAGCTTGATCTTTACCAAGTTACGATTTCTTAAATCCAAATTGCAGTAAGTGTCAAGGGCTAGGACAGCTTTGCTAAAATAAATAACAGTATCTCAGACGAAACTCTTGTAGCAAGTACAACCTATTAACTAGAGATAATAGAAGCTGTTTTGCTTATTGACTTGGCTTATGAGGGCAGTAGGGTGATGAAACCAGGTAATGAACAAGGAACAATCAAATGATGGACACTGGATTCTTATGTTACAGAAGATAAAGGTTATTCATTTTTTGAGACAATCAATTTACAACCTTGTGATCTTTTAATTATGAGTTGTGTCCATTATTGGTGCCTTCAGCTAACAGTGTCCAACATTGGTGCCGTCACCCTATCAAAGCTCCTGTAGCAAGTACAACCTTACTTCTGGATTACTTTGTAAATTAAAAATTTATTGAATAAAATAAATAAATACTAACACGTTTTTGTGCGGGTATTTCCCCCTTTAATTTTGATTTGTTTGTTTTAATTCGTTGTTGTTGTTATATCAATACACTCCGTAAAAAAAATTGCCCACGTATAGTTGTATACCTACGGTTTAAAAGATAAAACGATTGTTATGGTCGAAAAAATAACTTTTTTTTTTATTTGCTGTCATAGCGGCATTAGAAATACAAACTGTGATAATTTCAACTGACTACCTATTACGGCTCGTAAGATACAGCCTGCTGGCAAACAGACGGACAGCGGAGGCATAGTAATAAGGACCCGTTGCCACACTTTTACCCCCTTACTAATAAATGTTGAGTAACCGTGGTATAGCTATACAATGCTTTGTCCTTATCTGTCAAATTCAAATGTCACAATGACAGATAAGGACAAAACATTGTATAGCTATACCACCGTTACTCAACGTTTATTAGTAAGGGGTTTTGTACAGAACCCTAAAAAAAGTTAAAAATATCATAAATATGCAAGCTACTGGCTGTCTCACTCAATGTCACGTCAAGTAAATCATAAATCTGTCATATTCATCTGCCGCGACATGAGACGGGATCACTCAAGAAAATTTTAATTGCATGTAAATCGTCACAGCCAACACCGAATTTAAAAATAATACGAAATTACCACTTTACATTACAATACACACAAGGAAAGAAAAAAAAACAAACAACGACAAAATACATTAACTTCTTGAACGGTAGACAACAGGTGGTCTTAGCGCTATAAGCGATCTCTTCCAGACAACCTTGGGTAGAAGCAACGTAAAATTTGAAACTAAGTAGTAGCAAACAAGGATACTTAAAAAATATAAAATTAAGAAATCAAGTTGAAATAAAAAACAAACCACAATCCTTCTTTTTGTTTTTTTTAAATCAACATCAAATCACAACTGAGGTCGTGTTCATATCCTGTTAAAACTTGTCAAGTTCCAGGCAGAGAAAGGGACGACCCTTGGGGAAATTGCATATCGCACCTTCAGAACAATAGTGACCTAATTGAGAAATTTTAAATTTCGAGTTAGGTCTCTATGATAATAAATTTATGACTCGAAGTTTGAAAGCACAAATTTTGAATTAGGTCACTATTGTTCTAAAGGTTATGTTGTTGTTTAAATTTGTCAAGTTTTGACACTTCATTTTATCAGGCCTCAGGCCTTAACCCATTGTAGGCTGAATGATATTGAATTTTAATATTAAGAACAATAAAGTACAAATTCTAACCACATAGGATTCCAAACGGCACCGCTAGCCTATAATAGGTATAACTTCTCGAGATGATCGCCGAAGAAGCATTTAAGGGCAAACGTGAAGGTTACGTTTGCATACAAAAGAAGGTCAAATTTTAAATGTTTCTGAAGATTATTGTTTTTTTTTTGTTTACCTACTAATTACTTCCGCGTAAAAAAAGATTGTTCTAAGATGAGATGAGATAAGATTTCCGACATTGTTAGGTTATATACGCAACAAAGTATTAAGAATAACTCGTATAAACAACTTAATTGTAATGAAAAATACAACAATATACAATACAGGTGAACTTTTCCCTTGAGAAGTCTCTTCCAGCTAACCCTTGAGAGAGAAGTGTAAAGCTGTGCATCTATTAGGTAAGTATACAAATTTAACCAAGAGAAGAACATAAAAAATAAAATATAAACTAATCTGGAAAATTATAATGTTTATTGTGAACTGTTAAAAATAAACACTACACATAAATACACATATATAAATACAATTTTTTATTTTTAAATTTATTTGTAATGTTTTTAATTTTTGAATTTGTTATGTTTTTATTTGTGATAGTTCTAATAATTTATATTTGTTGCTTTATTACCTTGTAATGTAACTTACTTTTAAATATTATTGTATTTTATGTTGAAAAAATGATCTTCTGCTGGAGTTTCTTGCGGCGCTTCTTCTCCGCAATGATGGTCTTGTCCGAAGCGCTAGTAGATTCACTCTATATTACCGACGTGTAAAAGAGCCCGTATGTGGCCAATTTACTGAATAAATATTTTGATTTTGATTTTGATTTTGACACAAAACAAACATACCAGAAAACAACAATGTCGCAATTTTCAAGTTAATGGGATAGCTCAAGCACGCGAGTACGTCGATAGTTCAGGATGGCCGTATCGGTCTACCCTCATTTTTAATCGTTTACTTCTGGGACTGAATCAAAACTCGCCTCGTAAATAGGCACTAGTGGATCCAAATCAATTTCTTTTAACACGTCCATGGACGGTCATACTATACCATTTTAATTGGACCCCCGTCTTAATGACGCCAATGCTATAGTCGGTACGATAGACGACTGCTATAGCATGCACGTCCATGAACGTGTAAGTATGCTTTGTGACTTTCTGTTAAATTGAAAATATTGAAATGTGACAATTAAAAACACGGACATTAGCATGTTTTTAGCTTGGCAGGAAAAAGTTTTGAAATATAGAGGGCGCGAGGGAGTGAGATTTTTAACATGATCCAATATGTGACTAACATTGATAATATTTTCACCACATGAAACTTTTTTGCCAAGGTTTATTATACCACCTGCTTTATTGAGTGATAAGGAATAAGAACATTACAGTAAAAAGAACATCTGTCATTCAAGTGTAAATCATAACCTCAGAATGTTTTTTTTAATAATGGCTTCTGTCCAATGTGACTTGCCAGTGTCAAGGTCGGTTGAAAGGAACACGTGATCGGTGTACTGCCCTCCTAAGCAAAAATGCAATAACTAAATACAAAAGCCAAAGCAGATTCAACTCTCTTCTGTTTGAAACTAGGTTGCAATTTCTACAAATGTTTTGTCTGAGATATAGCCATTATGCTTAGTAGGGCAGTGTATTAGTTGCCGCGAGTTCACTGGATTCTGATCTCTATTGGTTTAAACTACGCGACGGCACAATTTTAATTAACTACATCTAAAACTACTCATGATTACTAAAGTTATAAATGGCTCTGCGATGACAGGTGTCCGGATTGATTTCTTATCTTCCGTTTACTATAGGTATTTTATATTTTACTAGCAACCCGCCCTGGCTTCGCTTCGGGTTACGTGAGTTTTCTGTAACACCCTTACATAATCCAGAATTGATTGTGCAATAAAAACCTTCCTCTTAAATCACTTTATCTATTGACTAGCTGTTGCCCGCGATTCCGTCCGCACAGAATAATATAGCCTATGTTACTCAGCGATAATGTAGCTTTCTAACGGTGAAAGAATTTTTCAAATCGGTCCAGGAGTTTTTGAGTTTATTCGTTATAAACAGAGCTCGGAATAGGTAGTGCCTATTTACCTAAACTTCGCGGGAGGACGTAACTAAAAGTGGTTAAAACCACCAAAAATAATTATTTCTTATTATTGAATGCGGGATTTCCCGGGATTGACTGTATTACTCTAAAGGCTTAATACATTTAGCTTTAATTATAAATCTTGCTATATTGCATATTATTTATTTATTTATCTTGAAATAACAATCATTCATAAAACAATATAATATAGATCAAATTGAATCAAAAGGAGCCTTAAATTTGATATTTTGTTGATTTAAATAGAATTATAATATCATATAGAATGTATTCAACAAAAACAGATGTAGCCGACACTTCAGCTGTGTACTTACTACCTGCAGTTTGCGACCCTGATTTAGAAGTGAAGTTAAATGTATTAAGCCTTTAGAGTAATACAGTCAATCCCGGGAAATCCCGCATTCAATAATAAGAAATAATTATTTTCAGTGGTTTTAACCACTCTTAGTTATGTCCTCCCGCAAAGTTTAGGTAAATAGGCACTACCTATTCCGAGCTCTGGTTATAAACATACACACACACAAAAATACAAATCTTTCCTCTTTATAACATCAGTATAGATGACAACCGCATTAAAATCCGTTGCGCAGTTTGAAAGATCTAAGCGTACAGACACGGGAAGCGACAATAGCGTGCACACATAAAGTTCGGACCGCGAGAAACGCCACGCGCCATTCCAATCTTCGTTCCGAACCGTACGTGTAAATGCAACTGTAATCGTAAATAGTAAAAAATGTACGGTTCGGAATGAAGATTGGAATGGCGCGTGGCGTTTCACGCGTTCCGAACTTTACTTGTAAAGGCCGCTTTTGTTTTATTTTATGTACTTAAAGAGAGATGAGAAAGTTTGGATGTTTGGATATTTGTTACTCAATCACGCTTCAACTGCTGAACGGATCGGGATGAAACTTGGCACACATATAGGTTAGGTCCTGGAATAGGACAAAGGCTACTTTTTATCCTGGATAAATGAATAGTTCCCGAGACAACAGCTATAACTGACTTCTACGCGGTCGGATTCGCGGGAAACAGATACTAAAAAGTAACGTAGTTTTGTTTAAGCTAAAGCTGACGTATTTATCTTAATTTTTATAAAAGCCTAACCTTGCCTTTTCTCTTAAGTAACTCTTATCCAATCAGTACAATACCACAATACAGCACGCTCCGTGTTGTCACAACTCATTTAATTATCTCCTTCCCCAAGATCACAGATAATGACGGCCTATCTCTTGTGAAACAATTGTTCCCAGCGCACAATATTTAATTATTAGAGCACAATATCTTCCTTTGTAATGCTTTGTTATCTTCTTGCTATCTTATTATCACGTACGGTTTGTGAAATTAAAGGGCATTGGGTAAATTTGTTTGAAGAATATTGTCTTTTTTTATTCAGCGGCCGCAGATGATTTTTACATAGTTATTTAGAGGACCTCTAAATACACATAGATATATATAATTTATGGCGTTAAATAATATCGGAGCGGAGATTTTAAAGATTCAAGTATTCAGTTTTTAGTACAAAAGTACACCCAAGTATGAATATTTAAATATCTCGGCTCCGATGCACTTTAGAGTATTACATTACATAACAAAATATGTTTATTTTTAATAAATCTATCATAATTTACCGTTTTTACGAATGAATTTTACATATGACAACAGTTTTACCCAAACCCCTTTGTTGCAAAAAATGTCATTACTAAGTAGCATTAAACAGATAAAACTGGAACAACCTGTAGGTATCTTACAAATGTCTTTAGAAAAATATTTCTATGTGGCATAATTTTACTAGTGTGATTTAGAAATAAGTACAGAGATTGGTCAAGAATAAGAATTATAGATATCAGATAGATAAAAACTCCAGATATAATGGTGACCTCTTCTTTTCAAAAAACTTAGCTAAGCATCACCGCTAAAAAAATCTCCTTCAAATAAAAAAAACCGCACCCAAATTGGTTTACCCGTTTATAAGCTACGGTGCCACAGACAGACAAATAGCGGTCAAATTTAAAACACCCCTCCTTTGCGTGGGGGGTTAAAAATCGAAGACTCGCTTTAATATTGTTGTTGAAGTAACGTACTACAACCACAGAAGCGAGATTAACCTCTACCTAGAGCACCGTTTAAAGTAAGTACAGGGTGTATTTATTTAAACCCAAGATTTTTAATTGCTTATCATTACTCAACTAAATTTTAAGTAAAAGGTATAGGGCGGACCAATTTTTTTTGCAAATTAGGAAGCAGTAATAATGCAAATATTTTGGGCCCACAAAATAAGAGAAATCACATGTCCGGTACTCTACCGGGGTTTGAACCGGTCGGACAAAAGGCGTGGACCGCACAGCTGTTCCGTACTTCCACACGTGTGCAGCGTGTGTTGCAATGAAAAGAACGCACATGCAGCTTACTCGTAACAAATGAATCCACAATAATGGCAGCGCGAAAAGGATTTCAGTCTCTACTATTCTCAATGATCGTAAAAAAAAGGCAAGTGTGTAGCGGACGCGTGCACCGAGGGTACCGTACTTATATTTCCGGTTTTATTTCCTACCTAAAGGTTTTAATCTATTTTATTTTACAAAAAAAAACTTTGTTTTCTTAAATAAAATGTTTACTGACGCAATATTCTAAAACTAAGTGGACGTTATTTTTAATGTCCCGGTCTCATAATTGGGAGCGCCAAAGTTCATATAAAATTGCAACTCCGATTATTGGAACTCCGAATTTTTTTCTCATACCATTTTACATCATAATGATCACTCTTCATACTCTTCATAATGTTTTTAATAATAATGATCGGAACTTATACTCATCTGAACTTATAACGCCAATATTCATGGAACCGTACACTTTTCAGAATTTCTTAAATATCTTACGTGTAGATAAAATGAAGTTAGGTTAGATTTATAACAATCCTCAAAAAGTAACAGTTTCTTAAAAAAATGCATTATGAGTTGCGATAATTATGACTTAAAAAAGTATGAACAAAAAAGTATGAGCAAAATTTTTCGAAGAAATGATGAGTATAGACACAAATCGTTATTTGTATAAAAAATGTAAGGACCAAATTTATATGAGCCAATATGGAACCTCATAATCACTTACAGCGCTGGGCCGATTATTTTCATACAAAATCAATGAATGAAAGAGTGAATGAGAGTACTCTCCGTTCTTGACACAGATAGTGAATAATAAGGCACCAATTACTGTATAACAAAGGCCTTAGCTCACTAACTAATCAAAATACTAACAAAGGGATTAGATATTTATTAATTAGAACAGCGATTCTCAAACAGTTTTAGGCGATGGAACCCTTTTGAAACAGTAAATATTTTACAGAACCCTAAAAACAAGCAAATCCTGGCCTTTTAATTTGTTATTCAATGTGCATAATAAAAAACTAAGGTTTATGTTCTGTGGAGTCCTTGCAGATGCTTTACGAAGCCCTGGGACTTCGTAAAGCACATTTAAAAAATGCAAGTGTATTAGAAACTGATAATTTCATAAGAGCAAAGTTGAGTATCTCACTTACGTCAAACTTATCGATAACTTAGCTTCTTCTAACGATTTCGTCGGCGAAGAAGTCGTTTAGAGCAGCCTAATTTTCCGTAATAAAATTTAATGTCGGTCTTCGGGTCATAAACTATTTCCGTTGATAAATTGATACTTAAAAGACAACTAGCAAAGCAACATTCTTTCGAATAATTAATAATAAGTAGTACATTGTGTATTAAGGGTGGTAAAGACAGAATTACAAACGAGAGTCTGTTAGAAGCCCGAAGCCGAAGTCCGAAGGCTTTAATTACTCGAGCTTTGTATTTCCTTTACCACCCGTGTAACATACAATGTTTTTCACCAAAATTACGAGGAAATGAAATAAAATCAGACAAAAGATCATATTTTTAACTTACGATTGTCACTAATAATTTTAGCCGCGTTGGCGATGTCCGGCGGAGTCATATTATCCATTTTTTCTCAGACGACATGTTTTTTATTGATATATAAATTTTAATATGTGCACAAAGACACCCTTTTAATTATTATTTTGGAATCACACAGTTTACAATCAGTATTTATAAATTAACGGCAGACTACATCATTGTCTATGACATTACCACAGATAATGTCAAACGTGTTCAGGAGTCCGATTCTAGTGACAGTCGAGATCAATAGTTTATATGCGAGATTTTTAGAAAATTGTATGCAACTGACATTTCATCTCGAATGAAACTTCATATCGAATAGCACAAGAATTGGGGTCCTGGCGTATTATGATAGTTTGAGTCCACGTATTATATTTAAAAAAAAGCTATTACGCACAATAGGGCGTAATGGTAAAAAAAGGCCCGCGGGTATTATTTTGGATTTACGGTCGATTTTTCTAGCACATTAGACGACTATTTACGAAGTGTGATGAAAATAAATAAATGTCAGAGGACAATATCACACAAATTGACCTAGGCCCAAAATAAGCATTATGCTTGTGCTATGGGTACTAGATAACGATATAAATACCTAAATAGAGAAGTAGTTACTTAATTTTTTAAATTTAAAATATTTAAATACATACAAATATTTGCCCATACCGGGAATCGAACTACCAAGTAGGCTAACACACTAATAAACATCTTAGCCTAATACATTGATAAAGATCTTAGCCTTATTGTGCAAAATGCTGTTACAGAATTATCAACAAGTTTTTAGAGTTGTTAGTAATTCTGTAGCTCTGCCTACCCCTCTGGGAATGAAGGCGTGTGTTTATGTATGTATGTATGCAACTATAGCCTTGTTGAATACATCGTAAAAATTACAATATTAGTAAGGCAGGACTTAATTTCTTACACTGTTTAATTTCGATGAAACGACTATTCATTATTCAAAATATGTAAAACGATGTCATTGTTGCTTTCTTTTATAAAGGAAGTCTGGCGCATATAAGATAGTTCTAACAATTCAGTAGCACAACACAACGGATTTCTTAAGAGTTACGAATACATAATGATATATATACTAATATTATACAGCTGAAGAGTTTGTTTGCTTGAACGCGCTAATCTCAGGAACTACTGGTCCGATTTGAAAAAATATTTCTGTGTTAGATAGCCCATTTATCGAGGAAGGCAATAGGCTATATCATCACGCTAAAAACAATAGGAGCGGAGCACCAATGAAGAATGTGTCAACCTTCTACGTAAACAAAGTCGTGGCTTAAAGTTAGCGTTAGCATAAAGTAACTATTCCACGGGGACGAAATCGTGGGCAGAAGTTAGTTACGTCATAATAACAAAAGAATATGCAAATTTACCAAATTAAATACTTATACAAACATCTAAGTAAACAAAACCCATTCCAAAGTTACATTTGCACTTGACCATAAAATTAACATAATACAAGGTAATGGCATTTCCAACGTATTCCGGAACAAATAACTTTGTACCCGCCATTTGTACAATGACCGCTCCAATCATACAATGCTCTATTCTATTAATGTTCTGGGAAAATTACAACATAAAGATAAAGGCGAAAGTGTTGTTTCAAATGTGACATAATTCATAATCAAAAAGATATCAAGTCTACAATTTTCTGCCCTAGGAAATTGTTGTGTGTTGCGGAATACCATGGTGTAAATTGGAATGTTCTATTTTCGACATGTCACTTTTCTTCCAAAGTAGCTTTATCATGGATTATTCCGCGGCTTTGGCGCTTTTATAGGTAGAATACAAGGACTACTCTCCCTATTTCTTTAAGTCAGGGATCGATTTTTGAAAATTCCTTTCTTAGTGCACACGTAGGGATCCTTCCTCAAAATATCAAGTCCTAGTTTCAGCTGTTTGGGCTATGCGTTGTCTATCCGTCAGTCACTGAAGTTTTACATGTACCTATAGATCACTTGAAAATAGTTATTTGTTATACAAGGGGGGAAAGTTGTATTTTACCTGCGAGTGTTCATTTGAAACACGAGCTACCGAAAGGATTCTATGATTGACCACGAGCGAAGCGAGTGGTTCAAAAATACAATCCTGAGCGTAGCGAGCGTTTCAACACACGAGACGTAAAATAACTTCGCCCGTGTATAACACAAAACTTTTCACCTCACTACAGCGAGGAAAATAAGCTCAATTTCGCATTTTGCACGGTTTTCCGTAATTCCACAGGTGTTAATACGTCTTCGTCACTCGAATCACTCATTTTTAATAACAAAACAAACTAGAAAAACATGCGGATATTTAACGTTGACGCAAAGATGAAGGAAAACAGAGGCCCTACTTTGAAAATCGAAGTTCGATTTAGTCTCGAAGGACGTTTGACAGAGATGGAGCTAACGTATCTTCGAACTTCGATTTTTAAAGTAGGGCCTCTGCTTTACTACCTCTATGCGTTGACGGCTTAATTAAACAGTTTTGACTTAAGTTTTTTTTTTATTATTTCTGATGCGTTTTGTTAGCACGTCGACTTACTTGGACTGTCAGAACATTTTATCCGTTTTTACAACAAGAATGAAGGTTAATGTTGAATGCTGATATTTATGAATTAAAATTAAGTTGTAAGACTGTATTTAGTATTTTTTACTCGATGCAATTCATTAATTGTGATGTTAAAAATTCAGCGGTTTTAACGTTTTACGTTTATTTAGCTGTCAAATATCACTAAAGCTGCCTTTAAATGTCAAAACTCTTTCTTCACATGTGGATAAAAAGCGATTTTCTCAATAGATATCAAACAAACAAAAAGGGCTTTCCGAGCTAGTGAGATGAAAATATGCTTTGTCTGAAAGATTTCTTTAAATGTAAAAGTAGTGTCTAAATAAAGTATTAGGGACAAAACAGCTGGGACTAGTGCAGCCAAAAACGTACGCACCTATAGTTAGTCAACCAAGGGCACTTTAGTACATTGTCTTCAAACTGAAATAATAAGCCATGATTGCATAAGATTTTTATCTTCCAAGTCCAAGTCCAAGACCGTTCTTTGACGTCCTGCCAACGACATCACCAAACTAATCTCCCAGTGGTGCAGTTGACAAAAGAGATTTGTTTATATCCGGATCACTACTACCATCTCATCTTTTAACGTACCACCAAGCAGCAATGTGTTCCGCTGGATAAGACAACCGTGAAATTACTAGCATAGAGGCATTATATCTTAGCCCTCATTTTTGGCAACGCATTTGCGGTGTTGGGATTGCACTCTCTTACAATCTAGAGAGTGCAATCCCAACACCGCAAATGCGTTGCCAAAAATGAGGGCTTCTTTTTCTCTTGAGAATGCGAATGACAATGGGTCGCAGATCCCACTTACCATCAGGTGGCCTGTGTGCTCGGTCTCCTTCTCATGCCAAAAAAAAACAAAATAATACAAAGAAACAGACGTAAGGCTTTTGGAAAGCGAATAAATGTATAGGATTGACGACGTAAACTGACGACCTATTGCAGCGGTCACTTCTGTCAATTCACGTGACATTTTGTCAGTTTTCAAAAATTACTTAGCATTATGCATCTTGACTATGCCCTGACATGTAATCGTTTTGTCATCGTTACGATAACTCTTATGTACACAGTAGTAGCGTCCGAGATAAAAACAATTCCATAATACGTCAGAAGCATTTATGGGTTTAACCAGTGGAATAGAGGCCCTGGCCATCCTGTCGCCTGGTTACGGCATATCAATACTGCGATCAAGTTTCGGTATTGTGTTCATTATATTTCGAAGAAATTTCACGGATGGTGTAGAATGTTTTCGGACAACCGTCGTTGTCTAGAAATGACCGCGATATGGTCCCAGAATAACAAGGTCATGGGAAAGTGGACGGAGTTGGATTCCGATACAGGTGCGGTTGATATAAGTAGCTGTACACTTTTGTACCTTGTCGCTTTAACTTTTTTTAAAGATTAATTCAGTACTTTGAATATTGTTATAGTGACAAAGGACTAAAGTGGGTAGCTACTTATAAGGCCAACTGTACTTATAATATCATTAAGGAAATCTATTTTTAACCTACTATTGATCGTAAGATCGACTTTAAATTTCTTCAAATTGACTTGGAATTTTGCATGCTTATTTTATTCTCATTTCAATACAACAAAAACGTTTACTCCTACTACGATAAATTCAAATAGCGACAAACAATACTTTACTGCTTTTCGACGTGAGTTTAATAGATATAAAAATAAAGGACCATCGCCTGAGGATGCAACGAAACACGACCTTATAACATAACCATAAGGCTTAGGAGCGGTAACAAAGAGTTTCCCATGTTCATTTGATTGGTTTAATTAGAGATAAAAAATTACTAAGAAATTTAAGTGTTAAGAAAGGAAGAGAATTTTGGGTTTTCGAGGATAGAAATTAAATATAGCTTAGTTAGTTGGTCCCTAACTAAATATAGCTTGGTAAGCTGGTTGGTTAGTTGTGAACTAAAAAAATCCATACAAAATACGATGATGTTTCTCTCGCCTTAAACGTAGCCAAAACAGCAAAACGGAATTGTCGACTGAGTGCGTTTGCCCCCGTGTGGTTGACAGTTTAGATTAGTACCACTCCATGTCTTCCCTTGGATGTCGTAAGAGACGACTAAGGTACTATGGGCTTGTAGTACTGTTAAGCGATTGGCTTGCAACCTGTCACTAATACGCTGGTAAGCTTAGCCTACTCGTATGTGTGCAAAATGTGGTTAATTAATTATCAACAAGTTTTTAAAGTTGTAGGTAATTCTGCCTACCCCACTCGGGGATTGCACGCGTAAAGATATATATGTATGAGTGCGTTTGTTGCTGATCCTTACAGTTCATTATTTCATTATTTGGCTTTGTAAACATAACCATGTTTGCGACATCGGAGTCAGTGGCGTGAATCAGGTCACATTGCTTTTGTTAATTAACGCTGACTTTGATATCATTTCATGAATGATTTAGTTCACGATAAAATTGATTTACGAGTAGGTTTAAAATGGGGGCATCCCAAAACTGGATAATATTTAATGCGTTTCGTAGCTTTTTTAAGACGATTGTTGTACTTTTTTTATACATGTAAATTGTAAGTAAAATATGTTGTTTTCTAAAATTTTACGTGAAGTCTTATATAACCACTAGATACAATTAAAAAAGTATCTTAATTGATGTGATTAAGGTTTCTTGTTTATTGATTTCAATAGCAAAAAGAATCTTAAATTAATTGCTAAAAAGAAATCTAAATTGGCGTAAGTTGGTGGTAGCGATCAATACAGACCCGAGTAAAAAAAGCATACATCGATACCTTAGTTCACACTTGTACTAATTACATTTGAAAAGTTATTGTAATTAGCATGTTTGTGCACAAATAATAAGTTCGAAACTTTACTGGCAAAAAAAAAACATTTAGTACGATTGTGCGCTAAGGTATCGGCATAGAACCTTGTCGTTCTGAATCTCAGTGTCATTACCATGCTTGTCATTTGATATTCAGCCTAAAGTTTATTACGACAAGGTACTCAAGTGCTCCACATCGTACTCTACCCCTTCAGTCTCCCATAACGTTGTGTCGACTAATGTCTAATGTCTACAGTTATCTCGCTTCTTGCCGAGTTACGTGTAACCGTATTAGCGACCCGACGCTTGCGCAACATCCAAGTTACGGTAACAGCTAAACGGCCTGGATTGCCTGTAACGATGACGTATTATGGCGTCTGACGTCATAACATTATGGGTCCTCTACACTATCGGCGATGATCTTGATAGTCTGATCGTCTATAATCGGCACGATCATCGTGCAAACATCCACACTATCGCCCGTAGTAATTTCCTGCAAGCGTACGAGATGGACATGAATTGTGTTGCTGCTTTATTATTTAATAAAGGGAGGAAAAGAAGATGGTGGTGCTTGAGCATTAATCATAGTAAAACGAAGTATGTAGATACAATAACTATATAATACAATTTAATTTTTAATTAATTGTCCACCGGGGAATCAATGATCGGCGATAGTGTGGGCAGCTCAACGCACAACGCGGCGAATCCCTTTGATACGCGCCCGAAAAACCGACAAATCAAGGGTCGCAGGCGATCATCGGCGATCATAGACGACAGCCGATACAACCGATTATGCTCTCTGCACATTCGTGCTCGCCCGTAATCGTCTGTATTCGCTGATAGTGTAGACGGCCCGTTACGAGTACAGTGAAAAACTTGCCAGTATCAGCCTCTACAACTTTTATAACTAATAGATGAAAAACCCCAAAATAATAGCGACCCCTTCTTTCAGAGCTGATAACAATTAAACGGCTCAACCGATTTTCATAAAACCCTACCTAGCTAAGAACCATCCAAAAGAAAGAAAAGAAAAATACATTTTCTCAAACATGCACTGAATAGTTCAAAATCACTTTTCGGGTGGAACACCTCGAGAGAACTGTAAAGGAATTTCATACAAAATTAAAGGCCTAGGCCGGGAAGTTTTTTTTTTAAATTTTAATGTAAACATGGCGGCTGTGTTTATGAAGACGCTAAATAGCTGTTTTTTTTTAATATAGTAAGCCGTGCATCCAACCAAAGCGTTTGCGTGTTTAAATAAAGGCACCAGGTACCAGGAGGGCACAGGTCTTTAGGGGTGCGTAGCGCAACTTTGATCGCAGGCGTGAAAAGGGGTTGCCAGCCTCGTAACTATCCTATATGAACTCGGCCGGCAACCCCCTACTTCCTGGCCTCTGGAGTAATGTATTATTATTCACTACACACACAAGAGACACAGAAAAAAGTAATAACAGAAAACAGCAACAAACAAGTAAATAGTAAGTGTGTCTTCGCGGCAGTAAATCGGACACTCATCATCATCATCATCATGTCAGCCGAAAGACGTCCACTGCTGGACATAGGCCTCCCCCAAGGCTCTCCACTCAGACCGGTCTTGTGCTTTTCGCATCCACCGCGTTCCCGAGATCCTTACAAGGTCGTCACTCCATCTTTTTGGAGGCACTATCATGGGACACTGGCTCAGCATAATGCTGAGGTGTGTCCCGAATCTACTAGGAATATATTGAAATCTACGCGGACGAAGTCGCGGGCTTAAGGTGCCTAGTTATTAAGTATCTATTTTCAAGTATCTTTCCATTTCCACAAAGATAGAAACAGGAAAACTAAGCACTGACTGCACTGCCATATGCAGGTATGCAAGCTAATTATGCGATTAACGAAGCCACACGTTTCTATAATTGCTTTTGCGGCACGTGTCCTATATACGAAACACAAAAGGATATTTATAAAATATGGCGCCGGGGTGTCGACTGTTGTGTTGCAACCGTGAACAATGTGTCAGGTTCATTTTGAATTGAGTTTCAATAGGAAGTGTTTTCAAGTAATGTTTTGATTACTAATGTCAAAGTTTACTAAAATTAGTTAAGCAGCGCCTCTATTCCATTTTGTTTTTAACCCTATTGCCATCGTATAGTTAGTAGTCGCATTTCTCCCCATTCATAATTTTAGCTTGTCTCATTTTCCCCCATTATTAATTGTTCCTGGTCGCACATTTTCCACTTTGGATTTTTCCCCGTCGCACATTTTCTCATTGTATAACTACAAAATATATAGGTAGGTTTAGATTATGTTCATTTGGTTGTAGGTTCGAAGGGCCAAAGATCCTAGAAATAGGAGCTCCGTGGCAGCGGGGCTCCTTCGATTCTGTGAAATAGATTTTTGAAATGGGAAACATGCAACTCGGAAGAAGCTTCATTGTAATAAATGCGTGTTGTTAGAATTATAAAAAAGGGCAAAAATGCGAGAGAGAAAAATCGCGATTGAAATGCGAGTAAATAGATCTATTTCCCAAAGTCGATTATTCTGTATAGCAAATTTTACAGTTGTATTTCTCACCAGTCGTAATTTTACCCGTTATTAATTGTTCCTTGGCAACAGTATTGAGGGGAAACTGGATCATGTTGTCAATTTCACTCCGAATAGAGTGCGAATAGATTTTTTTTCTGCAGCTACAGTTGCCGCATGTCACTTTTCTAAATGATTGGCAAGAGGTTGCTTGTTTAGACAGTGCGTGGTAAGTCATGAAAGGAGACTTAGGGTTGGTTGGGACAACGATATTTTCCATCTGTCCAGTCAAATTTCTATATCCAATATTTTATCAAATTTCTTTGATGGAGGCCCATTCCACTTATCCAATATCTTGGTCCAAGTTTTTATACTATTTGCGTAGCCATTTTGAATTAAATATCATTCGTAACATTTGTTCAAATCTCGGCATTTTTAGTAAATTTGATGAAGTCATCCAATTTCTTTGATCAAATGCACATTGGATAGGACATTGGACCCTTAGCAGTAGGCAGAATTATGGTCTAATTTAATACAAAACAACAGGTAGAACACGCCGAATTTATTTAAAATAACCTAACCATCGCCATTACTCTTAACTTCTGACAGATACCTACTGTTTAAAGGTGGCAAAGGCGTTTTTTGTCGACGGTGCAAGCTGGGGTGATCTGCCGAAAATAAACGGAATTGTCTTGAAAATAGAATAAAGTGTTCTTAACCTCTCGCCCTTTCTTAAGTGTACGGAAAAAGACGGACTGCGTGTGAGATTCGAATGCTTGTACCTAAACTTTCACACAAACTACCAGTAAGTAAGGAAAAAATAAATGTTAGTGAGCCTGCCCAAAAAATTATCAATTTATCACAAAAGGGAGTGATTTTTTCATCTGTTTTCAATGGAAATTACAGTTCAATAATGATCTTTTAAGCGATATTCTATATTCTATTTTTGAATTCGGTTAAACACAAAAACTTTCGCTGTGTCTAAAAGTCACTCATCGTTTGTTGTTTTTGTGTGTTTATTTCGGATAAATAATTTTTTACCCGGATACGTCAACAGGAGGGTTAATTATGTTATTTTAGAAACGTACTGAACGACATATATCTACACTAATATCATAAAGTGGAAAAAATTGTATTTTTGTATTTTTGTAACGAATAAAATCAAAAACTACTGAACCGATTTCAAAAATTCTTCATGCGTAGACGGAGACGCGGGCAACAGCTAGTCAATAATAGTATTATATTGTAACATAGAGGTTCCCTTAATAAATGCCTCTTGTAATTTTGTTAAACGTTCGATCCACCTAGCCAAGTTATACGTGCGAGTTTTAGCTACCTAATTGAGAATGCTTTTCCTAAAATATTATTCGTACGCTAATACGCGTTAACTTAAACTCCCCGGTTAATAATTCATCCGTTGAGTAGTAAAGCGAGTTGGGTAAGAGAACCATCAAGCTAGATACATCGTATCACATGGAGCAGGGCACGTTTTTGCCCACATTACACGGTTTCCCGGATGTGAGCGATCTGCGTTTGCGCAGACCCGCAGTTAGTCGTGGATGCAATTAATGAGATGAGAGGTTTTAGTGTCTTCGTAGTGTTGATGTAGGAGGTTACACGCTCAGTATTTCATTCGTTCATCCATCAGTTTAGTCAGAATGGCCGGGGAATGATCGTCTAACCCACAGACTGACGGACTGATGAAATTAAATAGTTATTTGGCAAACAGTATCGTTCCCCAACCGTTTGTTTTGCCGATCCGCATTTTTTTCTGTAACTGTAAATATTTCCGGATTTATTTGAGTACCATCGTGTAAAACACTAAAGGTTAGGTAAGGCTAGTTTTATAAAAAATCTGAAATATTTAGTTACAGAAAAAAAGCGGGTTATTGGCAAATTAAACGTTTTGGAAACGATACATTTTGTGAAACATATTTTTGCAGAAAACTATTTAAAATAATTTCTCCCATTCCACTGTGAATGATGAAATAGGGATGGGAAACTGATCGTGTAACCCACTCGTATCACTCTCGCGTCAGTCACCGGCCACGACGACATGGAGCCAGACTTGTCACACGACACAAAATAGACCGAATGTCCAGGGGCGCCCTCGATCATTACTGTTATTGTAGTGTTTTGTACTCAAGAATTCCTTTTTTTGTTGTACAAATGGATATACAAATTTATAGGGTACTTGACATAACTTCATAACGATTGACTGAGTAACTTGACGGAAAAAAGTGGCGGCCCTTTTCCGTTAAGTTGACTACACGACGGTTAAAGGTTATTAAACTAGGTATGTCATATATATATATATATGGTATAAATTGTGAAACCATTGGTACAACAAAAAACCACTCTACGATTTCAAGACAATACTTTAGTTGATTAGTAATGAGGATGTAAGGACACATTGTTGCATTGTGCTTCGTCAGCCCATATTCAAGTACGCCTGCACCGGTATATGAGTTGACGCAGCTAATACGCCGCCCGGCGGGGCGCGAGTTTTAGTACTGTCGCGGCATCACTCCAGAAGGTACGGAATTTATTGTACCGGGTTTTCCACGGTCTTTGTGCATGGAATAAACAATTGATATTCACAAAGGTTTTTATTTGTAAAACTCTGGCGTATGCTCGGCGCAGTCCTACTTAAGTTGGTCTTCTAAAGGTCACGAATTCGGTAGCCAGTATAAGTAGATATGAGAAGATATTTTAGTGAGTTCTTGTTGGTGCTTGTATTGGTCTAAGTGATATTTATTTATTTACTAGCTTCTGCCCGCGACTTCGTCCGTGTAGATTTCGATTATCGTTATTCCCTCGGGAAATTTCCAATTATCCGGACTGAAATGTAGCCTATGAGTTAATCAAGAGTATAAGCTATCTCCATTACAAATTTCATTCATATCTGTCCAGCCGTTGCACTGTGAAGGAGTAATAATCCAACACACAAAATACGTTGTATTTGTGTATATGTGGCATTATCTATGTAAAGGGACCTTATTGTCGATGGCGCTTACGCCGGGTCCATATTGGCTCACCTAATTATTTTTACTCATAACGACTCATAAGTCCTAATTATCGCAACTCCTAACGTATTTATTTCAGCAACTGTTACATTTTCAGGATTTTTATAAATCAAACCTAACCTAACCTAGTCTTATCTACACATTGAATATTTCAGAACTTCTGAAAAGTTTACGGTTCCAGCGGTATAAAAAATTCATTTTCGGAGTTCCGATAATAGGAGTTGCAATTTTAGTTGAACTTTGGCGCTCCCGCTTACGCCACACTGCGTCACGCGACGCTGTATTTATATCGGAGCATCTTTAATAATGGCGGAAGCGCCATCGACAATAAGGTCTCTTTTCATAGATAACGTCACATATGATATCAATTTTATATGTATAGATTATGGGTATTTACCTGTGTATTCGTTAGGGAATGCAAATAACCGGTGATTTATACGTTTTTGTATGAAAATAACCGTGTAAAACCGGTTATAACTGGTTATTTGCTTTCCTTATTATTCGTTTATTATCTTTTTCTGCACATCCTTGTAATCTTGCCTATCCTCGTACAGTTTCCTCAGTAATGGTCAGGTTAACTGAAAGAGATCCCTTAAAGGGATAAGTTCGCCATTGTACATGTTGTTAATCTTAAATTTATGTACGAATTTACTTGTAAATGTTTTTTTTTACCTCGTGTGGTTGCCGAGTTAGAATAGTGCCACTCCATGTCTTCCCGTGGATGTCGTAAGAGACGACTAAGGGAATAAAGGCTTGTAGTACTGTTAGGCGATGCGCTTGCAACCTGTCACTAATACGCTGGTAAACATCTTAGCCTAATTGTGCAAATCGTGGTTATAGAATTATCAACAAGTTTTTAGAGATGTTTGTAATTCTGTAGCTCTGCCTACCCCACTCTGGGAACGAAGGCGTGAGATTATGTATGTATGTATGTATGTTGTTTTTTTTTTGCGATAAAGAGTTATGCGACAACACAAACTTTCGCATATATAATTGAGTAGGATTAACGCTCGCTGGCTGCTGTGTCTTTTATCGCTGTCCAGAAGACTCTATCCTCATATCTATTGTAGTTGAATTGACATCTTTATCGAGGACGACGGACTGCATAATAAATGAAGCTGTTAACTTATTCTGATTTACTGTGTCGTCATTTAAGATTTATAATAACACGAAGTAGTCATCTTTTCATTGGTTAGCTACAAAACGAATATCTTTCACTGCTTCATGCTTTTCATGCTCAGTAGCATTCATAGATAGATTTTTGACGCGTAAAAGTGCCCGTGCGGCCTACTTACTGAATAAACATCTTTTATCTTTTTTATCTTTTTTATCATATGAAATAAGCATTCCCGTGAATTTTGTTAATAGGGCAAACAGTAAAATAAGGGTGGATTAGTAGCTATCCGAATTTTAATGTAGTTTTTTTATATAGACAAGTAAACATACTAATAAGTTGTTTTTTTGCCATGCCTACGATTGTTGCCAACTGTACAGTATGTGAAAACTCTGATGATTAACTCGCTATTAAAAGGTGAATTCAAACTCAACGGATCTATTTTTAGCCATTTAGAAGTTCTAGGGTCACCTGTCGTCTTCATCGTGACGGCAGGGGCCTGTTTTATAAAGCCTTAATTACAATTTACAGGTTACAAGTTTTCATTTGACACAACGTCGCTCGACCAATGGCGACCACCCATTTGAGAAGTGTTGCCAGTTTAGACCTGTAAAATTGTAACTTGAAGCTTTATAGAACAGTCCCCAGCTTGTTAGTACCGTATTATTGTACTCGTATTGCCATCAAAATGGCATAGGCATGCAAAGTTTTAAGTCAGTCCGATGACTTTAAGTAGGTTATCCTACATTTTGTTTACAAACATTATTAGTTAGTTACAAGCGCAGCTAAAAATAAGTGTGTAAAAGAGGATTTTTTTTATAATTATTGAAATGCAAAATAAAATTGAACAAGTTGTATTTACGTGCCAAAACCTCCGAATCATACTGCAGTTTCCTTAAAAGCAAATAATCAGAAGTTTTATAGTAGCGTTACAGCAGCCGCTAATGTGTTTTTAACCGAGAAGATTTCCCGTTGAATTTGCCATAATTTGCCACTTAAAAACGTTGAAATCATCATCAGTTATATAAACATCGCATAAAGCCTTGGTTTACGCAAATCAGTAAAATATTTGGAAAATGGTTATGTTTAAAGCCGCATAAGTATTCCACTTAGATGAAATTTGGCGACGCGCTGGTAGTGACCCTGCCTATGAAGCTAGTGGTCCTGGGTTCAAATACCACCGGTAAGGGCAGACATTTGTGTGATGAGCGCGAATATTTGTTCCTGAGTCATGGATGTTTTCTATGTATTTAAGTATATATTTCTCTATGTACGTATTTATATCGCTGTCTAGTTCCCATAGTACAAAACTAGAGCTTAGTTTGGGACTAGGTCAATTGGTGTGACATTGTCCCCTGATATTTATTTATTTACAACACGAACGAAGGTTAAAATGCACTCTTGTTAGCTCCATCTCTGTCACTCGTCATTCGAGACTAAATCTAGAGAACGAGATGGAGCTAACGTAACATGGGTGCAAAAACATACATTTATTCATTTATTTTGATGTAACTAAAGG